>CM038794.1:92916870-93106978 GCA_021764765.1 Vicia sativa | reverse complement strand
TTACACAATTACGGTTACCTTTCTAAAAGCAAAATCAAAGCAAAAACATTTCCTGAAGCACTTTCATACACCCCATATTAGTCATTACAAACAAATAAATGCCTTTTCAAACATTAGTCAGGAACACGTAGTGCCAATTTTGGGGCAGTGATCTGAGCAACTAAGAGCTCAGATAACCACGGACGGGGGTGCTAATTTTCCCTTTCACAACCATTCTCCCAACGAGACTCCAACGGGTCTTTTTCCATTTTACCTTCCTAATTGGATAAAAATAGTGTGGCCTCTTGCATCCTTACATTTGATACAAAAATCCTACAAAGTCGAGTTCAACGCATTACAGATCCCCACAAATATAATACCGAAGCAACCCTTAAAGATAAAGCAAGCAAGTCAAACAGAGCAATAAAGGTGACGAAATCCTAAGGCAATTTCTCTTTAGGTGTCTCTCGGCGTAGCTCGCCAGCTCGTAAACGGTGAACCGACTTTGTAGGTTTTGTATCGCAAATGTGCGGATAAAGAGTCGCCATCAACTTTATTTTTATCCAATTAAGGAAGGTAAGTACGAAAAGACCTTCGTTAGATTCTCGAGTAAGGAGAAGGTTATGAAAAGGGAAGGTATTAGCACCCTTTCCATCCGTAGTTATCTACCTTAGTTGCTCTTAGATATCTTTAAAAATTGTGCTTTCTGTGTGTTTGACAAAAATGTTTTGAAAAGGGCATTTCACTGACTTTGTAATGATTCATGTAGGAATGTATACATAGTGTTTGGAATGTTTCGCTTTGAAAAGAGTTTGAACTTTTGACAAAAAGAGGTGTGAAAAGTATTTGATACAGCAAGCAACTAAAAGTCTTATTACCACTCGAATTGCCGCTTTTTGTCATTGTTTTACTTTCCTTTAGAATAGCTATCCATACCATTAGTGGTAGGTAACCCATCTGCTGATTGCGGACATCTGCTGGACATCGATGGTCATAGAAAGCAACTTCAGGAAGTATCCTAGCACGCTCAAGGACTATCATCATTTTCGAGGCGACAATCGAGGGTCAAGATCATGTATTCGTAGGCTACATCGGGTCTAAGGATCTTTGTATCGGGACTATGATGATTTGTTTTGAAGGCAACGGTGCTAGAATACCTCTACGCTCGAGGGACATGACTATTTGAATCTGTAAGGCAACGAGAGAGAATTACCCTTAGTATGTGTGAAAAGAGTGTGTCGTGTTCAGATATATTATCTTGAAAATCGAGTGAGCTATTGTTCAATTTTATCTTATACACGCCTAATTACTAGCGTTTATAGGTGGAAATTAAAATGCGGAAATGTAAAGACGCGGAAGATAAATGTCCACGCTATTACATGGCTTTGGGGCAGATACATAATTTAAACTTGCGAAAATAAAAACCTAATTTAAACTATTACATCCCATGAGCAGTTACATTATTGGAAAAAGAAAACAGTAAAAGAAAACGTCTGAAACGGAATAACCTGTGAAAAGATAAGAAAATCGGAAAATACGATGAAATCGAATAAGAGGAAAATGTTAGTAAAAATGCAAATTTTTAGATGAGAAAAATATGACATGCTGGAAATAACATAAATATGCTAAAATAAGTTTTTGGGATTTTTTAGATGCATTTTAATAATTTAAAACTAATTAAATGTGATTTAAATGCTAAATTATGAATAAAATAAAATATGTATGCAAAATAATATTTTTTAATTTTATAAATTAAATAAGTATTTTATGAAAATAAATGCAAAAGGAAAAATTATTTTGATGATTTTTAATGCATGAAATAAAAATATGAAAAGAATTAAAATGATATGCAAAATATTAAAAAATAAGAAAAATAGAAAATATATGAAAAGGTTGAGTTTGTGGAAAAGGTAATCAAACCGGTCCTGGGGAGATTCGAATCGGGACTCGGGAGAGCATCATGCATGAAACGCCTTAACCAACTAAGCCAGCTTGCTACACTGTTTGAAAACCGGAGCGAGTAAAAGAAGAACAAGTGTCATCTCTTGGCTTCCTCAATCACGCGCCAAGCTTCGTCTTCCTCGTTTTTGAATTTTTGAAGATTTTGCGTCGGCCTTGTTCGACGCTACGCACTGCAAATCAAAATCAAGCACACATAATATAAATAAATTCTAAAGCCATGGTTCGATTCTCGACATCATCCGAACGCATGGGCATAGTCTCGTGGTCCAATTTTTCCTAATAAGCCAAGCCCTAAATCGAGCTCGGGAACCCTAGTTATGGCATATTACGCTTTGACCATGGAAATGCAATTAACTCCGCCCATCGCTTGCAAACTTTGTTCTAAGCATGAAACAAACATCAAAACTTGTTTAATGCATGAATAATGAAACACGATTTTGAAAAAATGAACAAACCGATTCGTGATTCCTTGATTCGGATGGTTTTGAGCAATGGAGGGTCTGGAATGCTTCAAGGATGCAAGGAACGTGTTTGATCCTCAAAACCAATTGAAACAAGCGGATCAATATGCTAGTTGCTTCAAGTGCACGGTTTTTTGAGCTTTAGGTTAGGGTTCTTGAGGCAATTTTTTCGTCCTCAATCATGTGCTATGCATTGTGTATTTATATTAGATGGAATTGGAACTGATTTGAGGAAAAAATCATCACTAATCAATGCAAATCAAATTTGATTTTTGTACAAAATCAAAATTTCAATTTTTGATCAATTTTCAATCCAATCTTGCCATATCCAACCAAATTTCGAAATTTGCTGGCTTTAATGAGTTACTTGGATCTCAAGGAAGAGAGAAAAATCAAATTTGCATTTAATTTTGATTTTATACTTTATTTTTGAATTTAATTTGTATTTAAATGAATAAATTCCAAATTAAAAAGAAAAGTAAAATAAAAATTCGTGGCATTGGGCTTGGATATTACTAATTGTATAGGAATAAGTTTGGATGAAGAAAAGTGCCCATTTGCAAAATGTTTGATTTTAGAAGCATCTCTTTGTGCACTCTTTCAAAATTTCCCAACTTGTGAATGGTGTATCTTGCTCAATTTTCCATGTTTTTGAGTGTTCTTAGACTTTTGAAAGCTCTAAGAGTCCTCTAACCAACATTTTTGTCTCATCTGAATTGGAGTTTCCATGCTCAATATATCTTCAAAAACAAAATGTTGACTTTTGTTGACTTTGAAAATGACCTGTGTTTGAGCCATACCTCTTAAATGAAGCATTTTTGGACATTCTTGTTAGACATGAAGTTGTAGAGAATTGAATTTCCTTCAAAACAAGAGGTGGTGGAAAAAATTTTGAGAAAGTATGAGAAAGTTATGATCACCAAAGTTCAGTTGACATTCCACCTAGAAACCCCATTTAGAAAGTTTGACTTTTGAGCAAATCTTGAGTTTTCTTGATGAATCATGATCAACCCTTGATCAAATGATGAATGTAACTTCAAAATGAGGATGTTGACCAAAAATTATGAAGTTTGACTGTATGTTGACCACAATTGACTTTTTGTCCAATACAACTGATTTTCAACTATCTGAGCAATTGGATGGGCAATCTTGACTTGTAAGGCTTGAAACTTGACATGGAGAATCTTTGAAGCATATGAGGAGGCATGATGAACATTGGAGATGTTGGAATTCCATCTGGAGCTGAGAATTGCCAAACCCTAGTTTGGGTTGATTGTCTAGGAGAGGGTTTGTCTGATCAACCTTTGAGGAATCCTTGAGTATGGATGTATGGAATGTCTTGAGAAGATGGAGGAAAATTTTGGGTATGACAACATGCACATGTAAAGCATGACAAAGGGAAGTGTTCGTGGAAGTCAACAAATCGTCGCATGTTCTGAATAACGATGGTTTGATCGTGGCATCGCAAGGAGAAAGGAAAGGGAAAGGGAAAGGAAAGGAACTATTTGCAAAATTATTATATCTTCCGACATCGATGCGGAACCTAAGAAGTTAGTTTGGCTTGAAACGATTAGATTTCTTGTTAAGTGGTTATGTCTATTTATTGAAGAAGTAGGTTGTAAAGAAAGTTGATTAAATCATTGATATTGCAAGAAGGATACGCCCATCACATGGCCAGAGGAGGAGTGTTGAGCAAGAAGGTAAAGTCCTCAAGGTTTTGTGAAATGTCATGGTAAAGATCTCGCTAATGGTTTTATTAATATAATAATTCGAAGACCGACACGATATTTGCAAATATTACTTTGTGCAGCAACTTCCAACGCGTTATTAAGAACTTTGCTAAACCACCACGGTCTATTAGGTGTATGATAACTTGGTTTCAATAACGAGTGTGTTATGAAATTGAGGGAAGACACGCATGAGACATACCTCGAAGGGATGGTACAAACTTGCAAAAGGAAGGAATTTACAGGCGGGGGATACTGTGTAGTTGTGCATTAGATATCCTCCGGTCGAGGAGATCATGGTCTGTGTGGAACCCGCTTCCGGCTATGTTTCATCGGACTGAGATAGAATATCTTGGTTTCTGTGGAAGTCCAAATTGTTTTTGAAAAATTAAAAAACTTTATTTACATTTGGTGTAATAATTATGTTTATGTGAGATTAGGTTTAGTTGGAATGTTGGTAAGTTATTACTTTGTAAGGCACATGTTGCCCAATTAATATATAGTGGTGTTTAGGTGAACTGCAATATTTTTAGTTATGATATTTGTTGGGCTAAATGTAAAATTTGTGGGATTGTTATTTCCAAATGCAGTAATACTATTAGGAAGAATTATTTCCAAAAGCAGTTATGTTTGTTATAAATATATTTCCAAATTCATTAAATAATTGAGTAATTACATTTTAATGAGGTAGTTGAAAATCATGAATGTAAAGTATAGTAAGTGGCGTAACTAACTAAAATTAATTGAATGCCATTGGGACCACGTCAAAAGCAAGAGTATAAAAATTGAAAGAGGAATGCAGGTCTGATAAGTGCCAAAATTTAGCTATTTTGTATACATGTTTTGTAGCACTTATCCATTCTTGTTTGTTAATAATCGTTTAATAACCCCATTTTTTGTTGTAAATACATTTTATTGTGTTTTGTGTACATAATGTAACGCTTTGATTAGTTTTAATGTATTTTGTAGGTATTTATGCATGTTGGAGCATCGAAATAAAGTGTCAAGACACGGTTCAAGACGCAGCTTTGATGAATAAAAGACTAGTTTCGTTTAGTGGAGGCCGCTGAGCGTGTTTTGGAGCGTGTTGAGTGCTTTGGTACTATTAATTTAGTTTTAGAGGCCGCTGAGCGCATCCTCGCTGTTGAGCAGTATTAAGGCGGTTTAACGTGTAAATAGTTGACAGCGTTCAGTGTGCTCTTGCTCCTGAGCACGGTCATTTGAGATTTGTTTTATAACTTCATTTTTCTCACTTTTTAGGTTATGGTTTTGGGGAAGTTTTTTCTCCCAAATTCCATCAACCTTTATTTTTGGTAGCTTAGCTTAGAAAACAACTTAGGTCTTGCTCATAAATGACTGGAGGTGGATTGCTCTTTGATAGGCATTGACAAACCAATGTAAATGAGTGGTTTATCTCTTCTTTGTGTATTTCTCTATTTTGTTGGTTATGTATGTATATCTACTCTTACTCATGTATATTTGTCGCCCTTGGCGTTGTTTAAAGTTTTCTTTACAAATATGTGTTGGTGATTGTCTTAGGTTTTTAGTCTATGTTAGGGATTTGAGATTTGCTAGATATAGACCGCTTAGATTCTTACCTAGGATGATTATCTGTTAGTTTCTGAATTCTAGTAATGGGTTTAGAGCTGACATTTACTTAGAGTATCTAATCTTAATGCCTCTGTGTTGGTGAGGTATGCTAGAGATGGGTATTCAGGTGACGCGGTTGAATTCTTAATTTGGGTTTGAAATAGCTTAGATTTTGAGAGGTATGTGATGACACGGATAGGTATCGTAGACTGAGTATCACTAGACGGTATATTTAAGTCACTCATGGGTAGTGTGCATTCGTTCTAGACAAGCTGTCTATTCTTTATACTTTTTGTTCATTTACTTTTTGTCTTTAATTTTCTATTCATTTAATCGCAAACTCATTAACGGTAGAATTTTCAAACGAAGAATCAATAACCAATCTATGTGGACACGATACGATATAACCTAACCAGTATATATCACCCGTTAAAAATAATACTTTACTTTTTGCTTGTTGTCAATACCGCCGCCACAAAATGGCGCTGTCGGATTAGTTTTATTGTTTTGGTTTGTATAATTTCGTTGTTTTTGAGTTTTATAATTAATCTATATGTTGTATAGACTTTGTATATGAACTTGTATATTGTTACTTGTACATTTTGTGTGTTTACTTTCCATACTTCTGCATATTTGTGTTTTTCCTAGTTTTCACGTATTGATGTGATTTGTCTGCTTGTTGTGTGGTTGTTAGGACACTTTCTTTAGGTTTGTGTAGTGTGACAATACCATGACATGACGAGAGGAGGTTACTAGCTCGCACAATAAAGGTGTCAAACTTACGACATAAAACAAGCATGTTTTGTTTATGTTTGTTTATGTATGGGGACTTGTGTTTAACAAGTTGAAAGAAGGACATGTTCTTAATTTCAAATCTTCACTTTTAACTTGTTAATTCGCTTTCACGATTTTTTGTTGTGTCAATCGTGATTTCGCAAGCTTGTCGGTTTAGCTTGAGGAGTTTTGTTGGTTGTAAATTTTGTTTTTCTAATTTTTTAGTATTGTTTGACTCAAATTTTGGTCCGTAGCTTGAGGTTGCATTTTGTGATTTTCGAGTTTGATCGTTCAACTCGTATGTATGGTAATGATAGTTTTCAAAGTTGGTACACGCCGTGTACTCGCTTATCGCTTCCATAGCATAACATGTTTAGGAAACCTTTCATTTGTATAATTACCACGCCATTCATTCTTTTTGCATTACTTGCTCATGAATTGAATCACTTTGCCCTTTTACCAATAAATGAGGAAGCTTTCCATTATTTACATATTTTTTAGGCCACAATTTTGTTTTAACTAGATTTTATTATGCTTTCTTTTGTTTTATGTTGATTGTTTGATTGCATGAAAATGATCAAGGCATTTTTGTTTGATTTTGAGCATAACTACCTTGGCCAAATATTCAATTCACCTTGTGAGTGTGTGAACGTTTGTTAACCCATTTGATCTTTTATAAATATCCATGTTGATTTGAACTTGATGCTTTCTATGAGTGTTTAGTTCACCTTTTTTATGGATGTTGATTTCTTTGTTTCTTGAACCCTCAACTATATGTTGTTGTACGAATTTTTACCTTGCCTTAGAAAGTAGGGAATATGCACATAATGATGTTGATTGGATTCAAGTTGTGGAGAGGAATGTTTATGTACTTATGTTGTGATTGATATGAGGTTAAGTTAAAATAATAAAAAAGTGAAAAAGAAAGATTCGAAAAAGAAAGAAAAAAGAGAAAAAGCTTTGAAAAGGAAAAATAAGAGTATGGATAATGTTGTGTTAATAAGTGAGGTGTTTTGGTTTGAAAATTTGTGATGAAGAAGAAGTTTGATTGGAATTCTATTGTTTGAAACATTCTGAGTTGATCACTCCCTTAGGTTTATGCAAGTTTTTGTTTCGATTAGCTTTAGGACTTATCACTTGTTTGTTAACCAAGCCACATGACAAACTTGAAAAGCCCTTGTGATTCTTGCATTTGTATTTTCAATACGTTTTGGGATGAATGCATAATTTAGTCTTTTGTTTGCAAGACCGTGGAGGAGTGGTTTTTATCCTCACTTTTGTGTGTTCTTCATCTACCGATGAATTTTTGCTAGATGTTATTCATGATTGAGCATGTTTTGTTTTAGCATTTTTTGCATGATTTTTGTACTTTGGATTTGTTTCGCTTATATGTTATTATTGTAGTATAGTGGTAAGTATGTATTTTGTCGCACGCTTTCTTGAACCATACATTTGTTTTCCATTATAAAAACTTGTTGATTCGTGATTCTTTGATTATCGCCTTTTGTTTCTTTTAGGTTTAATTGACTTTGTTTGAGGAAAACAATGTGTCAAGTTAGGGAGAGTTGATAAGTGCCAAAATGTAGCTATTTTGTATATATGTTTTGTGGCACTTACCGCTCTTGTTTGTTAATAATCGTTGAATAACCCACTTTTGTTGTAAATACATTTTATTGTGTTTTGTGTACATAATGTACCATTTGATAAGTTTTAATGTATTTTTGTATTTGTGCATGTTGGAGCATCGAGGAATAAAGTGTCAAGACACGCTACTTAAGACGCAATTTTGATGGATAAAATACGCTTTTGTCGGAGGTCGTGAGCACGGTGAGGCCGCCAGCGAGAAGCTCCCATGTGTTTTGGAATGCTTTGAGTGCTTTGGTACTGTTCCGGCATAAAGAAATTTAGTTTTAGAGGCCGCTGAGCGCACCCTCGTCGCTGAGCGACATTAAGGCGGTTTAATGTGTAAACAACCTTTATTTTTATTGTTTAGCTTAGAAAACAACATTAGGTCTTGCGCATTGATGATTGGAGGTGGATTGCTCTTCGATACGCGTTGACAAACAAATGTAAATTAGTGGTTTATCTCTTCTCTTCTTTGTGTATTTCTCTATTTTGTTGGTTATGTATGTATATCTACTCTTACTCATGTATATTTGTCGCCTTTGGCGTTGTATAAAGTTTACTTTACAAATATGTGTTGGTGATTGTCTTAGGTTTTTACTCTATGTTAGGGATTTGAGCTTTGCTAGATATAGATCGCTTAGATTCTTACCTAGGATGATTATCTGTTAGTTTATGAATGCTAGGAATGGGTTTAGAGTTGACATTTACTTAGAGTATCTGATCTTAATGGCTCTATGTTGGTGAGATATACCAGAGATGGGTATTGAGGTGACGCGGTTGAATTCACAATTTGGGTTAGAATAGCTTAGATTGTGCGAGGTATGTGATGACACGGACGAGTATCGTAGGATGAGTATAACTGGATGATAGATTTAAGTTAGTGATGGGTAGTGTGCATTCGTTTCGGACAAGCTTTCTATCCTTTATATTTTTTGTTCATATACTTTTTGAAATTCTTGGCAGCAGATACGTGATGTCACAGAGAATGTTATGACACAAGATTCGACACTGCTAACAATTCATGCTTAATTTAAACAAAGAAGAAAGAAAACAATCAATTGTTTACCCAGTTCAGTGTGTAACTACACCTACATCTGGGGGCTACCAAACCAGGGAGGAAATTCACTATTTCTAGAATTAATTCAGGAATAAACCAACCAGTTTATCTCCTTCACTTAAGACCTGTTGTAGGTTTTCTCCGTGAACAAAGTATTTTTAATTATCGATTCCACAGGGATTGGTGCATGTTATAGTCTTTCAATAGAAAAGTATGTTTTAAGATGATGTAACCAATGGGTTTGTTATCTACTCTACTAGAACCATGAGTTTCCAAACAACAACTAAATTAATTCTTTCAAAGAGAGTTATAGTTTGATTAGAGAGAGTTTGAGATTGTTTTCAAGTTAAGAAGGCATGTCAAGATTAGTTTCATTGATCTAGTTTCATCATATTCATTTAATCAAGTGATGAACATAATAGATGATTTCACAACACATATCCTCTCAATCTTGTAGATTTCCCAATTAAGATTGGAATGTTATCATGTTAATCCTCTTGCATGATTCCTCACTACAACTATTAGCATGATAATCATTAAGTTCAATATTTTGTAAACTCTAACACACAAATCTATTCCTAGCATTTGTTTATTAGAGGATGAATATCCTAGGTCACTTTGAAATATTCTTTCCAAGCAAAACTCAAAGCATAAAGATGAAGAACAAAGATACTCAACTATATTAATCATCAACCATGTTCATACACAAATGGATTAATAGAAATACATACTATATAGATCAACTACCTCTAATCTTGATACAAAAGAGCTTAGCCACCATTTCCATGGTTTCTGCTCTCAAGATTGTTGGTGTGATGATGAAAATCCAAGAAATCAAGAAGAAAAAGCTATGGTGTTTCTTCCAAACTTGCCCTAGATTTACAAAATGAAAAGATAATGATGGTGTGTTTTTCTTCTTCCTTTACAAGCCAAAAGATCAGGTGAAGTGTGTCATACCCCAAAATTTGCCCTCGATCTTCTCAAAAGATTTCATACATCTATGCTCAAGGATTCCTCAAGAGTCGATCGACAAACTCTCTCCTAGACAATCAACCCAAACTAGGGTTTGGTATCTCCTGTCAAGATGGATTTCAACATCTCCAATGGCCTTCATGCCTCCTCATATGCTTCAAAGATTCTCCATGTCAAGTTTCAAGCCTCACAAGTCAAGTTTCCTCGTGCATTGCTCGATGGTTGAAAATCACCAGATGGACAAAAGTCAATGTGGTCAACATACACAAACTTCATAATTTTTGGTCAACATCCTCATTTTGAAGTTACATTCATCATTTGATCAAGGGTTGATCATGATTCATCAAGAAAACTCAAGATTTGCTCAAAAGTCAAACTTTCTAAATTAGGGTTTCTAGATGAAAAGTCAATCGAACTTTGACCGATCATAACTTTCTCATACTTTCTCGTAAATTTTCCCACCAAAGCTCATTTTGAAGGAAATTCAATCTACAACTTCATGTCTCACAAGAATGTCCAAAAATGCTTCATTTGAGAGGTATAGCTCAAAACATTAGTGTCATTTTCAAAGTCAACAAAAGTCAACTTTTGTTTTGAAGATATATTGAGCATGGTAACTCCAATTGAGATGAAACCAAAGACATTGTTTAGAGGACTCTTAGAGCTTTCAAAAGTCCAAGAAAACTCAAAATGTGGAAAATTGAGCAAGTTACACCATCCACAAGTTGGGCAATTTTGAAAGAATGCACAAAGAGAGATTTTCAAAAATCAAATCTTTTGCAAATGGGCCTACCTTTCTTCATCCAAACTTATTCCTCATGCAAGTAGGAATGTCCAAGCTCAATGCCACGATTTTCTATTTTATTTTTATTTAATTTGGAATTTATTCATTTAAATACCAATTAATTTGAAAAATAAAGTATAAAATCAAAATTAATTGAAAGGTTGATTTTTATTGTTGCTTGTGATCCAATTAACCCATAAATGCCAAGAATTTCAAATTGAATCAAATATGGAAGATTTGATTGAATTGAACAAGTTTTGAAAATTTGATTTTCATGGAAATATCAAATTGATTTTCATTGATTATTGATCAAATCTTTCCAAAACAATGCCAAATCCATCCAAAGATATATACTTGATGCATATCAATCACAAAGGACGAAAATTGCTCGAAACCCTAATCTCAAACTCAAAACCGTGCCTCTCAAGCAAGTGAATCCTACCTACCATTCTCAATCGCTTTAAGGTGTCCAACAGTTCCTTGACATCTCCGTGTTTAATCGACCTTTACATTGCACAAAACCATTCGTAATCGTAAACCGAATCCGTTTGTTCTGAATTTTCAAATTTCGATTTTTCATATTCATGCATTATTAACATGATTTGTTGTTGTATTTATGTTTAGTGAGTTGTTTGCAAGCTCAAGCAATTGATTTCCATGGCTCGAATCGTTATGCCATGATTAGGTTTCGGTATCGATTTAGGGTTTCTATACAGAAAAATTGGGCCTCAAGACCTATACCATTGAACCTAACAATGTCCTAATCGAACCATGGCCTTGGATGTCATTTATATTATGTATACTGTTTTTCCATTTTGCTGTGGCTTAGAAGGTCAAGGAAGGCCGACGCAAGCTTTTGAAAATTTGAAACGAAGAAGACGATGAATTACGCGAAGCGGGAGGAAGTCAATGAGGACGCGCGGTTATTTTCAAATCGCTCTGCTTCCAAACAAGAAGGCGCCACCCTGGTCGCAGTTGGTTTTCAAAGTTTGAAGCTAGTGTTCCGGCCGATCCCCTGCTCGTACATTTATTTTACAAGCTTGCAAACTCATATTTTCTAACATATTTTCATATTTTCTTTTATTTTAATATTTTCATATTATTTTAATTTTTTCATGATTTTTATTCTACATTAAAAATTACCAAAAAATATTTTTCTTTTACATTATTTTCATAAAATGTTTATTTAATTTAATCAATTAAAAATATAATTTTTGCATGCATATTTATTTTATTTTTAATTTTGCATTTAATTCACTTTTAATTGCATTTTAATTATTAAATCTTTTCCAAAAAATCCCAAAAAATTATTTTAATTTATTTATCTTATTTCCAGCATATATTAATTTTCTCATATTAAAAATTGCATTTTTTCTAACATTTTATCTTATTTCGATTTCATCATATTTTCCGATCTCTTATTCTTTCACAGTGTCCGATCTTGACGCTTTCTTTTTATCATTCTATTTTTTTCCAATAATGTAATTGCATATGGGTTGTAATAGTTTTAATTAGGATTTTATTTTCCGCATTTTAAATTATGTATCCTCAAAGCCATGTAATAGCGTAGGTTTATCTTTCCGCACTTTTACATTTCCGCTTACATTCCGCATTTTACTTCCGCACCCTTATCAATTGCTAGTAATTAGGCGTATGGCAAGATAATAATGAACTAGCCCACTAATTTTCAAGATAAAATATCTGAATTCAACCCACTTCTTTTCACACATGCACCCCTTAGGGTAATTCTCTCGATGCTTTTCGATTTCAAATGGTCAAGTCCTCGAACGTAGAGGTATTCTAGCACCGCCTTCCAAACAAATCATCATAGTCCCTTCGATACAAAGATCATAAGACCCACGATGTCGCCTCCAATACATGATCTTGACCTCGAATGTCGCCCACGAAAATGATGATAGTCCTTCGAATGCTAGGATACTTCATACAAGATGCCTCATGACCATCCGATGTCCCTTCGAATGTCCCGCTTACATCCAACGAATGGAGCTACCTACTAACTAATGGTATGGCGCTATTCTAAAGGAATGTAGAAGTACAACAAAACCACCAATTCGAGTGGGTAAATAAGTCTTTTAGTTGCTTGCTCTATCAAATGCTTTTCACACACACACACTTTTTTCAAAGTTCAAATTCTTTTCAAAACAAAACATTTCGAACACTTTGTATACACTCCTACATGAGTCATTACAAAGTCAAAGCGAAATGCCCTTTCAAAACATCTTTGTCAAACACACAAAGCAATTTAAAAAGTGATCTAGAGTAACTAAGAGCCCGAGATAATCACGGATGGAAAGGGTGCTAATACCTTCCCTTTTCATAACCATTCTCCGAACTCTAATCTAACAAAGGTCTTTTTCTCTACTTTTACCTTCCTTAATTGGATAAAATAAAAGTCGGTGGCGACTCTGCTATCCGCACATTTGGATACAAAATCCTACAAAGTCACTTCACCATTACGTAATCGCCGACTCATTGGGAAATACACCCTAAAGAGAGAATTGCCTTAGGATTTCTAGATAACTTTTATTGCTTTTTGTTTGACTTGTATGCTTTATCTTTAAGGGTTGTTTGGGTATTATATTTTGGGGATCCTACACCGATCCGGTTTCCTTTTGTAAGTAGCATTAGATCATCGCACCGCTAGATGTATAACTAAACGGTCAACATGATGGCACGCTAGCGTGACACTTTGGTTGTCCCGATACTCTTCATTCCAAGTTGAAGATAGTATTTGGCTTCCGGTGTCATCAAGCACTAACTAAACTTTTAGAACCTTAATTGACCCATCTTGGCCATTAGAAGGTAGTGAGATGGCCGGCATTGGTGTAGACCGAGGTTGGTTGATACCGATGCTACGCTCATCGAGATCGACTTTTGGGACATTTTCGATCGACCACTTGGCCGTCAGATTGAAATAAGCGCCACGAAAGATCTATGATATGAGATTCCTAGAACCGTTACTATTATAGGACAGATGAACCAACTCAAACTTTTGGTAGGGTAATCACCTATACCTCATGCAAGCCTTAAACCTAGGCTCATTGTGTGAATTGTTTGTGTGCTAAACATGACATCATGACATCATTCGCATTGCATATCATTTCTAACTATTTCAAGGACCTAGGGATTTATCTTTGCTTTGTAGGAATTATGGCTTCTAGAAAGACTATCCGAATCAACTTCATGGGTATCCTTCTCAACTCAAAGAATTGGTTTGAAATTCCGACCATGCTAGTTCATCAAAAGACATGGTTATCTCTTGATTTGGTTATTCTGGTTTTGAAGAAGATATGATGCATGTCCTATTCCGCTTCTTGATCCAAACACCATTGCTTTACATTGGATTATCATTGGTTCCTACCTGAAGAGTTCTAAGCTACTTGGGTACCTATTCTTGACCAAATGGCATTTACCGTTTGGAAAAGGTTCCAAGTATGAAGACATTGCATCGCCTTTACACCTTAAGCGCTCGACATCAAGCCAATTGGGAAACTAGTGGAGTTAGGGTTTACTTTCCAAGTTCTTAATTAAGAAAGCCCGAGAATTCCTCAAAGTTATGAGTTTCCATGCATTTGAGAATGTTGTGGCCTTGCTAATTTATGGTTTGGTTCTATTTCCTAACTCGATCAATTCATAGATGTCAATGCCATCAAGTTGTTTCTACCCGCAACTCGCGGCCTACCTTACTTGGAAATATCCTACATTCTCCACACTGCACTACTAAAAGACAAGGAACTCTCATGTGTTGTATACCGCTACTTTCCGGTGGTTTATTTCGCACCTTCCTCCATCGCTTTGAAGAATGAACAAAGGTTGAGATGGTCTCAAAGATTGATGTCACTCTCATACCGATATCCGCTGGAATCTTTTCTCTCAAAAGGACTTCACATTCATTGAGCTGCCAGGAGAGTTCCTAATGTACCACTCGTATACGGGAGGTATTACTTATAACCCTTCCTTAGCTCTACGCAGTTTGGTTTTGCTCAAGAGATGGTCCACATGATATGCTTCTCCAAGATGTTGTGTTCGACTACAATCACGATCTCCGTAATCATCGACGAAGGTTTATACATGCTTGGGGCATGGTAAAGAAGATCGATACCAAGACTTTGGGGCACCAACTCCATTCCTTGGGAACCTTACCTCAAATGGGTGCGAGCTCGAGCTCAAAACCTCATGATGCCATTCACTGCTTTACCAAGAATTATGGAACCTCGGTTATAGGTGACGATCTTACGTCGTTCTCCATCCCGACATGCCTACCGATTTTGAAGACTTGAAGAGATCCCGATTCAACTAAAAGAAGAAAGGGATACCTTGAAGCTCAAGCTATGCAAGTGAGAAGAAAGTGTTAGAGTTGACAAAGCTACTTCATGAGGAGCTAAGCATCAATGCCTACATCGGCACCAAGAGGAAGTCCCATGGGAGACTTAGAGCTTTAGGATGTTTTTGTTTTCTTATTATTTCAACTATCTCTTGTACTTAAAAAAAGAGAATAATAAAGAGAGTACTAATAAATGTTTGTTCATTGCTTGTTTAACAAATTTAAATCTCTTAGGTCCTTGAAAACATTGCATTGCATTCGTGATAAACATCACATAGCATAGCATAACATTGCATCACTGTACATTGAGATTGGTTTTCTCATTTGCTCGCTATTTATTTTAGCGTAAATGGCTCTTGAACAGACCGTCAAAGATATCCAGCTCGTAATGCCGGCCCAGCAGATGTTCACCAACTTGCTCCAAGGCCAAGAAGATTTGAAGAAGCTCATCAACAAGAAGAAGAAGGTTGGTCTCCTCAACATGGGTAGACGCTTCAAAGGTGGTCCAAAAGTGGTCACGGATCGAGCTCTCTCAAGGAAGTGTCCATACCGAGGGGAGTACCAAGGGTGATGAAGGTGATCAGTGAGCCAAAGAAAGGAGGAGAGGATCACTCGATTATAGCCAACACTGATGAAGATGACAAGTACAAACAACTTGAAGACCGTCTGAATGCCGTGGAAAATTTGAAATGTCCGGCTGAACTTTGATGATCCGAGTCTTGTTCCCTGTGTTGTGATTCCTCCTGTTCAAAGTTCCATCTTTTCCAAGTATGATTGCATGTCTTGCCCAAAGCTGCATTTGAAGTCCTATGTCCGTAAGATCAATCCCCACACCGATGATGAAAGTTGTGGATGCACTATTTTCAAGAGAGTTTGTCCAACCCAGCTTGAATGGTATTATCGCTAGAGAATGACCGATCCGCACTTGGAGAGACTTAGCTGATGCTTTCATAAAGAGAGATGTCAATTGACACCCACTGCATGCAACTACAAAGCATGTCCATGGGTCGTGACGAGAAGTTCAAGGAGTATGCTCAAGGAGATTCTAGCGTAGTTCACCCACCCTTGTCCAATAGGGAGTTGGTTGATATGTTTAAGGGAACACCGACAGCCCTTTCTTCAATCATCCGATTGAAACTCTTCACCGGATTCACCAAGTCGATATTGACAAAGTGCCAAGCCGGTATCAAGAGGAAGATTCATGTAGAGTCATCTTCAAATGTCGCAGATCTTTTGGTAAGAAAGAAGTCAATGCTGTATGGTCGTAAAATCCGAGCCAAGACCGACCGTGCTCAATCTGGGGGCAGCCAGATTCCAATCCTACATCAAGACAACCTCACGAGATAACCACAATCCGTAACGCCGCCACAAGATAGCACGAAGATCAACATGCCTTTGTCGCAAGCCTTGCAACACATGTTGAAAGCAGAGTCGATAACCTTGAGGGATCCTCCTCAAAATGTCAACACTTCCTCCAAGTACAATCCTAATGCTAAGTGTGCTTATCATTCCAACAGCCCAGGCACTACATCGACAATTGTTGGGCTCAAGAACAAGATTCAAGATATGATTGAATCTAAGGCATTGAGTTTGATCCTCCGCTGAGACCCAATGTGATCAACGCGCCTATGCCTAATCATGACAAGAGTTCCAATGTCACAGGACGATACTTATGTTTTCAACATAGATGACTTGACCATCCTCCGATGACTGTTAAGAGGAACTTGTGAAGCCGTGTCAATCCAGATGCCCGTGAGGATTGTCGGTGCCCATCCGCACCTGGATGGTTGTGCTTGGTTGAGAAGACGGTTTAGTGCATGATGGACAACCATGAGATACTATTTCAAACCACCGTGCGTAAGTCGGTGAAGAAATGTCTAAGTTGAAGATTGACAATGCGAACGAAACTGCACTCATCTCGGTGGGATACCTTGGGGCAGCCAAGGGAAAGTATGATTACATGGTGAAGTACACCGCTCCGATAGTTACAAGATTCCTATTGAAGATACTAAGGCACGGATGGGGTGACGATTTCGTAAGACTATGCCGATGTTAACACAATAAGAATTTCCTCTCACGATCCTGCCTAGAGTGGCACCTCTCATCATCACTTCTCCAAGACCAGGCCATATTCCTCCGACAAAGCTATCCTTGGAACTATGGAGTCGATGTTTACTATCATGGTGTCAAGCAAGATCCTCCGACAATTGAAGATCTTACCATTAGAGCTTCTATTCCTCGACATCGATAACGCCACCGATCAAGTAAAGTGACCGTAACCGGAAGGGTATTCTCTCCGAGATCTCCTCCAAAGACATCACGACTCCACTGCATTCCGCCTACTCCACCAATATCCCTAGCTAGAGGAAAGAATCAGTGGCTCATCCTCGCCAACCAAGTACCAAAGGAAGTTATCAAGACACCTCCAAACAAGAAATGGAGGAAATTCAAGATCATCAAGAAGAGTGATTACGATGTTGTGGAACAGCTTAGACAGACTGTCCAAGATCTCCATGCTTGCTCGCTCTTGTGCTCCGAGGCTCATGCTAACGGCTTGGTAAAGTTTCTCAAGAATGCTCACGCATCGCAAGATACTACCACCGACGCTCAAGTTTGTATTGCTAGCCTGGCCGCCAACAACGCCTAGGCTTCTCTCGATGTCGATTTGACTCCTTCCGAAAGAAACATAACAAAGCCTTGCACATCTCTGAATGCAAGGGCGCACCCTGCCTCACGCCTTGGTTGATACCGGCTCGCCTCAATATCCTACAAGATCGCTTTTGATCGGCTTGATGTCAAGGGTTGGTTCTCGAGACCCAGGACATTATCGTGAGAGCTTTGATGGTTCTAAGCACAAGACTTGGAGAGCTCACTCCTAAAGTCGGGTCCCGCACTTTTGATTCCACTTTTGTCATGGACATCCGTCCGCTTATTCTTGCCTACTTGACGCCTCTTGATACATGGGGCAGGTGTGTTACTCTACCTTGCATCGGTGAAATACCCGGTGAAAGGGAAGGTCACAAGATGTGGTGAAGAAAGTATATGGTCACATATCCAAATATTCCGATACCTTGAGATGGAGGGTGAATTCTTCGAGACTCGCTGCTTTTGAAACAATACCCGTAGTCATGCCTCTGACTCTCCCTCACTCCTAAAGTTACACAAGTTCCGCTTAGGATGGCCTCACGAAGGATGCTCAAAGCCGGCTTAGAAGGTAGTTCTATTTGGGGACACTCCTCGATCTTCCCTTCAACCGACAAGACCGGTTTAGGCTTCACCATCAAGGGTCAAGATGATACGCGAACGTGCAACCAACTTCCTTTCCGCATCACCGTAGTGGAATCCATGCTATAGAAGACAACGACAATGACTTCATCAACAAGTGGATCTTCCCAACTCCGTGATAAGGGCTCAAAATTGAAGACCAAGACGCTATACCAATCTCCTTTAGTCGAGTAATTGCTTTGTTTTGTTTTGCTTTTCGATTTCTTTATGTTTTGAACAATAAACTTTGAAAGCTAGTGCCTTGCCCGGCATCATGGCTCGCTTACAGGGTTATTATCCGTCGTTTATGATTTTCATTCAATAAATTCATTGACTTTGCATTCAATTGTTTGTTTTCTTTCTTTACTTTATCACCCCTTCAAAAGCTATGTGTTTCTTACACACACCCACGTGATACATCGCAGTAATCACTCCAAATCTCGTTAATAACAACCATGCTAGTGCTAAATATGACTTCGATAATCCGATCTACCAAGTCAAGACGAAAGTGAGGAAGATTGTGAAGTGCCAGAGAACTTTCCGATCGCATAAAGAAGAAGAGCGAGTTATACAAACACACGAAGAGCAAGTTGAGGTTGTGAATTTGGTACCGACGAAGACAAGAAAGAGATCAAGATAGAGCGGTCTTGAGAACAAGTTAAAGAAAGATTGATTCAAATGCTACGAGACTATATTGAGGTTTTTGCTTGGTCATGAAGACATGCCGTTTAGACATTGATATTGTGGTAACCGATTGCCGACAAAAGAAGGTTTTCTCCAAAGAAAGCGTATGATCGTCAGACGCCCTAAGATGTCGAGAAGATCAAAGTCAAGTTATGAAGCAATGCGGTTTTTAGTCATACTTATTATCCCCAAAGGTTGCTAATGTGGTGCCCGTGCCCAAGAAGGATGGTAAGGTACGAATGTGGATTACAGATCTAACAAAGCAAGTCCGAAAGACGACTTTCCACTTCCTCATATTGATGTTTCGTTGACAACACCGCCAAAGATAAGGTTTTTCCTTCATGGATGGTTTCTCCTATAATCGATCAAAATGGCCTCAAGACATGGAGAAGACTACTACACATGCAAGCACTTTCTTAAGGTTATGCCGCCGGATTGAAGAACGCAGCGCCACTTATCGCGTGTTATGGTTACATTATTTCATGACATGATTCATCACGAGATAGAGGTCTACGCCGATTTACATGATAGCTCGATCACGCATCAAGAGGAACATCTAGATCATTTGTAGAAACTGTCGATGATTGAAGAAGTAGATCGAGACTTAATCCCAACAAGTGCACCTTCGAGTCGATCCGAAAACTCGGGTTTGTAGTCGCGGAAGAGGTATTGAGGTTGACCCCGCAAGGTTAAAGCTATTCAAGAGATGCGATCCCCGATGAGAAGGAGGTCGAGGTTTTGGCCGATTGAACTACATTGCCGTATTCATTGCACACTTAATCGCTACTTGTGAGCCAATCTTCAAGTTACTAAAGAAAGATCAAGTAGTGGAATGGAACGACGATTGCCGATCGCTTTCGATAAAATCAAGGAGTACCTACAGTAATCCTCCCATCCCGATGCCGCCGTCAAGGAAGACCTCTTATCATGTACTGATGTTAGAGAATTCAATGGGGTGTGTTGGGGCAACATGACGAGTCTGGTCGAAAAGAGCATGCAATATACTACCTTAGCAAAGTTTACCGATCGTGAAACAAGATACCACAAATGAGAAAACTTGCAACGCTTATTAGTCGTCACGACTAAGACAAGATATGTTGACTCACACTACCTTATTGATTTCAAGATGGATCCGATAAAATACATCTTTGAGAAACCAGCTCTCCTAAGAATAGCAAGATGGCAAATGATCTTGACCGAATACGACATCCAAGACACTTTAAAGCAATCAAAGGAAGTGTAGTAGCCGATCATTTGGCTCATCAAGCCAGAGACTATCACCTATGCAGCTCAAATTTCCGATGAAGATGTTTTACTAGTCACGATCGCTAAGAACTGTGCCTGCATTTAAGGACTTGAACAAGGATCCCGATGGACTATGGTCTTTGATGGAGCCTCAAACGATTTGGCAATGGCATTGGCGCCATGATTACATCCCCACAAAGTGACATACGCCTTTCACCGCCAGATTATGTTTCAATTGCACTAACAACATGGCCGAGTACGGTTGCATCATGGGTCTTAAAGTCGCTATTGACTTAAGAATCAAGTTCTTACAAGTGTATGGGGACTCTTTTAGTGATCACCGACATGGCAGTGGATACGAAGCATCCGAATCTCATTCCATATCGAGAGCATGTTCCGAGTTTGATTCCCTACTTTGAAGAGATCACTTTCAATCATATTCCACGAGAAGAGAATCACTGGTGCATTTATTAGCTACTATGTCATCTATGTTCAAGGTCGATGGGACAACGAGGCTCCCTGATCATCATTGAGAAGTTTGACTAACCAACAGATTGTTACAAGCTCGACGCAGAAAAGAAACCCCGGTACTATGACGTGAAGAGGTATCTTGAGACTCGTGAATACAGGGGCATCCGTTAATGATAAGAAGTTCATGAGAAGATTTGCTTCCAAATTCTTTTCTCAAAGAACGCTATCTTATATAAGCGCAACCACGGTTTGCTATCTACCGTAGACCAAAACAGAAGACGTATCATGGAAGAGTTACACGGCTTAATTTGGTACCCACTCCATGGAAACACCATGGCTAAGAAGATTTTGAGAACAAGTTACTATTGGTCCACCATGGAAGCCGATCGTCACCGCTATGCTCGATCTTGTCACAAGCGCCGATTTATGCCGACAGTACATGTACCAAGCATCAATGTTTTAACTTCTCCTTGGCCTTTTGCAATGTGGGCATTGACATGATTGAGAAATTGCCCACAGCTTCCAACGGACATCGCTTCATCCTTGTGGCAATAGATTATTTCACCAAGTGGGTAGAAGCGCCCGTATGCATCTCATACTAAGAATGTTGTAGTTCGATTCATCAAGCATAATCTTATCTGTCGGTATGGCACTCTCGAAAGGATTATCACGATAACGGCTCTAATCTCAATAACAAGATGATCACCGAACTCTGCACGCAGCTCAAGATCAAGCATCACAACCTTCCATATCGGCCTAAGATGAACGCGTTGGAAGCCGCCAATAAGAACATTAAGAAGATTATACGTAAGATGACGGTGACTTACAAAGATTGGCATGAGATGTTACTATTTTCTTCATGGTTATCGCACCACAGACGAACATCCACAGGCAACCCCTTCTCTCTCAGATACGGTATGGAAGCCGCCTTACCCATCGAGGTTCGATTCCCTCAACCGTAGTCCTCCAGAGGCAGAAGTTAGGCGAAGACGATGGGTCCGCATCGCTTGACCGCATTAATTTGATTGATGAGAACGACTCGGCCCATTTGCCATGGATGATCTATCGAAGCGAATGATCGAGCATTTAACAAGAAGGTCAAGCACCAAGTCTACCAAGTCGGTGATCTAGTAGTCAAACGCATCATTCTTCCACAAGGTGATCTCAGGGCAAATGGACTCCCACCCATGAGGGACCATTTGTAGTCAAGATGATTTTCCATGGAGCTATGATACTTAGCACCATGGATGGTGAAGATTTCACACCCGTGAACGCAGACATAGTCAAAAAATACTACGATAAAGAGACCCGCTAGGTCGATCGCCTAGGCAAAAATATAGATCCTCATAACCAAAAGGTTCGGGCAAAAATAAAGGATATATACAAAACATGTACACCGCAAGTCGAAAACCCTAAAAGGCGGCTTGGGCAAAAAGGGTATCCCTAGACTAAAACCCAAAGGGCGGTCTAGGCAAAAGTTAGGATTTAAGCGCACGACTATGTCTCTTCCGATCACCGCCTGCACTACTATCAAGATTCAAGGTTCAAATGGCGAAGATCAATTCACTCACTTTCTAACGATGCTAAGGAGATGAGATTGTCGAAATATATGAGTACTAGCATAGTTGGAACTTAACGAGATTGTTTCCGATAGCTTTTACCTTTCTTGTGTACAAACCACTTGGCCATATGCCACCTTCAAATGAATACAATTTCTTCTCTTTACAATTTCTCGTTGTTATTTGCAATAAGTCCAACGCTTGCTTTGAATAATTATACGATTTGACAATAAAAATCTCTTTGCAAACATACGAAAAGTGAACATGCAAAGGTACTTACTACAGTTCCAAGAATTGGGATGACTATTTAAAGTCACCAAATAGTTCCTCACAGAGCATATAGGTGTCACTCACAACACACCTTCCCAACTGGAGTATATGTTAATCCACAAGCAAGTGATTCCACTCAACCGAGCAACGTTACAGCCTCCAAGCAGAACATCATCCTCAAATAATATTTCTCAATCCTCCCTTCTCCCAAAGAAGTGGTATCCGTACACAAGACTTGGTCAGATAGTGCATCGGAGGAAACATACACCTTTTATTCCCCAGCCAGAGATTACAACGGACTCCAGACTCTTCTAGCCCGGTCTTTCAGCAACCATCAAATGCTCTCCAGCGAGATCTACACTCAAAATCCCCAGTAGAGCGCTTCCTAAATTTCCTCAGCAGGATCTACATGCAAGGTCCCCAACGGATCGCCTCCCAGATTCTCCTCAGCAGGGTCTATGAGATCTCCAACAACGAGCTTCTCAAATCTCTATCCTTCCTTAACAATATCTAGGCCCAAGACTTGGTCAGATAGTGCATCGGAGGAATCCAGGGTATCTTTCTTCTCCTTCAAAAGCAGGGACTTCCACCTACTCAATTCCCAAGCAGAGTCGAATCCTCAAATGAATATCCACACCTTCTTCAAGATGGATATGTTTTGAAATATCACAACATCAACATTCATACATTACTCATAAAGTCATAATTTATGCATATGTCATTCATATACACTATCATGCATCACACTTTGCATAACACTAACCAATATTCTGTCAAAGTTTCTCTTGTTTTCTCCAAAATAGGTAATACTACTGACGCAACAGTCCAGATTGCCCCAACCGACGGAAAACTATCTCAAGGACCGCCTTTGACAACAGTCCGTGATTAAGCCCCGAATCGACGGAAAACTATCCGAAAGACCGCCCTTGGTTGTCCTCCCACGATCGGGTCCAGATTAAGCCCAGAACCGACGGGAAAACCATCCGAAAGACCATCTCTGGTTATCCTCCGATAATGTGCAATGGATCAACACCAATGCACAACAAGAAGCTATCCACATTTTTGCCAACCACAATCTCCCCGAGTAATCGATACCAAGATTTATTCGACATCCACTACGTAGTCTAGCTGTTACTCGCCTTCGATGGCATCTAAGCCCATCTCCGATTATTTGTCAACATCGCTTCACTTAATGCTATATGGTTAAAATCAATACAAACCAATAACCTAATTCAAAGTGAACACGAAGTCTAACGTACGACTCCTTCGGATGGCATCTTAAGCCCATATCTCCTTCCAAAACATGAACGCAGAGTCTAACACGACTCACTCCAAAGATCGACCTTCTAGATGGCATCTTAAGCCCATCTCCGTAAGCTCTCCTATTAATAACCTCGAGTATGCGACGACTCGCTCCTCAAATAAGTCTCCAACTCTCCAAATGGCATCCAGAAGCCCATTCCCCATTTACAATAGCGAGTGCAAATTGTGTGTATTGAAAGTGTTCAATCATCTTCTACCTTCGTGTCACGAAGACAAGCATGTCAATCAAACCCTCCAAGACAAGAAGATTGAACAGGGCAGCTGTCATACCCCAAAATTTGCCCTCCATCTTCTCAAAAGATTTCATACATCTATGCTCAAGGATTCCTCAAGAGTTGATCGACAAACTCTCTCCTAAACAATCAACCCAAACTAGGGTTTGGTATCTCCAAGTCAAGATGGATTTCAACATTCCAATGGCCTTCATGCCTCCTCATATGCTTCAAAGATTCTCCATGTCAAGTTTCAAGCCTCACAAGTCAAGTTTCGTGCAATTGCTCGATGGTTGAAAATCGCTTGATGGACAAAAGTCAACTCGGTCAACATACAACAAACTTCATAATTTTTGGTCAACATCCTCATTTTGAAGTTACATTCATCATTTGATCAAGGGTTGATCATGATTCATCAAGAAAACTCAAGATTTGCTCAAAAGTCAAACTTTCTAAATTAGGGTTTCTAGATGAAAAGTCAATCAACTTTGACCGATCAAACTTTCTCATACTTTCTCGTAAATTTTCCCACCAAAGCTCATTTTGAAGGAAATTCAATTCTCTACAACTTCATGTCTCACAAGAATGTCCAAAAAATGCTTCATTTGAGAGGTATAGCTCAAAACATTACAGGTCATTTTCAAAGTCAACAAAAAGTCAACTTTTTCATTCGAATATATATTGAGCATGGTAACTCCAATTGATATGAAACCAAAGACATTGTTTAGAGGACTCTTAGAGCTTTCCAAAAAGTCCAAGAACACTCAAAAATGTGGAAAATTGAGCAAGTTACACCATCCACAAGTTGGGCAATTTTGAAAGAATGCACAAAGAGAGATGCTTCAAAAATCAAATCTTTGCAAACGGGCCTACCTTTTCTTCATCCAAACTTATTCTCATGCAAGTAGGAATGTCCAAGCTCAATGCCACGATTTTCTATTTTATTTTTATTTAATTTGGAATTTATTCATTTAAATACAAATTAATTTGAAAAATAAAGTATAAAATCAAAATTAATTGAAAGGTTGATTTTTATTTGTTTTGTGATCCAATTAACCCATAAATGCCAAACAATTTCAAATTGAATCAAATATGGAAGATTTGATTGAATTGAACAAGTTTTGAAAATTTGATTTTCATGGAAATATCAAATTGATTTTCATTGATTATTGATCAAATCTTTCCAAAACAATGCCAAATCCATCCAAAGATATATACTTGATGCATATCAATCACAAAGGACTAAAAAATTGCTCGTAAACCCTAATCTCAAACTCAAAAACCGTGGCTCTCAAGCAAGTGGAACTTACTTCCAGCCATTCTCAATCGTTTTAAGGTGTCCAACAGTTCTTTGACATCTCCGTGGCGAATCGACTTTACATTGCACAAAACCATTCAATCGTAAACCGAATCCGTTTGTTCTTGAATTTTCAAATTTCGATTTCATTCATGCATTATTAACATGATTTGTTGTTGTATTTATGTTTAGTGAGTTGTTTGCAAGCTTTCTGGCAAGCCAATTGATTTCCATGGAATCGTGTTATGCCATGATTAGGGTTTCGTATCGATTTAGGGCTCTATACAGAAAAATTGGGCCTCAAGACCTATACCATTGAACTCGAACAATGTCCCGAATCGAACCATGGCCTTGATGTCATTTATATTATGTATACTGTGTTTTCCATTTTGTTGGGCTTGTAGCGTCAAGGAAGGCCGACGCAAGCTTTTGAAAATTTGAAACTAAGAAGATGATGAATTGGCGCGAGGGAAGTCATGAGTGACGCGTTATTTTCAAATCGCTCCGCTTCCAAACAAGAAGGCATGCCTGCTTGGTCAGGTTGGTTTTCAAAGTTAGCTAGTGTCTCCGCCTCGATCCCCGCCTTTATATTTTTACAAGCTTGCAAACTCATATTTTCTAACATATTTTCATATTTTCTTTTATTTTAATATTTTCATATTATTTTAATTCTTTTCATGATTTTTATTCTACATTAAAAAATTACCAAAAAATATTTTTCTTTTTACATTATTTTCATAAAAATGTTTATTTAATTTAATCAATTTAAAAATATAATTTTTGCATGCATATTTATTTTATTTTTAATTTTGCATTTAATTCACTTTTAATTGCATTTTAATTATTAAATCTTTTCCAAAAAATCCCAAAAAATTATTTTAATTTATTTATCTTATTTCCAGCCTATATTAATTTTCTCATATTAAAAATTGCATTTTTTCTAACATTTTATCTTATTTCGATTTCATCATATTTTCCGATCTCCTATTCTTTCACAAAGGTTCGATTCGGACGCTTTTCTTTTTATCATTCTATTTTTTTCCAATAATGTAATTGCATATGGGTTGTAATAGTTTTAATTAGGATTTTATTTTCCGTGATTTCAAATTATGCATCTCGCCCTAAAGCCATGTAATAGCGAGGTGAGGTTTCCACTTTTACATTTCCGCTTACATTCCGCATTTTACTTTCCGCACCTTATCAATTGCTAGTAATTAGGCGCGTATGGCAAGATAATAATGAACTTAGCCCACTAATTTTCAAGATAAAATACCTGAATTCAACCCACATCTTTCACACATGCACCCCTTAGGGTAATTCTCTCTCGATGCCTTTCGATTTCAAATGGTCAAGTCCCCGAACGAGGTATTCTAGCACCGCTGCCTTCCAAACAAATCATCATAGTCCTTCGACAAAGATCATAGCCACCCATATCGCTCTCACATCGATCTGACCGACACGCCACGAAATGATGATAGTCTCGAACGTTAGACCTTCCGCCGTTCCCGAATCCCACATATCCAACGAACGGAGCTACATCCAACTGGTATAGGCCATTCAAAGGAATGTAGGCACAATAAACGTCCACTGGGAAAAGTCTTAGTTGCTTTTATCACGTTACACTTTTTTCAAAGTTCAAATTCTTTCAAAACATTTCAACACGATACATTACGAAAGCGAATGCCGTCAAAATTCTTTCAAACACACGTAGCATTCTGTGTGATCTAGAGCCAGCCCAGATAACACGATGGAAGCTGCCTTTCCTCATATCCATTCTCCAACTCGATCTAACGGGTTTTTATGTTACTTTTTACCTTCCTTGATAAAATAGTCGGAAGTACTTATATCCGCACATTTGGATACAAAATCCTACAAAGTCAGTTCACCGTCCCTTGAACTGACTTTTAGTTTTTGTATCGCAAATGTGCGGATAGCAAGAGTCGCCACCGACTTTTATTTTTATCCAATTAAGGAAGGTAAAAGTACGAAAAGACCTTCGAAGATTCTCGAAAGTACGGGAGAATGGTTATGGAAGGGAAGGTATTAGCACCCCTTTCCATCCGTAGTTATCTACGGCTCTTTAGTTGCTCTAAATCACTTTAAAATTGTGCTTTCTGTGTGTTTGACAAAATGTTTTGAAAAGATTTCGCTTTTGACTTTGTAATGATTCATGTGGAATGTATAAGTGTTCGGAAATGTTTCGCTTTGAAAAGAGTTTGAACTTTGACAAAAGTGTGAGGTGTGAAAAGCATTGATTGAGCAAGCAACTAAAAGTCTTATTACCTACTCGTAATTGGTCGTTTTTTGTATTCTTTACGCCCTTTAGAGTAGCGCCATCCATACCATTAGTTGGTAGGTAACTCCATTCGCTGATGTAAACGGACATCAAGGACATCGATGGTCAGAAAGCAACTTGTAGGAAGTATCCTAGCACATCTAGCGACTATCATCATTTTTCGTAGGCAACAATCGAGGGTCAAGATCATGTATTCGTAGGCAACATCGTGGGTCTATGATCTTTGTATGAAGAAGTTATGATCAGTCAAAGTTCAGTTGACTTTTCATCTAGAAACCCTAATTTAGAAAGTTTGACTTTTGAGCAAATCTTGAGTTTTCTTGATGAATCATGATCAACCCTTGATCAAATGATGAATCTAAATTCAAAATGAGGATGTTGACCAAAAATTATGAAGTTTGACTGTATGTTGACCACAGTTGACTTTTTGTCCAATACAACTGATTTTCAACCATTTGAGCAATTGTCTGAGGAAACTTGATCTGTGAAGCTTGAAACTTGACATGGAGAATCTTTGAAGTATATGAGGAGGCATGAAGACCAATAGAGATGTTGGAAGTCCATCTTGACTGAGAGATACCAAACCCTAGTTTGGGTTGATTGTCAGAGAGAGTTTGTCTCGATCAACTCTCGAGGAATCCTTGAGTAGGGATGTATGAAATTTCTTGAGTAGATAGAGGGCATTTTGGTATGACAATCACTGAGCGCCAAGTTGTCGCTGAGCACTCATCGCACTGCTACCGAGCGACTGTAGCTTGCTTCCTTCACCCAAAATTATCTTCAAAAGAATCATCCCTAAAGCTCTTCAAGTGCCCTTGAATCCAAGCTGGGAGAATTAGACAATAAATTCACAAATAAGAGTAAAATAAGTTAAATAATATATTTTAAACGAAAACTAAATAAAACCTAATTAAACAAAATACTAGAATAACATACAAATTAAATAAAAAGACATTGTTAAGGACCACAAAATAATGTACAAAATAACTATAATTTGGTCCTTAACAAGACCTACCCAATGCAACTTCAATCTAAGTCCTACTTAGACCTGAGTTCCTACTCACTCCCCCTCAATCACAGCAGTTGATATCAACCTATTGATTAATTGAATTCAGAAGACACTCTTCAATAAACAAACTTGATTTTGCTTCAATGCTTTAATCAAGAGACACAATACTCGTGCTTCAAAGCTTTGAGTGATAAACAACCCTTACAACCAAATCCTAGCCCAAGGCACTTATCAATTGATAATTGCTTGGCTCACAAGAGTAACTAGAATACACATAAAACAACCTGCTAAATCTTCAATATAGTACAGAGGCGCAGCAGCAGAGTAAGGGTTCTATTCTATTATATAGAAGCCTTTAAACTTCGCTTTGGGCTTCCATAATAATAGCTAGGGTTCACTTAATTAATCCTAAAGACTTGATCTTTTTAACAAACCAATTTAGGATTAACTAAGATCAACCACAGAGCCACGTGAGCATGAGATCCAATTACATAAATCATAGTAAAATCAAATCAATAGAATTCTTGAAAGTCTCAGAAGTGAATTGCAGAATAAAGAAATGTCACACGTAATGTTATAACATCGGTTATGACATCGCCAATCTTCCTGCAATTCTAACACACCGCTTAGCTTCCACCTAGCTGCATTTGAATCATTCTTCTTATGCGTAATTTATCTTCAACTCCTAATGTCATGACATCACCAAGACATTTTCATATCCTAGTTTTACCAAAAATTAATGCCAACTTAAAACACTTACAACTCCCTTTGCCAAAATTTTATTAAAACAAACTAAGCTATCGAGTACTAATGTTAGAAAAAAATAACCACTTAAGCTAACCAAGCTAAATAACCACCCTAATAAAGATAAATTGTACCTCAATTTTCCCACATTTGCCCATAAATTTTCTCCCTTTAGCCACAAAGGCCAAAGGTGCCAATACAAATGCCCAAAAGAAACAATATATAAATAGTACCATCAATTTAAATATTACATCCCATCAAAGAAATACAAGGTTCAAAAAGCAAAAAAAAAACAAACCAATGTATAAAAATAACAATCAAAATAGCAAGAAATGCACACAAAAACAGAAGACAAGATCAAAGTCAAGTACTTCTTCTCCGTAAGAGGCATCGTGGTATGTTGCATCCTCCGAACTCACACAAAGACTTGACTTGATCAAGATCAAGATCTTCATCCAAGTTGTCAGCAGAAACATCACCAGCTAGCCCTTCATCCTCAACCTCTATGTCTTTCTCCTTTTCAAGGGTAGAGATCATTTCTTCAATGGTTTGCTTCCTTGCTTCAAGTTCCCTACAGGTCTCTTTTAGCACAACAATGACATTTGCCTTCTGAGAATTTGCCTTGACATTTGATGTCGCAGCAGATGTCATGACAATGTTTGGGACATGCTTCCCTTGAAATAGCTTGTAGTGGAAACCAAGTGCAGGAGCTCTTTTGCATACTGAATCTCTATCAACCAAGATGTCAGGGTATTGATCAATTATAATACCACAAAGGAGGGAGGGAAACATCGGTCCTTTAATTGTATAATCACAAGATGTTTGAGGGTTTGCTCAAAATGTATGTTCCATAATCAAACTTTGCTTTAGTACCAACAACAAAGATGAATCGCCTGCACTCAATGGAGATGGTGGACTTGTGGTTTGTTGAACCCAAATATAAAGACCTATCTTAGAAGAATAGCAAACTTAACACTGGCCGTTAGCAGTGAGCTTTCCCTTTAATGGCCAATGTTTCACTTGTTTAGCAGTGATTGTTTGGCAGACCTGATTATCAGTTTCTTCAAGCTCAGGTTGAGCATCATCTGATCTTCCCAAATACTTGTTGATCACACTTGAGGAAAACTTCACTTTCTCCCCTTACAAACACGCCTTGAAATCACGACCTTCCATCAAGACACATCCACTTGTCAAATTCACAATGAACTCCTTTACCAAAACATCATAATAGAAAACTTAACCACAATTTTCATCAACCCAGCTTCTTGATCGATCAATAACATCCTTGCATTCAAGGGCACTCTTGTTCAGCCCCTCTAGAGCACTTTTCGACACACATATTTCCACCCGCTAGCATTCTCGTGTTGGTGGAAAGAGATGTTATCAATACCCTGTGGACTTTGGGCGCTTCCTAGAGAAGGTTTCTTCCGGTTGAATGTCCGAGACATTCTCTTCAACATTAAAATCGTAATCTTGATCGATTCTCAAGGTTTAGGAACCTTCCTTTTTGACAATTGAGTTCTCTGGGCCAAGATACCCCAATGCACTTCATTCTACCCTTTCCTTTAGAGGGTCCAAATTTTTGATCCTTCCCATCTTTCTTCACCATGCCTTCATTTGGGGTTTTAGAATTTCACCACCTTCTCCTTGACAGGACTCTGAGAGGTAGTCTACTTCCCTTTTCTTTTCATCATCCTCTTAGCAATGTTAGGATTAACACTAGAAATGAGGTCATTATCAGAGAATTCTTCATCCAAGTCAATGACAGGGGGTTCCACAGCATTTTCAGAGTTTTTCACTGGAGAGTTTTCCAGGTTGTCATCACTGTGTTTCTAGAGTTTCTTCAAAAATACCATCAGAGATATCATCAGAAGAAATACCAGGGGACTTATCAGCAACACATTTTTCAGGGGATTCTTCAAGAATTCCATCAGAAATATCATCAACAGAATTCACAGGGGGCTTATCTCCAACACAATTTTCAGGGGTTTTATCAGAGGTATCAACAACACATTTTTCAGGGGATTTATCAGAGGGTTCATTATCAGGATTCTCAGGGGTTTTCCTAGCATTATCTTCAGATGTCTTGACATTCTCTGTGACATCTAGATCAGTTGCTAAACTAGGGCTAGCGATTCTTGATTTAATGGCACAGAAACCCCAGGCACAGAGTGATTCTCATTCAGAATCCTAGTTACTATTCTAGCTATGGCTTGATGAACATACCTAGAACCTTCCTTGTTTGCTATTTTAGGAGGAACAAAGGAAGATGGTTCAGTATTTTTACTAGAGGGAGAGGCTGTGATCTCCTTGCATGTCTGGTATGAAGTTTCTTTATTCTTCCAGGATCAGTGGCCATGGCACGAAGTGGAGTAACTTCCACAACCTCAGATTCAATTGCGTTTGCCCTAGGTCCAGAGGCAACAGGAGAAATGGAAACAGTATCCATTGATGAAGAGGATGACGATGACATGTTTTGCTGAGACATCTTGAGAGAATGAGAGAACGATTGACAGAGAGTTTGAGAGATTTTGTTGAGGGAATGGAATGTGATACTTTGAAAAATGAAAATATATATATATATATATATATATATATATATATATATATATATATATATATATATATATATATATGACTCTTCCTATTCTTGGACTTTTGAAAAATAAGAGGGAAACAATTAATTAGCCAACTCAGAATTAAATGAAATAAAAAGTCTCTTCCATTCCTTGTTGTGAGCAATGTTAATTGCTACAACTCTTCATATTGGCAAATACCCAACTTGCCCCTTAAATTCTCAAATTGACTAGCATCAAGAGCTTTAGTAAAAATGTCAGCCAGTTGGAGTTCAGTGGCTACATGCTCCAATTTAATCACATTATCTTCCACAAGATCTCTGATGAAGTGATGTCTAATGTCAATGTGCTTAGTCCTGCTGTGCTGAATAGGATTTTTTGAAATATTAATAGCACTCAGGTTGTCACAGTACAATGTCATGACATCCTGTGTGACACTGTACTCAGTCAGCATCTACTTCATCTATACCATTTGAGAACAACTGCTACCAGCTGCTATGTATTTAGCTGCACTCAATATTGTTCCCCAAAAAGAAGCATCCTCCAGAAGTGCTTTTTCTATCATCAGCATCATAATAGCCAGACAGAATTGGTTCACATCCATGAGAATATAGCATACCATAATTGTAAGTTCCACTCACATACTTCAGAATTCTTTTCACCTGATTGATGTGACTTACTTTAGGTTCAGCCCGATATCTTGCACATACTCCAACAGCAAAGGCAATGTCGTCTCGGCATTATACAACAAGCTTCCTATCATGCTTCTATACAAGCTTTGATCAACATTTGCTCCACTTGTGTCTTTGGACAACTTTAAATGAGTAGGAGCTGGAGTCCATTTATGACTGGCATTTTCCATCCCAAATTTCTTGACAATATTCTTTGTATACTTGCTCTGAGAAAGAAAAGTTGAGTCTTCCATCCGGTGACTTGTAGTCCAAGAAAGTAAGTCTTCCCATGAGGCTCATTTCAAACTCTTTGCATTTGGTTGGCAAATGTCTCACCATTTTATCCGACATTCCTCCAAACACTATATCATCAACATAAATTTGAGCTACCATTATCTCCTCCTTCATCCTGACAAAGAGAGTTTTGTCCAAACCTCCTTCTCGTAACCTTTATCAATAAGGAACTTTGTCAACCTTTTCATACCAAGCTCTAGGATTGTTTCAGACCATATAAAGCTTTCCTTAATTTGTAAACATGATCGGAAAGTTAGATCCACAAACTTTAGGTCGTTTCTATATATACCTCCTCATTTAAGTAGCCATTTAGAAAGGCTCTTTTCACATCCATTTGAAACAGCTTGAATTTCAGGATGCAAGCAATCCTAACAGTAATCTGATTGATTCCAGCCTAGCCACAGGAGCAAAAGTCTCATCAAAATAAATCCCTTCAACTTGAGCGTATCCCTGAGCAACAAGTCTTGCTTTATTTCTGGTGACAACCCATTTTGCATCAGACTTGTTCTTGTAGATCCACTTTGTGCCAATGATGTTTGTTCCTTCTGGTCTAGGAACTAACTCCCACACTTCATGTTGTTTGAACTAGTTCAATTCATCTTGCATTGCTCCAATCCAAGATTCATCGCTAGAGCCCTTTGACATTCTTGGCTCAATCTTTGACACAAAACAAGAGTTTGAGATAATTTTCATAGATCTTGTAATGACTCCACGCTAGATCTCCAATGATGAGTTCCTTTGGATGATCTTTCTGAATTCTGATGGAAGGATCTTTGTTAGCTTCCTCTGGTTCAGATTTTGGTGAAGTCGGGACAGGTACATCATCCTTATCGGACACTTATGATGATGTCTCAAACAATGTCTCAACATCATATGGGACATTGTTTTCCTCATGCTGATCATCAACTATGACATTAATAGACCGCCATAACTTTTTGTCCGGAGTTGAATACTTATATGTTTGTGTAGAGTATCCCTTAAAATGCCTTCATCCCTTTTAGAGTCCATCTTTCTCCTTTGATCACGATCTGTCAGAATATAACATTTGCTACCTGTCATACCCCAATTTTTGACCTAATATACCACCTTACATTTGCATCATTGCATAACCAATAGCTCGACAAAGATTAATCGGTGTAGCATCACAGTCAAAATTAGGGTTTCATCAGATTTTCATCTGATTCAAGAGGCAACCAATTAGGGTTTGAGTTTTACTCACCTCAGTTGATCTATCTTGATCAAATCATTAACCTTGATCATCAGATATCCAACTTTTCACATTGATCAATCGAGGATCGACCAATTAGGGTTTTGATCGAGCATGAGTATTCTTTGACTTTTTGAACATTGAATGACTTTTTTGGATAGATATTGGTAATTATATCTTAGATACAACATCTTGACCTAATTTCTGGATTCAAAACATCATAGAAGTTCACAGACTGCATTAGTCAATTTCAGAAACATCTGATAAAAATTCATCTGCACAGAAAAGTCAAACTTTGACTTTTGGTCAATTTTTTCAAAACAAAACTTTTTCCATCATCAAAATACTTCAAATGATCCATCATGATCATAAAAAATCAAAGAATTTGATAAAGTCAACAAAAAGTCAAAAGTTCTAACACTTAGAAAAAATTTCTAAGTGTTAAAATTTCTTATTTTTTCCAAACTTCATGCCTTTTTTTCACCTAGTTTCATTTTGAATTGGAAAAAACTCAAAACATGAAAGTTGTAGCTCTTGAAAAAAGCTTTCCAAAATGTCCAAGAACTCTCAAATCCATGGAGTCTAGCTATACTTTTGAAATTGAAACATAAGGCCCCATGAACATGGTTTTTCAAGGTCAAAACTTCACATTTATAGGTCATTTTGTGATTTCTTCATGTAGAAGCAATACCACCTTGCCAACTTGATTTTGGAACTGATAAATATTAGCTTGAAATTAATAATTGAGGATTGGATCAATATTGGAAAAATAACACATGGTAAAAAAGGGAAGCTTCCTTTTTCTTTACAAAATGCCTTTCTTACCCTTTAAGTTATCTTTGATTTACCAAAAGCCATGTACTTGTGCCTAACATTTCAGAGATATTGGCCTATAAATAGAGCATCATTTCAAGTTCAAATTACACCAAAGCAATGAAAGTTCATGCTTTCACTCTCCATCTTTGAAAATTCAAGAATCATATGTCAAATTGCCAAAACATGCATTTTTGAAAATTGAGGAAAACCATGAGGAACTTTGGTGTCTAACATACTTTAACATCAACATGAAACTTGTTTGAACACTAAAATCAACATAAACTAAGCTAGAAACCAGAATTGCATTTCATGTTCACCATGCTTGCCAAACCGCTTAAGAGCTCGAATTCATGGTTTTGCTTGAGCAAGTAATGTTCTCGATCACTCAAACATCATCCATGAACATCATAGGATGATCCAAATCATTAACAACCATCCAGAATAACTCAAAACATGATTTCCAGTTTCCATTTTGAGCTTATGCAGGTGAACTTGTGTAGCACGATCCAGGTTGATTCAAGGAGTGCAGACCACTTCTACAGCTTCTACATAGGCCGATGATGCTACAAAGAATCATAAACAAGTTCTCGAAACGCAATCACCTTCTTCGATCTCAACTTGAAATGTATGAACTCAAACTTGGATATCATGATTCTTTGCCTTTAAATGAAAAAACGCTTGGGCAATCTCTTTCTGCACCTAACACGATCATAAGCCCTCAAACAAATTGAAAAATCATCAACTATGCATCATTTAATTTGGAATTTTAGTTTCTAGGGTTCTTCGATTTTCGAGAATTCAAACGTGTTAGACCAAAATAAATGCAATTAATAGTCATCATCGTATTCCTTGTTCAAAATCGAGCAATTTTCATGTTTACTTCATCCAATTTCATTGAGAAACAAGGATTTAGCTGGATTGAAGGATCGAGGATCAAAGAAGAAGAACATGGATGCTGTTCTTGAGTTTTTCCAAATTTAAATTTTCCAATCTTTTATTAACACGTGTTGTTGGTTCAAATACACAAAAGCAAGCTTGTCCCAGTGGTTGCCAGCACGCCTTTAGTCCTTTGTGCGACGTATGCCACCCCAATGGTCATGGGTTCAACTCTCCAAAGGACCATTATTTTTAAAACTCTTCATATTTTTTCATGTTTTTTACAAAACTTCAACATTTTTTTAACCAATCAAAACTCCTCATTTTGAGGTGATTTTTTGTACACTTGTCAATAAATACATCTATTTTATGATTTTGAAAAAATTTTCAGAAAAAACGTTCATCTGATTATATTTTAATCGAGCCGAAAACGACGCTTTTGACACTTTTCAAAACACCTCTAAAAGGTGAATTTTTTAAACTTTCGAATTCCGATTCTTTTCAAAACTTCTCATAAATGAACCTCACATTTCAAAACACTTTCAAAGATCATTTTTCAAAACTTTTCATCAAACTTACATCTTTTTACCTTGATCGATCCGATTTAGACGATAAAACCGAATTCGTTTTCTCCGAATTTCTCAATCGATCATGGGCCTCCTGTGTAAGTCCCAAAACATTCTTTATGTACATAATATTTATTTGTGCATATCAAACTCTCTTCAGATACATACAAATTTTTATCTGTACATAACACAGATACTTTTTATACTCAAGTACAGACAAACTTCTATCGTTTGTTTTCACTTCACTTGTGTATACACAAATCAAAACATTCTTTCATGTACATACATATTTTCCTTTACATATCAAATTCTTTATACTCATACAAATATTTATCTGTTCAAAATATGATACCTTCACAGTATAAAATTCGATCGCTCGCTTTTTGTTTCATTCAGATATAATCAATACCATTGGTATTGAAAGGAGCATTATTCCCTGTGGAAACGCTTTCAAATTAATGGGTCACCTTATGGTGTAAGTCCCAACCTCCTATGTACATTCATCTTCTCTGTACATAAATACCCGCTCGGTACATATTTACTTCCTTGTACATTCAAACTTGTAAATAATCAAGTTACGCTGCTTTTAAACGCTCGTTTCACGAGACACCGTTTATATTTCCTTCATAAACTTTTGTAAATAAACATCATGCATTGTTTATTTTTCCCTCATAAACTCCTGTGAATACATATCACACACACACACTTGTTTATACAACTGTCTAATTATAACATAACAATTAGTCTAACCAATAGGTTCTACGCTGCTAGCCTCCGCTTGGGCTTTATACAAGATAATTCATCTCAAAGATGAGTTTTTAGCCTGGGCTTTATACAAGATAACCTCTCCACAGAGTTCAGCCTCCTCTTAGGCTTCATATAAGAAAACTCATCCATCTGAGTTTAGCCTCCGCTTAGGCTTCATATAAGACAATACTCCTCATGGAGTCACCCTCCTCTGGGCTTGCTCAAAAGAACTCCTCAGCCTTCTCTTGGGCATCATACAATGAAAGAGACCATGAAATTCTTAACAGCCTCCTATTGGGCTTCCACAAAGAATCACCCAAGTAGGATAGAACCCCCGAGTGTAATTTCCCTGAAATTGCTCTTCATTCCAAAAGGATGGTTTCCGTGAAATCCTTTTAAAAACAAAGCCAGCCATACCTTATAGCTTCCTCGAGCTTCATACAAGGACCCTCACGACCCTCGATGACCTCGAATGCCTTCATGATAATACAAGGACCCATGGGCTTTAAAAGCATCCTTTAAACCAATCAATTTCTCCTAGAGATTTAGCCGCTTATCATCTCTATGGAAGAAGTATCTCATCTATCACATCACATACAACAAAACTTTTCAAACTCTTTTCAAACAAAACATCTCTTAATTGTAAGTGGTAACGCTTTGTACACTCAATCAAACACCCAATACTTACAGTTAAAAGATTCAAAATATTTTTCAAAACATCTTTCTTAAACATGTAAGTGGTAACGCTTGTCCATCGAGCAAAGCACCTAATACTACGATTTAAAGATTTCATTTCATTAAACTTTTTTCAAAATGTATGTGATGAAATAGATTAGATACATTTTCATTAAGATGACATTTGTCTGTCTCTTATTAACATCCTGCTTTCCACTAGCATAAGTGGGAACTACGATTGCTCGACTTTCTCAACATCCTTTTGAGAATACGAGGCACAAGGTCTCATCCTTGCCGAGCAAATTTCTTTCTCCTCACTAAACAAACCATAGATCCCTGTAGATCCGAGCTACAAATGCTCCGATTCCCACTAGGATATGTATGCAGAAGATCCATGATCTTTACAGCACAATAATAACAAACACTAGGATCCCACATAATCTATCTTTCTTAAAATCCCAAAGGAGAAACTTTCCCAATCATAGAAATAGCAATTAAAACACACAAACATATCAAACATATTCATATATAAAGCTATAGATAACTATATATATTTTGGGTGTTCCATCTATTCCTTTTATATAACAATCCCTTACTGAATCTCCCAATGGTTATGCCTAGTTTGCGCTTAGTCGTTACAAGATATCAAAATCAATTAGGTATTAACAGCTTTCCCTTTTCATAATCATTAAATCATCTTTCTTGTGTTGAAAATAATAAAGCTTGATGCTCATGGCGTCTTTATAAACAAATCAAAAGAGTAAATCGTTTCGAGCCAGAGCATCTGAATTCATATTCGAATCCTCTAGCACGTCACCTTTTAACGCGAACACTACCAAATACATGGAAATATTTCACAGTAGGTTTTCTTCCCTTCCATATTTCATAAAGGGTGGAGGATGTTCCCTTTCTCAAGGTGACCCTGTTGTGAACATAGCAGGCTGTATTCATAGCTTCAGCCCAAAAATGAATAGGAAGTTTCTTAGCATGAATCATTGCTCTGGCTGATTCCTGTATAGTCCTGTTTTTCCTTTCCACAACTCCTCCATTTTGTTGAGGAGTTATAGGAGAAGAGAACTCATGATTGATTCCTTCTAAGGAACAAAATTCATCAAACTTGCTATTCTCAAATTCCTTTCCATGATCACTTCTAATTCTGACAATGCAGCCTTCCTTTTCTCTTTGAAGTCTTTTGCATAATTCTTTAAAGACATCAAACACATCATATTTTTCCCTGATGAAGTTTATCCAGGTGAATCTGGAAAAATCATCCACAACAACATAAGCATATCTTTTTCCACCAAGGCTTTCAAATTGCATAGGGCCCATTAGATCCATGTGCAGCAGCTCCAGCACCTTGGAGGTGGTCAGATATCTTGACATTGGATGTGACATTCTGGTTTGCTTTCTAACCTGACATTCACCACGCCTCCCTTCATCAATATGAAGTCTTGAATCCCTCCTGACCTCCATGGATATGATCTTTTCATCCTCTAAGATGCAAATGACCAAGCTTTTGGTGCCAGCCACCTCATTTTCATCTTACAGATAGCATACAGATGATGATTAGTGTTCTCAGACTCCCACATATAACAGTTGGCCTTTGATCCGACCCCTCATAACCACTTGTTTTTTATTGATTACAAGGCATTCAGACCTTGTGAATTGACCTTGAATCCCATATCACATAGTTGACTTATGCTTATGAGATTGGCAGTCAAACCTTTTTACCAAAGAACACCATTTAGGTTTGGAACCCGTAACGCCTAAGTTTCCAACACGCTTGATTTCTCCTTTAGCTCCATCTCCAAAAGTAACAAAGCTAGTAGTACGAGGTTTGACATCATTTAGAAGGTTCTTGATTCCAGTCATATGCTTAGAGCATCCATCGTCAAAGTACCAGCCTTCCTTGGCGTAAGCTTTCAAGGAGGTGTGAGCTATTAGAGCGCATTTCTTCTTCCACTGAGTGTATGGTACCTTGTTGGTCTTAGGCTTGACATAAGGAACCCCGATTAGATATCCATGTAGTCTATAGCAAAAAGGCTTTATGTGTCCAAACCTTCCACAATAATGACATCTCCATCTTTGAAAAATTTTCTTCATGTTTCTCTGATCTTGATGTTGAACCCAATGTTGTGACATTTGCTTTGACACTGGTTTATTAGGTCTGTTCTTCTTCTTGTTATCAGCAAATTTCTTTGCAGTCACATATCCTGAACCAAACACATTTCCTGCCTTATGTTGTGACATCTGCTTTGACATTGGTTTGTCAAGCCTGTTCTTCTTCTTGTCACCAGCAGGTTTCTTTGCAGCCACATATCCTAGACCATGCATATTTCCTGCATTTTGTCCAGACTGAAGGATTTCTTCCAACTTATCAGTTCCAGTTGTCAGCATCTTGATAGACATGGTCATATGATCAAGTTTGGAGTTCAACACTATAATTTCACTGTTGAGATGACTTATAGTAGCAGTGTTTTCCTTCTTCTCAGCCTCCAACTTCACATTCTCAGCCTCCAACTTCACAATTAGCTTTTTCTGTTTCTCATTTTGCTAACATACATCAGCACTTCTGATACACAACTTCTGGTATGTTTCAGCAAGATCTTCAAATGTCACTTCCCCATCACTAGAATCATTATTAGAGTTACAGACTCCAGAGAGAGCAGTAACAAATTTGGCAGCTTCTTCTTCAGAGTCACTTCCTGAGTCACCATCAGACCAAGTGACAGCCATTCCTTTCTTTTATTTCTTTAGAAAGGTAGGACATTCAGCTCTAATATGCCCACATCCTTCACATCCATGACACTGAATTGCTCTGCTTTGACTCCCCTTTTCTTCAGCTGATGTCAGATGGAATGTTCTTGACATTGGACCTTGACTTTGGATAAATTCTCTTGATGAGCTTGTTGAACTGTCTTCCAAGCATAGTTATTGCTTCAGATATCTTCTCTTCATCATCCTCCTTGCATTCCTCTTCAGTATTGGATACAAGGGCTATGCTCTTGTTCTTCTTGTCAACATTGTCACTGATTCCCATCTCAAATGTCTGAAGTGATCCAATAAGTTCATCAACCTTCAAGGTGCAGATATCCTAGGCTTCCTCTATAGTAGTCACTTTCATTGCAAACCTATTAGGCAAGGATCTAAGAATCTTTCTCACCAGCTTTTCTTCTCACATCTTTTCTCCCAATGCTCCTGAGGTGTTGGCAATCTCCAAGATGTTCATGTGAAACTCATGAATGTTCTCATCTTCCTTCATCTTCAGATTCTCAAATTTGGTAGTGAGCATCTGAAGTCTTGACATTTTCACCTTGGAAGTATCTTCATGAGTGGTTTTGAGAGTGTCCTAAACATCCTTGGCCAGTTCACACTGATGTACTAGTCTGAAGATATTTCTGTCAATTCCATTGAATAAGGCATTCAATGCTTTAGAATTGCCCAGTGCTAGCTCTTCTTCTTTGCTCCATTCTTTTTTAGGTTTCAGACTAGTAGTCCCATCTTTCTCAAGCTTGGTAGGATGTTTCCATCCTCTGTCAGCAGCTCTCCATGCTTTAATGTCTAGTGACTTCAAAAAGGCAACCATACGAGGTTTCCAGTAATCATAGTTAGATCCATCCAGAATGGGTGGTCTACTTCCAAATCCTCCTTCCTTGTCCATAACGCCAGAAACTATTATCCCAGATCTCACCTGTGAATAAAAGGTGGTGCCCCTCGATGGCAATTGAAATTCTCGGCAAAGCAGACACTTGATGTTACAGAATGTTATGACACAAGATTCGACACCTCTAACAATTCACATAGTTAATTTAAACACCAGAAAGAACACAATCAATTGTTTACCCAGCTTTAGTGTGTAACTACACCTACATCCGGGGCTACAAAGCCGTGGAGGAAATTCACTATTAGTAGAATTATTCTGAATAAACCAACCATTATCTCCTTCACTTAAGACTCACCTAATGCAACTTCAATCTAAGTCCCACTTAGACCTGAGTTCCTACTCACCCCCCTCAATCACAGCAGTGATATCAACCTATTGATTAATGAATTCTGAAGACACTCTTCAATAAACAAACTTGATTTTGCTTCAAAGCTTTAATCAAGAGACACAACACTCGTGCTTCAACACTCGTCATTTAATCGCAAACTCATTAACGGTAGAATTTTCAAACGAAGAATCAATAAACAATCTATGTGGACACGATACGATATAATCTAACCAGTATATATCACTCAGTACAAATAATACTTTACTTTTTGCTTGACGCTTAATACCGCCGCCACAAAATGGCGTCGTTGCCGGGGATTGGTTTTATTGTTTTTGTTTTGCGATAATTCCGTTGTTTTTAAGTTTCATAATGAATCTATATATTGTATAGACTTTGTATATGAACTTGTATATTGTTACTTGTACATTTTGTGTGTTTACTTTCCATACTTCTGCATATTTGTGTTTTTCCTAGTTTTCACGTATTGTTGTGATTTGTCTCATTTTTGTAACGTTTGTTGTGTGGTTGTTAGGACACTTTCTTTAAGTTTGTGTAGTGTGACAATACCATGGCATGACAAGATGGGGTTACTAGCTCGCACAATAAAGGTGTCAAACTTACGACATAAAACAAGCATGTTTTGTTTATGTATGTGGGGACTTGTGTTTTAACAAGTTGAAAGAAGGACATGTTCTTAATTTCAAATCTTCACTTTTTAACTTGTTAATTCACTTTCACGCATTTGTTTTGTTGTGTCAAATTGTGATTTCCGTAAGCTTGTCGTGTTTAACTTGAGGAGTTTTGTTGGTTGTAAATTTTGTTTTTCTAATTCTTTTAGTATTGTTTAGACTCAAATTTTGGTCTGCTAGCTTGAGGTTGCATTTTGTGATTTTCCGAGTTTGATCATTTCAACTTGCAGATGTATGGTAATGATAGTTTTCAAAGTTGGTACACCTCAGGTACTCGTTTATCGCTTTCCATAGCATAACATGTTTAGGAAACTTTTCATTTGTATAATTACCATGCCATTCATTCTTTTTGCATTACTTGCTCATGAATTAAAGAGTTATACACATCTTCTCGATCTCATCAACCAATTGAGGTTCCGAATGAAGATCGCTGCTTTAACGCGCCTGTGGAGTTTGTCAAAACAGATCTTAACTATCACTATATCAACGTGATTACTGAAGATCAGGGATACGACTCTGGAAACGAATTGGAAAGCATTGCAGACAATGAGTCTCGTCACTCAGAAGATTGGAAAGAACATCCCCAGAATTCAACACGAATGCCAATGGAAAGTACATATGATGTGTTCCGTGCTCTCCTCGATCTGTCCATCAAACAGAAGAAGATCGTTTCAGCAGCACAAAAGGCAAGGTCAAACATCCAGAGTCTTCAAGGCCTGTTCCACCAACGACAAAAGTTTATTCAAGAACTAAGCCAAGTGGGAAACTACCAGAGTATCTTGACGTCCAGGGAGTTTGCTACTATTGGAAGCCTGTTGAAGTTCGGACTAATGTTCATAGTTCTAAGTAGTTTATTTTGCTTTTCTTTTGAACTCTCGCCTCGCCCAAAGCGAAGAGATGTTTTATAGGGTTTAGCTTTTAAATAATTTCTCTTTGTCTTGCCCAAGACAAATGAGTTTGTATTTTAGGGTCCTGTTTCATATTGTGAATCATAAATAAAACGCGTTGTTTTGATTCCACATTTTGTGATTGTTTTTCATTTTACCCTTTTTCTTGGAAATGATAATCCTAAAAAACACAATAAAAATCTTCAAAAAATATAATCTGCATTCACTTTCACATTAACTTTTTCTAAAAAAAAAATGAAATAATAATAAAAAAAATGAATTAATCAAACATAAATCAAATTTGCAGATGGACAAATACATTGAACGCAATAACTCTATGCTCCCTCCCAACTTTGAAATCCCCAATGAAGTCGAGGAAGAAGTTGAAGAAGAGATCCGGATGAGATTTTCGACTACTTAAGCACGAGGAAAGAATCATTCAACCTCACAAAGAGCCTTTGAAGCAATCAACTTGGGTTCAAGAAGACAAAAGAAGTGAACATCGAGCTCTACTTGACAAAGAACGCCAAGGGCAAACCGATAGATCTTCTCAAAGAATATGTTGATGTGTTTGCTTGGTCCTACCAAGATATGTCGGGATTAGATACCAGATCTTGAGCATCATTTTCCATTAAGACCAAGTGTTCACTAGTTAAACAAAACCGAGAAGAATTCACCCCGAAATGGCCGACAAAATCAAAAGGAAGTTCAAAAGCAGCTCGACGCAGTTTTCGTCACTCCAATATCCTTAATGGTTAGCTAATATAGTACCGTCTCCAAGAAAGACGGAAAGTTTAGAATGTGTTGACTACGGGACTTGAACAGAGCAAGCCCAAAAGTTGATTTCGCCACCGATATCGACATGCTAGTGGATAGTACCGCAAAGTTCAACGCCTTTTCCTTCATGGATGGTTTCTCCGTTACAATCAAATCGAATGGTTCCCAAGACATGGAGAAGACATCCTTCATCACGCCATGGGGCACGCTTTTTCTACAAAGTAATGCCGCTTGATTAAAGAATGCAAAGAACTTACCAAAGGGCGATGACTACTCTTTCATGACATCATGCACAAAGAGATTGAAGTCTACGTGGATGACATGATAGCAAAGTCTGACATCAAGAAATATATAGAATATCTTGAAGTTGTTTCAACGACTAAGGAAATTTCATCACTGAATCCTAACAAATGCACCTTGGGGTAAGATCCGAAAACTCCTAGGTTTCATCGTCACCAAAGAGGTATTGAAGTTGACCCCGACAAAGTCAAGGCTATTCAAGAAATTCCTACGCCATATACGAAAAGCAAGTAAGAGGATTTCTGGATGGTTGAATTACATCTCTAGATTTATCTCTCAAATGATCGCACGGGGCCGATATTCAAGTCTAAAATCAAGAGGTTGTGTGGACAAAAGATTGCCAAAAAGCGTTTGACAGATTAATGAATACCGCCGTAACCACCGATATTGATTCCTCCAATTGAAGGAAGACCATTAATCATGTACCTTACCGTTAGAAGATTCCATGGGTGCTTTGGACACCAAGATGAAACTGTAAGAAAGAGCATGCCATCTACTATTTGAGTAAAAGTTCACAGATCGTGAAGCTCGTTACTCCATGCTCGAGAAAACATGTTGTGCTTTGGTATGGGCTTCAAACGCTCCGCCAAGACATGATCAATCACACGACTTGGTTAATCTCCAAAATGGATCCAATCAACACGCTTTGAAAAGCCTTCCTTAACAGGAAGAATTGCTCGATGGCAGATGCTGTTATCTGAATATGACATCCAGTACCGTGCCCAAAAAACGGTCAAAGGAAACATTCTCGCCGATCACTTGGCTTATCAACCGATCAACAAATACCAATCTCTCGAGTTCGACTTCCCTGACGAGGATGATATGTACTTAAAGATGAAAGATTATGACGAACCGCTACCTGAAGAAGGTCCTGATCCAGAATCTAGATGGGGCTTAATCTTTGATGGAGCAGTCAATGTCTTTGGCAATGGAATTGGGGCAGTCATCATCACTCCCGAGGGTTCTCATATCCCGTTTTCTGCCAGATTACTATTTGATTGCACCAACAATATCGCAGAATATGAAGCTTGTATGATGGGTATCGAAGAAGCCATCGACTTGAGGATCAAGATCCTTAACATATATGGAGATTCAGCCCTTGTGATCAATTAAATCAAAGACAAGTATGAAACTTATCATCTTGGTTTGATTCCCTACAGAGATTATGCAAGACGTTTGTTGACTTTCTTCAACAAAGTTGAACTGCATCATATCCCTCGAGATCAGAATCGAATGGCAGACGCCTTGGTTACTCTATCTTCCATGTTCAAAGTCAACCATTTGAATGATATGCCTAAGATCCGTATCAGACGCCTTGAAAGACCTGCATATGTGTTTTCAACTGAAGCAGTCTTCGATGATAAACCGTGGTTCCACGACATCAAACGCTTCCTTCAAACTCAGGAGTACCCACTCAGGGCATCGCACAAAGATAGGAAAACTCTAAGGAGACTTTCTAGAAATTTCTTCCTGAATGAAGACGTGTTATACAAAAGAAACTTCGACATGGTCTTGCTTAGATGCGTGGACAGACACGAGGCAGACACGATAATTCACGAAGTGCATGAAGGGTCCTTTGGAACCCATTCAAATGGGCATGCAATGTCAAGAAAGATCTTGAGGATAGGATACTATTGATAACAATGGAACCGACTATAAACACGTCAAGAGATGTCACAAGTGCCAGATCTACGTAGATAAGATCCATGTGCCACCAACTCTACTCAACATTCTCTCTTCTCCGTGGCCTTTCTCCATGAGGGGCATCAACATGATTGGGATGATTGAACCAAAAGCGTCCAACGGACATCGCTTCATTCTAGTGGCCATTGATTACTTCACCAAATGGGTTTGTGATACGGTGAACTGACTTTTTGGTTTTTTGTATCGCAAATGTGCGGATAGCAAGAGTCGCCACCGACTTTAATTTTTATCCAATTAAGGGAAGGTAAAAGTACGAAAAAGACCTTAGTTAGATTTGAGTAAGGAGAAGGTTATGGGAAGGGAAGGTATTAGCACCCTTTCCATCCAGTAGTTATCACGGCTCTTAGTTGCTCTAGATCACTTTAAAATTGTGCTTCTGTGTTTGACAAAAATGTTTTGAAAAGGCATTTCGCTTGACTTTGTAATGATTCATGTAGGAATGTATACAAAGTGTTTGGAAATGTTTCGTTTTGAAAAGAGTTTGAACTTTGACAAAAGTGTGTGTGAAAAGCATTTGCAGAGCGAGCAACTAAAAGACTTATTACCCACTCGAATTGGTCGCTGCTTCTACGCTCCTTCAGAATAGCGCCAGCCGCACCATTAATTGGTAGGTAACTCCATTCATTGATGTAAGCGGACATTCAGGGACATCGGATGGTCATAGAAAGCAACTTGTAGGAAGTATCCTAGCACATTCAGGGACTATCATCATTTTCAGAGGCAACAATCGAGGGTCAAGATCATGTATTCGAGGCTACATCGTGGGTCTATGATCTTTGTATCAAAGGGACTATGATGATTTTTTTGGAAGGCAACGGTGCTAGAATACCTCTACGCTCGAGGGACATGACCATTTTGAATTGTGAAGGCAACGAGAGAATTACCCTAAGGGTGCATGTGTGAAAAGAGTGTGTTGATTCAAATATTTTATCTTGCAAATTAGTGAGCTATGTTGATTATTATCTTGCCATACACGCCTAATTACTAGCAATTTATAGGTGCGGAAATTAAAATGCGGAATGCAAAGATGCGGAAAGGTAAATCCCACGCTATTACAAGCTTTGGGCGTATACATAATTTAAAATGCGGAAAATAAAGGCCTAATTTAAACTATTACATCCCATATACAGTTACATTATTGGAAAAACAAATGATAAAGAAAAATTGTTTGAATCGGATCAACTCAAGAGAATGAGAAATCGGAAAATGCGATATGAACCGAACAAGAGAAAAAATGTTAGAAAAATGCAAATTTTAAAATAAGAAAAATATGTCATGCTGGAAATACTATAAATATGTTAAAATAAATTTTTGGGATTTTTTGAATGCAATTTAGTAATTAAAAATGAATTAAAAGTGATTTAAATGCAAAATTATGAATAAAAATAAATATGCATGCAAAATTATATTTTTTAATTTATTAAATTAAATAAAGATTTTATGAAAATAATGTAAAAAGAAAAATAATTTTTGATGATTTTTTAATGCATAAATAAAAATATGAAAAGAAATTAAATGATATGCAAAATATTAAAATAAAGAAAATATAAAAATAATATGAAAATATGCAAGTTTGTAAAGAAAAACCAACCGTGCAAGTGAGGATCGAACTCATGACCCTGGAGAGCATCTATGCGCAGTGAACGTCTTAACCACCACGCCATGTATGCAAGCGTGTTTGAAAGCTGGGTTGAGTGGATTACAACACGCCGTCCTTCCATTGCTTGCCTCCGCCAAGAACTTCATCTCTTCATTTGAATTTTTGAAAGTTAGCCGCCATTGCTCGACGCCACAGACCCGCAAAATCAAAAAGCAAGCACACATAATATAAATAAATTTCACCATGGTTCGATTCCCGGATAATTCAACGCATTGGTATAGATCTCATGGTCCAATTTTTCTATTTTAGAAACCCTAAAACGCACAGAAACCCTAACCATGGCATCTCGTGATTCTTACCCTGAAACTCAAATCAAACTATGTAAAGCTTAGAAACATCATTAGCAACACAAATATGCAATCAAAACACATTAATCATGGTCGTATGTATGGATTCGATTTCGAGTTATGTTGATACAAACCGTGACTTGGCTAGACGATTCTTGACGTTTCAATGGGATGATTGGAATAGCTTCTGACCTTGAGGATGCTTATTCAATCCTCAAACTCCTTGAATTGGCTCAAAATGAATTCAAATTGCTTTTTCTCAAGTTTCTTTGAAAATTTTTTAGGTTCTTAGGGCAATTTTTCCGCTTTTTCTTGATAGGTATGCATCATACATTTATACCGATGGATTTGGGATGGTTTTGAAGAGAATCAATCAACATTCAAAGCAAATCAAATTTGATTTTTGTAAAATCAAATTTTCAAAATTTGATTAATTTCAATCCAATCTTGCCATATTGATCAAATTTCAAATTTGTCGCCTTTGGAGTTGCTTGAGTCTCAAGGAAGGAATAAAAATCAATCTTGCAATTAATTTTGATTTTATACTTTATTTTTGAATTTAATTTGTATTTAAATGAATAAATTCCAAATGAATTGGAGTTTCCATGCTCAATATATCTTCAAAACAAAAAGCTGACTTTTTGTTGACTTTGAAAATGACCTGTAATGTTTTGAGCCATACTTCTCAAATGAAGCATTTTTGAACATTCTTGTGAGACATGAAGTTGTAGAGAATTGAATTTCCTTCAAAACAAGAGGTGGTAGAAAAATTTCTGAGAAAGTATGAAGAAGTTATGATCAGTCAAAGTTCAGTTGACTTTTCACCTAGAAACCCTAATTTAGAAAGTTTGATTTTTGAGCAAATCTTAAGTTTTCTTGATGAATCATGATCAACTCTTGATCAAATGATGAATGTAACTTCAAAATGAGGATGTTGGCCAAAAATTATGAAGTTTGACTGTATGTTGACCACAGTTGACTTTTTGTCCAATACAACTGATTTTCAACCATCTGAGCAATTGTCTGAGGAAACTTGACTTGTAAGGCTTGAAACTTGTCATGGAGATTCTTTGAAGCATATGAGGAGGCATGAAGGACATTGGAGATGTTGGAAGTCCATATGAAGCTGAGAATTGCCAAACCCTAGTTTGGGTTGATTGTCTAGGAGAGGGCTTGTCTGATCCACTCTTGAGGAATCCTTGAGTATGGATGTATGAAATATCTTGAGAAGATGGAGGGCAAATTTTGGGGTATGACAGTTGCCCCTGTTCAATCTTCTTGTACTGGAAGGTTAGATTGACATGCTGGTCTTTCGTGACCTAGAGGTAGAAGATGATTGAACACTCGAGTACACCTGAAAATTTGCTCTCGCGGTTGGCTGATGATGCGGGAATGGGCTTACAGATGCCATTTGGAGAAGCTGGGGAATGAGTCGTACGTTAGACTCGAGATTATTGATAGGAGGATTGCTGGAAAGTGAGCCGTACGCTAGACTCTGTAGACGTTTCTAGAAGGAGCACGGAGATGGGCTTAAGATGCCATCCGAGGAGTCGATGTTAGACTTCGTGTTCATTTTTTTGAATGAAGTTATTGGTTTGTATTGATTTTAACCATATGCAGATTCGAAAGTGAAGCACTATTAACAAATAGTCGGAGATGGGCTTAAGATGCCACCCAAGGCAACCGAGTCGCATACCGCACTGAATCGCCGTTGAAAATTGGGAATTAGAATAATTCTGGCTGACATTACTCGAGGAGGTTGTAGTTGGCGAAATGTGGATAGCTTCCCCGTTGTGCATCGGTGTTGATCCATTGCCCAGTATCGGAGGATAACCAGGGCGGTCTTTCGTGATAGTTTTCCGCCGACCGGCTTAATCTCGACCATTGTCGGAGGACAACCAGGCGTCAGATAGTTTTCCGCCGATTCGGGCTTAACTCGACCGGCCGCTGAGGACAACCAAGGGTGGTCTTTTAGATAGTTTTCCGCCGATTCGGGCTTAACTCGACCTGTTTATGCCGGCGGATCACACTGCTTTGAAAAACAAGAGAACTTTGATAGAATATTTGTTAGTTTTATGCAAAGTATGATGCATGACAAGGTATATGAATGACATATGCATGAATTATGACTTTATGAGAAATGTGAATGATAGATGGTATTTTCAAACATATCCATCTTGAAGAAGATGCGGATGTTCTGCTTGAAGATTTCGATCATTGGGATCGAAAAGTGAGAACTCGCTTGAAGGAGAAGAAAGATATCCATGGACTCCTCGATGCACTATCCGACCAAGTCTTGGGCTCAGATATGGTCGAGGATAGAGATCGAAAATCGCGTTGTTGAAGATCTCATAGACCCCGGCCGAGAGAACTGAGGGAGTCCGCTGGGGATCTTGTATGTAGATCCCGCTGAGGAAAATTAGGAGGCGCCCATCGGGATTCCGAGTGTAGATCTCGCCGAGAGCTTTGATAACCGCCGGAGACCGGGTTGGAAGAGTCAGAACCCATTGTAATCTCCGGCTGGATGAAGATGTAGTTTCTCCGATGCACTATCCGACCAAGTTTCGGTCCGATACCGCAGAAAAGGGAAAGAATCGAGATATCCGGGGATAAATACCTTGATCGGGGTGAAGTGTTACCGACCGATGTAACATCGCCGTTGAATGGAATCACCGCTGATTAACGATACTCCCTGGAGGGAGGTTTGTTGTGAGGACACTGTGGGGATCATGCCTCGGGGAATGTTTTTGGTGACCTTTATCGCTATCTCAATTCCTCGGAGCTCGTAGCAGTTTATTTTTGTATGTTCACTTTTCAGATGTTTGCCAAGAGATTTTATTGTCAAATGCGTAATCATTCAAAGCAAACGTTGACTTTATGCAAACCACAAAAGTGAAAATTTGTAAAGAGAAAGAGCTTGTATTTATTTGAAATGTGGCGATGGCCAAGTAGTTTGTACACAAGAAAGGTAAAAGCTATGCGGAAACAATCTCGCTAAGTTCCAACTATGCTAGTACTCATATATTTCAACTATCTCATCTCCTTGCTGTCAAGAGAAAGGAGTGAATTGATCTCGCCATTTGAATCTTGAAGGTCGATAGTAGTCTGAAGTAGGTGATGGAAGAGACATAGTCGACGCTTAAATCCCTAACTTTGCCTAGACCGCCTTTCGTGTTTTCACCATCGAGATACCTTTTGCCCAAGCCGCCTTTTCGTTTTCGACTCTGCCGGTGTACATGTTTTGTATATATCCTTAACTTTTCCCGAACCTTTTGGCTCGCCAGATGCCCTTATTTTTGCCTAGGTTCGCCGACCCAGCGGTCTCTTTTATGCGTAGTATTTTTGACTATGTCCTGCTCACAGTGGTGTGGAAGTCTTCACCATCCATGGTGCTAAGTATCATAGCTCCGCCAAAACATTGTCTTGACTACAAATGGTCCCTCAGGTGGGAGTCCATTTGCCCCTCGGATCACCTTGTGGAAGAATGATGCGCTGACTACTAGATCACCGACTTGGTAGACCTTGTTGACCTTCTTATTAAATGCCCGATCATTCGCTTCAGTAGATCCGTCCATGGCAAATGGACGCGAGTCGCTTCTCATCAATCAAATTATCTGGTCAAGGCAGTCTCGACCCAATCGCCTTCGCTTAACTCGTCCTCGGAGGACTTAGTCGAGGGTATCCAACTTCATAAGACGGCTTCCATACCGCATACAAGAGAGAAGGGCCTCGTGACGCTCGAGTCAGAAAAGGATAACCATGAAGAGCAAATGGTAACATCTCATGCCAATCTTTGTAAGTCACCGCCATTTTCTCAGATAATCTTCTTAATGTTCTTGTTGGCGGCTTCCATCGCGCCATTCATCTTAGGCCGATAAGAGTTGTGATGTTTGATCTTGAACTGCAAGCAGAGTTTGGTGATCATCTTGTTGTTAAGATTGAGCCATTATCTGTGATAATCCTTTCAGAGTGCCATACCGACAGATAAGATTATGCTTGATGAACCGAGCCACAACATTCTTGGTAATGATGCAAACGAGTCGCTTCTACCCACTTGGTAAAGTAATCGATTGCCACAAGGATGAAACGATGTCCGCTGGGGCTTGATTTCTCCATCATGTCAATGCCCCACATTGCAAAAGGCCAAGGAGAAGTTAAACGTTCGAGGTACCGGAGGTACGTACTTTGTCGCAGATAACCGCACTTGTGACAAGATCGAGCATAGCGTGACAATCGCTTCCATGGTGGACCAATAGTAACCTATTCTCAAAATCTTCTTAGCTATGGTATGTCCCTGAATGGGTACCAAATGCGCTTCGTAACTCTTCCATGATACGATGCTTTTTCTCGGTCTACATGGTAAGCACAGATCGTGGTTGCGCTTTGTATAAGATGTCGTTGAGGAAAAATTTGATGCAAATCTTCTCATGAACTTTATCATTGATGATCCCACGGGATATTCCCGAGTCTCAAGATACCTCTTCACGCAAGTACCGGTTTCTTCCGTGTCAAGCTCATAACAATACCGGTTCGTCGAACTTCTCAATGATGATCCGGGGAGCCTGTCCCATCTAACCTTGAACATAGACGACATAGTAGCCAATGCCCGCCAACCGATTCTCTCGTGGAATGTGATCAAAAGTAATCTCTTCAAGTAGGGGACCTAACTCGTGACATGCTCTTGATATCGGAATGAGATTCGGATGTTTAGATCCCACTCGCCCTTAATCTGACTGATCACCAAAGTGAGTCTCCATATACTTGCAAGAACTGATTCTTAAGTCAATAGCTTTGATACCCATGATGCACGCTTCATATTCGCCATGTTGTTGGCAAATCGAAACATAATCTGCTGAAAGGCGATGTCCGCATGGGAGGTAATGATGGCACCAATGCCATTGCCAAGTGCGCTTGAGGCTCCATCAAAGACCATAGTCCATCGGATCCTTGTTCTGTCCTTCGTCCGGCCTGGTTCTTTCAATCTGTAACTAGTAAAACATCTTCATCTGAAATTGAATGCATAGATCGATAGTCATCACGGCTTGGTGAGCCAAATGATCGCGCTACCACACTTTGATCGCTTCGAGAAGTGTACGGATGTCGATTCGGTCAAGATCATTTGCCATCTTGCTATTCTTCCGAGAGAGTGTTTCTCAAATATGTATTTTATTGGATCCATCTTAGAAATCAACAAGTAGTGTGAGTCAACATATATGCCTTAGTCGTGCAGCAGCCCAAGTTAAAGCGTAAGTTTTCTCGAGCTGTGAGTATCTTGTTTCACAGTCGGTAAACTTTTGCTAAGGTAGTATATTGCATGCTCTTTCGACTGACTCGTCATGTTGCCCAACACACACCCCATTGAATTCTCTAGCACCGCCAAGTACATGATAAGAGGTCTTCCTTCGTAGCGGCATCAGTATGGGAGGATTCTGTAGGTACCCTTGATTTTGTCAAAAGCGGCCGCAATCGCTGCTCCATTCCACTACTTGATCTTTCTTAAGTAACTTGAAGATTGGCTCACAAGTAGCGTTAGATGTGCAATGAACCGCAATGTAGTTCAATCGCCCAAAAACCTCCGACTTCCTTCTCTGCGGGGCGCATCTCTTGAATAGCTTTAACCTTGGCGGATCAACTTCAATACCTTTTCCACTAACAACAAAACCCTAAGAGTTTTCCAGATCCGACTCCAAAGGTGCACTTGTTAGATTGAGTCTCAACTGCACTTCTTCAACCTGTCAAATAGTTTCGCAAATGATCAAGATGTTCTTCTTCAACTGTGATCGAGCTATCATGTCGCGACGAGACCTCTATCTCGTGATGAATCATGTCATGAAATAATGTCACCATAGCACCGATAAGTGGCACCGCTTCAATTCAAACGGCATAACCTTGTAGCGTAGTGCCCCACCGTAACAAAAGTAGTCTCTCCATGTCTTCGAGCCATTTTGATCCGATTATAACCGGAGAAACCATCCATGAAGGAGAAGACCTTATGCCGAGCGTGTTGTCAACCGTAACATCAATAGGGAAGTGGAAAATCATCTTTCGGACTTGCTTTGTTCGTATCTCGTAATCCACACACATTCGTACTTGCCATCCTTCTTAGGTACAGCACCACATTTGCAACCCATCATGGATAAGAAGTAACAACTAGAAAACCGCGTTGAACTGTTTCATAACCTTAGCTTTGATTTTCTCGACATCTCGTGACGATGCGATTTAACTTCTCGCTTCACCGAGAAAACCTTCTTTGTTGGCAATCGTGTACCACAATATCAATGTCCAATTTGGCATGTCTTCGTATGACCAAGCAAAACCTCAATATAGTCTCGTAGCATCCGAACCAACCTTTCTTAACATCGCTCAAGACCGCCTCCTATCTTGATCTCTTTTTGTCTTTGTCAAGACCAAATTCACAACCTCAACTTGCTCTTCGTGTGGCTGTATAACTCGCCTTCTTGCTGTAGAAAGTCTGGCAAGTTCTTGGCACTTCACAATCTTCCTCACTTTCGCCTTCGCTTGGTAGATCGGATTATCAAGTCATATTTAGCAATAGCATAATCGTTATTAACTAGATTCGGAGGATTCAGTGTATCACGGGTGTGTGTAAGAAACACATAGCTTTTGAAGGGTGATAAAGTAAAGAAAGAAAACAAACAATTGAATGCAAAAGTCCAACGAATTTATTGAATGAAAACGCTAAACAATGTGATAATAACCTCGCAAACGAGCCATGATGCCCGGCAAGGCAAGAGGCTTTCAAAGTTTATTGTTCAAAACATAAAGAAATACGAAAAGCAAAACAAAACAAGAGCAATTACTCCTGGCTAAAGGAGATTGGTATGACGCCTTCGTCTTCCAATCGCTGGAGCCCTTTGTCCGGAGTCGAAGATCCACTTGCTGATGTCAAGTCGTTGTCGCTGCCTTCTATAGCATGGATTCCACTTTGGCTGAAGGAAAGGAAGTGGCCGGCACGCTTATGCGATCATCTTCTGACCTTTGATGGTGAAGCCTAAACCAGTTTGTCGGACTGAAAGGAAGATCGTGAGCTGACCCCAAATAGAGCTACCTTCTTCAACCGCAGCTTGAGCATCTTCGAGGCCATCCTAGGCGGAGCTTTAGCAACTTCAGAGGACAGAGAGTCACTGTATGACTCTAGGTATTGTTTCAAAAGCTGATGGGAGTCTCAAGAATTCACCTTCCATCTCGAGATATCGGAATGATCAGATGACTGACCATATACTCTTCTTCACCACATACAGAACAACCTTCCTTTTACCGTACAACTTTGATGGGTAGAGGTAATACGCCCCATGTATCCAAGGGCGTCCAAGTAGGCAAGAGTAACGGACGAATGTCCATGACAAAGAATGTGGAGTCAAAAGTCTGGAACCGACTTTTGACAAAGAGTGAGTTGTCCAAGTACTGTTCGCTAGAACCATCAAAAGCTCTCACGATAATGTTACCGGTCTCAGAACCAACCTTCGACATCAAGTCGATCAAAAGCGCCTTCGTAAGATATTCGAGCAGAACCGTATCCACCAAAACATGAGATAGTGTAGTGCCTTGCATTCAACAGAGATGTGCAAGGCTTTGTTGTGTTTTTCCGGCGGAGTCATATCAGCTCGAGAAGCTAGGCCGTTGTTGGCAGCCGTGCTAGCAATACAAACTTCAAACCGGTCAGTAGTGTCTTGCGGTACGTGAGCATTCTTCTAAACTTCACCAAGGCATTAGCATGAGCCTCGAGCACAAGAGCAGAGCAAGCATGGAGATTTTGGACGAGTCTCGTCCTAATCGCTCCACAACATTGTAGTCACTCTTCTTGATAATCTTCGAATTTCTCCATTTCTTGTTTGGAGGTGTCTTCAAGAATCCTTTGGTACTTCGGTTGAGCAGGATGAGTCACTCGTTCTTTCCTCTAGCTTGGGAAATGGATTGAATAGTGGAATACGAGTTGAGTCATGTGTCTTTTGGAGGAGAGATATCGGAGAGAATACCTTCGGCTGGGTCACCTTACTTGATCCGTGATGTTGTCAATGTCGGAATGGTAGCTTCAATGGTAAGATCTTCAATGGTCGAGGGTCTTGCTTGACGCCATGATAGTAAACATCAACTCCATAGTTCCAGGGATAGTTTTGTCGAGGAATATGGAACCGGTCTTGGAGAAGTAATGATGAGAGGTGCCACCTAGGCACAAGATCGGAGGAAACTTATAGTGTTAACATCAAGATAGTCTTCGGGAAATCGTCACCCCATCCGTTACCTTAACATCTTCGATAGGAATCTTGTAGCTCGTGACAAAGGTACTTCACCATGTAATCATACTTTCCACTTGGCTGCCCCAAGGTGTCCCATACAGATGGTACAGCTTCGCTTGCATTGTCAATCTTCAACTAGACATTTCTTCACACCGCATTGTGTGGTTTGTAAATAGTATCTCACGGTTATCCATCATAACGAACACGCCTTCTCAACCAAGCACAACCATCAGCGGATGGGCACCAACGACGTCCCGGGCATCCCGGGTTGACACCGACTTGCAACAAATTCTTCTTAACAGTCATCAGAGGAATGGTCAAGTCATCTATGTTGAAAACATAAGTATCGTCACCAACAAGGATTGGAACCCTTGTCATGGTTAGGCATAGGCGCGTTGATCACATTCGAGTCTCAACGGAGGATCAAATTAATGCTTAGCTTCAATCATATCTTGAATCTTGTTCTTCAGAGCCCAACAATCATCAGTACTATGTCCTGGGCTATTGGAATGGTAAGCACACTTAGCATTAGTATTGTATTTCGGAGAGGAGGTATTGACATTCTGAGGAGGATCCCAAGGTAATCACCGCTTTCAACATGTGTTGCAAGGCTTGCGACAATGGCATGTTGATCTTTGTAAACCGCCTTTTGGCGCTCGTTACGCGGGTTGTCTCTCCGAGGTTGTGCTGATGTAGGATGGAGATCACAACCGCTCTACAGATTGAGCACGGTCGGTCTTGGCTCGGCTTTTTCCGACTACACAAGATTCTTTCTTACCACCAAAATATCTCTTCAGCTTGAAGATGTCTCTATCGAATCTTCCCACTCTTGATACCAGCCTCAATACGCCGTCAAATATCACTCGGTGAATCCGGTGAAGAGTTTCCAATCGATGATTGAAGAATGGGCCTGCCAATGTTCCCATGAACATATCAACCAACTCCCTATTGGACAAGGGTGGTTGAACTCTGCCTGCTAGATCTCTCCATTTCTGAGCATACTCCTTGAACTTCTCATCACGACCCATAGACATGCTTTGTAGTTGCATGCGAGTGGGTGTCAATTCAGCATTGTACTCATACTGTCTGTAGAAAGCATCAGCCAAGTCACTCCAAGTACGGATACGGTCATTCTCTAGCTGATAATACCACTCCAATTGAGTTCCGGACAAACTCTCTTGAAAATAATGCATCCACAACTTTCTGTCATCAGTGTGGGGATTGATCTTCTGAACATAAGACTTCAAATGCAGCTTAGGGCAAGACATGCCGTCATACTTAGCAAAAGTTGGAACTTTGAACTTGGGAGGAATCACAACACCAGGGACAAGACTCAGATCATCAAAATTCAGCCCGGACATCTTCAGGTTTTCCACAGCATTCAGACGGTCTTCAAGTTGCTTGTACTTGTCATCTTCATCAGAGTATTGTCCATTATCATAGTTCTTCTCAAGTTCAGTTGACCTTCACCATCACCTTTGTTACTTGCTCATCTTCCTTCTTGACACTTCCTTCGAGAGCTCAATTCGACTAACCACTCTAGGACCACCTTGTAGCGCCCGCCCATGTTGAGGAGACCAACAACCTTCTTCTGTTGATGAGCTTCAGATCTTCTTGACCTTGGACCAAGTCGGTAAACATCGCTGAATCGAGCATTCCGAGCTTGAAGATCTTTGACAGATCTGCTCAAGAGCCATTTCTGCTAAAATAAATAGCGAGCAAATGAGAAAACTAATCTTCAATGTACCTGTGATGCAGTGTTATGCTATGCTATGCGATGTTTATGCGAATGCAATGCAATGTTTTCAAGGACCTTAGAGATTTAAATTTGTTAGACAAACAATGAACAAACATTTATTAGTACTCTTTTTATTCTTTTTTCTTTTTTTAAGTACAAAAGATAGTTCAAACAAATAAAAGAAAACATATAAATCCCAAAGCTCTAAGTCTCCCATGGGCGCTTCCTCTTGGTGCCGATGTAGGCGTTGATGTTTCGCTCCTCGTGAAGTAGCTTGGTCAACTCTAGCACTTTCTTCTCACTTGCATAGCACTGAGCTTCAAAGGTATCCCTCTCTTCTTTAAGCTGAATCCAGGATCTCTTCAAGTCTTCAAAATCAGTAGGCATGTCGGGATAAAGAACGGTATAGGGTACGTCACCTATAGCTCGAGTTCGCACCCATTTGAGGTAAGGTTCCCAAGGAATGGAGTTTTGGTGCCCCAAGGTCTTGGTATCAGTCTTCTTTACCATGCCCCAAGCGTGTATAAACCTTCATCGGTAATTCTGGAGATCATGATTGTAATCGAACACAATATCTTGGAGAAGCATATCATGTGGACCATCTCTTCGGCAAAGCCAAACCGACGAGAGCTAAAGAAGGGTTAAGCAATACCTCCTTATACCAAGTAGTGGTACATTAGGAATTCTCCACGCCGATGAAAGTGAAATCTTTTGAGAGAAAAGATTCCAACGGATATCTGAATGAGAGAGTGACATTAGTCTTTGAGACCACTTCATCCTTTGTTCATTCTTCAAAACTGATGGAGGAAGGTGCGAAATAAACCACCTAGAAAGTAACGATATGCAACACATGAGAGTTCCTTGTCTTTTAGTAGTACGAGTGTGGAGAGAATGTAGGATGTCTCCAAGTAAAGTAGGCACAGGATTGCGGGTAAGAAACAACTTGATGGCGTTGACATCTATGAATTGATCCGAGTTAGGAAATAGAACCAAACCATAGATTAGCAAGGCCACAATGTCTTCAAATGCATGGAAACTCATAACTTTGAGGAATTCTGCTTTCTTAATCGTGAACTTAGAAAGTAAACCCTTAACTCCGCCTCTAGTTTCCCAATTGGCTTCAATGTCCGAGCGCTTTAAGATGGGCATGTAATGTTCTTCGATTTAGGAACCTTTTCTAGACCGTGAATGGCATTTGGTCAAGAATAGGTATCCCAAGTAGCTTAGAGAACTCTTCCAAGGTAGGAACCAACTCGATAACTGGGAATGTAAAGCAATGGTGTTTCGGATCAAAGAACCGGAATAGGACGCATCATGTCTTCTTCAAAACCGTAGATAACCAAGTCAAGTAGATAACCATGTCTTTGATGAACTCGAGCATGGTCGGTGAAGCAACTCGATTTTCAAAAATCTTTAATTCTCGAAAACGGTGAAATCGCCACCTAATTTTATTCGTTCTGAAAAGAACGGGAAAATGTAGATAAAACCCCAAGCAAGCGGATAAGGCGGTCTACGTGACCAAAAAGTGGGATCGGGAGTTGGTTATCTAAGGGGAAGGTATTAGCACCCCTTACATCCATCGTACTCGATGGGACCCATTTAATTCTATGCGTTTGTGTGTGTGTTTATTGCTAAGTTATGAATACCAAAAGGAAAATAAATTGTTTGTTTATTTTGAGTTTGGCACGGTTTCGCAACCGCAGCCTACATATTCCTTGTGCAAGGGGAAAGTCAAAACTCTGTAGTTCCTCTTAAAAAGGTTTTAAGTTTGTTGTATTGATTTTATAAGAAAAATCGTGCATTTAGGCATTTCGAATACTTTGAACTAGGACTTGTTTTGTTTGTTTTGAAAAGCTTAAGTCCTTGTTCTTATTTGAAACGACTATTACACCCTCTTTATCCGAAAAGAGTTTTTTTACGATCGCATATGAGCGATAAAAGAATTTGAGTGAATTGAATTGTTTTTTTATGTGGGTGAAAAGTACCGAACCATAAGTCTAGCATCCTATGATTCAAATACTAGAAACAAGATGAACTCAATGTTCAACGAGTCGTCTATCATCCCAAAAGTTTTCTTTTATGACAGAGTGAAGTGAAACAAAGTTCATGTTATTAAGAATCTTTAAGTAGTTAGTCTAGCATCCAACGACTTAAAGATTTGAAGTTCATTTTTTGCAAGTGTTTAAACAACTAGTCTAGCATCCAACGGCTTAAACACTTGAGTTTTCTTTATGAAAGAATTTAGAAAATGCACTCGACGTTGGATCGAGGTTTGTAATTCAATTATGAAAGTGTTTTGGAGATGTAGTTATGGTTAATTGAGCCTATGGTCCTAAGGTGAGATAATGGAGAAGAACACACAATAGTATACAAGCATTAAATAAAGCAAGTAAATAAATTAAAAGCCCATACAAGGTGGCTTAAGTAAATAAATGATTTACATTGTGTAGGTGCATGCGCGAATAATTTAATCGATTAATTAAACAAAACTTAATCAAGTAATTAGTTTAATAAAATTAATTAGGTAAACTAATTAACTTTAAATAACCTAATTAGATAATTAAATAATGTTTAACCAATCAATCAAAGTTTCATTGTAAGCCCAAGAGTAAGCGTGGTGTGTGCACAAATGTGTGGCAGACGCTCAAAGCTTTGTCAACTCAGATTAAAAATGGCTCGCATTTAGTATTAGTTAAAAATCTTTGGTTTGTGCTTTAGAGTAATTTAAATAATAAAGCAATAAAATTATTTATTAATTATTACAATAAGTGGGGAATGGGGGTACAAATTTACAAATGGGGATATATACGAAAAAAGAAAAAAAGTGCTAAAAATTCCTAATAATAAAAAAATCTAACTACACTACTATTATTATTTTTGATATTTGAAATATTAATGGTTTTTATGGTAAAAAAAAAAAAAGAAAAGTAATAATAATTTTTGTTACTTAAAGAAAATAATAATACTTATTAATAATAAAATACTAAATAATAATAATAATGATTATTAACAGTTAAAAATGATAATAATAATATATAAGTAATAATAATGATGATACTAATAATACTTATTAATGATAATAATAATACAATAATAATAATATAATAATGATAATAGTGGTAATATGATATAACAGTAATACTTAATAATAATATTAATAATAATACTAGTAATAATATGATAATATAGTAATAATAATAATAGGATTAGTAGTTAGTAATATAATATAACATAGTAATAATAATAATATATACTGATTAGTATAATAACATAGCAGTATTAACAATAACCTATATCACTAAACAAAATTAGAGTTAAAAGCAAAAGAAAAGAAAAGAACATTCACAATCCTCCATCTTCCTTACGGCTCTCTTTCTCAGTCCCAAACACAAACCCTTCTCTCATCTCTCTCGTCTCTTTCGATGAACCCAGAAACCAGAACCCTCAATCATCTCTCTCGCTCGGCTCACCGCCTCTCTCTCTCGCGATTATCCCTCGCCGTTATCTCTCTCACCGTCGCCGGGATTCTGTCCCTCTTTCATCGCGATTTCTCGCCGAAACCCCAACAATTGCGATTTTTATTTGCATGTTGGTCTCTGATGTTGCTTATTATGTTTGTTTTGCAGCTTACCGATTGGAACTTTGAAGGTTTGGAAACCCTTGGCTTGCTGTCTTCAATCGCTCCGGGTGAGATTGTTCTTGACCCTGTGTTTTTCCTCTCTTCTTTCTCTGTCAGAAAAGAATTTCTGAAAAAAAAACTTCTGAAGGGTTTAGTTTATAGGAAGATGATGATAGATTAGGGTTTGCCTGTTGTTTGTTCGATTTGGGATATGGTGTTTGCTGTTTACGATTTCTGGTTTTCTTGGTTTATCTGTGTTTTTGGTGTTTTGGAAGAACGGTTACTACGATGGTCTTTTTGCCTGAGCTGGTTTTTTTCTTGGTAAGAACAGATGATACAGTTTGGTCTTGGTGCCTTTTGGTTGGGTTTGGAACTGGTTATATCTTGTATTTTTGAATCGACTCCCCCTTTTTTTCTTGGGCTCTTCAAAAACAAATAGAGTAAATGCTTTTTCTTGCTTCTGATAGAACATATATCTTTCTTCTTCTGGCTTCTAGGACTGATATAGCAGACTGCCTCTTGCTTTTGGTTACCAAATTGGTGCTTATTTTCTGCTTTCCCTTTTTTACCTTTGGTGAAAATAAACCTTGAAATTACACTTTTCCTCTTCCATGCTGCTGCTGTATTAATTACTTGTAGGGTTGAATTTACTTCTTTCAACTCTATTATTGCTGGCTGGTCTTGATTATGCTGAACCATAATGTTTGTCTTTCTTGCTGGCCCTGTTGCCTCTAATCCCGTGCTGGAGTTTTGGTTTGAAAATATATTCTCTGAGCTGTGTATTCTGTTCTGCATTGGGCTGGATTGGACTGTTGCATTTTGGAACTGTGATGAATTATTGGGCTGGGCTATTGGGAAACATGATGCTATCCTGATTTCCTCCCAGCACCTCCTTTTGTGAACCAACAATGGAGATTGTTGATGATTTGCAATGGAGGTTGCAGCCGATGAAGGAACTTTTTAGTTCCGAGGCTCTGGTTGCTTAACCCCTCGAAACCTGATTCCTATAACTAGCCCTAATGATGAGGTTGAAAAACTTTAACAATACCGTTTATGTTCAAGTAGGTACCTACTGATTGTGCGTTTCTTTTCTTGTTTTCAGGTAAATGATGCGGAGGACAAACATTGGAGACTTGAGGACGAAGAAAATTGCATAGTAACATGAGGATAGAGTGACATTGGGATACATCTTTGGCTGAATCAAACTCACATTGTAACTCTTTAGGACTTGTAATTAGAACTTAGAAATAGAATGCTTGTATTGGCTTTAGAGAAAATGTATAAGCATCTCCTTTAAACTTATTAAGTCTTGAATAATAATTTGAACAACTTTGACAATTAAGTGAATAATGCTTTCCTTAGATTCTTGCCATGGCGTTTGTAATAACAAATTCCTCTTTAAAATGACGTTTCGTGGAACAAATGACTATCCTTGTATGAAATGATCCCCTGAACTGTGCACAAAAAATCCTTTGCTTGCGAGTCCACAATTGTAACCGAAATCTTATGCAACAATAAGAACTTTTCCGGTATTGAATCTTATGATTTCCAACTTTACACTTCCGCTTGAAATGCACAACATTCACCGTAAATTAAATAAGTTCTTGCAATTATTTTCCGCTAGCGATTTCATACACCAAGAAACGGTACTTCAATCACCGAATTCAAATAACTCGAATAAAAAGAAATTCTCTCCTTTTTTTAATTTCTCAAATGACTAAAATACTACATCCTTTTTTTGAATTCAAAATCCAAACGAGCAATCCTTTTCGGACAGATAACTCAAACGAACTTCAAAATCGTTCGAAATCTCTTGCATTTGAATTATATCGGTTAACAAGACTGAACCTCTTTTCCTACCACTTTTCATAAAAAACCTTCAAAGATGAATTCCTCCAAATCACGATAACAGACATTTTGCTTGAAAATAGGATAAGACTAAGGGAAATTTTAAAAGCGATGGTTCTATTCAATCATCTTAAACCTGGTAGGTGAGAAAAAGCGACAGCTTTCGAACATTCCAGGTGGAAGAGGATTGAATACCAGAGAACCCCGAAAATTTGCCCTACGTGGGAAACCGATGTCACAAAAGAAAACAGATAACATATCTTGACTATAGAGCCAAGAAAAACGCTTGAAGAGAATGCTTGCTAAGCACCAACGGAATGCTTTAACACAGCAGCACCCAATAATTAGGAGATCTCAACAACACTGGGGATAACCGAGTAACCGAAATGAATTTAACAACAAGTTTTAATGAAAATGCTGCGAGAAGGGAACTGAACTTCTCAAGCGACAAGAAATAAAGATTAATGCTTTGAGAAGAAAACCGAACTTCTCAAGCGACAAGAAATAAAATTAAGAAATTAACATGATTGAGAACTTAACAAAGAGTTCCCTGATAATTAAGGAATACCCGGAGACCTTAAACAAAATTTAGAAAAATTGACACGATTGAGAACTTAACAAAGAGTTCCCTGAGTGATATGATTGAGAACTTAACAAAGAGTTCTCTGATAATTAAGGAATACCCGGAGACCTTAAACAAAGATATATGGCTAGAACAATATCGGAATTGTTGGTGCACGAAAGTGCGAGGAGCCATGGCATGCTGAATGTCTTTGACCGTGTAACTTCTGAGTTACCCGCAGAACAAAATCAGTAGCGCACCCGAGAGTACAAATCTCTGGGGATAAACAAAACAATATCCAACACACCGGCGTGGTATAGATGTTTATAAAGTCGGTAAATCTTGTTTCCGACATTTCTGCTGACGAGAGATCTTACTGAACATGTACGGACATGTTGAACAACTTCTGAGTTGACAAGATCTTCAATTGCATGCATATAGCTTTACCGTTGATAGAAGAATCAGATTTAGCGCCTGTGACTGAAAAACTTCTAGGGTAATGAGCTCCAATTTGCTGACATTGTATGGACAATGCGTTGCAGCAAGTGGATATGTGGATCAACGTCTGAGTTGAAGAAATATCCTGAGATTGAATAAACATCCCGCCGGGTTGATATTTATTGTTGAGTAGTTGATAACTTACTGGGGAAATAAACGCACCAGAAGTTTGATGTAATTTTCTGAGAACCGCTCAGAGAATGAAATGCGGAATTCACTACCAGTGGAAATTGTTAGGAAGATTCTTGTCTGAAAGAAATCTTGAAAATACCAAGAATAATGTTGTAATAAACCTTTCTGAAGGAGATTCACTTGGGGAGAGGAATAAGCTTCGCCGGGGAAACTTCGTAAGAAAAAAAACCGTGTGGAAAATTCACTGGGGATTCCTGGTTGATAAATTTGCTGACATTAGAGTCCAACTGAAAAGAGAGAACTGCTTCGCTGGGGAAGAAATCTCGACTGGAGAAAACATCAGTTGCTGAGATCCATACAAGTATATAACTTGTGCTTGTAGAAAAGAGGATAATTTTGTCGTATGAGAACTAATCCTTCAATTTTGATCCTGACGAGGATACTTACAATTTCAGTTGAAAAACCTGCAAAACAGATAGTCGAAGCTAACGCATGAGCATGATATGATTTTTTTTTAATGCAAATAGTACATGATTTCATGATACTGTTGAGAGAAGGAAGATATCACTGGGGAATCGAATTAAACGATCTTGTTGTCATAAGAGTTCACTGGGGATGATCGATCGATCCTCCGGGGAAGAGACTTCATTGGAGAGTTGACACTAACGTCGATTATCTGTCACCCAAGCGCTCACCCGGCACTGGGGAGAAAAAGATAAATATGTCATCTGAGAACTTTCGCCTGCACGTCCAAAACTTTCTGAACGAATTCCAAATTCTGGCAAAGGTTTATGCATGACTGTACCGTGATATGACATGGATGAATGAATGAATGCATGCGTGAGTATACTGGTTGATGCATTGGTTTATCAACCGAATTCCCAACACCGCTGAAAATCAGACGAACAGCGATGGTCATAATCCAAGTTACGGATGCTAATGCAAAGATTTCCTCCCAGGGAAAATATCTTCTGATTACTCGCAATCATCAAGAAGGATACGGAGGTACTCCAATTCCGAGGAAAAGCGTAATACTTAGAGAGTCAGTCACCCCCCAACATTCCGTAAATCAAAGTAATTTTAAGTTTCAAAATTTTGTTATTCCATCATTTTGAATGATTTTAATTTTATCTAAAACAAACAGCAGCGTTAAGTTAATCATACAGAAAAAATAAAAAGTAAGACAGGAAATGAAGTTCAACTGAACAATTCTTTTATTTAAAATATGAGAGAGAAACAACTCATAAGTAGGGGTTTTGTACATAAAGATGCACATTCCTTTAGGAGGAACATACGGAAAAGAGTGAATCTATTACACGTTTCTTAAAACAACAACGAAATTGAAACTGAACTTCATTGAACCAAAACATGCTATTCCCCCTCCTGACTGCTATTCTTCATCACTTTGCTTCTGAATATGGTGATTGAACTAAACCTCTCCATATAAGTTTCTGTTGTGGCGTGGAGACGCACACTGCAGCATTATGTCTTTATACATTCCCTCACTTTTGCGTGAACCATTTTCAGAAGATTTTGGTTCACCGGGATATTTACCCTTTTTTTTTTTTGCTTAAGCCGCCTTCAAGTTTTCACCACGGCTTAATTTTTCTTTCTTTTTTAGACATAATACTTGACCTGCCCGAGTTGATAGCGTGCCAAGTCTCTCCATCCATGTTGGTGAGAACAAGAGCCCTCCCGAAAACTTTCTTTACCACGTATGGTCCTTCATAGTTTGGCACCCACTTTCCACGAGGATCTCGTGTGGAGAGATTATCCTCTTTAGCACCAATTCGCCCACCTTGAACTCGCTGGGACGCATTTTCTGTCAAAAGCCCTCTTGATTCTTTCTCGTAAAGTTGGCCACGACGCATTGTCAACCCTTTCTTCGATCAAGTTGAGTTGGTCGATCTGCCTGGACCCACCTCTTCCCACCATCAGACTCGAGAGAAGGAATCTCAACTTCTATAGGAAGTACCGCCTCCATGCCATACACGAGTGAGTAAGGTGTCGCCCGGTCGAAGTGCGATAGACGCCTGCACTGCAAAGCGAAAGGCAACATCTCGTACAATCCTTGTACGCCTTCACCATCTTCCAAGGATCTTCTTGATATTCTTATTAGCCTCAACAAAGCACTATTCATCTTTGGTCAGTAGGGAGATGAGTTGTGATGATCGATCTTGAAGGTGTCACATAACCCTTCATCATCTTGTTGTTCGATTCGTCCCATTGTCGTGATAGTCTTGCTAGGAGTACCGTAGCTGCATTATGTTATTCTTGATAAACCGGTAACCACTTGTCGTGTCACATTCGTGACATGAGGCACCTCAACCCACTTGGTGAAATAGTCTATACTAGTATGAAGCGATGTCCATTGGAAGCTTTGCTCAATCATTCCGATCATATCAATTTCACATGGAGAATGGCCATGGAGATGTCAAAACATTCGAGGTGAGGGTGGCACATGCATCTTATCATGAATCGACATTTGTGACATTTCATCGAAAACAACACAACTGCTTCCATGGTCATCCAATAGTAACCACCCGAGAATCTTCTTCGCCATTGCATGCCCATTTGCATGAACACCAAAAGAACCTTCATGAATTTCTTTTGATAAGTTGATCCGCTTCGTTCATCCACGCATCCGAGCAAGACCAAATCAAAATTTCGCTTGTACAACACCGACTACTCAAGAAAAGTTGTGCATAACTTCCTCAAAGTCTTCTTATCCGTAATAGATGCCCTTCGGTACTCGCCTGTTCTATGTATTGCTTGATATCATAGAACCAAGGTTTACCGCCGCTTCTTCATCAATCATCATACAAGAGCTGTGTTCATCTAGACGCTCGATAGTGATGGAAGGTGCTTCATTAGCCCACTTGACCTTGAACATTGAAGACAAAGTGGCTAAAGCATCAGCTAACTGATTCTCCTCTCTAGGAATGTGATGGAAAGTAATCTCATCAAAGTATGGTATCAGCTTCAAGACATGATCTCTGTACGGAATCAACTTTTCATTACGAGTTTCCCACTCCTTTGACTTGGCAAACGACAAGTGCTGAATCTCCATAAACTTCAAGAATTTTGATTCTCAAATCAATGGCTGCTTCTATCCCGAAAATACAAGCTTCATATTCCGCCATGTTGTTGGTACAATCGAAACAGATTCTGGCAGTGAAAGGAATATGAAAACCGTTGAGAGGTTATGATTGCCCTATTCCATGTCCCACTGCATTGATGCTCCATCAAACACAAGTGTCCACCGGGATCTTGGTCCGGTCCTTCCTCTGGTCCGGGAATGTTGCATTCTCTGATAAACATGACATCTTCATCTGGGAAGTCAAACCTCATCGGTTGATAGTCCTCCATAGGCTGGTGTGCGAGATATTATAGTAACATTTTTCTGGCTCAAGATATATTTGATAGGATCCATCTTGGATATCAGCATTGTAGTGTGACACACCATGTATTGTCTCAAACGACGGGCGGCCCACGCTAAAGCACAACAAGTTTTTTCTAGCAAAGAGTACCGACTTTCACATTCAAAGGAACTTTTACTCGTATAGTAAATTTCATGCCTTTCTTCCCGCTTTCATTGCCCCTGAACACAACCCATGGATCCTTCGAGTACGTGGAGGTACATTATGAGAGGCCTTCTGCACAAGCGTATCAAGATAGGCGGTTCTTGTAAGTACTCCTTGATCTTATCAAATGCTCGCTGACAATTATCATTCCATACAATGGCTTGATCTTTCTTCAACAATTTGAACAAAGGTTCACAAGTAGCTATCAAATGTGATATGAACCGAGATGTAATTAAGCGTCCCAAGAAACCACGAATTTCCTTCTCCGTTCTTGGTGCTGGCATTTCTTGAATAGCTTTCACTTTATCAGGATCTACCTCGATACCTCGCTGGTTACTATGAATCCAAGTAACTTCCCGGACCGGACTCCGAAAGTGCACTTGTTGGGATTCAACCGAAGTTTGTACTTCCTCAATCTTTCAAACAACTTTTTGAGATGGACAAGGTGCTCTTCTTCAGTCTGAGATTTGGCAATCATATCATCCACATAGACCTCAATTTCTTTATGCATCATATCATGGAAAAGAGCTACCATGGCTCTTTGATAAGTTGCCCCTGCGTTCTTCAATCCGAAAGGCATGACTTTGTCACAGAAGGTGCCCCACGGGGTGGTGAATGTAGTCTTCATCATGTCTGTAGGATCCATCTTGATCTGATTATACCCGAGAAACCATCCATGAAAGAGAAAACTGACGATCGAAAGGTGCTATCGACCAAGACATCAATGTGAGGTAAGGGAAAGTCCTTTGGGTGGCTCTATTCAAGTCTCGTAGTCTACACACATCCGAACCTTTCCATCCTTATTGGGGATGTACAATGTTAGCAATCCAACTGGATATACTGACAAATAGGAAACCGCGCCGAATCGCTTCTTCACTTCGCCTCGATCTTTTAGCCATCTTAGGATGCGCCTCCCTGGCCTTTGCTTCACGGGAGAGCATTCGGGCTTTAGCGGTAACTTATGCACAACAATGTTCAGACGAGTCCGCATATCCTCGATACGACCAGCAAACACATCTCAAACTCTCGCAGAAGTCGACCAACTCATCTTTTATCTCCGCCCCTGCGGTTCCAACTTTGACTCTTTGAGATCCTCTTCAGCACTCAGATTGATCACATCCCACTGGCCCCGGCGAGGTTGAATCATCTTCTCCTCGTGCTCAATCGCACGCTTAACTCTTCAGGGAGTTCATAGTCTTCTTCACCTTCATCTTCGGCTTGGTTGATCGGGAAATCGATGTCAAAAGGAGTTATAGCATGGCTATGTTCAACAAGCTCAGTTTCAGGTGATCTGCATAAATGATTGATTTTATCTTTTAGATGTGTACATTTTAGCAGGAAAAATAGTGAAAAATGTTGTTGTTTTTTTGTTTTTTTTTAATTAAGATGCACTGGAAAGTAAAAGTAAAAAACAACAAAAGGGATCTCAAACTGAATAACAAAATGCGCTTTTTATTGAAGATAAAAGTTCAAGCCCTACAAAGCAATCCTTTGTGCCTTGGGCAGAGCACAGGATTTTTTTTAATTGAAAACAAGAAATTACTTTGAAAACGAAATGATAGGGGTAACATCCTTGACGCTCCAATTCTTGAGTGCCACACCGGGAGGAGTACGGAACACCATCTGGGAAAGCTCCACTGCACGCTCATCATCTTCAATGGCATTGATAGCCTTTTCGGAGCGGAAACCTTTCGCAACAAACGTATCCTCTAGACGAGGGATAAATCCTTTTCCCATCTCTGAACTTCTGCTGATCCCGGAATACGATTGGTAACCAAGTACGTTCTTGTCCTTCTTTTCCGCAACATTTATCACCGTACCCCAACCTTCAGGGTTTCCGGCCTCAATGAGAACCTTGACATCTTGCCAACGGGTTATATTACCTCTAGGTTGTTCAGCAGTCTTGACCTCCTTTTGCACATTCCCCACAATCTCCAAAGCTTGAAATAGGGTCTCATGCACTTCATCTCCGATATCCACATATTTGAATTCGATAATGACTAACCTGTAGTCTTCACCACTAACTTCCACAACCGGTTGTTCAACAAAACTTCAATTTCTCGATGTAGAGTTGAGGTGACAGCCTTTTGCACCATGTATCCGTGGTCTTCCCAACAAACAAATATGTCGGAAAGATGTCCATCACCGAAAAGTATTGAAGATTTGAGGTCCGATGAGCACTGAAGATCAATTTCCCTATCGCCATCCTGCGCGATCCGCCGAAAAGCCTTCACGATTAGAGAACTAGGTTTCAAAACTGCCCCTTCTACCTGCAGCTGAGCCAATGTCGTCTTTGGAATTACGTTCAGAGCTGAACCTGTATCAACTAGAACTCTGGCAAGAGTTGCTCCACCACATGTAACAGAAATATGAAGAGCCATATTATGACTACCTCCATTCTGGGGGAGATCAGCATCGGTGAATGACAAACAGCTGCTATCATTTAAGCTCGAGATTGCAACATCTAATTGATTGATTGTAATATCCTCAGCCACGTATGAGCTGTCAAGAAACTTCAACAGAGCCATCTTGTGGGCCTCTGAACTTTTCAAAAGGGACAAGATTGAGATTTTCACCGAGTCCACTCAAGTTGGTCAACTATTTTGTAGTCACTCCTCTTAATGATCTTTAACGTCTCATCGCTCGGCTTGAAGATATCCCTTAACTCTTCCGCGTTCAAATCGACAGCTCCATCTTTTCTTGGAGGAACATCTGACACTTTCTCTGCAGCTCGGTTCTTCATTAGATCTTGGTGATAAACTCGACCGCTACGGGTCATACCACTCATACCAGTTATGTTCTCCACAGCAGACTCCTCTAAAACCAATGGCTTACCTCCAACGACAACTTCCGATTCATAATTCCAAGGTACTGCTTTGTGTTTATAAGGATCGGATAGGCGGGTAGACCATCATTGGTTCCACCGCCGTAATAAGCTCTTCTTCTTGGATTGGAGACACATGAAGTCTCCTATTATTGATCAGGGGAACCACTACGTCCACTTCCACTTCAGCGGGAACTCGGCTAAACTGGATCAAATGCTGATACATCAATCCTTGCAAATACTTTTTAAACTTTTCACAACGTTCTGGGTTGTTTTGGCAAATCAAACAACCATTGTGACCTTCTTCCAACAAATCGGCATTCTTCAATTCTTCCCACACCTTCTTCAAAGACACTTTCAACTGCCCTACCTCCATAACCAGAACACTTTCTTCAATTAAAGCGTTCACTGATGATGTCCCATGCCTCGGCAATGGATTGTTAGCTATGTTGGGGGACATCAGCGAAAGTTAACAACTTCCGGTCAATTAATTCCTGGACTTTGCATTTGAACGCGAAGCAATCCTCTGTAGTATGCCCTGGAGAGTTAGCATGGAAAGCACATCTGGCATTCTCGTTAAACCACGGTTTAGGAGGCCCTGGAACAGGCTTCAATTCTCTTGGCACCACTCTCCCATCTTGGATTAAATACGGCAGTAGACTTGAGTATGTTATAGGAATAGGCTGAATTTCTTCTTTGGTATATTTGTGATAGTGTGGACTCCTTTGTTGGACTAAACCCTTGTTTTGATTCCTGATTGGTTGTTGTTGTTGTTGCTGAACTTGATTCGGCGGAACTTGAGTTGAATATTGCATTGGCACTTGCATAGGTTGTTGATACGGCATACTTGGAAATTGCATGGCAGCCACATAGGGATACGACATATAAGGGACCTGGACAGGAGCAGATCTAGCTGGTGATCTCCCCCTTCCTCTTCCTCTGGCTCCATATATAGCATTGGTTTCGGCCTCTTTCCTCTTGAAACCGTTGAACACCTTCTTTATCGCAGGCGGTCCTACATTCCCTCCGGAAATCTTTCCGGTCTTCAATCCTTCTTCAATTCTCTTACCCACCATTACCAGATTAGAGAAGTAAGAGAAAGTGCTTCCGATCAACCTTTCGTAATATTGTACGGGCAATGTTCCCATAAACAAATCATTCAGCTCCCTTTCGACTAAAGCCGGTTGCACCCTCGAAGCCACCTCTCTCCACCTCTGAGCGTATTCCTTAAACGATTCCCTTTCTCGTGACATGTTCAAGCTTCCACTTGCTATAAAGTAGTATTGAAATGGTATTGCTTGAAGAAAGCACTAGATAGATCATCCCAAGAGCGGATGTTTGTCTTTTCGAGTTGCATGTACCAGTCTAAAGAAGCCCCACTGAGACTGTCTTGAAAGCAAAGGATCATCGCTTGTCGCTTTTTGACATGTGCCGCCATTTTATGACAATACATTCTTAGATGGGTATCTCGACAGCTCACCCTTTATACTTCTCAAATCGGCACTTTAAACTTTGGAATGACAACATCGGCACAAGACACATGTCTCAGCGCCAGCCCAACAACATTCTTCCTCTTAGCTCCTTCACTTGTTCGGCCAATTCCTTACACATTTTTTGAGCGGTCACATCCTGGAAAGGATTTGGATTACCTGCGGTCTCCACGCTCGCAAACCGCCTCACATAGTCATCTTGTTGCTCTTCCTCACCGTGAGGAGTCAGAGACCATGATGCTCTTGTTCATCCTCGCTTGCCTTTGCTCGTCACTTCCCATGGCTCGTTAGCGACAGAGGCGCAGCTTCCTTGATTCTCTCGTCCGCTGAGGAAATCAAATGGCATTCCATAGAATGGAGTATTAAGTGCTTGCCCTTGGAAATGGAGTATCACCGGAGAGCTCTCATGTTTTCGGTGATGACAGAGGAACGACTGAAATGCATTGTTAGATGCGTTGTTAGTCGTTAGTCAGAGCTACAGCGGCGGCAACGACGGCAGCGGCGGCGGCGGCAGCGGTGGCCCTTTCTTCCTCTCTTACATGCTGAGCTGTAAGCATTTCCATTAACTGATCAATCTTGGTCTTCAGCGTATCAATATCATCTTGCATAGCCGTTTGGTTCATCGCATATTGATCCATTGCTCTTCTCACGTTAGTTCTGGTTTCGTACGGGCTTCGGATGTTCAGCTTGAATCCCTGAGTCAACGACACATAATGAGTTTGGTGTCCCCTTTTTTAATAAAGAAAAATGCATGATTATGTATGATTAATGCAAAAATGCTTATGACCGTGTTTCCATTTCCAAGGATCTTCATTGGACTCATTCACTTGTAAATAATTAGCACACACAAATGGATAATTGGCTCCTTCATTCAACATAACAATTGAAATACAAACATCAGTCTCTGTAGAGAAATTAAAAAGAGCAAGACTCGCAGGTCTGCTTTAAGTTCAACAAGTACAATGGAGCTGAATAAAACATAAAAACAACAAAAGATTAGAAGTGTTGTCCTCTTCGGGGCCTGAAATCTCTTATCTCTTGTGGGAATCGCTCCACCATGTCTCTGCAAAGATCGATGAAATACTCCACCACCGGGGGCACTCGGTTTTCTTCTAAATCTTCGACCGTTGATTGTAGTCTCCATGGGACCTCTACCATCAATTTTCTACAGAATTCAACCAGACCTGAGTAGTTGTCATACAAGCTTTTGTTCTGCTCTTCCAGAGTAAAAATGGTTTCCCCTCTGTTTACCCAAAGCTCGCTTTGACCGGGCTTCTTCTTGCCAACCCTCACATTGACTTCCAACTCTACATACGATGCCTCCCACCGGCCACAAGATCTTGCGTTGTCCAACTCTTGGATTTTCTCGAGCCAATTCCTGAGTCCACATTACGCCGCCAAAGCTTCTTCTTTGAGACGCGCTTCGCGTGCTGTCGGATTCAATGTCCTTTAATGCGCTTTCAACCTTGGATCTTAGTGGTAAGAGTTGTTTTCAAACCGACTTTGCTTTGATGGCTCGCTTCATCCGCGTAGGCTTTCCTCTTTGTCGCTCGCCCCGGCTAACTTTCATTGAACTCTTAGCTCAAAGTTGGCAGCATCCAAGTTGTCTTTTACACGGAACTTCGCTTTTCTATTTCACAAGCTCTTGACCTTTAGCAACTCATCATCCTCTCTCGAGGCTTTGCGCCAAATCATCCCTCTCTCGAGTAACACGAGTAAGAGCGGCTTGTTGCTCCAATTCTTCACTTGCATCTTTGTGATAGTGAGTCGGAGTCTATTGAACTTCAATAGGAACATGAGTGACTTCAGTGTTCGCACATCGAATGGAACCTCCATGAACTACAATTTTACCTCCATTACCCTCCTAAGTATCCGTGGATTCATAAGGTTCACCATCCATTTCCTCTTTTCCGAGTTCGCACCTTCTTGTAGAACTTGAGTCCAAGCTCAGTTTGCTTCAACAAACCCGATCGCCCTTCCAAAATCCAATAAGATAAACTCCTCAAAATTCTCCTTGGTGCGGTTTCATAGGACATCCCAATTGCTTGAGAACCAACCTGGGTTATAGTTAATGCAACCTCGAGATCCAATTTAACATTAGGAAATGCCCCACAATGAGTGATAACCTCCCATGTGTACCAATCTGGAGAATACTAAAACTCCGAAGCGGTAAGAGAAGCCACCTCTCGAGACCAAATCAAGTTCTCCAAAATCCTAACCAAGGTCCTCGTTGAGGAATATGGGACTCAACCAAGAATAGAGCAAGAACAACACATCACTACCTTTTCTTTGGCGTATCGAGTATGAATGTTGATGAGCATATTCTAGTAAAGCGGTACAGATTCTCTCGAAGGAACACATTGATTGCAGTCGACTCACGACTCATCATCATGGCTTGGAAACAATACTACTCCAAAGATCAACAAGGCTAGAATGGCACTGAACGATATCCAATTTTCTTCCCCCACTGACAACTCTTCAGCTCTTTTTTCTAAGAAACTCCTAGAAATTCCTCTTTCTACTAACATCGGCCCTATCTTGATTGAAGACCCAAAGTAGCTGCTATATCACTGGCATCCACATTTTCCCCCAACTTGGTAAAAGGAACATTATCTTTTAGAGGCCAATTCAACAATCTTTCGAATTCTTCAATTGTTGGAACCATCTGGAAGTTTTGGAATGTAAACACCTCAAGGAAGGATCAAAGAACTTACCAAAGCCTTCGTAGTATTGTGATCGTGATCAATATCCAAAAGCTCCAAGATCCACCCATATCTCATGTGAAAGTTGTTCAATCAGGCATGCTTCACTTTTCCCTAAGTCTCAACAACATCCGAGTGTTTGGAATTTTGAAGTTGATGAGGATTGTTTTTCTACGGGATCCATTGCACCGTCTGATTACTTTCAAGAATGAGTCCTTTAAAGATACCTGAAAATGTCAACAAATGTGATGAACATGAATGATTAATGTAAACATGCAATGCAAATGAGTTAAGCTGGAACCCAATAACAGTGTAGATCACATGATAAGTCACGGGTTGGTTGGCCATGGTTTCGACGCCTACCCAACAATTTCCCAAACAAGGTTGGTTCTGATGTTTTTTTTTTGCTAAATATTTCTCGGAGTCTCAGATCCCCTTTTAAAAATATTATTGTCGAGACAATATTATTTTCAAAAGTATACTCCAAGAAACGGCTCTTAAAGGGATACTCAAAAAACCTTTGAGCGGTTGGTTTTAATTTTGATATCCTAATACTTAGAGTTGTAGGCCATTTGTCAGAAATCGCTACCTCAAGACCAGCATACGTGCAACAATCCCCTTAAAACGACCAACCTAAGTTGTGGTCTTCACGCCGATCCAAGGAACACGGATGTCCAATGGACCTAGGCTACTCAACCACTCTAAACTTATGTTCCTAGAAACCGGTATTGGGCTTATCTACTAATCATAACCAAAATGCCCAAGTATTAAAATATATCACAGATAGTATAACGTAAATAATAGGCAATAAATAGTAACATCAAAGCAATAAATAAACACAAGTTTAAGAATTAAATTAGGTTAACTTGCTTTAAAAATTTTCCTTGAAGTCGCCAACGAAGCAACTCGATTTTCAAAAATCTTTAATTTCGAAAACAAGTGAAATTGCCATTTAATTTTATTCGCTCAAAGAACGGAAAATATAGATAAAACCCCAAGCAAGCGGATAAGGCGGTCTACGTGACCAAAAGTGGATCGAGTTGGTTATGTAAGGAAGGTATTAGCACTCTTACATCCATCGCACTGGCGGGACCCATTTAATTCTACGCGTTTGTGTGTGTGTTTATTGCAAAGTTATGAATACCAAAAGGAAAAGAAATTGTTTGTTTATTTTGAGTTTGGCACGGTTTCAGAACCGTGTGCCTACATATTCCCTTGTGCAGTGGGAAAGTCAAAACTCTATAGTTCCTCTTAAAAAGGTTTTAAGTTTGTTGTATTGATTTTATAAGAAAAATCGTGCATTTAGGCATTTCGAATACTTTGAACTAGGACTTGTTTTGTTTGTTTTGAAAAGCTTAAGTCCTTGTTCTTATTTGAAACGACTATTACACCCTCTTTATCCGAAAAGAGTTTTTTTACGATCGCATATGAGCGATAAAAGAATTTGAGTGAATTGAATTGTTTTTTTATGTGGGTGAAAAGTACCGAACCATAAGTCTAGCATCCTATGATTCAAATACTAGAAACAAGATGAACTCAATGTTCAACGAGTCGTCTATCATCCCAAAAGTTTTCTTTTATGACAGAGTGAAGTGAAACAAAGTTCATGTTATTAAGAATCTTTAAGTAGTTAGTCTAGCATCCAACGACTTAAAGATTTGAAGTTCATTTTTTGCAAGTGTTTAAACAACTAGTCTAGCATCCAACGGCTTAAACACTTGAGTTTTCTTTATGAAAGAATTTAGAAAATGCACTCGACGTTGGATCGAGGTTTGTAATTCAATTATGAAAGTGTTTTGGAGATGCGAGTTATGGTTAATTGAGCCTATGGTCCTAAGGTGAGATAATGGAGAAGAACACACAATAGTATACAAGCATTAAATAAAGCAAGTAAATAAATTAAAAGCCCATACAAGGTGGCTTGCGCAAATAAATGATTTACATTGTGTAGGTGCATGCGCGAAATAAATTTAATCGATTAATTAAACAAAACTTAATCAAGTAATTAGTTTAATAAAATTAATTAGGTAAACTAATTAACTTTAAATAACCTAATTAGATAATTAAATAATGTTTAACCAATCAATCAAAGTTTCATTGTAAGCCCAAGAGTAAGCGTGGTGTGTGCACAAATGTGTGGCCGTTGTGACGCTTCAAAGCTTTGTCAACTCAGGGTTAAAAAATGGCTCGCACGAGTATTAGTTTAAAAATCTTTGGTTTGTGCTTTGTGAGTAATTTAAATAATAAAGCAATAAAATTATTTATTAATTATTACAATAAGTGGGGAATGGGGGTACAAATTTACAAATGGGGATATATACGAAAAAAGAAAAAAAGTGCTAAAAATTCCTAATAATAAAAAAATCTAACTACACTACTATTATTATTTTTGATATTTGAAATATTAATGGTTTTTATGGTAAAAAAAAAAAAAGAAAAGTAATAATAATTTTTGTTACTTAAAGAAAATAATAATACTTATTAATAATAAAATACTAAATAATAATAATAATGATTATTAACAGTTAAAAATGATAATAATAATATATAAGTAATAATAATGATGATACTAATAATACTTATTAATGATAATAATAATACAATAATAATAATATAATAATGATAATAGTGGTAATATGATATAACAGTAATACTTAATAATAATATTAATAATAATACTAGTAATAATATGATAATATAGTAATAATAATAATAGGATTAGTAGTTAGTAATATAATATAACATAGTAATAATAATAATATATACTGATTAGTATAATAACATAGCAGTATTAACAATAACCTATATCACTAAACGAAATTAGAGTTAAAAGCAAAAGAAAAGAAAAGAACATTCACGATCCTCCATCTTCCTTACGGCTCTCTTTCTCAGTCCCAAACACAAACCCTTCTCTCATCTCTCTCGTCTCTTTCGATGAACCCAGAAACCAGAACCCTCAAATCATCTCTCTCGCTCGGCTCACCGCCTCTCTCTCTCGCGATTATCCCTCGCCGTTATCTCTCTCACCGTCGCCGGGATTCTGTCCCTCTTTCATCGCGATTTCTCGCCGAAACCCCAACAATTGCGATTTTTATTTGCATGTTGGTCTCTGATGTTGCTTATTATGTTTGTTTTGCAGCTTACCGATTGGAACTTTGAAGGTTTGGAAACCCTTGGCTTGCTGTCTTCAATCGCTCCGGGTGAGATTGTTCTTGACCCTGTGTTTTTCCTCTCTTCTTTCTCTGTCAGAAAAGAATTTCTGAAAAAAAAACTTCTGAAGGGTTTAGTTTATAGGAAGATGATGATAGATTAGGGTTTGCCTGTTGTTTGTTCGATTTGGGATATGGTGTTTGCTGTTTACGATTTCTGGTTTTCTTGGTTTATCTGTGTTTTTGGTGTTTTGGAAGAACGGTTACTACGATGGTCTTTTTGCCTGAGCTGGTTTTTTTCTTGGTAAGAACAGATGATACAGTTTGGTCTTGGTGCCTTTTGGTTGGGTTTGGAACTGGTTATATCTTGTATTTTTGAATCGACTCCCCCTTTTTTTCTTGGGCTCTTCAAAAACAAATAGAGTAAATGCTTTTTCTTGCTTCTGATAGAACATATATCTTTCTTCTTCTGGCTTCTAGGACTGATATAGCAGACTGCCTCTTGCTTTTGGTTACCAAATTGGTGCTTATTTTCTGCTTTCCCTTTTTTACCTTTGGTGAAAATAAACCTTGAAATTACACTTTTCCTCTTCCATGCTGCTGCTGTATTAATTACTTGTAGGGTTGAATTTACTTCTTTCAACTCTATTATTGCTGGCTGGTCTTGATTATGCTGAACCATAATGTTTGTCTTTCTTGCTGGCCCTGTTGCCTCTAATCCCGTGCTGGAGTTTTGGTTTGAAAATATATTCTCTGAGCTGTGTATTCTGTTCTGCATTGGGCTGGACTGGACTGTTGCATTTTGGAACTGTGATGAATTATTGGGCTGGGCTATTGGGAAACATGATGCTGTCCTGATTTCCTCCCAGCACCTCCTTTTGTGAACCAACAATGGAGATTGTTGATGATTTGCAATGGAGGTTGCAGCCGATGAAGGAACTTTTTAGTTCCGAGGCTCTGGTTGCTTAACCCCTCGAAACCTGATTCCTATAACTAGCCCTAATGATGAGGTTGAAAAACTTTAACAATACCGTTTATGTTCATGTAGGTACCTACTGATTGTGCGTTTCTTTTCTTGTTTTCAGGTAAATGATGCGGAGGACAAACATTGGAGACTTGAGGACGAAGAAAATTGCATAGTAACATGAGGATAGAGTGACATTGGGATACATCTTTGGCTGAATCAAACTCACATTGTAACTCTTTAGAACTTGTAATTAGAACTTAGAAATAGAATGCTTGTATTGGCTTTAGAGAAAATGTATAAGCATCTCCTAGTAAACTTATTAAGTCTTGAATAATAATTTGAACAACTTTGACAATTAAGTGAATAATGCTTTCCTTAGATTCTTGCCATGGCGTTTGTAATAACAAATTCCTCTTTAAAATGAAGTTTCGTGGAACAAACGACTATCCTTGTATGAAATGATCCCCTGAACTGTGCACAAAAAATCCTTTGCTTGCGAGTCCACAATTGTAACCGAAATCTTATGCAACAATAAGAACTTTACCGGTATTGAATCTTATGATTTCCAACTTTACACTTCCGCTTGAAATGCACAACATTCACCGTAAATTAAATAAGTTCTTGCAATTATTTTCCGCTAGCGATTTCATACACCAAGAAACGGTACTTCAATCACCGAATTCAAATAACTCGAATAAAAAGAAATTCTCTCCTTTTTTTAATTTCTCAAATGACTAAAATACTACATCCTTTTTTGAGTTCAAAATCCAAACGAGCAATCCTTTTCGGACAGATAACTCAAACGAACTTCAAAATCGTTCGAAATCTCTTGCATTTGAATTATATCGGTTAACAAGACTGAACCTCTCTTTTCCTACCACTTTTCATAAAAACCTTCAGCATGAATTCCTCTGAAATCACGATAAATAGACATTTTGCTTGAAAATAGTGGGATAAGACGAAGGGGAAATTTTGGGGTGCGACAGTCGGGAATTTCAGAAACCAATTCTTTGAGTTGAGAAGGTATACCCATGAAGTTGATTCGGATAGTCTTTCTAGAAGCCATAATCCCTACAAAACAGAGCAGAGATAAATCCCTAGGTCCTTGAAATAGTTAGAAATGATATGCAATGCAAATGATGTCATGATGTCATGTTTAGCACACACAAGCAATTCACACACAATGAGCCTAGGTTTAAGGCTTGCATGAGGTATAGGTGATTACCCCACCAAAAGTTTGAGTTGGTTCATCCTGTCCTATAATAGTAACCGGGTTCTAGGAATCTCACATCATTGATCTTTCTCATAGGCGCTTATTTCAATACGACTACCAAGTGGTCGACCGAAAATGTCCCAAAAGTCTGATCTCAATGAGCGTAGCATCGAGTATCAACCGACCTCGGTCTGCACCAAAGTCGGCCATCTCACTACCTTCTAATGGCCAAGATGGGTCAATTAAGGTTCTAAAAGTTTAATTAGGGCTTGATGACACCACACAGAAGCCAAATACTATCCTCAACTTGGAAATGAAGAGTATCAGGACATCCAAAGTGTCACACTAACGTAGCCATCATGTTGACCGTTTTGATATACGTCTAACGGTCGCGACGATTTATTGCTACTTACCTAAAAGGAAACCCGGATCCGGGTGTAGGATCCCCCACAAATATAATACCCAAGCAACCCTTAAAGATAAAGCAAGCAAGTCAAACAGAAAGCGGTAAAAATGATCTAGCAATCCCTAAGGTAATTCTCTCTTTTAGGGTGTCTCCCCGGCAGAGTCGCCAGTTCTGTGATACGGTGAACTGACTTTTTGGTTTTTTGTATCGCAAATATGCGGATAGCAAGAGTCGCCACCGACTTTTATTTTTATCCAATTAAGGGAAGGTAAAAGTACAGAAAAAGACCTTCGTTAGATTCTGAGTAAGGGAGAAGGTTATGGGAAGGGAAGGTATTAGCACCCCTTTCCATCCGTAGTTATCTACGGGCTCTTAGTTGCTCTAGATGACTTTAAAAATTGTGCTTTCTGTGTGTTTGACAAAAATGTTTTGAAAAGGCATTTCGCTTTGACTTTGTAATGATTCATGTAGGAATGTATATAAAGTGTTTGGAAATGTTTCGTTTTGAAAAGAGTTTGAACTTTGACAAAAGTGTGAGGTGTGAAAAAGCATTTGGTAGAGCGAGCAACTAAAAGACTTATTACCCACTCAGAATTGGTCGTTTTCGTGCTTCTACGTTCCTTTAGAATAGCGCTAGCCGTACCATTAATTGGTAGGTAACTCCATTCATTGGATGTAAGCGGGACATTCGAAGGGACATCGGATGGTCATAGAAAGCAACTTGTAGGAAGTATCCTAGCACATTCGAAGGGACTATCATCATTTTTCGTAGGCAACAATCGAGGGTCAAGATCATGTATTCGTAGGCGACATCGTGGGTCTATGATCTTTGTATCGAAGGGACTATGATGATTTGTTTGGAAGGCAACGGTGCTAGAATACCTCTACGTTCGAGGGACATGACCATTTTGAATTCGTAAGGCAACGAGAGAGAATTACCCTAAGGGGTGCATGTGTGAAAAGAGTGTGTTGATTCAAATATTTTATCTTGCAAATTAGTGAGCTATGTTGATTATTATCTTGCCATACACGCCTAATTACTAGCAATTTATAGGGTGCGGAAATTAAAATGCGGAATGTAAAGATGCGGAAAGGTAAATCCTACGCTATTACAAGGCTTTGGGGCAGATACATAATTTAAAATGCGGAAAAATAAAGGCCTAATTTAAACTATTTTTTTTGAATCAACGGAAGAGCCCAATATATTAATTCAAAAAAATCAATACAAAACAAGGTGATCCTATGAGGGATCCAACCAACCAATGGACTAATTACAAAGATGAGTTCAGCAGTGGCTTCTAACTTTACAATTAAGCCACCCTCTATAAACCAAAGACTCAATGATATTATTTACAGTTTTTTCTTGATTCACAGGTTTTCCAAAAATCATGTCATTCCTATATTTCCAAGTGTGGTAGACAGTTTCGGTGGCTGCCAACTTCAGAAGCTTGCTCCTCCACCCTTTTACCTTGGTTTGCTTTATGAGCCAGCTCAATTCATCCTTCCAATTCGAGGGATTGTGAGCCCTCTTAATCCACAACAAGATTGCTTTCCATATGTACTGGGTTGTTTCACAAACGAAGAATATATGATCGATAGTTTCCACTTCTTTCTTGCACAGGTTACAAATGTTTTCTCTAAGGAGGCCAAAACGATGCAGCCTTTCCTTTGTAGGCAGGCTGTTATGGCATGCCATCCAAAGGCAGTGGACGGATCGGGGGCGAGCGAGGTTATGCTGAACAAGGCTGCTCCAGTGACATCTGTTTCCGTCATCAATCATGATATTGTAAAACTGAGACACTTTGAACTTGTGAGTTCTGAGAGCTTGTTCCCAAAGGTTTGTGACCATACCAATTTTTTCCCTTTGTTTCATAATTTTCTTGTATATCCATGAGTTTTGCACTTTGACCAAGCATTACTGAATGTCAGTATTCTTGATGTAATACGTGTGGATCCAAAGTACCCAAAGATTGTCCGCTTTACGGTAGAGGTTCCAGAGGCATTTGAGCAGCAGAATATCATTCCAAACTTCAAGATTAAGGACCTGACAGCCTCCCTGTTTTGCAGGTTTGCACATTTTCTGCCACGCCACAGGACTTTTTCTGGTGATAGTATCCGTTCCTGCCCAGATGAAGCTTCTGCAAATGGAGTTTATCTTGTTGATAACTGCTTTGGGAATTAGTAGGCAAACCATGCAGTATTGGGCTATGGCTTGGGCAATATTCTTGACCAGCTGGATTCTGCCAGCGTAAGATAGCAGTTTAGCAGACCAATGGTGTATGCGAGCCACTATTTTGTCAATAAGTGGGAGGTAATGATGAATATTTAATTTCTTGCTAGAGATAGGAATCCCCAAGTATCTAAATGGGATTGTACCTTCTTGGAAATCTGTCAACGCACGAAGACCATCTTTGCTGTTGCCATATAGGCTGCCAAAGTATATTCTGCATTTATTGGGGCTTATCACAAGGCCAGTAGAAGAAGTGAAATTTTTAATTGCTGCAAGCATAAGCTGAATAGAGATTGCATCCCCTCTGCACAGTAAGAGAACGTCATCTCCGAAGGTTAGATTGGCGAGCTTTAGCTTTTCACACTTCGCATGATAATTGAACCGGATTTCTTTGCATCTTAAGCAAAAGCCTGCTCATGTATTCCATGATGATAACAAAAGCGTAGGTGAGATGGGGTCACCTTCGAATTCTCTTTGGCTTGCAACGGATCCGTGTACTCTCCCATAATGTTGAATTTATAGGAAACGGTCGAAACTGCCATCATAATCCATTGGATAAACTAGTTAGGTATACCAATTTCCCCCAGGATGCAATCAAGGGAGGTCCAATTGACCATATCATAAGCCTTGTGTAAGTCTAATTGCATAAGAACTCTAGGGGTTCCTCCCTTTCTCGTATACCCTTGCAGGAGCTCACTAGCCAGCATAATGTGATTGTGTATGTGGTGGCTAGGAACAAAAGCAGCTTGGCAATGACTAATCACACTTTGCAGAGCTGTTCCCAATCTATTAGTTAGAATTTTAGAGATAAGTTTGTAAAAAGTAGTACAAACAGCAATGGGCCTGTAATCTTTGACTTCTCTAGCAGTGTTACCTTTGGGGATTAGTGTAACTATGGTGTTGTTGAAATCTTTGTAAATAAGACCAGTTTGAAAGAATTCTAGCATGCAAAGAATAACGTCAGTCTTAATAATGCTCCATCTGGTTTTGAAAAGTAGGCACCAAATCCATCAACTCCCAGAGCCTTAAGATCTCCAATACCCTGGAGAGCTGTCGTAATTTCATCTTCAGTAACATCTTTAATCAAATCTTTTCTTTGCTCACCATTCAGATGATTTCCCAGTCTCATTGCCTCTATGTCCACATGATTGAGATTATTGTCCTCAGTCCCCATAAGGTTAGTGTAGAAATCGAAGATCTCAGTGCTAATTTCCTGTTGATTCTGAGTTTTTGATACATCTCTCTTTGTGATTTGAGTGAGTCTGCTGGCTTGGTGTTTGGTTTTGATCGAAGCATAGAAATACGAATTGTTGCCATCACCTTTTTAAAGCCAATCAATTTTTGACCTCTGCAGCAGCATACTCTCTTCCAAGGTATTGAGAGTTAGGACTTCTTCAGTTAAATGCTTCACTCTCTCGATGTTTTGTCTATTCATCCTGTTGGCCTCGAGCTCACGATGAGCCAATGTGAGATTGTGTCTAGCATCTTTCGACCGGTGACATCGCGATGGCTTGCCAAACTTTCTAAGAGCATGTCTCAGTCTCTGCAATTTCTTCCAGAGAGTGTGCATAGGTCTCCCTTCACAAGGCAAGTTCCAATTGTGTGCAACCAGGTCATGATAACCAGGAATATCAACCAAACAGTTACTGAATTTGAAATGAGATCTTGTCCTTGTCACGTGATCATTATTGTTCTCAATGAGGAGAAGAGCATGGTCAGAGATGTGGGGAGGGAGAATGTTGAGTTGGTGATCAATAAATTTGGAGAACCATTCTAAGTTTCCAAGACCTCTATCAATTCTAGAGTATATAGTGTATGTGCTTTGTTTATTTGACCACGTAAAATAATCCCCTTGACTATCCATCTCGCTAAGATCTGTAGCAAGCAACATGTTTTGGAGATCTTCATATTCATTGGCAGTAACTATTCTTCCTCCCATCCTATCTTGAGCTTTAGCAACATTGTTAAAATCGCCAATAACGCACCAAGGGCCTTGAAGGGTGCCATGAATATTCACAATCTCTTGCCAGAGAAGTCTCCTTTTGCTGAGTTGGTTGTGTGCATAGACGGCAGTAAGCCAGAAGTTAAATTTTCCTACGGAGTCGTAAACTCCACAGTGTATCATTTGGCTGGTGCTTTGTATCATCTTGATATCTACCTTGTTTCTATCCCACAGTAGCCACAGTCTTCCATTCTCATGATCCTTATAGTTGTCAATGTGATCATCATAGATCTGGAGTTTATCTCTCACTTTTTGAGCCTTTTCTTTCTTAACTCTAGTCTCAATTAAAACTATAATAGCAAGTTTGAAATTAAGGAGATGGGACCTGATCTCCCTTATTTTGCCTACTTTGTTAAGGCCCCGAATATTCCAAGAGGCTAACATGGCTCTGGGTTAGTGGTTACAAGAGGGTCATTCCAAACCTCAAGAACCTTAAAACCATTGGAGCAAACAACTGGGACCTTAGGCACCTTTTGAACAGGGGAAATTCTATCTCTGGGGGAGTTATTCACGGTTATCCAATTGTCATTTGGACCTGTGTTCTCGCTGGAGGTTGTCACTTGTTCTTTGCCTCTAGTTTCCCTGATGCTTATCTCTTGTTCTTTCCCTTTGGTTTCACTAGAGCTGGCTCCTTGCTGCGCTTGAATCGCATTGAGTTTCATGTTTGGTGGGTTCTTTGGATGCCATAGCTGCTTTGTCTTTTTGGCTCCACATTTGTGGCCCAATTGTTGACATTTGTCATAGAAAGTAGGCCTCCACTCATATTGCTTACCTCCACATTCTTGATGGTTATCTCATTGACAAGTTGTTGGGTGATATCAATCTCAATCAATGTTCTGGCATAAGACACCCGATACTTGTTAGCCGTACACTCATCAGTAGCTATAGGTTTACCCAGAGCACTACTTATCTTATTGAGGCTTTTGATCCCCCATAGGTGAAGCGGGAGTTGTGGGAACTTTACCCAAACAGGTAGTGTGCGCAACAAATCCTGCTTGAGGTTGAAATCCGATTTCCATTCCTTAAGGATCAGCGGCATATTTCGTATTGAATATGGCCCTTTCATCATCACCTGCATCCTATCATTCTAAGAGCCGAATCGAACCAGGAAATACCCATCATCGTGATAGTAAAGGTCTGGAACTTTTACGAAATTCCACATTCTCTGAATATAGTTTTTCATAGCATTCATACTCAGATCTTCTCCTACCACGTACACAATCATAGCAGCTTCCCAGAACTGCATCTCAGTCATCACATCTTCTTGTTCAATTATGATTTCGATCTTTCCGTCCACCACTTTTGGAGCTACATACTCCATAGCCAAACCTCTGGAAGGATTCCGATTGTCGCTAATTACATCAACCCAAAGTTTTCTTTCCTCCACCGTCTGGTTCGTCGGTGTTAGGGTTTCGTTTTCCGTGGGAGCTGATGTATTAGCCTGTTGCGATTGATTCTCCGTAGCGATGGTCAATACTTCAGACACTTTGATTGCTTCAGTTCTCCTCGTCGGTGCTCGCTTTCCGCTAGCCTGTATCGCCGGAAGGGGTTCCGGTGATGGTGGCACCGTTGATTTCGGCCGCCCATATATAGTTACATTATTGGAAAAATAAAATGATAAAGAAAAAATTGTTTGAATCGGATCAACCTGCAAGAGAATGAGAAATCGGAAAATGCGATATGAATCGAACAAGAGAAAAAATGTTAGAAAAATGAAAATTTTAAAATAAGAAAAATATGTCATGCTGGAAATACTATAAATATGTTAAAATAATTTTTGGGATTTTTTGAATGCAATTTAGTAATTAAAAATGAATTAAAAGTGATTTAAATGCAAAATTATGAATAAAAATAAATATGCATGCAAAATTATATTTTTTAATTTATTAAATTAAATAAAGATTTTATGAAAATAATATAAAAAGAAAAAGAATTTTTGATGATTTTTTAATGCATAAATAAAAATATGAAAAGAAATTAAATGATATGCAAAATATTAAAATAAAGAAAATATGAAAATAATATGAAAATATGCAAGTTTGTAAAAGAAAAAACCAAATCCGGTGCCAGTGAGGATCGAACTCATGACCCTGGAGAGCATCTATGCACAGTGAACGTCTTAACCACCACGCCATCTATGCAAGCGTGTTTGAAAGCTGGGCTGAGTGGATTACAACACGCGTCGTCCTTCCATTGCTTCGTCTCCGCGCCAAGAACTTCATCGTTCTCATTTGAATTTTTGAAAGCTAGCGTCGGCCATTGCTCGACGCTACAGACCCTGGCAAAATCAAAAAGCAAGCACACATAATATAAATAAATTCTACAGCCATGGTTCGATTCCTGGGATAATTCCGAACGCATTGGTATAGGTCTCATGGTCCAATTTTTTCTATTTCGTGAAACCCTAAAACGGCACAGGAAACCCTAACCATGGCATCTCGTGATTCTTGCCCTGAAACTCAAATCAAACTATGCAGAAAGCTTAGAAACATCATTAGCAACACAAATATGCAATCAAAACACATTAATCATGGCTGTATGTATGGATTCGATTTCGAGTTATGTTGATACAAACCGTGACTTGGCTAGGACGATTCTGGACGTTTCAACGCGTGGGGATGATTGGAATAGCTTCCTGGGACCTTGAGGATGCTTATTCAATCCTCAAAACTCCTTGAATTGGCCTGCAAAACAGAATTCGAAATTGCTTTTTTCTCAAGTTTCTTTGAAAATTTTTTAGGGTTCTTAGGGCAATTTTTCTGTTTTTTCTTGATAGGTATGCATCATACATTTATACTGGATGGATTTGGGATGGTTTTGGAAGAGAATCAATCAACATTCAAAGCAAATCAAATTTGATTTTTTGTAAAAAATCAAATTTTCAAAATTTGATTAATTTCCAATCCAATCTTGCCATATTGATCAAATTTCGAAATTTGCTGGCCTTTGTGAGTTGCTTGAATCTCAAGGAAGGAATAAAAATCAATCTTGCAATTAATTTTGATTTTATACTTTATTTTTGAATTTAATTTGTATTTAAATGAATAAATTCCAAATTAAATAGAAAAATAAAATAAAAATTTGTGGCATTGGGCTTGGATATTCCTAATTGTATGAGGAATAAGTTTGGATGAAGAAAAAGCAAGCCCATTTGCAAAAAATTTGATTTTTAGAAGTATTTCTCTTTGTGCATTCCTTCAAAATTCCCCAACTTGTGAATGGTGTATCTTGCTCATTTTTCCACATTTTTTAGTGTTCTTGGACTTTTTGAAAAGCTCTAAGAGTTCTCTAACCAACCTCTTTGGTCTCATATCAATTGGAGTTTCCATGCTCAATATATCTTCAAAACAAAAAGCTGACTTTTTGTTGACTTTGAAAATGACCTGTAATGTTTTGAGCCATACTTCTCAAATGAAGCATTTTTGAACATTCTTGTGAGACATGAAGTTGTAGAGAATTGAATTTCCTTCAAAACAAGAGGTGGTAGAAAAATTTCTGAGAAAGTATGAAGAAGTTATGATCAGTCAAAGTTCAGTTGACTTTTCACCTATAAACCCTAATTTAGAAAGTTTGACTTTTGAGCAAATCTTGAGTTTTCTTGATGAATCATGATCAACTCTTGATCAAATGATGAATGTAACTTCAAAATGAGGATGTTGGCCAAAAATTATGAAGTTTGACTGTATGTTGACCACAGTTGACTTTTTGTCCAATACAACTGATTTTCAACCATCTGAGCAATTGTCTGAGGAAACTTGACTTGTAAGGCTTGAAACTTGTCATGGAGAATCTTTGAAGCATATGAGGAGGCATGAAGGACATTGGAGATGTTGGAAGTCCATCTGAAGCTGAGAATTGCCAAACCCTAGTTTGGGTTGATTGTCTAGGAGAGGGCTTGTCTGATCCACTCTTGAGGAATCCTTGAGTATGGATGTATGAAATATCTTGAGAAGATGGAGGGAAAATTTTGGGGTATGACAGGGTCGAAGTAGCATCTTACGCCAACGTCACAAGACAAGTGGTTGTGAGGTTCATCAAGAACAACCTCATTTGCCGATATGGAGTTCCAAGTAAGATCATTACAGACAATGGATCGAACTTGAACCACAAAATGATGAAAGAACTATGTGAGGAATTCAAGATAGAGCATCATAACTCATCACCTTACCGGCCAAAGATGAACGGCGTTGTTGAAGCTTCCAACAAGAACATCAAAAAGATCGTCCAAAAGATGGTCATCACCTACAAAGACTGGCACGAAATGCTGCCATTTGCTCTGCATGGGTATCGTACTTCAGTACGCACTTCAACAGGGGCAACTCCTTTTTCTCTAGTATACGGCATGGAAGCAGTGCTCCCCGTAGAAGTTGAGATTCCGTCAGTTCTCATGGAAACTAAGTTATTTGAGGCCGAATGGTGTCAAAGCAGATATGACCAGCTGAACTTAATCGAAGAAAAGCATCTGACCGCTCTGTGTCATGGACAATTATATCAAAGAAGGATGAAGAAAGCTTTCGACAAAAAGGTTCGACCTCGTGAATTCCGAGAAGGCGACCTCGTGCTTAAAAAGATTCTGTCTTTTCAACCAGATTCTAGGGGCAAATGGACTCCTAATTAAGAAGGCCCATACATCGTCAAAAGAAGCTTTTCTGGCGGTGCTATGACTCTCACAACCATGGACGGTGATGAACTTCCGCATCCTGTGAATGCTGATGCAGTTAAGAAATACTTTGTCTAAAAAAAAATACAAAACAACAGCTCGCTAAGTCGAAAACCCGAAAAGGGCGGCTTGGGCAAAAAAGAGCGTCTCGGTGGATTGAAAACCTGAAAAGGCGGTCCAGGCAAAAATTAGAGACAATAAACAGAAAATATCCTCATAGATTGAAAACCTGAAAAGGCAATCTAGGCAAAAAATAAGGATACAAAAAATGACAAAGTAACTGCATCAGTCCGTACTTCGTCAATCTGAAGAATCTTCCATCAACGGATCTTCAATCAAACCTTCTGAAGCAACAAATAGTTGGAATTCAAAGTCGTTAGGGATAATAGTGGTTATTGCTTTCAATGTAGCCTTTTCCCGATAAATTATCATTTCCAACTTTTGTAAATAGCTCATGGAATCACGCCTTTGGCTGATTACCATCATATCAATAAAATTTGAGCCTTGTGCCCATTCATTTGCAATTCCTGCTTTATTCTGTTTTGCAAAACAACGTTTTTTTATTGTGAAAATCACTTTTGGAACTAAAAAAGTTTTAAATGAATTTTTACTTCAAAATTTTGAAATAAAAGCGAAAATTTCCTTTGAACTATGAACACAGAAAGAACTTCAACAGTGTTGTCCATAAGTGTTTTGACCTCTGAAAGATAGAACAACTGCTACAGAAGTTTTCTTCTCCTCAGCAGAGATCATCAAAGGACGGTATTCTTATCCAAAAAGAATTCCCAACAAAGTTGCCAATGAAATGCCTTTTTCAGAAAGTTTAAAGCATGCAACTCAGATTCATCATCAATAACATCTACACTATTGCTGTGAATTTTACTGAGTATTTGTTTGAACTGTGACGTAGTCCTTTTCCCAGATACTGCCCATTTTTTGTTGTCTTGTCAAGTGTCGTCAGCATACATATGACATTCATGACATTCATCATTCATACATAATAGCATCATTAATGCATTCCTGCATTTTTCAAATATTTGCTTCTATATCACTTGTTTAGGTTACATTTATTCCCCAAAAAAATAAGTGTGGATATGTCATCTCTCCAGTAGATTATCCCCAAGTAGAGAAATATTTTTTCTCTGCTGTTCCCCAGCTGAGAGCATTCCTCATTGGGAACGAAGTCTTGATTGACCCTTTCTTTCCAGCTCATTCCTGGATAGAACTTCGTCTCTAATCAATTCAGGATTAGATTTCACAAGAAAAAATCTACCTGCAAACAATAAGCAATAGCCTCATTTTCTGAGCTGCTTATTTCTTTTTCATCTTGAAACTTATCATAAATGATTGTTCTTCTCAACAAGTTCAAATCATGAAAGTTCAAGAAATCCCCACAGTTGTCTTTCTGTCTAAAGAAATGTGTCTTTTCAATCAAAATGCCTGCATCTTCTCAAAAGAGAGATCCCCAGCAAGATTGTAGCTGTGAAAATAGAAACTCATTTGAGATCTGTTTCCATCATTGTCTGTTATTCACAAGGCTGAATATTCAGTAAACTTCTCAAAGAATTACCTTGTTATAGTTATCACTCTGCTGATAATTGGTAATTTCTTTAGAACTCATTACCATAAACTATCACAAGGCTGATAATTGGTAATATCATTTTCACTTACCTTAAACATTGTCACAAGGCTGACAGAAGGTAATCTCCTCGTTTCCCAAAGCGAAACAGATATTCATTTGCCTGGAGAATCTATTTTTCCAATGAAACATATGCTTGTTTCCCAACAAACAGGATTCTCCTTTCTTAGATAGATTGAGTCATCCTCACAAATTTTTCCCCGTCATATCAAACTTTGATATCTCTTGGGTAAACTTTCTGCAATCATTTTGCATCATCCCCATTTTTGGTATCTTAGGTCAAAAATTTGCGTATTCTGATATTTAAGTCTCTTCACACCTATCGAGATGAAGATATTCATCTTCATATCTCAGGTTAAAGAAACTTAAATAGGGGCATCTGTCATACCCCAATTTTTGACCTAATATACCACCTTACATTTGCATTATTGCATCACTAACAGTTCAGAACAGAATTAATCGGGTGTGACTTCTACAGGTCAAAATCAGGGTTTCACAAATTTTTCATCTGTTCAAGAGGTAATCAATTAGGGTTTGAGTTTCTACTCACCTAAATTGATCTATCTTAATCAATCATCAACAATTGATCTTCAGATATCAAACTTTTCCTCATGATCTATCAAGGATCGACCAATTAGGGTTTTCATCGATGATAAGGAATTACTGATTTTCTGATCAATGAATGACTTTTTTGCTTGGAGATTGATCTTCATATCTTCAATACAACATGATCTAATTTCTTTATTCAAAACATCACAAAAGTTCACATTTTTCATCAATCAATTTCTGGATCATCTGATGAAATTTCATCTGTACTGAAAAGTCAAACTTTGACTTGTGGTCAACATTTTCAAGATAAAACTTTTTCAACCATCAAAATACTTCAAATGATCCATCATGATCATAAAAAATCAAGAAATTTGGAAAAGTCAACAAAAAGTCAAAATTTTCAACACTTAGAAAAATTTTAAGTGTTAGAAATTTCATGTTTTTTCCTACTTTCATGGCATTTTTTCACATAGTTCCATTTGGAATTAGAAAAAACTCAAAACATGAAAGTTGTAGCCCTTGTTACAAGCTTTCGAAAATGTCCAAAAACTTGCAAATCCATTGTGTCTAGCTATACTTTTGATTTTGAAACATAGAGTTCCAAAACCATGGATTTCAAGTTCATGCTTCAAAAATTACAGGTCATTTTGATTTTCTCTCCTTCTAGAAGCCTTGCCACCTAGCCAAGATGGATAGAGCTGATAAAAATCAGATGAGAGGTAATTATGATGGAGATAAGATCAAGTTAAGTTTTAACCATGGTTAAAAGGAAGGTTCCTTTTGCATTTATGGCAAAAATGACTTTCTTGCCCTCTAAGGCAAGTTGTACAAATCCAAGCCAATCTTCTTCACTTACCATTCTGATTTCTTGACCTATAAATAGAGGTCATGTTTGCAAATTGAAACCACACCAAAGCTATGCAAGAACAAGCTTTCTCTCTTCTTTCTTGAATTTCAAGTTACATAGTTCAAAAGTGAGAATTTTTGCATCTTTCAAATCTTGTGAAAAACCATGAGAAATTTGGTGTCTAACATGTCTTAAAATCAATATAGAACTTGTTTGAAACTTAAAATCAACACAAGAACAGCTAAAACCGTAATTGCTTTTCAAAATTCCAAACTTGCAAAAACTGCCTTAAACTTCAAACTGATAATTGGCTCGAGCAAGTTGTGTTTTTATCATTCAAACATCATCAATACACTTCATATGAATGATACAAGTCATCATCCCTGACCTGTAACACCTCTAACCACGAATTCGAGTTTCACTTCAAGCATATGTAGGTGGACATGGGTAGAGAGTTCCAGACCATTTCAGAGTGTGCATAGTGATCAAACACCTTCCATAAGGTTCACTGGTGCTCCAGCAATCCTCAAACATCAACTGGAAGCACTCCTTTGAAGAATTAGATCTCAGCTTCAAGAGGTAAGTGGCTCAACTTCGAACTCTTTGATTTTTGATTTACAGTTCAAAAATGGCTTGCCGTTTTGTTTCTGCACCTTCACTGATTGATAACCGTCAATCAATTGCTTGATTCCATGGCTATACACGATTTCAATTTGATTTTTAAGAACTAGGGTTCTTCGTGTTTTCTGGAAAATTAATCATGTTTAACTAAAAATAAATGGAATTAATCACCACCACCATGTTCCTGGTTCAATTTCGATCAAGTTTGGTGTTTACATCGATCGTTTTCATTGAGAAACAAAGAATCCATGGCTGAATGAAGGATCGAGGAAGAAGAAGATCATTGCGTGCATTTTTCAGAAATTCAAATATTAAGTTTATAATTTAATTAATTGGAATGGCATAAATGAACGGATGTATTGCCGCCCCAGCGGTTGCTAGCTCACCTTTAAGTCACTTGCCATGCCTTGCCCAATGGTCCCGGGTTCGAGTAGCCTTGGGACCATTTTTGCCAAACTTTTTTGTTTCTCTTCACATTTTTTTTCAAACTTCAACACTTTCAAAACCCAACCAAAACTCCTCATTTTGAGGTGATTTTTTGCACACGTGTCATTTAAGATGTATATTTTATGATAATGTCAAAAAATTTCAAAAATGTTCTCTTTTGATTACATTTTCATCGAGCCGAAAACGAGACATTTTAAGTACTTTTCAAAGACATTCTTTCAAACTTTCGAAACCCGAATCTTTTCCAAACTCCTTGTAAGTATATTTCATCTTTCAAAAACACTTTCAAGATATTTTCAAAAACTTTTCAACAAACTTACACTCTTTTTTCCATGATCGACCCGATTTGAAGATTAAACCGAACTCGTTTTTTCCTCGAATTTCTTAACCGATCATGGGCCTCCCTCACGGTGTAAGTCCCAATTCTTTTATGTACATAGCTATTTCCTTGTACATATCAAATTCTTTCATGTACATATTAATTTTCCTTGTACATAATACAGACGTATTTTGTAAATATTCAAGTATAGACAAACTTCGTCCATTTTTTTTGTTTCGCTTGTATATACACGGAATACCATTGGTATTAAAAGGAGCATTATTCCCGGTGAAACTGCTTTTAAACCAATGGGCCTCCCTTACGGTGTAAGTCCCAACTCTCCTATGTACATATTTATTTCCTTGTACATAAATACTCATTCGTGTACATATTCATTCCCTTGTACACATCCAAACTGGTAAATAATCAAGTTAAGCTCGTTTTAAACGCACGTTTTACACACTTGTTTATATTTCCTTCATAAACTCTTGTAAATAAACATTACGCACTGTTTATATTCATTTCATAAACTCCTGTGAATAAACTTCATACACTTGTTTATATAACTGTCTAGTTATAACATAACAACTAGTCTAACCATTAAGTTCCCCACATAGTTAGCCTCCTCTTGGGCTTTGTACAAGGTAACTCATTTTATCTGAGTTCAGCCTCCTCTTAGGCTTCATATAAGAAAACTCATTTACTGAGTTTAGCCTCCTCTTAGGCTTCATATAAGACAACACTCCCCTGCTGAGTCAGCCTCCTCTTGGGCTTCGTTCAAAAGAACTCCTCATTGAGTTTAGCCTTCTCTTGGGCATCAAACAAGAAAGAGACCAGGAAATCTCTTAACAGCCTCCTATTGGGCTTCCAATACAAAGAATCACCCGCACTAGGATAGAACCCTGAGAGTATGATTTCTCGGTGAAATCGCTCTTGAAATCCTAAGAGGATGGTTTCCCGGTGAAACCCCTTTTAAAGCCAAAGCCAGCCATACCCTATAGCTTCCTCTTGAGCTTCATACAAGGACCCTCGATGACCCTCAATGACCCTCGGAATGCCTCCTATTGGGCTTACAATACAAGGACCCATGGGCTTCTTAAAAGCATCCCCCTAATCCAATCAATTTCTCCTCGAGATTTAGACGTTTATCATCTCTATGGAAGAAGTATCTCATCTATCACATCACATACAATCAAAAACTTTTCAAACTCTTTTCAAACAAAAACATCTCTTAATCGTAAGTGGTAACGCTTGTACACTCAAGCAAAACACCCAATGCTTACAATTAAAAGATTCAATCATCTTTTTCAAAAAAAACATCTTTCTTAAACTCGTAAGTGGTAACGCTTGTACACTCAAGCAAAACACCTATAACTTACGATGAAAGATTTCAATCAATCAAATCCTTTAAAAATGTATGTGATGAAATAGATTAGATACATTTTCATTAAGATGACATTTGTCTGTCTCTTAATAACATCCGTTGCTTCCACTAGCATAAGTGGGAACTACGATTGCTCGACTTTCTCAACATCCTTTTGAGAATACGAGGCACAAGGTCTCATCCTTGGCGAGCAAATTTCTTTCTCCCTCAAAACAAACCAAAGATCCCTTTAGATCCGAGCTACAAATGCTCTGATTCCCATTAAGGGATATGTATGCAGAAGATCCCAATGATCTTTGCGAGCACAATAATAACAAAACCTAGGATTCCACATAATCTACCCTTCTTAAAATCCAAAGGAGAAACTTTCCCAATCATAGAAATAGCAATTAAAACACATAAACATATCAAACATATTCATATATAAAGCTATAGATAACTATATATATTTAGGGCGCTCCATCTATTCCCTTTATATAACAAACCCCCTTGCTCGGAATCTCCCCAATGCGTTGCGTCTAGTTCGCGCTAGTCGTAATGCACATCAAATCAATTGAGGGTATTGCAGCTTTCCCCTTTTTCATAATCATTTTTCTTGTGTTGGAAATAATAAAGCTTGATGCTCGCGGCATCTTTATAAACAAATCAAAAGAGTAAACCAACCAGTTTATCTCCTTCACTTTTTAACGCGAACAGGAGGAAATTCACTATTAGTAGAATTAATTCAGGAATAAACCAACCAGTTTATCTCCTTCACTTAAGACCTACCCAATGCAAATTCAATCTAAGTCCTACTTAGACCTGAGTTCCTACTCACTCCCCCTCAATCACAGTAGTGATATCAACCTGTTGATTAATTGAATTGTGAAGACACTCTTCAATAAACAAACTTGATTTTGCTTCAAAGCTTTAATCAAGCGACATAACACTCGTGCTTCAAAGCCTTGAATGATAAATAAACCTTACAACCAAATCCTAGTCCAAGGCACTTATCAATTGATAATTTCTTGGCTCACAAGAGTAACTAGAATACACATAAAACAACCTGCTAAATCTTCAATACAGTCCAGAGGTGCAGCAGCAGAGTAAGGGTTCTATTCCTATTATAGAAGCAGTCCTGAAACTTTAGTTTTGGGCTTCCATAATAATAGCTAGGGTTCACTTAATGAATCCTAAAGACTTGCTCTTTTTAACAAACCAATTTAGGGTTAACTAAGATCAACCATAGAGCCACGTGAGCATGAGATCCAATTACATAAATCATAGTAAAAACAACTCAACAGAATTCCTGAAAAGTCTCAGGAAAAGTGAATCTGCAGAACAGCAAATGTCACACAGAATGTCATAACATCGGTTATGACATCAGTCAATCTTCTGCAGAATTCCATCACACCAGTTAGCTTCCAGTCTGAGTTGTACTTGCATCATTCTTCTTATGCATAATTTATCTTCAACTCTCAATGTCATGACATCAGTCAAGATATTTTCATATCCTAGTTTTACCAAAACTTAATGCCAACATAAAAACACTTACAATTTTTGTCTTTAATTTTCAACTCGTTTAATCCCAAACTCATTAATGGTAGAATTGTCTAACGAAGAATCAATAACCAATCTCTATGGACACGATACGATATAATGTAACACCCCAATTCTAACCAACGTTTATATAAATCAGAGTGCCAAAAATCCAATTAAAAACCTGAGGCATTCTCACAAATTGAGAACAACGATAAAATAACTTAATTATAAAAATGCATAGCACATAATAAATAGAAGTACTTTAGAACACATTAGTCTCCAATGATTTAACTTAAATAAATAACTGCAGCAGAATTCTCTACAGTAATACTTGCAAAATAAACATAGCATCTTTAACAACCAAAAATCATCAACAAATTCTCCAAAAATAACAGTTTTTAGTTCAACTAAAGAAAATGACATCAAAACAAGCGTTTCATTCCCCCCGAGTGCTACGTATCAGAGCGACGACGCCAAAAGCTACTAAATTCTTTACTCCTCGTTAGCTGCACGTTACCAATATAAAGGTAACGACGAACAAAATAGACTGGGTGGGATATCGAAAAATATAAGCAAAAGTATGATAACTAGTATATTAGATAAAGAATCATACAATATTCACTGCTTCAACAACCACAACACAACATTCAACAAAACAACGTAATAGCCAACAACAACTTCATAATGGAATTCAAATGTGACTCGACTATTGATGTGCGATCGACCTAATATGTCTAACGGTATCTTAACTACAAGTGCACAGTCTATCGTGGTAGTAATAAAAGAATGTCGAATCCACAGGCACTTTGTAATCACTCTAGTGCTAGGAAAGTAATGCTAGTTTAGCTAAGGGGAATGATGTCACGTTTGGTTTTTAGGGAGGTAAGGGAAAGTAAAACTAATTGATTTTAAATGAATAATAATTAGCGGTTGGTATGAAATAGAGTGGACCTAATAGGATCTAATCAAACCTAAGCGTATAAGGATGGTTAACTTAATTGTTCTGTAGAAATAATCAGTTTAAAAACCTTCAACTCACACTTTCATGGTCTTATCTCGGATTATACGTCTAAAGCCCTATGCCTGCTCTCGCTAGCCCATAAGTTTTTAGAAAATACTCTTTGAAAACTTAATTAAATCTAATTCGTTTTAAAGCGCTCTCGCTGTATTTAAATCGAATGCGTAACTTTAGCTATCCGGTAAAAATCTCACACTTTCGTGGTCTCGATCCTAACCTATTTACTTTTCTTACTTTCGTAACAAAAAGGTTTTATTTTTAAACACAAAAAGTTATAACCAGAGTTTAAGTTGATTAAGGTTTTAGCTTAGGTTTTGATTAAATTCCTACTGTCTTTAACTATCCCATACCGACACAAAGAATCTAGCTAGCCATTGCAATTAAAACAAACTCACAGTAAACAGAATAATGGAATTGTAAAGCAAACATTCTTAATAATTAATAAAACTTGAATTAAATAATTAAAATATACTGTAAACCAAATGTAAGGGAAACCTGAAAATAAAGCAAATACTTCTAGTCCTTCTTCCACAGATCGGAAACTCGGACCTTCGGAATTGGGAATGTAAAAGAATTCTGAGGCTTGAAATAAATTCTAAACTAGAATAACAATTTCCTAATGTTGGAAATTGTTATTTGGACAGTGAAGTAAACAAAGGAAATAACAAAATGCAGAGAAAATTAGAACTGGTAAAACGATGGTTTTCAATTGGGCAAAGCTTCCGCACGGTTAATCTCAATAATGCTTTGTACCTTTCTCTTTGTAATCCATGCTATTTATAGAGAAGGAATGGACTGGCAGTTGGAAGTAGTTTCGTGGGCTTCACTTCAAAACTTCAGAAAGAATTGGAAAGTGGGATGAATCGTGGGTTGAATTGTGGGTTGAGTGAAATCAGGAGTCATTAAAGGTCTTCTGCTGAGCTTTTCCACGTTCTCCACGTATTTCATAAACTGTTATATAGCTTGTTACGGTCGTGGCCACTGTCTTACGGGCATATTTCATAAAGTAGCGTGTTACGATTGTGGCCAAGGTATGACGAGCGTCACGCGCTTCTGAAGTGTCTTACGGTCGTGGCAAGGGGGTGACGACCGTAATAGCATCAAATTCTGGTTTTTTTGGCATATTTATCTTTTCTCTTCTGATCTTTGTTGCAAACTTGTTCATTTGTTGTTTTCTGCTATTTTGACCTGATATGTGTGGTACCTACAAAAAGACATAAAAACTCGGAATATTCGGGAGTTAAACGGGTCAATCCGATGTAAAAACGGGTTAATTTCATAGTAAATATATGATGCAATTTCGTGTTATCAAATTCCCCCATACTTAAACCTTTGCTTGTCCTCAAGCAAAATAAACAATTTAGAAAAATTTGACAAGTTTTTTATAGACGCACATGCCTAGTATACCTTTTTGTTTTCAAATTATTACGGGAAATCTTAAGCTAGTTCGGCCGACAATTAAGTAAAACACTAACGATACGCTAATGACACAAGCAACAAGCTAGTCGTTGACTTTCCATTTTAAACAAAACGTTCAATTATTCCATTATAATTCAACTTAAAAGTTTCTTGTACCTATTTCACCCGGTTTCGTTCTCGCGCAATCACATTAAGCTCATTGCTTTAGCACGCACGTAGTGGAGTAGCCAGTTAGTGGTTTTGATCATAGCACAATGGTTTCTGGCACAATAATGTGGAAACCTTTCTATCCAATTGTAAGATGCGGGGGATCAGACCGTAGTCTGCCCTACCAAGTTTAGTACCATATGCTTCTAAACCACCTAATCAATGGACTCTTATGTTACTAAGTAAGGCTTTTGCATCCATTGGATTAAACGATCGGGTAAGGATCGCCCAATTTAATTGGTGCATTACCTATTTCCTTAAAGCATGTAACATTTTTCTAAAAAATTAACCGAGATCATCCACTTATATTCATCGGCTCTCCACGTGGTTTTGTGTTCAGACGGTGCTGACTGCTAGTATAAACTACTAGGGGTTATTTTAGAACTTAAAACTCAAAATATCGGTATAACAATTATTGAAACAGATTGCGTAAGTGGGGTGTCAAAGGTGTCATAAACGTATAGTTCTTTTCGAATCGTTATCGGATTTCTAACTATGATTTCGTTTAAAATAGGTAACAATGGCTATACCAAAATAAAGCGAAAATTTTTTTGTATGGCTAAATAAAACAGGTAGATGAAACAACGAAAAATTTCTAAGCAAAGGAAATGGAAATGACTCGTTTAAATTGAAAATGCGGTACTCCTCCCACACTATATCAAACATTGTCCCAATGTTATGATATATCGGCGGGGAAAAATTCAAAATACATCAGGAAAAACAACAGAATGCAGAATGGAAAAGGAAAATAGAAACTACTGATGACCACGGCCTCGACTTCTGGTACGAGATCTTCTAGAGGGAGTGGCTTCAGAGTCAGTGCTCTGGGGTCCAAGAGATGTGACATCCATCCTCAAAGCATTCAGCTCACAAAGGGTTTCATCCAGCTTTTCGTTCATTGAGCGCTGACCACTCAGGATTTGGGCGTTTTGCGCGAATAAGCTGTCGTAACACTCCTGATGCTTCCTCTCAGCTGCGGCATTCATAAGATTCTGCTGATGAATGGCTCGGAGAATGTCTTCATAAGTGAGAGGAGGTGGAGCGGTGGAAGACTCGGGGACATCAAGGATAGGTGCAGTTCGATCCAATTCTTCCTACATCTCATCTGCGGGAGCGACAGGTGGTTCGTCATGCATAGGAGCATGGCCTTCAGGGGCTTCAAGGTCAAACAGCCAATTGGCTCGGTTTTGTGGCTCGGTTTTGTGATCTTATGGTTACTGTCTCTTGCGAAAATGGTGTTGCAAAGGATTCAATGGAAATAGCGAATGGCAGGATTATGGATTTGTGTGGCATTGAGGTGATCGTAGGAGTTGGCACAGTTGTTGGTTAGGCTATGCCACAGATTAAAGGATTCCTCCCCGAAGTTGTCAGGTACACGGAGGTGGGCACCTTCATCAGTACAGAAGTTGAGCAGTCGTGCGAATGCATTCTGAGAGAACTCGTACTCGGTACCGAAAATGCGAAACCTCGCCACACCAGAAAGCTGATTGGTTGGACCATTAGGAGTTATGAAGCAGAAGGAGCTCAGGAACTTGAGAGTGAGGTTTTCATACGTGGGCTGGGGCTGGCTACAATGTTTTCAAAGGTTGACATTCTGGAGAAGATGTTGGACACCTTCAAGCAATCCAAGGTCTCTCAGGAAGTCAATGTCGACGTACCTAGTAGGATGGAGACCTCGACGTTGAAACTTCAAGAACTTGGTTCATTGGGTTTCACCTTGGTCACACTCACGTAGGTTGATGCCTGGAATTTACTGGTTGATATTCGCCATTTGCATGCAAGAGTGTTAGAGTGAAAGTGGGGTGTGGGTTGGAATGAGGAAAGGATATGGATGATATGAGGTATATATAGTGAAGGAAAACAATGGGGAAGTTGGAAAATGAGAGGGGATTAATTGTGAGTTAAGTGGAATGAGTGGGGAATAAAGGAGGTAGTTGGATGGTTTGAAGGTTATGGAAGAAGAAGAGGTAAAGGTTGAAGAAGAAGAAAAGAACGTTGTCTGCTACAGGGGTTACTGATATAACCCGTGTTACGGTCGTAACACAGGGATGACGAGCGTAACACGCTGAAGGGCGTGTGGCGATCGTAAGGGTGGGGTGACGGTCGTAACAGCAACAAAATTTGCATAATTAAGTAGAACAGAGATATACTTGCACAGAATGAAACAGTTATAAAAACACAGCATATTAAACATACCAAAAACAGTCCAATGTAAACGTGATATTAATCCATTCAGCACATACTCCAATAATCAGAACATCATACCATCCGAATAAAAGAAAAACAAGAATTGCATTGTAAAGAAAAACTGAATGTAAATTGAAATGGAAAAACAAACAATGGAATTGATATTAAATGAATACTTGTTCTTTTGACAGAAAGGAAATTTTTGCAAAACTGGAAATGAAATTAAATATTCTGACAGAAAAGGGAACTACCTAGAAACAAAACGGAAAAATACTAAAGCAAAAAACTAAAAACTGCTACTTCATCCAATCTTTGATTTTAATTCTTCTAAAGCCTTGGTGATGTTATAAAATTGTTCCACAGTGATGTCAGTCAAACCAATGATATCCAGACGCATACTCTTCAATTCATTCTTGATTCCATCAATGTCGGTCTTATAAGTATCCAAAGTGGTTAAAATGGTATTCAAGTGTGTAGTGTACTCTCCTTGGGTTATGTCAGGGGCTTCTGGTGCTTCAGCCATATTGGTAAAATCATGGTAACCAGGAGGGGTTTCAGGATCCGTTTCTTCAGACATGATGTTATCAGCAACATAATAGGACTGTGGTGTTTCTGGTGTTGAAGGATTGTCAGGAGGAGTCAGTTCATATAGCCAGTTATCTCAGTTGTGGACACTTACTTTGGCATGGTTGGGAAGGGTAAAGAGAGTGACAACTTCATTCCTTATCAGGTATTCATAGGGTGCAGGATCTAGATTTCCTATTATCCGGTGGTTGAAACAGAAGTCAATGTTCATAAGCCTAATTGATCTGAATGGTGCACAATTATTCAATTGGTAACGAAGTCCGAGGGCATTTGCAATCATGGTAACTAATCCTCCCACACTCACAGATTCATTAGGGTCCTCACTAATGCGGGTAAAGGTTTTCATCAGGAACAGGATGGCATTAACGGGGCGTCCTTGGTTCATACAGTAAAGCAAAAATACCTCATCCTTGGATACAACAGTTTGATTCTGTTCTTTTCCAAATAAAGTGTGGGCTAGAATCCTATGAAAATAGCGGATAGCGGGGTTATGTATCTCATTGTTATCCATGTTATCCGTGTCAGGGTGATAGTTTCCGGTTAAGGAACCCCAAAAGTAATCCAGCTCAAAATCCATTAAGTCCGCCTGAGTGGTAGTAAAAGCAAAGGGTCCGCTAGGGAATCCTAGTAGATCAGCTAAATCCCTATGGTTATAGGTGAACTCAATACCGAAAAGTCTGAAGGCTATTATTCCTTTTCTGGCTCCGACACCGTGTTCAGGTATATAGACTAGGGAACTCAGGAATTCAAGGGTAAGCTCTCGGTACGTGATAAACCTAGACTTAAGGTGGGCTTTCTCCCATCCCAATTGGTTAAGCATATAAAAGACACTATCACTTATGCCTAAAGCGTCCATAGTGGGTTCATCATGATACAGGGTCAAACTGATGTCTCGTTGAGACAAAGCCTCAAACCTTCTTCTTTGGTTTCTTCCTCTAAAGGTGGTTTCCATAAAGTTTTATGGAGGATCCATAGCAAAAGTAAAACGGGGAAACAGAGTAGAGGAGAAAGTAAGAGAGAAAAAGACTTTTCAGAAATCCTGTGGCATGTAATGTTGTTTTGAAATCAGCAGCAGTTTGATAAAATTTTGAAAAAGAAAATAACGAATTGTAAAATGGAAACTAAAGATAAAACATCAATAAAAAACAAATAAATGGGTTGCCTCCCATGAAGCGCTGTTTTTAACGTCATAAGCCTGACGAAGTGCCTAGTGAAAAATCATTCGGGAGAAATAGTGGGCAGTTCTACAAGTTTTAGACTATTCGTATAATCCCTATTCTCAATATTATGATATTGTTTTAAACGTTGTCCGTTTACAATAAACGGGGCACTATTCCTATCCTTAATTTCTATCACTCCGCTAGGGAACACTTTTGTAACTTCGAAAGGACTAGACCATCTAGATTTATGTTTTCCAGGAAAGAGTCTAAGTTTAGAATTAAATAGGAGTACGACGTCTCCCACACGGAATTCTTTCCGGGATAAGCGCTTATCGTGCCATTTTTTAGTTCGTTCTTATTATATTTTAGCGTTTTCATAAGCGTCTAATCTTAATTCTTCCAGTTCATGTAAGTCGAGGATTCGTTTCTCGCCAGCAGCAGTGTAGTAAATATTGAGCGTTTTTATTGCCCAATAAGCTTTGTGCTATAATTCTACCGGGAGATGACAGGATTTTCCGTACACAAGCTTGAAGGGTGTAGTTCCGATAGGAGTCTTGTATGCTGTCCTATAAGCCCATAAAGCTTCGTTAAGCTTGGATGACCAATCTTTCCTAGATATAGCGACAGTTTTCTCTAAGATTTTTTTAATTTCTCTGTTCGAAACTTCGACTTGTCCGCTAGTTTGCGGATGATAAGGTGTTGCTATGCGGTGCTTGACTCCATATTTAGATAGTAATTTGTCAAATATCTTCGAAATAAAATGAGAGCCACCGTCACTAATGACAAGTCGAGGTACACCGAATCGTGGAAAGATTGTATTCTTAAAGAGCTTTTTCACTACTTGTGTGTCATTTGTAGGAGAAGCTATAGCCTCGATCCATTTCGAAACATAATCGACAGCTAGGAGTATAAATTTGTTTCCGAAAGAGGATGGGAAGGGTCCCATGAAGTCAATTCCCCAAACATCAAAGACTTCGACTTCTAGTATTCCTTTCTGAGGCATTTCATCGCGTCTTGGGATATTACCGGTGCGTTGGCAGCGATCACAGTTTTTAACGGCGATGTGGACATCCTTCCAAAAATTAGGCCAGAAAAGGCCGGCTTGTAGAATTTTGGCACAGGTTTTAGAAGTGCTAGCATGTCCGCCATAGGGAGATGAATGACAGTGAGAAATAACACCCTCTATCTCTTCTTCGGGTATACAATGGCGGAAAATTCCATCAGGTCCTCTTTTGAATAAAAGTGGTTCGTCCCAATAGTAACATTTGAGATCGTGGAAGAATTTCTTTTTCTGTTGGTAAGTTAAATCCGGTGGAAGCGCACCAGCAACTAAATAGTTGACTTTGTCAGCATACCATGGCAGTCCTACGGTCGTATTGATTGCTTCCACGACTTCCTCAGCTTCTGGTTTGTTTAAATCCAATTGAGCTAAGTTGGTTATCATTTGTGCTATCAGATGTTCATACGAAAAATCGTCGTTAATTGGCACTTGTTCGGGTTTTATACCTTATAATCTTGATAAATGATCCGCTACGACGTTTTTGGTTCCTTTCTTATCTTTAATCTCTAAGTCGAATTCTTGCAGGAGTAGGATCCATCGGAGGAGTCTGGGTTTTGCATCTTTCTTGGTGAGTAGATATCGGATAGCAGCGTGGTCCGTATAAATGATGATTTTTTCTCCTACAAGGTAAGAACGAAATTTGTCAAGTGCGAAGACCACTACTAACAGTTCTTTCTCAGTTGTGGCGTAGTTCATCTGAGTCGAGTCTAGTGTTCTGCTGGCGTAGTAAATTGCGTGAAGTTTCTTGTCCTTTCTTTGTCCAAGAACTGCGCCTACGGCATAATCACTTGCGTCGCACATGATTTTGAAAGGTAACCTCCAATCGGGTGGTTGCATGATTGGTGCGGAAATAAGTGCTGCTTTAAGGGTTTCAAAAGCCTTGAGACAATCGTCATCGAATATGAACTCAACATCCTTCATTAATAGACTGGTAAGTGGTTTCGTAATTTTTGAGAAATCCTTGATAAATCGTCGATAAAAACCGACGTGTCCTAGAAAACTTCGTATTTCTCGAACGGTCTTAGGTGGTTGGAGTTCTTTAATCACTTCTATCTTAGCTTTATCAACTTCAATTCCTTTATTGGAGATAACATGTCCAAGTACGATTCCTTCTCTGACCATGAAATAACATTTTTCCCAGTTAAGCACAAGGTTTACTTTCACACATCTTTCTAAAACATTCTCTAGATTAGATAAGCATCCTTCAAAACTTTGACCGCACACAAAGAAGTCGTCCATAAACACTTCCCTGATGTCATCGATGAAATCCACGAAGATCGACATCATACATCGTTGAAAGGTCGTTGAGGCATTACACAATCCGAAAGGCATTCGTCTGTACGCGAATGTTCCATAGGGACACGTGAATATAGTCTTCTCTTGATCATCAGGGTGAATCAGAATTTGGAAGAATCCGGAATAACCGTCTAAATAGCAGAAATAGGAGTGTTTGGCAAATCGTTCTATCATTTGATCAATGAAGGGTAAAGGAAAATGGTCTTTCCGAGTGGCTTTGTTTAGTTTTCTATAATCAATGCACACTCTATGCCCACTAACCACTCTTTGTGTTATCGATTCGCCTTGTGCGTTTTTCACAACAGTGACACCTCCTTTCTTTCGCACAACATGTACTGGGCTAACCCATTTACTATCGAAGATTGGGTATATAATTCCAGCTTCCATTAGCTTTTTGATTTCATATCTGACTACAGTGCTAAGGATTGGATTGATTCTTCTTTGAGGTTCTCGAGAGGCTTTGCAATCTTCTTCTAGCAGAATACGGTGCATACAAATTGAAGGACAAATTCCTTTTAACTCAGATATGTTATAACCTAATGCGGTAGGGTATTTCCTTAAAACGTCTAAAAGTTTCTGAGTTTCGAGCGTTCCTAAACTGGAATTTACTATAACAGGTCGAGTACGTTCAGTATCTCGGAATTCGTATCGTAGGTTGTTAGGTAGAACTTTTAATTCTAACTTCGGATTCTTTGGACATGGCATATGATTAGGTGTGAGTGCTAGACTTTCGCTCAGACTATCATCTTGATATGGTTCTCGCCAATTGTCGTCTTCGAATATCAGAGGGGTTTGAATTTTCATTATTTCAGAGTATGTGGTTTGTTCAGCTTCCATCTCTCTTACGCACTCGTCTATAACATCGAGTAAATAACATGTGTCATTCATGGTGGGTGCTTGTATAAATTGAGTAAGGATGAATTCCACTTTTTCTTCTCCAACTTCGAATGTTAGCCTACCCTTCTTTACGTCAATTATAGCTCCAGCTGTGGATAGGAATGGTCTTCCTAATATGATAGGGGTAACTGAATCTTCGGTAATGTCCATGATTATAAAATTAGTCGGGGTATAGAATTGACCTATTCTAACTGGAACGTTTTCCAATACACCTACAGGGTATTTAACTGATCGGTCAGCTAATAGAACAGACATTTTTGTGGGTCTAAGTTCTCCCATCTCCAGCTTTTTGCAAATAGATAAGGGCATGACACTGATAGTTGCTCCTAAGTCGCATAGAGCTTTGTCTATGACGAACTTTCCAATGTTACAGGGTATAGAGAAACTACCTGGGTCTTTTAACTTAGGAGGCATGTTATTTTGAATAATAGTGCTACACTCAGCGGTGAGTGTAACTGTTTCGTTATCTTCTATATTTTTCTTGTTAGATGGTATTTCCTTAAGAAACTTAGCGTACGAGAGCATCTGGGTGATGGCTTCTGTAAATGGTATTGTGATATTTAGTTGTTTCAGAAGTTCAACGAATTTCTAGAATTGGCCCATCGTTTTGGAATTGGTTAATCTCTGAGGATACGGAATTGGTGGTTTATAAGGCGGTGGAGGCACATAAGGTTTCTCTTTTTCCACTGCCTCTTGGTTCTCGTTTTCCTTTTCTTTTGCTTCATTCTCATTTTCACTTGGCTTGTCTTGCTTTTGGTACATTGATGGGTTTTCTAGTCTCGGATCAACAGGTCCGTCAAGTTCTTTTCCACTCCTTAGTATCACAGCATTAGCGTGACCTTTTGGGTTAGGTTGTGGTTGACCAGGAAATACTCCAGCAGAAGCAGTAGTATGTGCTTGTTGTTGAGCTACCTGTGAAATTTGAGTTTCAAGCATCTTGTTGTGGGTAGCTAAATCATCGACCTTGCTAGATAATTGCTTAATTTTCTCATTGGTGTGTAAATTCTGATTTAGAACATCCTTATTGGTCTGAGATTGAGAGGTAATGAAGTGTTCTATCATGATTTCCAGATTAGATTTCCTAGGAATGTTGGAAGTATTAGGTCCGGTATTAGGATGATTTGGGATAGCTTTCGGATAACCAGGTGGTATAGTAGGAGCTTGTCCAGGAGCATACAACGCGTTGTTGCTTTTGTACGAGAAATTCGGATGATTCTTCCAACCTGGGTTGTAGGGATTACTATAAGGATTTCCCTGTACGTAGTTTGCTTGTTCGGCTGTAACTCCGGTTAGAAGTGGGCATTCTGGAGCAAGATGTGATTGAAGACCACATAAATCGCAAGTTTGGGTTACTGCAGCTACGGTAGCTGAGGGAGTGATGGTAAGATTCTCTAGCTTTTGGGTAAGAGCTTCCACTTTAGCGTTAACTTGATCCAGGCTATTCACTTCGACCATGGCACCTTTCGTTTGAGATTTCTCTACATTAGCTCTCTCGCTTCCCCATTGGTAATGGTTCTGAGCCATGCTTTCGATAAGTTGGTTTGCATCGGCGTATGGTTTATTCATCAGTGCGCCACCAGCAGCAGCGTCTATAGTCAATGTTGTGTTGTACAAGAGACCGTTATAGAATGTGTGAATGATCAACCATTCTTCTAAACCATGATGAGGACAGAGTCTTAGCATATCCTTATAGCGTTCCCAAGCTTCGAATAGAGATTCGTTATCTTTTTGTCTGAAACCATTGATGTTGGCTCTGAGCATAGCAGTTTTGCTTGGTGGGAAATATCTAGCTAAGAAGACCTTCTTCAACTCATCCCATGTGGTGATTGAGATTGAAGGAAGAGATTGGAGCCAAGCGTGAGCTCTGTCTCTTAAAGAAAAAGGAAATAGGCGCAATCGTATCGCCTCGGGGTTTACTCCATTCGCTTTCACAGTGTCTGTGTACTGCACAAACACTGACAAATGTAGATTCGGGTCGTCAGTAGGAGATCCAGAAAATTGGTTCTGCTGAACGGCGGAAAGAAGCGAAGGTTTCCGCTCGAAATCGTTTCGAGCAATAGCAGGAGCAGCAATACTGTTGTGTGGCTCCGCTTGAGAAGGAACTGTGTAATCCTTATGAGGACGAGGTGGTGGCGGTGGTTCAGCCATTCTTCGGAGTTCGTCAATATCCGGAAGTTTAGACGGAGGAAGATTGTTGAGTTCACAGTACTCTTGAATTCGTCTTCTTATTCTAAGATAACGCTCGGGATCGTTTATTGGTATATGCAAAGGACCGCCTTGAGAGCGAGTATTTGGCATACACAGAGGGAAAAATAAATACTTTCCTTAGTCTAGACAGTGCTACTTTAAGAGTGCACTAGTGACTAGATCAAAGTTCCCGGCAACGGCGCCAAAAACTTGATGTACGATCGACCTAATGTGTCTAACGGTATCTTAACTGCAAGTGCACAGTCTATCACGGTAGTAATAAAAAATGTCGAATCCACAGGGACTTTGTAATCACTCTAGTGCTAGGAAAGTAATGCTAGTTTAGCTAAGGCGAATGATGTCACGTTTGGTTTTTAGGGAGGTAAGGAAAAGTAAAACTAATTGATTTTAAATGAATAATAATTAGCGGTCGGTATGAAATAGAGTGGACCTAATAGGATCTAATCAAACCTAATCGTATAAGGATGGTTAACTTAATTGTTCTGTAGAAATAATCAGTTTAAAAACCCTCAACTCACACTTTCGTGGTCTTATCTCGGATTATACGTCTAAAGCCCTATGTCTGCTCTCGCTAGCCCATAAGTGTTTAGAAAATACTCTTTGAAAACTTAATTAAATCTAATTCGTTTTAAAGCTCTCTCGCTGTATTTAAATCGAATTCCTAACTTTAGCTATCCGGTAAAAATCTCACACTTTCGTGGTCTCGATCCTAACCTATTTACTTTTCTTACTTTCGTAACAAAAATGTTTTATTTTTAAACACAAAAAGTTATAACCAGAGTTTAAGTTGATTAAGGTTTTAGCTTAGGTTTTGATTAAATGCCTACTGTCTTTAACTATCCCATACCGACACAAAGAATCTAGCTAGCCATTGCAATTAAAAAAAACTCACAGTAAACAGAATAATGGAATTGTAAAGCAAACATTCTTAATAATTAATAAAACTTGAATTAAATAATTAAAATATACTGTAAACCAAATGTAATGGAAACCTGAAAATAAAGCAAATACTTCTAGTCCTTCTTCCACAGATCAGAAACTCGGACCTTCGGAATTGGGAATGTAAAAGAATTCTGAGGCTTGAAATAAATTCTAAACTAGAATAACAATTTCCTAATGTTGGAAATTGTTATTTGGACAGTGAAGTAAACAAAGGAAATAACAAAATGCAGAGAAAATTAGAACTGGTAAAACGATGGTTTTCAATTGGGCAAAGCTTCCGCACGGTTAATCTCAATAATGCTTTGTACCTTTCTCTTTGTAATCCATGCTATTTATAGAGAAGGAATGGACTGGCAGTTGGAAGTAGTTTCGTGGGCTTCACTTCAAAACTTCAGAAAGAATTGGAAAGTGGGATGAATCGTGGGTTGAATTGTGGGTTGAGTGAAATCAGGAGTCATTAAAGGTCTTCTGCTGAGCTTTTCCACGTTCTCCACGTATTTCATAAACTGTTATATAGCTTGTTACGGTCGTGGCCACTGTCTTACGGGCATATTTCATAAAGTAGCGTGTTACGATTGTGGCCAAGGTATGACGAGCGTCACGCGCTTCTGAAGTGTCTTACGGTCGTGGCAAGGGGGTGACGACCGTAATAGCATCAAATTCTGGTTTTTTTGGCATATTTATCTTTTCTCTTCTGATCTTTGTTGCAAACTTGTTCATTTGTTGTTTTCTGCTATTTTGACCTGAGATGTGTGGTACCTGCAAAAAGACATAAAAACTCGGAATATTCGGGAGTTAAAATCCGATGTAAAAACGAGTTAATTTCATAGTAAATATATGATGCGATTTCGTGTTATCAACAATGCAAATGCATGTGGATCCATCAGAGTAAACTCCTAACTTAAAATCATGCTAGGTTATCGAGGCATTCAACAAGGCATAAGCCTTAAACTTTTAACTTGTGCCAATCCAGCCAACGTGGTTAGCATACGCTCTAACTTAGGAAAATGCAATATATGCGACTTAATATGAATGACATACACACAAAAACACCAACAACAATTCAACTCATGACAATATAATCAACTTCAACTTTGAACTTTGGCCATTTAAGCCTACAAGTCAAAAATTATCCATTTTGCGACAAAAACAACTTATTTCAACAGTACCTGCAATTCAAGCAATCGACGTCAAATTCAACAAGAACAAACAACTTTAATTAACTACTCGTATACACGAACTACCCTATAATTTTTTATCCGATTTCGAGCAACTAAATATACCGCTTAATTTACCTAACTGTCTAATTTTTGGGACTATTTTTCTGCTTCTGCATTATTTCTACTTAGTTAAATAATTCTGCCAATTTTTACTTCAACCAATCCAAGCCATTACCTGCATTTTTATTTTATTCTACTGTACTGATTTATACTACCTGATATTGGTTTAATTGCTGCTAAAATTAATATGTTAAGAAAATACAATCTGCTAGCTATTTAACCTTCTTGCTTCTGCATAATTTTACCTGCTAAGGTTATTTATTCTGTACTGCTAGCATGCTTGACTTATTATTGTAACTGTCATGTAATTCCAATTACTCTACTATTAGACTAGTTTATTTAAAATTCAAGAGGTTTCCTAACTAGCCATTGCCTAAAAGAACCATGTCACACTATTTAATTACCTCTACATCTCTACTAAATCAATTAGTTCAACTACTTAATTTTCCACTAACATTACTAGTTTTGCTACTTAAATGAAAAGTGTTATTAACTACTACAAAATATAAGTACTAGCCACTATACTATTAGTCTGTCATTGTTAATTTCCCACTACCCAATTATTTTGCTAATGAAATTCTACTAAACATATAAATACACTATCTATAATGAATGATAATAATTTACTATTACTAACAAAATAAACGTTACATACCTCCTGCTACTTTTTTTATTACTTCTACTGATATCCTATCAATTAACATTGTTATTAAGGTTTTCTATTTATAATATACTATGCCACTTATTTAATTATTTAATACACATAGTTAACCATAGACTTAATTGTATTCAGCAACACTGAAAGGTAGTATAGTCAATTAACTACCCACTCGTCTTTATCTTAGTCATGCAATACAACTTTAATTAATTATAGGAAAACAAGAGGAAAAGATGTGTGAGGGGCCCAACCCCAAGCTGAGGCGCCCGCCCTCTTGGTCTGGTGGGGCCCACACCGATTTCTCCTTCAAAGGTGGGACGGTCGTCCCTTCAAAACTACTTCTTCTTCATCATTTTTCCTGCGTTTTTCTTATTTTCCAGCAATCCATGTTCTCACCAATTACACCCATAATCAATTATTTCCAGAAAATCATCTTCATCACCAATATAAATTCACTCATGGAACCAATACAATGCCAACAAAATTAATAGTAGATAGCATCAAATTAACACAGGTCGATCAACACCAGAATGTTCACAACAACATAAAATCATCACAAAACACAACTTGACAGCAAAATCATACAACCCTAAATCCCATATAAAAATTATCACACGATTGATTATATTAGTTGAACCCACCCCTTACCTTTGGATTGAAGAGAGCTCGAAAAATCAATCGAAATCAGCAACTCAAAGACTACAATTTGCGCCTCTTTCCACACTGCTATCAACCCTTGTTCCCAATTCAATTTTCATCTTCTACTTACTGCTATGTGACTATTAGTTTGGTTTTGTAAATAATACTACTTCCTTATGTCACTAGGCCACTCAAATTAATAATGGGCCACTAACATAAATTGGGTCTACTAACTAATACTCCTAAAAATGCTATTTCACCCTCATAATTAATTCACTATATTTAATTAGTAACTCTAAATATAAAATAAATTCTAATATTATTTTTCTTCTGACTAATTTTACCCGACTATCCGCTTAACGGTTTAAACCACAAATTCGACTTAATCAAGAATTAATCGGAAAATACTCAATAATATTAAATTAAAATATTTAATTACATACGAGTGTTACATATAACCTAACTAGTATATATCACCCGGTAAAAATAATACTTTACTTGTTGCCTTGTCGCTTAATACGGCCGCAACAAAATGGTCCCACGTGTTATTGTGGTGTGAGCATTGTTGTTAACAACATGTCCAAATATTACCCCATAAGCATGTTAAATTTAAGAGGAGCATGTTATTGTTTGGTGGACATCAATAAAGGAAAAGTAGCATAAAGACAAGAACACATGGAATGGGTAAAAGTGGAATACAAAAGTGATTGGATGTAAGATGCTGACACGTGAATAAATTATTGACATGAACAATTGATGTGGCTTTGGCTCTTTATTATGCACCATATCTGCAGAGGACTCCTCATATTGTTGTGGATAGGATTATGGAGGTTTATTGCTTTCAAAATAAAGGCAAAGATAGGCATCTCCATAAATGGACAGAAACAGGAAAGGACAGGAGAAAAGCTGCATCTCCATAAATGGACAAAAACAGGAAAGGACGGAGAAAGAGCTGGTGGATACCTTTGCACATGGAATTTGTTACGTCCATAAAAGTTTGCACATCGAATATAGGAAATTTTTTCTTAAGTACACATGTTAAATACGAGTTATTTGACTGTATGTTGTAGTCGTACGCCGAGGTTGAGATGTTGGTTGTCGTGGCATACTGCGGACATAACGCTTTTGACGTTGCATCATTTAATGAGATAAACACTGTTGGGGGACATTCCAAGCTTTCACAGCAGGTTTATCAACAAAGAAGGAATATTTGTTTTCGATTTAAATTTAATGCCGCTAGAAGTAGCATCCAGAAACTTAGCTGAGTGATTTAAATTTGTTAATTTTATCCCTTTACTACATATGCTTAGTGGTAATTATAACGTGAACATTTTAAGCATTGTGTATGCAGGAACTGCAACCTGAATTTGCTATGATATTGAGAGGTTATTCATATGATTATTTAGTAGTTTCCGGTGACAATGGAAGCTGTGAAACGATGTCAATTATGAAACTGATAAATCCGTACAGTACAAAATTGGGTTGTGAGTGGGATGAATTTTGCATTGTGAACCATTTTAAAGGAGGCGATGCAATCAGATTCAAATTGGATGTTTCTGGCCCAGACATTGTCTGTAATGTGTATAAGGTTAGTTACGCACAACTAAAATTTGATTCATAGCAGTTTTGTTGCAGGTTGAATACAAATCTGCATTAGTAACATGCATGAGCATGCATTTATAGATTCTTAAAAATTACAAATTAAACATTGTTGAAAACTTCCTTTTAAACCACATTTGTTGTAGTGGATTTAGGTAGTTTGTCATTATAGTGAATCAATATCTTAATTCCATTCATGGTTGTCACTCTAGACATTGCCACATAGATTTGACCATGAGTAAAAATGTCTCGTGAAATGTAAAGTCCATCCCAAACTAAGGAATGACCCTGAGATTTGTTAATCGTCATGGCATAGAAGACGATGATAGGAAATTTCCTTCTACTAAGTTTAAAAGGCCACAGAGACTACGAAGGGGACATATTCATTATGGGAATGTAGACAATGTGACCACGTTTTTCCCCACCCATAATATGGGCTCAATAAAATGTGTGGCCATGTTTGTCACGATAAGTCTTGTACCATTACACAGACCTTCCGATTCGACGATGTTCCTCGTCAACATAACAGGTGCACCGATTTTAATCTTGATGTGATGGTTGGCCGAACCTGAAGTTTGTAAGGAGTTCTGAAACTCGGGGGTGAGAACATCAAGCATGTCTCTGTCGTGTATCTCTGACCGGTCAACGGAGTTGCTGCTAAAGTAATATTTTATTTCACCTATAGTGTAAACAAAGAGTGGTATGAAAAATAAATTCATAAATAATGAGTAGATAAAGGAAAGCGTCGAGAGTCAAAATAGGGAACTCTTGCCACTTTATTATTGTTGACTCGATAAAGGAAGCAACACGATTCGCGTGTGCTGAGCTGACACGGACTAGAACTGTGCGGGGGTCGATTGCGGACCCTTTCCGCGTGTCCATTGTGACACCCCAAATAATTCGATAATTAAATAATTATGATTTTTAATTATTAATTTAATTGAGAATATAATTTATTAATATATTGAATTTATTGGGATTAATTATGGAATAAAAGAATGAAATTATCAGAGGTGGGTTGAGTAAAGTGAATGTGTGAGGAGTAAAAGACTCTACTCACATTATTTAATTCATTTTATTTATGTTAAAGGAATAAAAGGAATAAAATAAGGAAAAGAGAAAAGAAAGAGTCATTTTGGAGAAAACAAGAATACGTGAAGTTGAGAAGAGGAAAAGGAAGGAAGAAAACCTAAAGTGTCAGAATTCGAAGAACTCACAAGGTAAGGGGTGATTTTGATTAGTTAATGCATATTATCGGTTTAGATATTCAATGGTATGATCATAGTATGTTAGGGAATCCCAGTTTAGAATGTTAGGGTTCCGTAGAATTATCCCTATTGTGTCGGATTATAGATCGAAAACAATTAGAGTGTCAGTTGATGAATAGGAATGATGGAATATTGTGGTTTGATGTTATAATGGTGCAAAATAGATTTATTTTGGTGTTTCTCATGTTGCAATTCGTATGGGTATGTTTGGTTTTGGTTGAGAATGAATAAATGTTGTCAAAAGTGCAGAATTTGACTTTTTAGGACGTAGGAACCGGTTCGCAGTGGGTAGGAACCGGGTTCCACAGTGAAAAATTATGAAAACAGGCAAAAATACACTCGAACCGGTTCCTGTATGTGTCGGAACCGGGTTCCCATACATTTTCAAACGTGAATTTTGAACTCGGGAACCGGGTTGTACAGAGGCAGGAACCGGGTTCTGCAGCAACTTTTTGAAAAATATCAAACTTTGAAAATTCATAACTTACAAACCGTAAGTCCGTTTTGAGCGCCGTTTTGGACGTTATTTCTTAAATTTAATTCTCTATTTTATAAAATGAAGAGATTTTCTAAAACTTGAAATTATTTTGAAAATGAGTCGAATTTCCGAAGTAAGTGATTATTGGCTGATGCACATGGGTGTGTATGTAGCGGGGAAATTGTGAGGAATGGATGTATTCGTATTTCGTGAATGAAAAGCATGTTTATGTTGCTAATGATGGTGTGCATGATCGTTGAGATGTCATGTTTTGGTTTTTATTCGGTTTATGATAATCGGTGTGTTCATGATTGTATTGATACCATGTGTTTTGTTGGTGTTGTATATGCCTGATAGTTATTGATCTTAGTTGTTGTTGTTGTGGTATATACTGGTGAATAGTCTTACCAATTGAAGGGTAAGTGTTTGGCATATTATGCTTTGTGATGATTTATTTCATGATAGTTGATGATATCATGTTGTGGTTGATGATGGTTTATGATGTCTGATGTGGTCATAACCTGTGTTGAATATTGCATCTTGGTGTTGTGCATGCATATGCATTGTTTGTGAAGTTAATTCCCATTGTGTGGAATTTGACTTGTATTGACGATAACCGATACCGAGTGAGGATGGGTGGTTAATGGATTCGTGTCCGGGTGTTTATGGACGAATCGATGGTTACTGTATCCGGTTGATGATGGATCAGTGTTGGGTGACTTGGTCACGTGTTGGTACCACATGCATTGAGTCTGCATTTGTGTTTGCATGAGATTGTAACATGTTAGGATGTCTTCCAGTGTTACAATTCTTTGGTTGGTTATTGATTATACATAATGACTTGTATGATTGTGTCTGAGTGTTAAAATCTGAATTTATGATGAAATGGGTGAAATAATATGCTTGTGATATATTATTGATTGAAAAGCTTATAATGTGTTTTAATTATGAGAAGTCTCACCCTTACTTTACAATTTCAGATTAAAGTTAGCAGCTCAGGAATTAGTGAGGATGGCTTTAGAGCTTGTCATTTAAGTCCGCGTGTCAGTGTCATGCTCTGATTAGATTGTAACACTGGGGAACGTTAGTTGAGGAATTAGATATTGTTCAGTTGTTTCTTTAAATTTTGTTGGGAATAATAATGATTAGTTTATTCCGTTTTGGTTATGATATTTTTCAGCTGTGTAAGACATGGTCTTAATTTAATTGAATTATTTTGAGTAATGATCCTCAGTGTAGCATGTCTACTGTTTATTTGGAGGTTTTATTTTGTTTAATAATTGTGGCATCCCTGTTCCGTGTTAACTCTGATGAATTATGACTTAAATCGTTGATATAATTAATATTATTCGGGGTATTTTATAAGGGGTGTTACATCCATCATATCATCATCATATAGCAGGAAAAATAAAGCGGGACTATGCTTGGTGATGCCATGTCAGGTTGCCTAACCACTCTTGACCTATGCAAGCACAAATGTAAACACTTACTGAGAATTACCTCCCTATGCACGGTGGAATATTTTAAACAAACCAAACACAATTTGCACACAATTTGTGGAATGCCTAGCTATAGGTCTTTAAACAGCGACTTTGAGCCCAACGCTACTATCATAATCATGGCAAAGAAAGTGGTAAACCCCTACTTCTCATGATATCTAGGAAAGATGTAAAAGAATGCAATAAACGAGGGATAGCTAGTACCAAATGGATAACCAATCAGAAGAGCACTGCGAGCTAAAAATACTCCAGAAAACTTCAAGTACTACATCCAAGCAATAAGAGTAAACCGGTGAGAAATGCACTGAAGCATCAAAGCATATAAGGAATGTACGTTCATACGCATCTGAAACAATAAACCTGCAGGAGATAACAATCCAAACAAAGCAACCAAAGCATTGCGCATTCGTACGCAAAACAAATATCAATTTGCGCGTTCGTACACAAATGATACACAAGAACCTATATGAAAGGGGTAAAACCGAACAAACAGATTATAGGATGCGCGTTCATACGCAAACAAGAATTAGAATGCACGTTCGTACGCATTCCAATCAAAAGCATCTACAAGAAGGAGTAAAACCCAACAAGAAGCCAATAGAATACACACACGTGTACAAGTGGTAGAATGTGCGTTCATATGCATTCGAACAAAGGTACCTACAAGAATGGATTAAAACCACACAAGTAGACAATAGAATGTACACGCATTTGTACAAGTGGTAGAATGCACGGTCATACGCATTCGAACAAACGTACATGCAAGAATGGAGTGAAACCACACAAGCAGACAATAGAATGCACATGTATATGTGAAAGTGTAAGAATAAGGAAGCTAGAAGTCCATATATCATGTGAAAGAGGTCAAAGTACCTTGCACGTGAAATAAAGTGTCAAAATTAACAAAGCAAGTGCTAGAAATAAAGCACCGAATATAAAACAGATTACAAATATGATTATAATCTAGCATAAGCATGTAAAAAGTGCAATAAAATCACAAAAATCGGAACGGGAAGATAGTTTTTTGAAATCGCAGCGAAAAAGTCAACTTCTCGAAATCGATTAAAAATCACATGGTTGCTTGCAAAAGCATCAACAGATTCAAAAACGTGAGCGGTTTTAATTAATTCTGAGTGGAAGTGGCATTTTTCGGACCATAAAGTGACGGGGCAGCCACTCCGTTTTGGCACGTTACGCTTGAAATTTTGTTCTAAAACCTCTAAAATCGGCTCCGAAACGTGCCAAAACATAAAGAAAATGTACCGTTACTTTGGACTTTCAAGAAAAAGTGAGTGTAGGTGTACAAAAGTGTTGAAAAACACTTATGGAACTCAATTCATGTTCTGAATTAAATTCTGATTCAAGTTTGTTTTGATTTTGAAATGTGAGATGAATCAGATTTTAATTCACTACATGTAATCAAAAAGGTAAAACAAAATAAAATACAAGTTATGTACAAGTTTGATTGAAAATCGAAATTAAAAATGTGTAAGAATGCATGTTTATTCATGTTTCACGTACATGAATATGACATTTAAATGGATGAAATGAAAATATATGTGACATCATATGCAAATGATATATACTTAATGCAAATCCTATCTAAATTCTATGTAAAACATGTAACAACGTTCATAAGAATCAAAGTATGTGATGTGTGTTAGTGTTTTGAAATTATACATGTGAAAGTGTGAGTGAAAGTGAAGTTTCAACACACTTTAATATTTTGAAAGTTTAACACTGACACATGAACTTTATTCAATTATTGCACACGCATATATGTGATTATGTAATGATGCAAATTATATCCTAAATGCAAATCTACATGTGTTATGTACAATGCAAAGGCACCTAGGAATCAAAACGCACTTAGTTCTACATTTTGACACAATTTAGTCACTAATTAAGCCTTAATTCACATGGATTCAATGCCAATTAATGAACCTAACAGTAAAATAATGCATGATCATATCAAATGCAATGCAAAATGCAATTAAAGTGTCCTAAAATGCAAAAAAAAATGAACTATACAAGTGTGTGTGTGTGTTATGTACAATTTTCCTTCACATCGACATAATAACGTCACAAAATCGGAATCAAATCAAAGAATTTCCAATCAAAAATTCAAGAATCGGAATCAACACAGAAATTGCAATCAAATTCAATAATCAAATTCAAGAAAAGTGAAAAGCCAAAAATCACTTTAAATAAGTGCTTAATTCAATTAATCACTTACTTGAACTTGAAGTTTTAGTCGAATTGATGGGGAATTCCTTGTTCTCTTCAAAGAAAATACCAAATCTACTCATGAATTGATGTAATTGAGTAGAGGAAAACTTGATTCTTGAAGAATTCGAATGAGAATTGAAGAATAGGTCTTGATTCTTTAAAATAAAGCAAAACCTAACTTGCATTGATGGAGAAATTGAAGAGGTGCTGGCTGGAAACAAGAAAAGAGGATGAAATCTCGCCGGAAAAATCAAGAGATGGAGTGACCGGAAGAGATCCGATCAAAATGAAGAGGAGGAGGCAATCGCTCCTTTCCCAGCGCGTAAGCTAGTTCGCGGCACGAATGCGTCAAAAATGCGATGTTTAGTCATCGGAGGAAGGGTGGCGCGCGGTGGTGTTGTGGTGGCAAGGGTGCTGATCGGAAATTGCAAGGAGTTGTTTGAATTTTATTTGATTTTGCTTTGTGAGAGTTGAGAGAGAATTAGAGAGTTAAGACTGATTTTAGAGAGGAATTTTAGAAAATGATTGTGTGTCCTTGAATTGTGAAGGCAAAAATTTATTTATAGTGTAAAAATTTGGGCCTTGGAGTGCCTTGAATCCATAATTAAGCCCAAATCGCGATTATCCGTATAATTTTCGTAATTAATTCAAAACAGCCCGATCCGTCAAGAATTTGAAGTCGGATTCTAAACGAAAAATGTCAGGAACGCAATTTTTGTTATGTGAGTCAAAATTTTGGCTCGATTGGAAGAATGGTCAAGGAGATATGAATTTTTGAAGTTTCTGCACAGTTTTCTAGCGTCTGACACATGCATAATTTTCAATGCGCTCTTCGAAAAGATTGCCTCGAAAGAGGCCCTTCTGATCAAAATTTGAACTTCAGTATCTCTAAGACAAATGAAGCCAACAAAATTTGTGAACTTTTTGAAATGGTCCCACCTCTTTTCGATAAAAATTGAGCGAGATATGATTTTTCGAACTTCGCGTATCAGATGAAAATTGCTTAGTTCAGCCCAAAATCAACTCCGAAAAATAAAATTCTAGTATTGATTGGTGAGGAATTGGATATGGACTTGAAAATGAAAGTTCTAAAGGATTTTGATAGGGAAATTTAGACACCAGCCTCGCTCAGTTTTGATTTTCTAGATAAAAATTAAGAAGGTTTCAGTGCACTGAGCGCACAGTACAACACAAAAATTCAGTTTAATCCACTTAAGCAATCAAATTCTTTGGAGACCTTATTCACGTAATTTTCTCTAGGATTTCAATTGAAAGTTTTAAATAATAATGTTAGGAACTTTCTTGTCAAAAATCATCTGAAAATACCCGACGAGCTGAGCGATACGCCTTCTGGAATGCCCAAACGCACCAAAAATCCAAAATCCACTTTATTGAGAAATAAGGAAATAAATTCTTTTTCTTGACGGACGGCCTCCGATCCGAACAGATGAACTGTAGAATAAATTGATATGATCCCAATGTTCATGGAATCAAACCAAAATAGCTTTCTAACCAAAAAATCTTGTGATAGCCACACAAATAAAAAAATATTGACTTTTGGCCCAAAAATGATCTAAGATAGTTGAAACACAGAGTTTCTTCCACAATTTGAAACACTTTGAACAAGGTAACCTCATGGTCAATGTTGTGCGTGTATATGCATGTATATTTATGAGTCATTATAAGCCAGAAACTTCAAAATGAAGAGGGTAAATTTTAAGGTACATCAATTGAGTGATGTAAACTTTCTCATGTAATTTGCCATTGAGGAAAGCGTTATTGACATCAATCTGTTATATATCCCAGTTGTAAGTTAAGGCGAGAGTCACAATTACTCTAATGGTGATGGGTTTAACCACAGGAGAAAAGGTTTAGGTGAAATCAAACCCTTCTTCCTGGTGAAACCCTTTTTCCACTAATCTGGCTTTATGTTTATTGATACTACCATCAACATTTTCCTTAAGCTTGAATACCCACTTGCATCCCACAAATCTTCTATCAGGTGGAAACGAGGTAAGAGTCCATGTCCTGTTTTTCTGAAGAGCATCAAATTCGAGTTGCATAGCTGAGTCCAAGATGGTTGAAGAAGAGCTTGTTTATAGCTGGATGGTTTAGACTCAGTTTGGGAAATAAAGACTTTTGGTTTAGAGTGACTAGTTTTGGCTCTAGTGAGCATTTGGTGGTTGTTCTGGACAGGATTAGACACAGGTGGATTGCTATGAATATACGGAGATTGTGAAGATTCAGCAACATGAATGCAGCAAGATATGGTAAGTTCTTTAGAACAGAAGGAGGGATTAGGATGAGAGGTAGAGTTCAGTAGTGGAGAGCTACCTTGTGGGGTGTTGATATGTTGAGTGTGTTGATCTTTGTGAGGTACATCTCTTTCATTGGAGCTATCAAGTATAAGGGTCTCAGCAATTGTAGGACCCTGTGAATTTAAAGTGGAGCCATGTACTTTTGTTATATTATGATCCTTAAGATAAAGAGAGTCACAAGAGTTGGTGATGGTGCCTTTTGGAAATCAAGTCAATTGAGGGGACTTGTCTGCAACTGGGCTAACACTGTGAGGATCGGGGTCTATATTCAGATCAGGGTTTCTGTGAGAAGAGGTTGGTGATGTGGGAGACAGATAAGTTTGAGACTGCTCAAAAGAAGCAGTGGTCGGACAACTGTTGCTATGCTGCAAGCTGGCAGGATGTGACTTAGTTGAAGGAACCAGGGAACCACCAGAACCAGTATATTTAGTGTTGGGAGCAACAATTCTAGTTGGCACCATATAGTGACTGGAAGTTCCTTGAATAAGAGCAGGCCTGGTACTTGACTAATGAGACTCGTCAGGAAATAAAGTGGTGAATGGAAAGTTGTCCTCATTGAATGTGACATCTTTAGAAATATATATTTTTCTATTGGCACTAAGGCATTTATAACCCTTGTGCTGAGGTGATAACCTAAGGTAAACACACTCACTACTTCTCATCTGCATTTTGTGCTGATTGTAGGGCCTCGGTAGTGGGAAACTTGAGCAACCAAAAGTTCTAAGAGATTTGTATTTGGGTTGTTTGCCATATAATGCATGAAATGTTGAGTTCGAATATTTCAAGGTTGTGGTAGGCAGTCTATTAATAATGTGCACAACTGTGGTGAAACTGTGGTCCCAAATAGGATAAATGTAAAGTTGCATGAGACAACATTGTGAGGCCCAGTTCTACAATCTGTTTGTACTTTTTCTCCACACTTCCATTTTGATGGGAAGTATGAGGGCATGCAAGTCTGTGATGTATGCCTAGTTCAGCTAGATACTTGGTAAATGGTCTATACTCTCCTCCAAAGTTTGATTGTAGAGATTTCAGGGTGAACTGAAACTGTGTTTGGACTAATTTGTGAAATAATTTGAAAGCCTGCAATGCCTCAGATTTCTTCTTTAATAGATAGAGCCAAGTATATCTTGTGTGTCCATCCACAAATGCTATGTAATATTTGAAACCAGATTTAGAGGGACATGGTGAAGGTCTCCACAAATCAAAATAAATGACATCAAAGGGTTTTTCATAGACTGTATAAGTTAAAGGAGCATGAACTTTTTGAGCTTTTTGGCGATTGCTTTGATACGCAACACATACTCAGTGATGGATTTGTTCCCTTTCTTTGTAGATTTGAGTTCAACGCGCAATTGCCTCGCACGAGGTTTCATCTGAGCATTTAAGTATTGGTGAATCTTATCCCAAACTTCAAAATCATGCTTGCAAGCAAGAACCCTAGCTAGAACCGATTCAGAGATGGCAGAAAGCAACTAGATGAAGATAGCCTGATCTTGCACAATCCAAGTTTCATAGTCTTCAGAAATTGTGCCTTTTAGTCGATCTTGTATATTTTTTAATTTCATTATAATTTGTGGATTGATAACGAATTTATGCATTTTTTGTGTGAGAATTACTCCTTCTACCTGTTGATTCCAGAGTAGGTAGTTTTTTATCTTGCAACTTGATAGAGAGCTTGGGTCCAAATCCATTGACGGATTTGGACAAAGAGAACACAGTTGCAATCTCTGGTGTGTGTGTGGTACCTCTGATACCAGATTCTTGATTATCTTCAAACGCCATGGATGTGGTTCTTGAAGCTTCAGAAAGAGACTAGTGGATCGTTTTTCACAGGTTGAGATGATGGTGAGGAAGGTGATAACGCAATAGAGAAGGAGATTAGGGTGAGGATCGAACCGCAAATTGTACCATATAGGAGCTGAGTCTTAGACTCGTTTACCCATAGGGAATCAAACAAAGGGATGAAGAAAAGTGATGAGGAGTAAACCTGTAAAACTTGTTATTGAGTTACACAACAAAAATACTATATATAGTAAACTAAGTAACTATGTAGTTAAACTTGGTTTAACTGTTTAACTGAAAACTAAGGCTAAGAGAAACAAGGTCCAAGAAGTAGAGGCCCAATCCATGCTAGAGGCCTTTTACTACTCTAATACTACCAACAAATAATTTGTTTTTCTCTTTTTTCCAATTGTGTTAAAAGTAAATGAAACCAAATTAAACAATTATTTAAAACTAATTTTTATCTTATTTAAAAATGGTGAATCAACTTATAAATAAAGCACTTTTTAATACTTTCAAATGATAAAGGCAAATAAAAAACAAATATATGTTATTAAAAATATTGATGAAAAGTTTATCTTGAATAAAAGATTCAAATTATCGTAAAATTCAGAGATGCGAATGAAAGTTTATTTTTTAATTTTAAATAATGCAAATAAGAAATTTGGGATTAAATTTGAGATATATCACATTGATGGAGCAAAAGGAACGATAAATTGACGATATAAAAGAAACCTACTTAGCAGAGAAGTGAAGAACGACTTGGAGAAAACGATGAAACAGTCAAATTCTATTCTATGTTTCGGGGGTAAATGAAATGTCAATGATATGTAATTAATTAATTAATTTTAAAAATTAGAAAAAAGAAATTAAAAAAATAATTTTGAGATTAAAATGAAATTAATTACATGTGAATTGTGTTTTAAATTAATTATCATATCAATTATAATTAATTATATCATTTTTAATTTTTTATAATATTTAAATTTTATTAAGAATTTATTGAGTTATGAAATAAATAAACATTTCTATTAAAAAATTTAGAAGTTTAATTGTGATGTATTTAATAAAATTACAAATTAATAAATATATATATTCTGCGGATATGAGAGAAGTAGATATTAAAGTATCATTATCTACCATAATACAAACTTATTTTTACTTATAACCGACTTTGTCTAGTAAGAATGGTGATAGGTCCAATTATTTTTGCCGATAACTTTTACAAAGGCCCACTAAAAATGGTGATAGGTCCAATTATCATTAATATGTAAAGACATTTCTATCAACTAAAACAAATTTTTGAATTACAATATCACCCTCTTATAGAGTTTTCCCTTTAAATAAAATAAGCATATATTATACTATTATTTATAAATTTGTTAACGACTTTGTTGATATGTTGTATTTTTTGTTTATGTGTAAAATCAATTGAGCTAGTAATTGCAGTAAATTTTAACATTTTGTGATGACATTTTATTTTTTTAATATTTTTAATATTTTAAAGGAGTAAATTTTAACATTTTTGAACTATGATAAAGCGTAATTATGATATGTAAAGAGAAATGTTAAAGGAGAAATATTACTATAATACGTTTAGAACTATGATAAAGCGTAATTATAATGTAAGTGACATAAATAAAATAATATTAAAATGATAAGCTTCAAAGTAACATAAAAACTATATTTTATTTTTATTACTAATGGTACTCTATGTTGGCATTTAGAAGTAACCAGCAACACAACTTAATCGATATTATTTTCTATCTTATTAGATAGAAACACAAATATTAAATGACAACTTATGAAATATTTCAGCTTATAAATCTTTAGATTGGAACACGTCTACATTTTTTACGAACACAAGCCGGTTTATATAATTTGCCAGATTTGGAAGATTTGGAACAATAAAGAACAAGTTCACAATCAGAATCTTTGAAACATGGAATTGTTGGCGCTGTACAAAAAAATTAAATAATATATAATAAAACATAATGTACGACTTAAAGAATTAAGTTGATTAAGAATAAAAAATCACTTACCTGCAATACTCGATGAAAGGAAAAATATAAAAATAAATATAATCATAACTGAAACAAATTTGGAAAATAGGGCCATTTATTAATTCTTTTGTACAAGTAACAAATTGCTTTATCAATTTATAATTTATAAACTTCGTCCTCTCCTTACATCAATAGGTAAAATAAAAAATATAGTGATTATCCCTTTAACATATTAAAATAACAACTAGTTTATGACTTTTCATGACATCAATGAGTAAAATTATAAGATATCTCATAAGAGAAGTTTTAAATTGATCAACAACACCTTAAAATTTCATGAAGAGTTTTATTAGTAATATTGTATGCATTAATTGATGGAGACGCATGTTGCGACGACTAAAATTTTAAGAGAAGTTTTTCCACAAGCTATTCCTTTGACTTATATTTCTAAATTATAACATAAATATTTTATTTACATATTTTTACATTTACATGATCCATAAATGTAATTATAGAAAAAGAATAAAGTATTTGACTCGTTAATAAATCGTAAGAAGCTATTCACATATACGGGGCATTTTAGTTACTTAGGACCACATCTTTCATAATCATTTAATTTTACAAACTATTTTCACTTTTTATACTTTTAAAATAAAAACTCAATCGTTTTTGTTATTCGATGCATTTAACCAAAAGTCTTGCCTTTATCCTAAATTGGCAAATTAAAATTTTTGAAACTGAATTTTTGTCTTGCAACTGAATGGGTAAATGAGAGTGTTTTTATAAAATAATTCAATTGTTGAAATGTTTGTTAGGGGAATTGCTTATGTCATTTAAAGATTTTCAGCCCATTGTCATCAATCAGAAGTTTACAGAAAAGAAGCATTAAGATAATAAGCAAGATATAATGTAATTGAAAATACTTTGAAATAGTTCTTGTTCCACCAGAGTGTCTTCTATTAGAATTGTGGACATTTTAAAATCCGGACCGAATATCAAATTGGTGAGAGTATTGAGTCACTAGTTTATTGGTTAAACTATTGGATTGTTGGTCGAACCATATGATTAAACTGGAATGAATCAAATAATTCACTTGAATAGAGTGGTCATTATAACAAAATTATATAGATATATTTGTCAAACCGAATGATACAGTTTCTACAAAATAAATTATCGCTTAAATTATTTAAAAATATCATATCATAAATAAGTTCGCAAGTTCATAAGTTCAATTCTAATTTTAAACACATATAGCAAAAGTCTAATGTAAACCGGTCGTACAAATTTACAAAGTCTAATTACAAACAAAACCTAATTGCAACATAGTTTAATCGATTAGTTTATAACAAAATAACTCCATTATCTAATATATTTAGTTTCAAGGAGAAACAATTATTTCAATACTGAGATCTCATTCTTCAATAGCAAAACCACTTGCAACATGCAGCATCATCCCCATCAAAAATATCATTATTTTTATTTTATTTTCTAATTTTTTAGTAAAAATAAATAAAAAGATGTCTTTTGGATTATTTAAAATTAAAAAATAAAATTAAAAACACAATTAAAACACCGGTTTTACCGGTTTACATCATTTATTTACCGGTTTGCACCAGTTCAATGACATATTTAATCCAATATTTGAATCAGATCAGTTACGGCCCGGTTCCTGATTCGACCACTATGCCAAAAATGACCTACGAAAGCTATTTTTTTGGACTATAAAAGCGCTTAAAAGCGCTTTCGTAGGTGGCGCTGCTAAAACCTTTAGCAACGCTTTTTCTTTAGAAAAAAGCGCTCTCGTAAGCCTACCTATGAAAGCGCTTTTGACCCAAAAGCGCTCTCATATGTAAGCCTAAGAAAAGCGCTTTCATAGGTGCATTCAGAATGCATTAAAGGCATTCTAAAGTAGGCCTAAGAAAGCCGAAACAGGCCTACTATGAGGCGCTTTTAACCAAAAGCGGTCTCATAGGTTCAGCTTTTGAACAAAAGCGCTCATAGATGACCTATGAAAGCGCTTTCATAGGCTACATATGAGAGCGCTTTTTGGTTAAAAGCGCTTTCATAGGTTTTCTACTGAAAAATAAAATATTTAAAAAATTTCTAAACCTGCACTTTTTTGCAGCAAACCTGTAATTCCTAAACCGGTATTTTACAATCTTATATAGAAATACCAATATATATCAGTTTTAATCCAAATACCAAATGTAAATATTATATACAAATACTATTATATACCATTCATATCCAAAATATATGTACACCATGGTAATTCAATTAACATGTTTTTAAACGTAACAAAATACACCCTAACAAATCAGCTATATAACACTAAGTAAATCAATCCTAATGTACATATATATCCAAGGTCCTGATCCTATAAGATATGAACATAATAACACGGTCAGTGTTGTATACACAAAACAATGTATTCATAATTAACCATTTTCACACAACGATGTATTCGTACCTTATAAGATTCTTAGCTCAATAAAATATTGACACAACTCCTCTTTGAGTTCTTCCAATTGAAGTGGCGAGTAATATGGACACTTGTATTGATCAAAATACTACATTACAAAACAAAAAATATGCATGATTTAGTTAAATGTAATAAATTATATGCAAAATCCGATAAGTAATAAAACAAAGTATAAATCCATAATAAGTTATAAATCCATACCGTGATTGGAATCTCGATTTCATTCATTTGAATGATTTCTTTGATAAACTTCAAAATGAAGTATCCGCAATCTATGCCGTTTTGTTGTTGAGGGCACTACATAGAAAAACAAATAAGATTATATACATGTATTGTTTTATCAAGTAGCATAAATATTATAACCAAAATTGTTGAAATTTATATACCTGTACTTTGATCCAACTAATGTTGTTTGATTTAGACCATGGTACCCGTGCTTCCCTTTCACATCGGAATACTTGTATTGAACTGACAAAACTAAAATATTTATTTAGAACAATGACATAGAAATAGGTAAATATATAAACACAAACGAATATTTAGAATAATGTCACTTACGTATCAATCATTAGCTTCATTTTCAGATAATTTGTCCAATCACCGTCAACCGAATTCAGGTAATAAACCACTTCTTTTATGGGATTGATAGCAAGCAACAACCAGTGTCATCTATAAATTAAAGCAACAATTTAGAAGCGAACTTTAATGTAAAAAATACCAATATTAAAAGGAACTTAGAATGAAAATCTAACCTTGTATTATACGCCAAAAGATACAAGATTTATGTACTGGCAGTTGTCATGAATCTTTCGACCAAGTGTTCTCTTACTGAATCCGGTTCCCTAGAAATTGTTGCTCCGCTGACACGGGAAGACACGAAACGGAATCTATTTGACAATTGATTTCCGCGCATCAATTTGTCAAATAACATCCTTAAATAAAAACATAATTAATATTAGACTATTTCAATTAAATTTTTTTAAAAAATGTTTAACCAATTAAATAATATATTGATCGGGTTACCGAATGTACGAGTGCATCACACTGATGCCTAACTCTCGATGATGAAAGATTTGTTCCATGTCCTCTAGTCCAATTGTTTCGGTACATGGAAAACCAAAGACACATTCATCCATATCGATTTGACGAATTCCATCATTCATCAAATCTGATGTGCCAACTAGTGTCTCCAGACACTGCTGAAATCTAGGCACAAATTTACGGACAGGAACCCTCTTCTTAGGTGGAACCCTACCAACTTTCTGGCTCACCTGTTGTGACTGATCTTGAAAAGGTACCTAAAAATCATATAGAATTATGTAAGATACAAAGTTATGCAGTTTTTTTATTCTGATCATAAATGAAACACTTTAAAAGTACCTCTCTTTGCGATGCAATAGACTCGCTGCGCTGCAAAATCCCTTTATCCTTAGATGCGGGTTTTCTAGGAGTTTAAAATTACCATGTAAAAAATTCAGGTCATAACTGTCAGTTGAATACTTAAAGATTGATAATGGTTTTCAACATACCTGATCATCTATGAAGATGAGGTCTGATGGCCATGCCACAAAAGATCCTACTGCATCTCGCAGCAATGTGGCATCCGCAACAATGTCAGGTACCGGTAGCAATGCATTCATATCTAAAACAACATCAACCGATACCTTCATGTGGCCATCCGGGAGCGGTCTATGGTGAATTAAATCTCCCGAGGTGTTGTGCATTTTTCCCTTGCCAACTATCCGATAAGTCGGAGATGATAGATACAACTGACAACATGAAATTCCCTAAACCAATAATAACCGTTAGACCTCCTTTAATGTTGACAATAATAACCGTTACAATTATACTTTCTCTAATATAATGGATTATCATCTTAATTACCTCGGGAAATTTATGTTGACAGTTGATACTAGCTTTGTTACTAGTTTCTTTCAGCTGTGAACTACTCCTTTCCGCCACATATCTCTCTTTGTCCCTCTGCAGTTCACGGACTTGTGCTTGAAAATCCTGCAATGTTTGCATCACTTCTGCATTGCTAGGATTTCTTTTTCTTGGATTGTTATACAGAGAGGTAGGAGTCACACCATGACCTTTACCCCTCACCTGTCCCAGATACTCAGCAACACATAGTGCTCGACTGAGTACGCTCCTGATATCCGGGCTTTCACCTATGGATACCGATTGCGATATAGTCTCCTATAATTCATTTAAATATCGATAATTAAAGACAAAATGTTAAATATATATTAATAAACATTTAATATAATTTAATTAAAGATATAATGGTATACTTACACACTCATCATAAACATGTTGCAGATCGGTGAAGCAACTCGTTTTTTCAAATATCATTTAAATTTCAAAAACAGTGAAATCGCCACCTAATTTTATTTGTTCTAAAAAAGAACGAAAAATATAGATAAAACCCACGAGAGATAAGGATAAGACGGTCTATGAAATTAAGAGTTGTAGGTTCGGGAGTTGGTTATGCAAGGGGAAGGTATTTGTACCCCTCATATCCATCGTACTCGATGGTACCCATTTAGTTCAAAGTGTGTTTGTGTGTTAGTGTGAAAAATTTTACGATCTTCTAAGTTTAAAAATAGAAAGAAAGAGAGGAGAAATGTTTTTATTATTTTTGCTCGCCTTTAGTCGTAAGACTTAGTGCCTACGTACTCCCTCATGCAATGGGAAAGTCAGAGCGCCGTAGTTCGGCTAGAAAATGATTGTTTGTTGATTGATTTTAAATGAAAAGACAAGTCAACATTTTTAAAGGAGAAGACTCGTCTAACGTCCACAAGGTGTGATAAAGAATAAAAGACTACGCACCAACATGAGGGAGGGTTTGAGAACACCTCTAGTACTCAAGTGGAGAAGTCGAAAAGCTTTGGAATAGAGGAAGAAGCATCTCAATTATAAATGAGTCATGTCTAATCTTGAAAAAGGGTTTAAAGGTAAAAGGTGCTTGGACGCACAAAAGATATTTAATGTGTTAAGATTGATTTTAAATTGGGGATGACAAGTATCGAAACATTAGGCTATCATCTAATGATTCAAATACTAGAAATTGGCGAGTGAGCTCAACCAATCATCTCTCATCCCAAAAATTTATTATGAAATAAGTGTTTCGAGTGAGATAAAATATTTAAATTATTGGGCTATCATCCAACAATCTAAAGACTTTAAATTCGATTAAATCGTCGGGCTATCATCCAACAATTTAAACGAATGTCACTTTATTATTTTAATGCGGAAAGAAGTATTTAGTTTATTGGGCTATCATCCAACAACCTAAAGACTTCCAATTCAATTAAGTCACCGGGATATCATCCAACCATTTAAACGAATACCACTCAAATATTTTGACATGGATAGAAGTTTTATCTTATTGGGCTACCATCCAACAATCTAAAGACTTCAAATTTGTTTAAAACATTAGGCTACCATCTAACAATTTAAACAAAATTTCATCCAAGTTTATTATGAAAAACATTTAAAAAAACATCTTGACGTTGGCTCGAGGTTTGAGAAGAAGACTTGACGTTGGATCGAGTTTTATTGAAAGTGTTTTAAATGATTGGTGAATGGAGAAAGAATTAGGTTATAATCAATGTGCGGGAGATGAAGGAGAAACGAATAATTGTAAATAGCAAATAAAATCGACAAATCCCATACAAGGTGGCCAACCTAAGTATAAAATAATTAAATTACATGTGTACTAGCAAAATGGGCTAGTCTACTATAATGACTAATTGGAACAATTAATCGAAATAGGCTCACTGTAAGAAGGCCCAGGATCAAGCGTACATGTGTGCATGTGTGGTCACCGCGACGCTTCTAAGCTTTGTCGACTTACGGGTTTAAAATGATTTACAATTATTAGTTTAAAAATGATTTTTGGTTGGTGTAAGTGGTAGTTAAAATAAATAATCAAGTAAAGACAATTAAATATTTATTACAAGTTCTGTTTTTTGGGAGAGGGATACATCAATTATAAAAGGGGATTAAATGATAAGATAAAATAGAAAACAGTAAATTAATTACAACGCATCGAGGGGATTGGAATACGTTTTTCGAATGGGGATGAAAATAAATTAAAAGGAAACGATAAATTAATTATGTTAACGGCATATAAACTAAAACTAATACGGAGAAACTTAGATATCAATGATTGTATTTTATTTTTAATTAGAATAAACTATAGAAATTAATTCTAAGAAATAAATGTAATTCGAACTTATTATAAATTATTATGATAAAGTATAATAATAAAAGTAATATGTATATAATATATATTTACATTACTAAATATAAGAATAATATGTATAATTATACTTACAATGCTAAATATAACAATAAAAGTATAATGTATAATTAAATTTACAGTATAAAAATAAAACATAAAAATACTAAGTATATCTATACATACATTACTAAATATTAAATATAAATAGTAATATGAATAAAAATAACAGTGTATATAAAAAAAAGTATATAGATGCTAAGAGGAAACGGTATTTAAACTATTCTTGAATGCCTTCACAAGTAACAAATCCATTAGTAGCATATGTGTGGAATAAAATTAAAACAAAATGAAATTGCAAGGTAGAACATGTGTTAGTAATCAAAATTCTCAATTAGAATCACTAAACATGTATACACAAGTGATAGCATGAATCGAAATGTCAATCGGAATCAACTTGAATTAATGAAATAGTAGGGACGTGAATTTGTAAACAACAACTTCATGAATTTAAAGTGTCAAAATGGACTCAATAGAGACCAAAACCAAAGAAACAAATACTCATTAATTTCCTAAAAGCAAATTTGTAAATCAAGATTGGAACAAAATCAAAATCAATCGACTAGAAAACCGGCAGCAATTAGCACAAGCCTATTAGTGTTCGATAGAAATTCATTGCAAACCATCACGCATGAGCAAGAAAACAAAATGATGTCACAATTCAACGTTAAGAACTTTGGTATCAATATGCCAAACTATAGTCATCACTTAAAATTTCCATTTCTAACTAGCTTAAACCACGCTGTATCACAAAGTCTACATCAAATTATTCACATAAAAAAAACCTATAAAATCCGAACCATTCACCTTGACATGAACAAGCAAACATGGTTCTCAAATAACAAAAGACAACATCAAAAATCTTCTTCAAATGAACTCTCACAAACATACCAAAAAAACAACAAATGGACATCCAAATTCTCAGCAGCACAAAAACAACAGTAACATTCTCACAATCAAGTTAAAACCGAAAACATCATACTGGAAACAAACTCATGCTACTACTTTAGTCATATTCGAACGGTAACTTCAAAGGTTGGGCAACAGTTTACGACATCTCGCTATAATGTTTAAGTCCGACCAATGAACAAACAATCAATAACATCAATATTAAGCCAATAGAATGAAGTGTATCTTACGGACTTGAAGTGAAGCCACAGATTTGCAACGGAGACGCGAGCTTTAGAGTCAAGCTAATGCGGCAGCAATGAGAAGCAGTATAGAGTGGTTGCTGAGAAGGAACAAAGGCTAGGAAGTAGGTGTGAGCAGCGACGGCGGTTGAAACGGAGGAAGAGTATAGCAGTGAGGGTTATGGATGAGATGACAGCGAAGGATGGTGTTTGAAGCGGGTTACAGCGAGATTGAGCGGTAGGCAACAGTGAAGGGAAGGCTGGGGTTTGGAACGGCGACAGTGAAGGAGGATTGATGGTTTTTGTTGGATGGTGAAGGAGATATGGTGAACAGAGTAAAGGGACGGCGGCGAGGAGTAATGCAGACGGTGAGGATGAACGGTGGTTTGCTGGAACGGTGATGGAGGGAAGTGTTGCACCCCAAAATTTGCCCTCCCGATTTTTCTTTTAATTGGTTTTTGCTTTACATTCATACGCATTATCATAACATTCACAATCATGCATTGCATTGAGCTACTAGGACATGAGATTATAATTTTCGCGTGAAAGTAAATTATGGCACCCTTAATTATTTCTAAACGCCATTTGATCTTGAATGAATTCATTGGCCTAATGGATATAAGGAGTATAAGAGTGGAAAGACATGAGTTCAAATCCCATCTTTCACCATTTATATATTATCACTTTTACCCCTATCTTCTTTCTCACACTTTCTCTAATTTTTATTTTATTTTTGTCTTATTACTATTAGCATTAGATTTTTATTATTATAAGTATCAAGAAAAGAAAATTTAATTTAATTTTAAAATATATATATATATATATATATATATATATATATATATATATATATATATATATATATATATATATATATATATATATATATATATATATATATATATTAAAGGTATTAGTCTTAAATAGTTTTAGAATTTTATTATCAATTATTAGCTTTGGTTTAAAATTTTACTATTATTTCTACCTTTTTCCATTATTAATTTAGTTATCAAAATTAGATATAGATTAGTATTGTTTCTATTTATCATTGTTAATATTAATTTTAATTATTTCATCATAATGAAAATCCAAAAAAAGAGTGTGCATGTTGTTACTATCATTGTCATTTTCGTATTAAATTGTCTTTATTTTACAAAATAAATAAAAAATATCTCAAGGACCAAGAAGTAAGAATTCTAAAAAAAAATACAATAACTTCCAAGTACAAATCCGATTACACGTGAAGGAGAGGCAAAATCAAATCTTTCCAAATTCGTTTGCAATAACTTCAAATCTCCATTCAATAATTTGCAGTTACAATCTTCATTCCAAAACAAAATAAAATCTTTCCATCCAAGACTGTCTGATACATCAAGGATTAAAATTCACCTGAAATTGGACCGGATACATAACTTGAATTCCAAGCTCAAAAGCAGTTACAAATTTGATTTCAAAATCTTTCCTAAAATAATTCAGTCAGCATTCAACATGATTCAATTACAATCAATTCCGAGACCAAATTTTCAACTATAAAAACCACACAAAAAAATGGACAGAAAAAAAGAAGGAAGGAAGAATTCTCACCCAAAACGCACAAAAAAAATTGAAAAAAAAAAGCTTCACCGAAAAAGGAGTTTCGAAACTGAAACTTCGTAAGTTACGATACCAACCTTTACCAAAGCTGTTACCTGCAACAAACTCTTGAGATTTCATAGTTTGTTTTAATTTTTCTTTACTATTACTTTTTCTTTCTCTCATGTGTATTATTTTATTAGTTAATTAGTTTTCCATATTAATTAGGGTGAGAGTAATCTAGAATTAAGTTTAATTCAGTTAATTAGGTTCTTCATATTTTAGGTTGCCAAATCATAATTTTTAAAAAGAGTATATTTTTCTTTTGGTTATATATTCAAACGAAAGACTAGTTTCTTTAAAATCTAGATCTATTTTTCATTAATAAAAAATACAGCATGTTAAACATACTTTTGTCAATCAATTGATTTTAGGATTATGTAATTTTAAAATTTATTAGTTTCTTAGAATTGAGTAAACTTTAGACTAATAATTAATTAAGTTTTTTTTTTTAGATTAATTTAGACTATATTTAAGTTATATTTAATTAGTTAAAATTAGAATTAGTTTGTTTTCAATTAAACCTGAAACGTCAAGAAAATAATAGTTATTCTCTCTATTTTTTTTTTTTTTATAAAAAAAAACAAGTTTCTGTTTTCTAATTTATTATTAATTCTTCAAAAAAGTAAATCACATAAAAGACTCTTTTCTTTATAACTTATCAAATAATTTTCTTTTAACTTAATAAATAAAATATGTTTCCCTTTAGTACTAGGTTAAACCGTCTAACCAATTCAAAAAATTCTTTTTTTTTTACTAACTTAAGGAAATCAAGACAATTTTCAAAAAAAAAAGAATTATATTGATACTCTTTAACGCGAACGAGAAACTAGCCATTAGCCGCTATTACGCGAGCTCACATAAGTTTATCGCTTAAAGGTGATCAATTTTAATTCCATAAAAAAACTAACCAAACAAATGAGAACTACGTAGACTCTGCTTTCATCTCTTGGTGAATACATAGGCATAAAGCGCAATGCTTTAACGAGTCACTAACCACTAACCGTGACCATTAATAATTTAGAAAATAGAGTGAGAAACCTTAGACAAACACACCTTAACCCTAAAATTAGAGAAGGTTCCCCTTGAGTATAAGGGAAGTAAGGGGTGCTAACACCTTCCCCTCGCTTAACCGACTCCCGAACCCTTAACTTGGTCGCGATGACCGCCGTATCCATATTTTTAGGGTTTTCCTATAGTTTCCCCGTCCTTAAGATAAATAAACGATAGTGGCGACTTCATTGAATTTTTCCCTCCGCGACAGCTGGCGACTTCACTGGGGACAAACCAAGTAGAGTCAAACCTATTCTTTAGTTTTAGGGTGTGTGTTTTCTTTTGTTGCCATGTTTTTTTTAATTGCACTTTAATTTTACTATTATTTATTTATTTATTTTGTTTGGTTTTCATCTATTATAAATATTATATTGTTGGGCTGGAAGTTACCATTCTTGTTCGAAGCTAAAACCCAAAGCTTATAAAAAACATAAGTTAGAACGTAGACCCATTGTACTAGCCGGTGAGATGTCACATCTCTCAGGGGTACGAGGGCTGCACTCAGGATAGGTTTGTTCAATGTTGTCTTCATGGTAGGGCTCGCCCCTCATTGTGTTGATGATTTGGATTGGATCTACAACCCTGAGTCTCATTTTAGAATCAGTTTCACTTTAGATAACCTTACATGATTAATCCGTAAGATGCACATCTCATGGGTTGGTACTAAGGTCTCTCCTAGATCCAAAAACCCTAGAACCTACATGTAATAGGGATTGGGTAGTATACACTTAAAACTTACCTATTATAGGGAACCCTTCCGAATAAGGTGTTCTTTTTTTTTTACATCCATAAGGGTTTTCTCATTTCCATATCTATCCCTAAACATGTATTTGGTATCTCTTTCCATATCACTTCCTAAGCTCGGGAGGATTACCTTTTGTTTATTACAATTGCTAAACCCGTAGGGGTTACCTTCTATCTGTCAATTTCTAGCCCATAGGGACTTTCGTTGATTGTCATAATCCCTAACCAGTAGGGGTTTCCTTTTGTATGTAACAATTCCTAACTCATAGGTCTTTTTGTTTGTCAGTCATAATCCTTAACTCGTATGAGTTTCCTTAGGTTCATCTCTACCCCAAACTCGTACTATATTGCATATCCATGAAAAACCTTTAGCATACCTATAAAAGAATAAAAAATGTCTTTTTGCATACTCGTGCATTTTCATACATTTGCATATACACACTTGCATAAAATCATATATTTTCCTTAGTCGCCCATGTTCGACTATCATCCGCCCGCAGGTTTCCCGATACTCACAACTAAACTAAAATAAAGTGTCTCAAGAAACTATGGAGGAACTTAAGAGATGCATGTCATATTGAGGAGATACAATATCCTTCATCATGCCATTCACAAGCTTACACAACACCTCATATGCCACTATCATGAGTGATTCCCCTACATCAAGAGCAACATTAGCAACAACAATTGCCCTATCAATAGAATAAGTATGCCCAACAGAAGAAAAAATGAAGGTCACCCCTTACTTTAGCAATGCAAGAACATCAATGATTGTTTCCTAAAGTCAGTGGATCAACAAGGAAGCTCATCCCTAGGATCATTATGCTTTTATCATTTTTGAATTGTACTTTATCTAAGTTTTCACATGTTGTAACTTTGTACTCTTTGATTAATAATTCAAATAAAATGAGCATACACGTCTTTTGAAGTCAATCCATTTATATCCACTCTATTATTCCATCACTTTCCATATACAAAAAATGAAGAAAAAAATTCAAAAGAAAAAACTCCCGATTATGTTTTTTATTTCACCTCTTACGAACTTTGATGGAGAATGATGTAAATAACAAAATAACTAAATTTTGCTGATGTATGCTTTTTAATAGTAAGACCTGGCTGACGATGTAAGGCATTTTTCACTTCCTAAATACTGGAGAAATAAGGAGTTAATCCGTAGTCAACCCCATTGAGCCAGAAGTTGGAGTTCTTTTCATAAAAAACCTTTAATCATAACCAGGGGCATGGTAGATTTCAATTAATTCAATGATGAATTCTAATCTCAAGAGAACCAAGGTTTCTTAGCAACAAGTTTAAGCATATTCTCTTCATCTCACACATCATCCAACATCAAGGAATCAATAAAGATAAAGCTCACAACAACTTCTTCCTCATGTACATCATCCAAGATCGAGGAAGCAGTGAAGAGGAAGTTAACAAAAGTCAACATGGCAGTCACAACCTTCCTAAGTAAAAATCTCAAAAGTAAAAAAAAAAGAGTCTGCTAAGTCAAAAAAAAATCGACTCAGGCAAAAGTTAGAGCGTCCCGATGGACCGCGAATTCAAAAGAACCGGTTCATGCAAAAATAAAAGCTTGAAAGCATAGAAGAATGGAAAATAAGCTTGTGACTGCCACCTCGAAAATTATCAATATTTTTCATCAGTGCTTAAACCATATCAATGCTTATAATCATCATCGCGACTATACAAATTCTCTTGCAGAGTGGACGCATCTATTGAGTTAATTAAATTTAGGAATGGAGAACATCAAGGAGAATGGGGTGGGTTAAGTAAAATTTGAGCCTTATATCTTTGTTTCTTAAACCGTGAACCAGACCATGTTACAACCTTTAAAAGTCCTAATTGAAGCTAGGTTCACTATGAAAGCATATTCAGTAGAATTTTTGTTAAACTGACTCCTAATGTTTGTTGAATGGCCGCTAACCATACCACATTTTTTACATATCTGTCCCTAATCATCCATTTCTTCTCAGTAAAAAAAATCGATTTCAAAACGTGCATGAGCATATAATTAGAATTATTTTGCAAAGGGTACAATTTTATTCACAAATCGAAACTTAGCATCAAGGAAATATCAAGAATGGTCTGATCAAAGGCGATCAATACTTCCAACTAGGGGCAAAGCACCTAGGGATCCTACTACTTCAGACGTACAAATCCTGATCATCACATGAAGATTTTATTGACTAAGGGAAATCATTCCTAAAAATTTGTCAACTTGGGTCACATCTCAAGGCACCAGTTAATCAGGGGCATACTTTTCAAGATTTATATACTAGGGGCATTCCATATCAAGTTTTATAGCACAAGATAATGATATCTAAATTATTTCTCGGGACACTCCTTCAAACCCTAAAGATCAAAGTCAAACCTTTCAAGATCAAATCCGGGGCATACCAATACAATGCTTGATCCGAAGAAACCACTCCAAAAATTATTCATCAACGGAAAATCACTCCAAGATCAAGTTAATCCAGGGCATAGAGGTTTGAAAGTTCAAAATGGTGGGGATAGTAATCTCAAGTACATAGTATATCCAAGTTATTTCAAAACTCATATTAAGATGAATCTTCTAAAAGACCCAACACATTGGGGCAAGATAAGCCACAAAGGTGCAAGTTCTCTTCATACTTTCAAATGGTTCAAGCTAGTTCTTTCCTACCTCAGCAATGTTCGAGTTCGAAACGAGTCTCGGGAAATCATGTTGGCATAACATACTACCACCTTTCGATAAACAACATTTGTTACATAAAACACCACTATAAACCTCAACCTTTCATGACTCATACCTGGGGCACAAGTTTCAAGGCATTGCATAAATAATCATCATGCACCAATCATGTCACTTCGCTAGTATCAAACAATGCATTCATCTAACATTTACTCCACACAAAGGTCAACTTTTCTTGGTACTTAACACCTACAATCAAAAAGCCCAATTTCACTTGGCATGCACACAACAAAATCAATTTTTCACAAAGCCCAACCTGTCTTGGAACCTGGCGCCTACATATCTAAGGCCCAATCTTCATCAACATGGCCCAAGATCAACGCATTACATGTTTCAATCATTGCATTTCATCTATTCAGAAAAAATATCTCCAAGAATTCGTTGATCATGGAGCTATTTCAAACTTGAAGATACTGGTGCAGATTATCTCAAATGGGCATGTTACAAGATTTCTTTTAGGTACTCTTGAGGTAAATTACTTCATAGACCAAGCAGCCTGGGGCACAAGGAACGATTATTCACTCATGACAATATTTATGGATCAAGACATAGTTGAAGCACCAGGGTTTTTACTAAGGATAGTTGATGTGGATTTTCTCCTAATTTTTGGTTCTCTGGTTTTATTTTCCCGGGAAACATTGAAGTTATTTATTCTCCTCATTGAGTCTCCCAAAACCAAGATTTTAAGATTGACTGATTGGAATTCTTGATAAATCATCCTTATTTAGACGCTTAAAATTTTCTTTTCTCTAGTGGATCGCCAAGCAGAGAATCTTTGTCTTTTGACTTTGATTGATGAGTTTCTTGGTAGAGAATTTTCATTCCTCAACAGATGTTTATTGGAAAATGTTTATTCCCCAATGAAGAGATAATTCCCCAATTGAAAGATCTTTTCTCCTCCCCCAGCCAAATGTCCGCATTTAGAATCATTCTTATTCCTTGGCGAAGTCGCTTCATTGAGTTTGTTTATTCAAGGATTCTCTTTCCTCATCAGAAGTATATCTTGAGACTATTTGTACCCTAGCCAAGTCTTGTTGAGATTGTTCTCATCCCTAGTAGAGGCTTATTATTGAGATCTCTTACTCAAGATTTCTCATTACCCCAACGGAGTTGCTTTATTGAGATCTCTTATTTAAGATTTCTCATATCTGCAGAAGATTTTATTGGCTAAGAATTATTATTCAAGGTTTTCCCATTTCCTCAGTAGAGTTTAATCCTAGTTGAGAATTTCCATATCCCCAGAAGAGTCTACTGTTATGACTTATTGTTCAAGGATTCTCATATCCTCGGTAGAGTTTGTTCTTGTTAAGATCATCATTATTCCCCCATCAAGATTGTTCTATCAAGAACTTTTGTGTAAAGATTCTCGTACTTCTAGAAGAAGCGTACTTTTGAGGTTTTATATGCAAAGATTGCCTCTTTCCTAACAAGAGTTATGTGCCTTAGTTATTTTATTCCCAGTAATGCAAGAGTTTTTCATCCCCAATGAGAGGTTGACACGTTATTCCCTGAAGCGGTATGAGATGAATGTTGATTCCCTGCATGTTCAATGTCTATTGGTATCCTCCTCAGCAACGCCCAATCTCCATTGGTGTCCCCTCTTAGAGTTTGAACTTCTCCAATAGAGTTTGCAATTTATTTTGTTCTGCAACTTCCATCCGAGTTTGTATCCTGTGGTTACCGATTATTTAGTTACTCCCCACATAATTTCAGATTTTTAAGGATCCTTCTCCAGTTATTCCTTGTACCTTTCTGTCTCCTCGACATAATCATGAATCATTACATAGCATCCTCAAATGTGTAGTGTTTCCATTCATCCTGGGACACTACTCCATAGAAAAACAATTCAAACATACATTAAAGCATAATCCATTTTGCTTCTGTGTTCCCCAATGGAGTTACTAAAGTCTTTGGACTATCTCCATAGCAAGGTCACTTTATCTTTAGTGTCCCGATTTTTATCCCCACGAATGTAAACCTCAAATGATCGAGTGTCTACTCGTTACCTATCATTTGTATTCAGTTATTCCATGCCACAAAATTCTTGGGTTTGGTATCTACTAACCTTCTTGGAACATCCCAATATCTATTGGTGTACACTTTGAATCCAGTTCTACTCTGGTGTTCATTTGGAGTCTAGTATCGACTACTACTCTTAGGCCGAGTCTCTACTCGCTACCTTTATTTGGAGTCTAGTTTCGTCCTGGCACATCCATCTTAAGTCTAGTATCTACTAGTCTTCTTGAGTCGAGTTCGCTACTCGTCTCTCTGTCTCTTTTACTCCTAGGATAAAATTCAGTATCTACTGGTCCTCCTCGGTCGAAACTAGCAGGTGCTATTGAAGTTATCATACTTTCTTGTCACCTTGCTTCGGATCCAATATCTATTGGTATCCTATTGAGTACTCTCGGGTTTAGTATCTACTAATTCCTAATAGGTCGAGTTCGCTACTCGTTACCTTGTTTGTTTACCAGTTTCGCCCTGTCACATTCTTTATAGTACTCTTAAAATCGAGTATCTACTTGTTACCCTACTCGATCCCCAGCGTTCCGCTAACGTTCTAATGGTTAAGTTCAGTATCTACTATCTTTTGATCGAGACCAGTTTCCACTGGTATACCCTGTTAGATCCAATATCTATTGGTATCTTTAGAGTCTAGTTTCTACTAGTCCTCTTAGGTCGAGTCCGCTACTCGTTACCTTTTACTCGATCCCCAGCGTTACGCTAACGTTCTAATGGTTAAGTTCAGTATCTACTGTGTTTTTGATCGAGACCAGTTTCCACTGGTATACCCTGTTGGATCCAATATCTATTGGTATCTTTAGAGTCTAGTTTCTACTAGTCCTCTCAGGTCGAGTCCGCTACTCGTTACTCATACTCGATCCCAGCGTTCCGCTAACGTTCTAATGGTTAAGTTCAGTATCTACTGTCTTTTGATTGAGACCAGTTTCCACTGGTATACCTTTTTGGATCCAATATCTATTGGTATCTCTAGAGTCTAGTTTCTACTAGTCCTCTTAGGATGAGTTATCTACTCGTTACCTTTTACTCGTTCCCCGACGTTTTGCTAACGATCTATTGGTTAAGTTCAGTATCTACTGTCTTTCTGACCGAGACCAGTTTCCACTGGTATACATTTTTGGATCTGATATCTATTGGTATCTTTAGAGTCTAGTTTCTACTAGTCCTTTTAGGTCAAGTCTGTTACTCGCTACCTTTTACTCAATTCCCAGCGTCCCACTAACGTTCTAATGGTTAGGATCAGTATCTACTTTCCCTTTGCTGTCGAGACCACTATCTACTATCATACTCTGTCGGGTCCAATATCTATTAGTATTATTAGTATCTACTAGTCCTTTTGGGTTTATTCCTTTATGCCCATTACAATCTAGTTTGTTTCCTATCGTCATTTTAGAATACTAAGAAATGCAATTACTAGTATTTTTACATTTTTTTCTTTATTTAAAGCGCAAATTTTTGGGTTCTTTTAGTATTTAATCTTCTTCCACCTCGAATGTCTGAAAGCGTTGCTATTCATACTTTCAGGTTGAAGAAAACTAAATAGGGGCAGCTGTTGCACCCCAAAATTTGCCCTCCCGATTTTTCTTTTAATTGGTTTTTGCTTTACATTCATACGCATTATCATAACATTCACAATCATGCATTGCATTGAGCTACTAGGACATGAGATTATAATTTTCGCGTGAAAGTAAATTATGGCACCCTTAATTATTTCTAAACGCCATTTGATCTTGAATGAATTCATTGGCCTAATGGATATAAGGAGTATAAGAGTGGAAAGACATGAGTTCAAATCCCATCTTTCACCATTTATATATTATCACTTTTCCCCTATCTTCTTTCTCACACTTTCTCTAATTTTTATTTTATTTTTGTCTTATTACTATTAGCATTAGATTTTTATTATTATAAGTATCAAGAAAAGAAAATTTAATTTAATTTTAAACCTATATATATATATATATATATATATATATATATATATATATATATATATATATATATATATATATATTAAAGGTATTAGTCTTAAATAGTTTTAGAATTTTATTATCAATTATTAGCTTTGGTTTAAAATTTTACTATTATTTCTACCTTTTTCCATTATTAATTTAGTTATCAAAATTAGATATAGATTAGTATTGTTTCTATTTATCATTGTTAATATTAATTTTAATTATTTCATCATAATGAAAATCCAAAAAAAGAGTGTCCATGTTGTTACTATCATTGTCATTTTCGTATTAAATTGTCTTTATTTTACAAAATAAATAAAAAATATCTCAAGGACCAAGAAGTAAGAATTCTAAAAAAAAATACAATAACTTCCAAGTACAAATCCGATTACGTGAAGGAGAGGCAAAATCAAATCTTTCCAAATTGTTTGCAATAACTTCAAATCTCCATTCAATAATTTGCGCTACAATCTTCATTCCAAAACAAAATAAAATCTTTCCATCCAAGACTGTCTGATACATCAAGGATTAAAATTCACCTGAAATTGGACCGGATACATAACTTGAATTCCAAGCTCAAAAGCAGTTACAAATTTGATTTCAAAATCTTTCCTAAAATAATTCAACAAGATTCAACATGATTCAATTACAATCAATTCGAGACCAAATTTTCAACTATAAAACCACACAAAAATGGATGAAAAAGAAGGAAGGAAGAATTCTCACCCAAAACACAAAAAATTGAAAAAAAAGCTTCACGAAAAGGAGTTTTAAACTGAAACTTGAAAGTTACTGATACCACCTTTACCAAAGTTACACTGCAACAAACTCTTGAGATTTCATAGTTTGTTTTAATTTTTCTTTACTATTACTTTTCTTTCTCTCATGTGTATTATTTTATTAGTTAATTAGTTTTCCATATTAATTAGGGTGAGAGTAATCTAGAATTAAGTTTAATTGATTAATTAGGTTCTTCATATTTTAGGTTGCCAAATCATAATTTTTAAAAGAGTATATTTTTCTTTTGGTTATATATTCAAACGAAAGACTGGTTTCTTTAAAATCTAGATCTATTTCTCATTAATAAAAATAAGATGTTAAACATACTTTTGTCAATCAATTGATTTTAGGATTATGTAATTTTAAAATTTATTAGTTTCTTAGAATTGAGTAAACTTTAGACTAATAATTAATTAAGTTTTTTTTTTTAGATTAATTTAGACTATATTTAAGTTATATTTAATTAGTTAAAATTAGAATTAGTTTGTTTTCAATTAAACCTGAAACGTCAAGAAAATAATAGTTATTCTCTCTAATTTTTTTTTTTTTATAAAAAAAAACAAGTTTCTGTTTTCTAATTTATTATTAATTCTTCAAAAAAGTAAATCACATAAAAGACTCTTTTCTTTATAACTTATCAAATAATTTTCTTTTAACTTAATAAATAAAATATGTTTCCCTTTAGTACTAGGTTAAACCTTCTAACCAATTCAAAAAATTCTTTTTTTTTTACTAACTTAAGGAAATCAAGACAATTTTCAAAAAAAAAAGAATTATATTGATACTCTTTAACGCGAACGAGAAACTAGCCATTAGCCGCTATTACGCGAGCTCACATAAGTTTATCGCTTAAAGGTGATCAATTTTAATTCCATAAAAAAACTAACCAAACAAATGAGAACTACGTAGACTCTGCTTTCATCTCTTGGTGAATACATAGGCATAAAGCGCAATGCTTTAACGAGTCACTAACCACTAACCGTGACCGTTAATAATTTAGAAAATAGAGTGAGAAACCTTAGACAAACACACCTTAACCCTAAAATTAGAGAAGGTTCCCCTTGAGTACAAGGGAAGTAAGGGGTGCTAACACCTTCCCCTCGCTTAACCGACTCCCGAACCCTTAACTTGGTCGCGATGACCGCCGTATCCATATTTTTAGGGTTTTCCTATAGTTTCCCCGTCCTTAAGATAAATAAACGATAGTGGCGACTTCATTGAATTTTTCCCTCCGCGACAGGAAGTCGCGGTTAAGCTGGAAGGAAACTCGGATGAGAGAGGTGAGGGGATGGACGGTGTTACGGCGAACATAAGGGATATGGAGTGAGGTTACTGTGAGCTACGGTGGAGGATGTGAGATTGAAGGTGGGTTTGCTATGCTTGTGAAGGACCGGTTACAGTGGCAATGGTTAAAAGAAGAAGATTGAGAGGATACTGTGAAGAAGAAATTTCTTCTTCTCAGAGTTTCTAACTTGGTTTTTGTTTTCTTTAAGCTCCGCCTCTGTATTCGACTCCCCTCAACAGTATAACATAACACACACACACACACATATATATATATATACAAATAATTAGGGTTTTCCAATTTTTTAAAATGCCAAAAATACCCCTAATTATAGAGCAAAAATTAATCTATCCAAAAAAAATTTTGTTTTGATTTTTAGAGATAAAAAATAGACACTTAAAATTGTCAAAAATGATAAACTTTCGGACAATAAATTATCCGAAAAGATAAAATGAGCACATTAAAATAAACTATAGGTCTCATAGATTAAATAAAAATTATTAAAAAGGTTAAAATCGAAAAAAAATGATAACAAAGAATACCCGGTTTTAAAACGTTTACGGTTAAAAACGAGACTTCGAAATGTACCGAAAAATTAGGGAAAACACATTTTTATGATTTACACGATACGTTAATTCATAAAACAGTGAGTAAAATATAAAAACTTGAAATATTTTCCCCGCTAATTTTCGCACAGTGTCGATTCGCTTTTAACAGTCTGTTTATAAAACCAAAATATCGATATCATCGACATATAAATAATTTAAAACGATGCAATAAACAGGCAGAGAGATAAAAATTAAATGAAGTAAGATAATGGGTATTTTATAACTAAAAATGATGCGAATATCGATTTAGACTAACTTTTGATCAATTTAAATACGACAAAATGATGCATATGCAATGAGTAAATGACTGATTTTTTTAAATATAAATACAATGCAAGTAGAAAAATAGCAGGGTAAAATTTCGGGTGCAACAATCGGGATTAACAACTCGATCTCTGCTAACACGACCTTCCTTCCACAGCACATGTGCAGGTAGTGATGTTTCGTCACTTTGCGTCTCTTCCAACTACGCATTGTTACAAATAATAAAATCATCAATATACATTGTTACAAATAATACACATTGAGAGAATTAATAAGATCGTAGAATTGAGATTTACTTACATTTTTCCTGTAAGCGTGCATATCCCAAACGACCTTTTTTATATGGATATGCGGGTTTTGACGCTCTCTCGCGATTTACGGTACTCACTTTCTTGAAATTCTCGTCTCTTCTTTGGCCCACAAAAGCAACCCATTCTTCGGGTGTAATGAAGCTCTCATATTTCTTTGGACGTTCAGGATCCTCTTCAACAAAATTTCCTTCATCGTCTGTAAGAAACTTATTTGTCAAAAAAGTTCTCCACCCTCTATGTCTTTTTCCGGCCAAGCCCAATATATACTTTTTGCGGGCATCTTCAATGTCAAAGGACCTCTACAAAAAAAACATACGCATAGAGGGTGTTAGTATATGTAATTTAAAAACAATATTATCGTCAATATCAAGCAAATAACAACAACCATATATGATACCTTTATCTCGGTCCAAATTTTTTCTTTAGCCTCGTCCAACTCTCCTTTTTTCCATCTAGGAGTGGTGATCGGAATGTGCATACGAACAAGCGTGTCGATGTAGCTTGTCAGCTTTGCAGAATTAGACCCAATTAGTTGGTCATCATTATTCCAATCTATATTATATGTAATACCTCTATCTCTATCACGGATGATTCCCCGCATGATAGTTATGCCTCGTGTGATATCCTTATCTGAAGTATCTTGTGGAACATTATCTTGTGGAACATCTCCTTGTGGAACATTTTCTGAATTATCTTGATTACTAGCCATTTGACCTGTAATAAAGAAAAATTAAATTAAATTAAATGACATGTATAAAATTCCATAATCATACATAATATAAAGCAAAAAAATGAAATGACGTATATTTAAATTTTATTGGATGATATAGGCTATATATATTATACTATAATGAAAAAAATGAAATGATATAGGCTATATATATTATACTATAATGAAAAAAATGAAATGACATATATAAAAATTTTATTGAATGATATTGTCTATAATTATATATACTATTACCTTTTTCACTAACATCTCTTTCTTTTCTTTGTAGGAATATGTTCTACTCGTCTCTTAACAACGCGGATGGTTGGATTGATCCAAATACCCTCATTATGATCACTTCTAAGGCATGATTCATTCTCATTTTGATCATTTTTGGTAAAAGATTCAATGTCAACACCAGTATCGCCTTGATCTCCAATATTTTCATCAATTACTTTGTTAGAGAAAAGCACTATAGACCATTTCGTACTTGTCAGATCAGTGACATGGAACACTTGTTTAGCTTGAGAGGCTAGAATGAAAGGCTCATCTTTGTACCCCACCCTGTTAAGATCCACTTGCAAAAATCCTGACTTATCCATCCGTATACCATTATTATTTTCAACCCACTTGCAACCGAATATAGGAATCTGAAATCTCTCGTAATCAAAGACCCAAATGCGCTCGATAACCCCAAAATACGACAGATTTGCAAATTTCAAGTTTAAGTCCTTCACACTAGATATGTGCATTGCTTCAGCTACCAAGGTGGCACCCCTATTTTGCATAGTACTTTTATCATCTTGTTCTTTGGTATAAAATGTGTATCCATTAATTGCGTATGCGCTATAAGAAAACACAACCAAACTTGGACCATATGCTAAACATCTCAACCTTTCTGTTACTGAGGCGTGATCAGAGTGATACTTTGAATAAATATGTTCCTTAAACCATGGTATGAAACTTCGATTGTGCTCTTGTACAATCCAATTCTCATTTCTATTCAAATTTAAACCTCGAAGAACACCCTTGTGCATTTCAACATACGGCTAAACCTAAATCTCATTGTGCAGAACATACAAATGCACTTGATCCCGTTCGACCCTTGATACTGTCATAACTTTATTTCCAATTAGCTTCTTACCTTCTTTTTTTTCAACAACATGAAATTTGGGGAGTCCAATTGATTGAACATTTGACAAATATTCAATACAAAACTCAACCGCTTCTTCAACAATGTATCTTTCGGCAATACAACCCTCTAGTCGACTCCGGTTTTTCACATACCCTTTCAATATTTTCATATAATGTTCAGCAGGCTACATCCATCTCATATAAGTTGGTCCGCACAATTGTGTCTCTTTCACAAGATGAACGACAAGATGAACCATTATGTCAAAAAACGAGGGAGGAAAATACATTTCAAGTTCACACAAAGTAACAACTATTTCTTTTTGCAATGTTGGTAAGATCTCAGGATCGATCACCTTACTGCAAATTGACTTGAAGAAAAAACACAATTTAGTTATTGCGCTTCTTACCTTTTCTGGAAGAATAGAACGTATACCTATCGGTAGAAAATGTTCCATTATAACATGGCAAACATGCATCTTTAAACTCTTTAACTTGAGGTCTTTCATAGACACAAGTCTTCTAATATCTGATGAGTAGCCTTCTGAAACTTTAACTTCACTCAGAAACTTACACAATATTTTTTTGTCCTTTCTAGATAGAGTGTAAACAGTAGGTGGTAGGTATGTCCGTCTTCCTTTCTTTACGGGTCCCAGTTCAGTTCTTATTCCCATGTCTACCATGTCCTCCCTTGCTTTAAGGCCATCCTTAGACTTCCCCTTTATATTGAGTAACGTACCAATAACACTGTCAAATACATTTTTTTCAATATGCATCACATCAAGAAAATGTCTTACGTACAAAGATTTCCAATATGGCAATTCAAAAAAAATCGACCTCTTCTTCCACCCACCTGTGACAACTTTATGTGCAGAAGGCTTGCCAAACTAAATATTCACATCTTTCACCTTTTCAAATATTTCATCACCTGTCAATCCAGGCGGAGCTCTACGTTGTTCGGTATCTCCATTGAACGCTTTTCTCCATCCACGATACTGATGTTTAGAATTTAAGAATCTACGATGACCGAGAAAGACAATCTTTTGACAAAGTTTCAATCGCATCGTAACGGTTCCGTCTTCACAAACAGGACACGCTTTTTCACCTTTAATGTTATACCCGGATAGATTTCCATATGCTAGAAAATCGTTATTTGTTCCAAACAACATCGCCCTCAAGTTAAAACTTTCTTTCCTATAACCATCATAAACCTCCACACCGTTCTCCCACAAAATCTTCAAATCTTTAATTAATGGTTCCAAGTATACGTTTATATCATTTCCTGGTTGTATAGGCCCAGAAATTAACATAGATATCATCATGTACTTACGCTTCATACATAGCCATGGAGGTAGGTTATAAATCATAAGAATCACAGGTCATGTGCTATGCGAGATACTTTGAATACCGTGTGGGTTCATTCCATCAATAGACAATGCCAAGCGAAGGTTTCTTGCTTCTTTTCCAAATTCAAGATAATCATTATCAATTTTCATCCACTGTGGAGAATCTGTCGGATGTCGAAATTTTCCATCAATAATTCTTTCATCTGAATGCCAAGTCAAGTGTCTTGAATCGATTTCACTACGATACATCCGCCTAAATCTCGGGATTATAGGAAAATACCATAAGACTTTTGCTAGAGACAACTTTTTCTTATATCGAGGGGCACCGCATTTAGGACACTCATTTAACGATGCATACTCATTTCGAAACAAAACGCAATCTTTTGGACACGCATGTATCTTATCATAGCTCATGCCAATAGAGTACAATATCTTTTTGGCCTCATACGTTCGATTGGGAAGAACATTATCCTCTGGTAGCATATCTTTCACAAGGGCTAATAACTCTGTGAAACTTTTATCCGACCATCCATTTCTGGCTTTTAAGTTGTACAACTTTAACATCGCAGACAATCTTGTGAATTTTGTACAACCATTATACAACGGTTTCTCTGCATCGCTTACCAACCTCTCGAACATTTTGGGACAATCGTTAAGATCATCTTCAAGCGCTTCTGCAATTTCTTCGAATCGATCATAATCGTATGTATCTGTGCAATCGTCATTTGAAACATAGGTCCTCTTATCCCGCGATTCAACATTCCCATTACTTTTCTCACCATGCATATTCCAACATGTATAACGTCTATCAATTCCATACCGAATTAAATGCGATGCCAACTGAACTGCGTCAACCCGGTTCCCATAACAGCAATACAAACAAGGACATGTCATTCGACTGGGGTCTTTGGTGTGCGTAACAACAAACTTAACAAACTCCGAAACACCACTCTCGTAGTCTTTCAACAATCGATTGGAGTACATCCATGTCTTATCCATATCAACTAATTAGTGCAAAAAACAGTATACTGCGTTTCTGTCAAAATGCAAAGTATACACGGAATGGATCCGTATCAAAAAAACGCAACATACGAAAGGCAATTTAATACAAATTCATCACAATACTAGTAATTTAAGGAACAAATTTACCTCGGATTTATCGAACTTAAAGAAACGCGGAGAATGAGCGTCGTACGTCGAATTAGGCCGGGAAACGCTGTTAAATCAAAGAAAAGAAAACTTATATTATAAAAATTAAATAGGATGTATGTACATGAACATTTCACTAAACGACATGAATGACTGTAAGTGAAACTATCATGATAAACCAACGGCAGTTACCAAAACTATGCTACAACCGATTTAAATTATCAAAACTATCATGATAAACCAACAACATATCTATTGAAATTATCAGAGCTACTTGTTATCAAATAATAATTTAAACTAAACTTCTTTGATAAACCAACAACATATCTATTGAAATTATCAGAGCTACTTGTTATCAAATAATAATTTAAACTAAACTTCTTTGATAAACCAACAACATATCTATTGAAATTATCAGAGCTACTTGTTATCAAATAATAATTTAAACTAAACTTATTTGATAAACCAACAACATATCTATTGAAATTATCAGAGCTACTTGTTATCAAATAATAATTTAAACTAAACTTATTTGATAACTTCATTCAGGTATCTTACAAAGTCGCTTATTTATTATTCAATGCAGAAGTAGGTTTATAGCATCATATTTTTCACAACCATACTACACTTGTTGATTCCTCACTTAATACAGGAAATTTCAATAGAGGATCATCACTTGTGACATTGATTAGTCTTGGTCACTAACAGACTTATAGTTTAGTTGTTGTTTAGTTTTTGTAAGGTTTCAAATTGAGAGAATTTTAGTAACAACATACTAACACCAGCATACTAAATCAGTTCATAATGCAAACCTTAATGTAAATTATAGCTAAAATAACAAATCTAATTATTCTGAATTATAGAGAAAATCTTATATTAAATTTTTTTAACTTGTACGTAATGGTACAAGTCTGCCTTTGTGTTATTTATATTAATAAAATTCTGATTTGCACCTTGATTTCGCAATAAGCAGCATGAATCATGACTTATGAATATTCAAATCAATAATTGAACAATAATTGAACCGTTAGCATAAGTTTGGTTTACTATTGAAAAACTCCAACAAACACTAGTTTAGCACATGTTAGTTCCTTTGCATTCAGCATAATGTTGGTGTTTTCCAACAAGAATCCAAACATATACTAACAGCATTATCTCATGTATAATTTTGAACTCATCAATTGAACTTCAAACACCCACAAAATAACTCTATATATAAGTAAAGAGAAAATGAATGTTGAGAAGAAAATATCCTTATAAATACTCATCAATATTGACAATTAGAATTTTAAATACCCATACAAATTCTTCCACCACACATCTACTCTCAAGATCCAAAAGCACACAATGGAATACTCAGAGAATGCAGGTAAGTATAAATGAATGATGGTAAGTATAAACAAAGAAGAAGAAATCCCTTTATCTATCCCTAGAAATCGGAACAGGTTGCATGCATATGTAACTAAACGGTCAAGAGACGGAACAGATAATGGAAGAAGAAGAAACTTACCAAGCTGGACAAGAACGTAGTGAACGGCAGCGACGGCTAAAGGTTTCAAATTGAGAGAATTTTAGTAACAGCATACTAACACCAACATACTAAATCAGTTCATAATGCAAACCTTAATGTAAATTATAGCTAAAATAACAAATCTAATTATTCTGAATTATAGAGAAAATCTTATATTAAATTTTTTAACTTGTACGTAACGGTACAAGTCTGCCTTTGTGTTATTTATATTAATAAAATTCTGATTTGCACCTTGATTTCGCAATAAGCAGCATGAATCATGACTTATGAATATTCAAATCAATAATTGAACAATAATTGAACCGTTAGCATAAGTTTGGTTTACTATTGAAAAACTCCAACAAACACTAGTGAACGACAGCGACGGCTAAAGAAGAAGGTAGACCGGCGGCGACGGTGGAAGACGAAGGCAGCAGTGAACAAACGCAGCAATGGGATTCTAGAAACGCAACAATGGGATTCTGGAAATTAAACGCAGAATGGGATTCTTGAAAAGATATCGTTTTTAGGGTTATTATTTTAATTTTAAAATAATCTACGAAAGCGCTTTTAAAAGCGCTTTCATAGTCCCATGTATAAGAGCGCTTTTGTCTCCAAAAGCGCTTTCGTATGATAAGCTTATGAAAGCGCTTACGTAGGGCCCCCTTTCAGAGCGCTTTTCAAAAGCGCTTTTATATGTCCACCTATAAGAGCGCTTTTCAAAAGCGCTTTCGTAGGGTAGATATTTTAAATACCTATGAAAGCGTTTTTTAAGCGAATTTTTTTAAAGGCTGCAAAGGCGCTTTCTCTTAAAAGCGTTTTCGTAGATGCGCTGCCAAATTTTTTTTTTTGTAGTGGACCGTTAGTCCGGTTTGATTTTTAAAACACTGGTAAAAATGTGTCAACTTATTGTGTCTCTTCTTTACCCACATAATTGTTGTGAATTAAGTGTGAGAAAGAAGTCTTACATTGATTAGAAAAAAAAATTAAACACCATATAAATTATAGCATTTTAACACACTTATCTTCAAAATTTTAGGTAGATACTCTGTCTAAAAAAAAAGTGTCCCTAATATAAAATGTTTCCTCCTTAGAATTGCCTTAATATTCTCTATGTATCTGGTGTTAGCATTTAGTTAAGCATTTTTTTTAATAAACATTTGATTCATCTAATGAATAATCCTTTGAAGAAGGGACAATATTTTCTTTTGTTTAAAACTATATTCAGGGGAACAAATTCAAAAATAAATAATTGACAATGTCAATGTGCTAAGGTTTTTGGATATTGGAAGAAAGCAATTTCTCATAATATAACTTTCCATATATAAATAACATATATCACTTTTCTACTTTATTTATATTAAGACGGGAAAAATGAACTGTTAAGAGGTGGAACCTCCACACAAAACTACCCAAGGCACAAGAAGTATTCAAAATAGAAAAACAAAGACAAAAAATAAAGATAAACACAACAAAGCGAAATCCACACCACTCATGTAAACAAGGTCCAACTACACACCACAAAAAGCACTGAAATTTATAAACAACTTATAGAAAAATGATTAGATCTCAAACACCTATGCCCACCATCAACAAGAACATAACCCCCACAAACAATCCTAAAATCACTTACATGTAGAGGGGTACAGTCAAATCACTCAAACTATTACTGCCTCAGACAAAAGATAGGATTATGTAGCCAATTTGAGAACAAGAGGGAGTTCAACAATTACCTATTAAGAAACCAAGTCCATACCAAATGAATGCTCTTATTCTTCCCCTCGATCACGTTAGATGATGACCTAGAAAAAAGCTTATCATTCTGCACACGTTAAATAGACCAAATCACTGCATACCAAACCATAATAAAACCACCTATGTTTTTAGACTTACCTCCTAAGAAGTACACAGACTTGAAAACACTCGTCAACTCCCTAGGAAATACTACCCGAAACCCTAACCACCCAAATACCTATACGAAACAGTGGATAAAAAATTACAAGTAACAAATAAATAGGTCGCGAATAAAGTTAAACTAAAAGTCAACAAATAAGGTAGCATCGGCTTAGTCGGGGCTAAAGTTAACTTTAAAAAAAGTCAATAAAATCAGGTAGCTTCGGCTACCCTAAGGATAAAGTCAAACTCCAATAGGCAACAAAATTGACTTGACCAACGCTAAAGTCAACTTTAAAAAGTCAATAAAATTGATTAGCCTCAGCTCCACCGATGCAAAAGTCAACTTTGAAAAGTACACAATTTTAAAAGTCAATAAATAGTCAATACAAAAATGTTTGAGTATCCCCTCCTTAAACTTAATGATATTTATAAACCCACATTACATATTACAAATATGTATGTTCGAAACATGAAAAATTCACATTAAATATCGGGTTACTATTGTGGCACATAATATGGGTTCTCTCATTGCTTCAGCTTATTTGAATCACAAAAGAAAATTAAATATTATTATATTACAGACAATAAAATAACTTGCATAAGCGGACAATACAAGAATAGTGTGTACGCATTAGGCTCCACCCAATTATGTATTAAAAAAACTAAACATAGGTGTATAGAATATTCTAATGTAACCTTCATGTTCTTCACATTATTCTTTAATTATTGAGAAGAAATCCCAAACGAAGTGATTTTATCAACACTAATGTTAAAGATTTTGAATTGCACGAAAGAAAGTAAAAGCAAACAATTACACAATATTGACTATATCTTCTATGGATTAAAGAGAAATACTAATCACATTCTAACCAACCTTTTGACTGCCTCTAACTCTATTTAGAGAATCTCTTTGTGGAATGCAAAATATCAGACAACTAATCAAATGAGAGTTAGAGGACAAATAGTTTTGGTTATGAGTCTGGACATACACTCTCGTGTTTTGTAAATCTTGAATAAGTGAATTGCTTTGAGCAGTGTCTTATGTGGCCTTTTGATTCTCAGTAGTTTTGTTTGCAGAATTTGATTGAGACGTGGAAGAATCAGGTGGAGCATAATTCTCATTGAACCTGAGCCAGCAGGTAGCAACAACATGCCCATGTTTTCCACAGTGTTGGCATGTAGGACAATTGTTGGTGGTTTATCTTCCTTTGCCACGGCCTCTTCCACGGGATGCACGATTTCCTCTTCATCTATAGCCTGAGAAGGCTCCTCTAGAGCCCTGAGATTCTTGATTTAGATGAGCAATATTGGCAGCAATGTTAGCCATAACCAATTCTTGGCGAAACTTCTCAAGTTGAGCTTCCTGCACATATAGCAGTGCTTCAACATCATACAAATTGAGAGTAACTAGACTACCATACATTTGCATCACAAAGGGATTGTATTCCCCTGGAAGTCACTCAAGGATCGAATCTATCTGATCCTATTCTGAAATTGAATCTCCAACGGCAAGGAGAGAATTCACAACTGCCTTTACACGAAGAACAAATTCAGTGATTGTTCCGTTCCATTTCTTGGTGGATTTGAGTTTAACGGAAGCTGGCGAACACGAGCCTTCATTAGTGCATTGAAGTATTGGTGGATTTTGTCCCATACTTCAAATGCATGTTTGCAAGCTAGAATGCGAGGCAAATTGGATTCAAATATTAAGGATAGAAACCAGATAAACACAATTTGATCTTGAACAATCCATGATACATACTCGTCAAAAATCATACCTACAAGACGATATTGCGCAGTCTTGGATTTCGGCGGAATCTGCGGATTAACCACAATCTTGTGCATCTTCTGTGTGAGAATCACAGCTTCGACCTGTTGATTCCAAAAGAGATAGTTATTGTCCTGTTGATTGATAATTTTGGACCAAACACATTCATGCCTTTGGAAGAGGAGAACACAACGGCGACGTCGTGCGTTTGCTCGATACCTTTGATTCTAAATTCATGATTATCACCAAATTCCATTGTTGCACACGAAGCTTTGAGCAAGAACGCAACTAGTCACGAACGAGAAGATAGCGATGGGGAAGAGTAACAAAGATTTATGGAGGGAAGCGCGATAGATCGTATGGCGAATAATACCATGTCAGAGATGAATATACATGTTCATCTTGTTGCACTAAGAAGCTGATGAAACGAAACGGAATAAGCTTTTACTGTTTAGTGTTAGAAAGTTCAGCTACAAGGCATGAACTATATATGGTCACAATGCCGTTACAGTTGAGAAAAGAGATAACAAACTCTATCATTGGATGATAGGAACCATTACAGTGGCCAATCATAGAAAGACACGTAGGCAAGTAAAAAACTATACAGTAAAAATGATATTTCTCTAAATATGATATGAGCTTTATCTATTTTATATATCATAGTTAGTTAAAATCATGTTTTCCTGATTTCCATAACTTGCTGGGGCTGGCTGGCCTTTCTCTAGATGAATTGAAGATCTTAACATACTAGGCTTTGTGTAATGCAATTATTTAATTTAACTTGGGATGTAATTAATGATCATCAATCCTTTATTGTTCAATCAATCGACATATTTTTGAGAAATCATCATTCCGTTTTAAGCATTATAAAACAAGATCAACATAAAACAAGATCAACATTCCGTTTTAAGCAGAAAACTAAAACTTTTATTTAAATTGCAGAGGAACTTTTATCTTTGAGTGAACAAATATTTCAACAAAATCGACGCCGACGATAGAGCCTTTCTATACTCATGACATTTGGCACCTGTAGTACTCATTGCATTTGAAGTTGAAGAACACAATAAAGCGAGGGTCATACTGACTTGTTCACATGATCAGTATAAGCAAATTAGTTTACTAATACTACCTTTTGTTTCTGAATGTCTTTAATATTCTTTGATGATCTCACTGCAAATCTCTAAAATACAGTACTGCAAAACCATAGTGAAACATTAACATGAAAAACATGGTGGAAAGAAAAAATGAACTATGCAGTAACTACCAAAAATGAATACTTGAAATGTCATTAGTATAAACAATAGTTCTAATTGGTCAATCAAAATTCTAATCCAACACAAATATTAAATTAGAATTTAAAGAAGATAACCTAAATAAAATTAATCCTAAGACACTGTATAAATACCATAATATACTCTTGTAAACTATTTACATTACTTAATAATTTTATTAATCAATTATTTCATCAAATAAACAATTAAACGAAGAAAGAAAAACAGATTACATAAATCGAAAAAGAATAAATGAGGCGTATATGAAGATGAACCTTATTTAGTAGCAATGTGGACTCATGGAAGTATTTTTTTTTCTAGAGATGTTTTTTACTTTTTTTAAAGAATTTTATTTTTTTTATTTTTTTCAATAAAAATATATATATTTTAAACTAATTTATATAATAAAACCAATTTATAAAAAAGACAAATTTTGAATAAATTTTAATCGTCGAATTTAATGGTTCACTTTATTAACCACTTAAATTTTATTTATGGTTCAATTTACTTAAGTTCAAATATATAATTCAATGAATAATATTTTTGAACACCCCTACTAAGGAACACTTATGTATTTGGAAAATATGAACTTTTTTTAATCTATTTGGTTGTTTTGGTATTAATTTATTTTAAGTGAATACTCCAGTACCCTTGCATATAATTGTGTACCAGTTAGTATCTTTAACCAATCAAATATTATGATTCAATGTTATGTCATTATTTTATTTTATTTAATTTTAAAATAAATTAAAACTTTAATACAATTTGTACTAAATGTACCAGTACTCCACTATTTATCATGGGTACCTAAGAATTTAGGTTATTTTTAGTGTTTTGATTTGTGTTTTAATACCGGTTTTGCTTTTATATTTGTTTTGACTTTGGTTTTGTTTTGATACTGCAGGGTAACTAGTACACACCTCACCAGAGTAATGAAATCAGAAAGGGTCACGATAGCAAGCCTTTTTGCTGGGGTTAACGTGTGACTACACATGCATCTCATGGCGAGTCCCTTGGTTAGGGCCTATCCCAACTCAGCCTCACAACTCTTATGATACACGTCTGTTTCAGCTAACATGTACGTGTAATTGTGCTAAAAAAAATATTTAATTATTTGTATTATTATTAAGTAAAATAAAATATAAATTATGAAATATATAATATAATTGAATTATTTCTATAATTATTAGATAGAAAATAGACTTTATTTATATTCGAATTAGTGCAAAATATATATAAATATATTGGATATAATGAGTAAATATAATTGTGGATATGTATAGATGTAATTGGCAAATGTAAGATTAAAGAATTGTAAAAACTAAAAAAAAAAAAAATAGAATACAGAAAATAAAATAAAGCATTGATTATATTGCATTGACAATCAGGAGCAATAAAAAAAATAAAACGGCTGAAAAAAAATAGACGGACCAAGGATTAAAAAAAAAGCCTGACTAAAGGTGGCCCAAAGAGCAAAAATATATTTGCTCGTACATGAGTGACACCAAAGGTTTGATCGTTTGATATACTTTGATCAAACTCTTGGAGACACGCTTGTTTTCGGATGATGAAAATGGAAAGTACATCTAATGATGCCAGTGATGTTGTGGAGATCGCACCTTCGAGGTAAGTTCGTAGTTCATCAAGCGTGATAGGTCATTCATGCATTCAGCATAGTGCATTTTTGAACGACTTAGGATGTTATGTTTTAAGAGAAATGCGGTGTGTGTTTAAGGTTTTGTCAAATTGCCCAGTTATTTGATGTTGAGTGTTGTTAGGTTTTACAGTAATGTAGACAAAGGAGTAAGTGTAAAAAAACAAAAAAAAACACCTTGGTACGGTCAAAAGTGAAGTGATGTTTCCGTCATTGATGGTGTTAAATTTATGTCTTACAGGAAGAGGGTAGCTTATTTTGACTCAGAGGAAAGCAGGATTTGCGAACAACAATATTGGAAGAAGAACGTGTGGCGTGAGAATCGGAAATATTACGTCAAAGATCGAAGGTTTTAGACAAGAGTACAAGTGATTTAGTGATTTTTTTGGGATGGAGGAAGACTATGTTCCGGTAACTGGTGCAGAAAATAGAGTTGAAGAAGCATGCCGTTGTCCGGAGAATGAAGTTTCGGTGATATCCGGTAGCTGTTATTCAAAGCGGAGGTAAGATGTTAATTTTTTTGTGTGTTACATGGTATTTTAAGTATTGGTTATATTGTTGTGGGTAATAAGAAAGTAACAATATTATTAAATTGTGATATTGTAATCCAATCAGTGAAAAGGTTAGAATCCATGGAGAGTCTAAAGTGAAAAAATAAAGCAAGTTGGTAGATAGTCCCATGGTATAACAAAACTGAGTATTGGTATGTAAAAACATATTTACAATTTAAGTGTAGAGAACATAGCTAAAATATGCAGCATAACATTAAAATTGATGAGGCTGATATATGTACATGCAGCAAATTCCAGTGGTGGTGGTGGGAGAATGTTTGATGGAGCCTACCAATTCCATTAAACTCTATGATGAAGACTTGCACGAGTACCTGACTGTCAGATTAAAATGACAGTTGCCCTAGGAAAGTCAGAGTTGTAATGCCCCGATTTTTGTCCGTTTTTATTTAATCGAATTTTTTCGATTATGTGTTTTTATATTATTTTATTGATCAATATCATTTTCCCGATGTATTTTATCGTTGTTTATGTTTTAACGCGTTTTGGGGGCGTTTGGGAAATATTTGAGAGTAACGGAAAAATGGACATTTTTAGAAACTATATCATAAAATATTTATGACATAGAGAGAAAAAGAGAGAAAAGAATGAAAAAGAGAGAAACGAAAAGAAGAAGAAAGAAAGAGAGCAAAAGAGAATGTCAATTATGTTATGCTTGTGTATGAATATGTATGTGTTTGTGTAGTTCGTTTTGTTGACATGTGAAGTTTACATTTTTGAACAAAGTTGTAGATTAGATGGGAATCGATGTTTTTTCAGTTCAAATGTTGTGTGAATCGCGTAGTATATTCGAGTGATTATATGGAATGTTTTGTTATTGATACAAGAGGTTTGGGGTTTTGAAATTAGGTTGAAATTGGATTTAGAACATGAAAAATCTGGTTTTTGGCTTCTGCTACAGCAAGGAATCGATTGTTATTTCGTGTAAATTGATCACACTTCTTCGACAATATGATTTTTGGCCCTTGGAACTGTGTGCAATCGATTGCAGTCTGGTGCAAATCGATTGCACATTGTATGACAGAATTTTGAAAACTTGAAAAATTCATAACTTTTAATCCGTAACTCCGTTTCGGTCCCCGTTCGAAGCATTTGAAAGCTAATTAAATATTATTTCTAGTAGTATAGGTTTTAGGAACATTAGAGGGTTTTATTTAGGTGTGGTTTTGGAAATTGTTCAGGTTTCGTTTGTTTTATAGTTTAAGAACCGTCCGATTGTTGTATTTTTTGTTGGTTTGACAATTTCTATATAAATATGGATCTTGTGGGCTATTTATATGTTTTTAGCAATTGTGATAAAAAATTTTGTGGCATTATGGTGGAAAAATAAATTGTTTGATTTTGATATCAATGCATGCTTTGATGAATGTTGTGGGTAGCATTTCGGCTTGAATCCTAGTGGATGTTTGTTATATGCATGGTTTGATTTAAAATGCAGGTTGAGTATGATAATTAGCAATGTTGAATTATGCTTGTGTGTGCATTTCACTACGCCAAAAATAAGTTTTGGCAGCACCTGTACAAAAGTGCTTTTAAGAGAAAGCGCTTTCATAGGCCTTAAAAAAATTTCGCTTAAAAAAACCGCTTTCATAGGGTACCCTAAGAAAGCGCTTTTCAAAAAGTGTTGCTAAAAGCCTTTGAAAGATCTCATCTTAGAAAGTGCTTTTGAAAAGCGTTGCTAAAGGTTAACCTTAGAAAGCTCTTTTCAAAAGCCCTCTTATAGATGACCTTAAGAAAGCGCTTTTAAAAGCGCTACTATAGGCCTATGATACGAAAGCGCTTTTAAAGGAAAAAGCTCTCTTATATCTGGGTTTTAGAAAGCGCTTTTAAAAGCGCTTTCATAGATAATTTTATAATTAAAATTAATAACCCTAAATACGATTTCATTCTCTCATTCTCTCGCTTCTATTCATATTCTTCCTCTCGCTATTATTCCTGTGTGCTACCTCCGTTCCTGGTCTTCTCAATCTTCGTTTATGTTGTTCTTCCGCACTCGCCACCGTTCATCGTCTTCAGCCCTCAGTCTTCCTCATCTAACATCATTTTCTTCCTTGGTAAGGTTCAGATTTTTTTGATTCTTCTGCTATGGTTGTGTTTTCGTTTCAGAATTTGTGATTCTTCTGCCATGGCTGTGATTTTCGTTTCTAGAAGTTTCTCTCTTTCTCTATTTCGTTTCCAGAAATCTCTCTGTTTTGTTTCCATACGAATGGTCTGCCATGGCTATTTAGTTTTTAATTTATTTTTTCTCCTATGTGAATATAATAGTAACATTACCAGCCTTAGCAGTCCCTCTGTGTATTATCAACATCATCGTACTCACTCTGGATTTGCAACCTCCGACGGTTCCGCCTCTGTTTTAATTCAGCTGACTCTGTTTGGTGTTTTACGAATTCGATTCGGTAAGTTTCAGCAGCACCAAATCTTCTCAATTTAATTGTGATGAATATCTATGTTATTCTGTTAGTATCTTTTTGACGAAAACTATTGAAGAATCTAGTTTAGGTTGTCTCGATTTTGTGAGCTAATCATAGTGCTTGTATCTTGCTTTTTTGCGATATTCAAATTTAAGCCATACTGTTGATATTTGCTTGTGTTAATGATTTATGTTTATTGGTTTTGAGTGGATGAAGAGTGCTTGTGTTAATAATTTCTGTTTGTTAGTTTTGATTGGATGAAGAGTTTGGGATATTGTTAGTATGTTATCAAGAGAAGTTTCAATGAATTTGTGGTGATTAATTCTGATTTTGTTTGTGCTTCTACATGTTTAAGTTGAGAATAATGAGTATGTTGTAGCATAGTTTGGGTAACTGCTGTTTGATATTCAGATTGTTTGAGAAGAACTTTAATGCGCGTTACTAAGTTTGTCCATGGCTGCCCGGACTTTGTTACGTTTGATTTATAGCTTGCATTGAATTTGGTTTATCATGTTAGTTTCACTTGCAACCGACTTTGAAAGTTCAAATCGATTATGACATTGTTTTGTGTTTACCGTTGATATTAAGCATGATTGAAACGATATTATCAAACTCTAGTTCATGTGCATAGTTGCTGCCCGGAATTTTGTTTGAAGGTTCGAAGCCTATTTAGAACTTGATTTTCATGTTGTAATACTATTTCTCGCCTTTTGTTTCATTTGTGATTGAAAAACCATGTTAACTGTTGTGTTTATAAGATTTTGAATATGTTATGAACAATAATACTATGTTGATTTTTGCTTAAGAAAAAGGTCATCCATCCATGCCGTTTAGTTAAATGTTCATGTACATTCATCCTATTTTTTATAATAGAATTTTAATGCGCGTTAATAAGTTTGTTCATGGAAGTCCGGATTTTGTTACGTTTGATTTATAGCTTGCATTGAATTTGGTTTATCATGTTAGTTTCACTTGCATTCGACTTTGAAAGTTCAAATCGATTTTGACATTGTTTTGTGTTTACCGTTGATATTAAGCATGATTGAAACGATATTATCAAGCTCTAGTTCATGTGCATAGTTGCTGCCCGAAATTTTGTTTGAAGGTTCGAAGCCTATTTAGAACTTGATTTTCATGTTGTAATACTATTTCTCGCCTTTTGTTTCATTTGTAATTGAAAAACCATGTTAACGGTTGTAATTATTAGATTTTGAATATGTTATGAACAATAATACTATGTTGATTTTTGCTTAAGAAAAATGTCATCCATTCATGCCGTTTAGTTAAATGTTCATGTACGTTCATCCTATTTTTTATAATAGAAGCTTTCTTTTCTTTGAATTAGCGGTGTTTCCCAGCCTAGTTCGACGTACGACGCTCTTTCTCCGGGTTTCCTTGAGTTCGATAAATCCGAGGTAAATTTCTTCCTCAAATTATTGGTATTGTGATTAATCTGTCTCAAATTGCCTTTCGTATGTTGCTGTTTCTTGATACTGATCCATTCCGTGTATACTTTGCATTTTGACAGAAACGCAGTATACTGTTTTGTTCCCTAATTAGTTGTTTTTGTTTAGCTTAATTAGTAAAACCATGGATTAGACATGAATGTATTCAAATTGATTGTTAAAAGAGTACGAGAATGGGGTATCAAAATTTATTAACTTTGTTGTTGCACACGGGAAAGACCCCAGTTGAATGACATGTCTTTGTTTATATTGCTGTAAGGGGAACCGGGTTGACGCGGTTCAGTTGTGTCATACCCCAAATTTTGACCTAATATACCACCTTACATTTGCATCATTGCACAACTAACAGTTCAAACAGCATTAATCGGGTGTAGCATTCATGTCAAAATTAGGGTTTCATCAGATTTTCATCTGATTCAAGAGCTAACTAATTAGGGTTTGAGATTTTCTCACTCCATTTGATCTATCTTGATCAAATCATCAGCCTTCAATCCTCAGATATCCATTTTCCTCACTGATCAATCAAGGATCGACCAATTAGGGTTTTGGTCGAGCATAGGCATTCTCTGATTTTTTGAGCAAGAAATGACTTTTTTGGATAGAGATTGGTCATTATATCTTAGATACAACATCTTGACCTAATTTCGGATTCAAAACATCACGAGGTTCACGACATCATCAACAATTTCGTAAACGCCTCGATGAAATTTCATCTGTAAAAGTCAAACTTTGACTTTTGGTCAAATTTTTCAAAACAAAACTTTTTCCATCATCAAAATACTTCACATGATCCATCATGATCATAAAAAATCAAAGAATTTGGAAAAGTCAACAAAAAGTCAAAAGTTTTCATACTTAGAAATTTTTCTAAGTGTTGAAATTTCTTATTTTTTTCAAACTTCAAGCCATTTTTTCACCTAGTTCCAATTTGAATTTGAAAAAACTCAAAACATGAAAGTTGTAGCTTGTGGAAAAATATTTCCAAAATGTCCAAGAACTCTCAAATCCATGGAGTCTAGATACACTTTTGAAATTGAAACATAAGGCTCCATGACACTTGATTTTCAAAGTCAAAACATCAAGATTATAGGTCATTTTGCATTTTCCTCTTCTAGAACCTTTGCCACCTTGCCAAGAGAGGATAGAACTGATATAAATCAGTTGGATGTAATTATTATAGGATAGGATCAAGTTGAAATTAACCATGGTTAAAAGAAGGAAGCTTCCTTTTGCATTTAATGCAAAAAAGACTTTATTGCCCTCTAAGGCAAGTTTGAATTACCAATGCCCAATTGCTTGCCTAACATTTCAGATACAATGGCCTATAAATAGAGGTACCAATTCAAGCTCAATGGACACCAAAAACAATGCAAAATGATGCTTTCTCTTTACTTTCTTGAAAATCAAGCAATATAGTGCAAATTGAGAAACATAGCATTTTTGAATTTGACCTAAAACCATGATGAAATTTGGTGTCAAACATGCTTCATAATCATTATTAAACTTGTTACAAACTTAAAATCAACTGAAATCAAGCTGAAAATCAGATTCCATTTTCATTTTTTTCAAAACTTCCAAACTGCCATAGCTATCGAATTTGAACCTTGGCTTGATTACGTTGAGTTTTGATCATCCATACACATTCCATGAACATCATATGAGTGATCCAGATCATTGGCAATCATCTGTAACACGATTTACACCAAAATCCAGTTTCTATTTTTCACTGATGCAGGTCGACTTGGGCAAGATGATCCAGATGAGTCCATGATGCGCAGACCATCCACATAGCTTCCACACATGCCGCCGGTGCTCAAATGATCGAGAAACAAGCTCTGGAAACACTCTAGCATCGAATTCGATTCTCACTTTTCCAGGTAAGCATATGAATTGTGATATCATGATTCCTTGCATCTTTTTGAAAAAACTCACGGCCATTCTTTTTCTGCACCTCTAACGATCATAAACCCTCAAAAAAATCCAAGAATCATCAAACCTTCATCATTTAATTTGAGTTTTTTAGATTAGGGTTCTTGGTGTTCTTCGAAACCAAAAACGTTCTGGGTTTAAAATAAATGCAATTAACATACATATTCATGTTCACAGCAAAACCGATCAAATTTGATTTTTACTTCACTTAATTTGGTTGAGAAACAAAGATTTTGGATTGAATTTGGTAAACTGAAGATCAAAACAAGAAACCCAGGATGCGCGCGTGTTCTTCATCTGTTCTTCATTTCAAATTTTCAAATAATCCAATCTTATATCAACGCGTGTGATAACCCACTAAACACAGAAACGCGTTTGGTCTAGTGGTTGCTTGCTTGCCTTTAGTTCTCTTTGACACGCGTCCCACCTCATGGTCATGGGTTCAACACCCATCAGGACCATTCTTTTTACAAACTTTCCAAATTTTTTCATGTTTTTTATCAAACTTTCACAATTTTTTTGACCAATCAAAACTCCTTATTTTAAGGTGATTTTTTGGACACTTGTCAATAAATACATCTATTTTGTGATAGTGCAAAAATTTTCAGAAAAAACTTTCATCTGATTAAATTTTAATCGAGCCGAAAACGACGTTCTGAACACTTTTCAAACCTCCTTTTAAGGTGAATTTTTCAAGTTTTCGACTTCCGATTTTTTTCAAAATTTTTCATAAATAAACCTCACATTTCAAAACATTTCAAAATCATTTTTCAAAACATTTCATCAAACTTGCATCTTTTACCATGATCGATCCGATTTAAAACGATAAAACTGATTTCGTCTTCTCTCGAATTTCTCGATCGATCATGGGCCTCCCTTATGGTGTAAGTCCTAATCCTTTATGTACATATTTAGTTTTACTTGTACATACTCAAACTATCATTGTTAATATTCAAACGTAAACAAATTTTTTTCGTTTGTTTTCATTCGTTTGTCTATACACTGAATCCATTGGTTCTAAAGGAAGAATTCTTCTGAGTAAAATTTCTTTTTGACCAATGGGCCTCCATCATGGTGTAAGTCCCATAACATTCTTTTATGTACATAATATTTCTTTGTACATATCAAACTTTTGTCAAACACTTTTTTACAAAGTTTCATCGTATAAAATACGATATCCTTTTATACTCAAGTACGCATAAACTTCGATCGCTTGTTTTCACATCACTTGTATACTCAAACAAAATAGTCTTTGTGTACATATTTTCTTTGTACATACCAAATACTTTTCATACAAAATTTTCATCCATACATAACACGATACCTTTTTACAAATATTCCAACACGTATAAACTTTGATCATTCGCTTCCGTTTCATCCAGATAGACCAACTGAATACCATTGGTATTGAAAGGAGCTTTCTCTTGAGTAAAACTTCTTTCAAATCAATGGGCCACCCTTATGGTGTAAGTCCCATCCCTCCTATGTACATCCATCTTTATCTGTACATAAAAACTCGTTCGTGTACATATTTACTTCCTTGTACACATTCAAACTTGTAAATAATCAAGTTACGCTCGTTTTAAACGTTCATTTCACAGACACTTGTTTATATTGCATAAACTGCTGTAAATAAAGATCATGCATTGTTTATATTTCCTTCATAAACTCCTGTGAATACATATCACACACACACACACACCTGTTTATACAATTGTCTAATCATAACATAACAATTAGACTAATCAATAGGTTCCCAGAGTAATAGCCTCCGCTTGGGCTTCATACAAGATAACTCATCCCCAGTTGAGTTTAGCCTCCGCTTGGGCTATATACAAGACAATCCATCCCCAAGATGGGTCACCTCCGCTGGCTTCATACAAGATATTTTATCTCCAGAGTTTAGCCTTCTCTTGGGCTTTGTACAAAGAAACTCTCCCCACGAGTTAGCCTCGCTTAGGCTTCAGATAAGACAACACTCCCTGTTGAGTCACCTCCTCTTGGGCTTCATTCAAAAGAACTCCTCATTGAGTTTAGCCTTCTTGGGCATCATACAATGAAAGAGACAGAAATCTCTTAATAGCCTCCTATTGGGCTTCCAATACAAAGAATCACCCGCGCTAAGATAGAACCCTGAAAGGATGGTTTCCCGGTGAAATCACTTTCAAATTCCCCAGAGAGTAAAATTTCCCGGTGAAATTGCTCTTATTCAGAAAAGGATGGTTTCTCGGTGAAATACCTTTCAAGCCAAAGCCAGCCATACCCTATAGCTTCCTCTTGAGCTTCATACAAGGACCCTCGATGACCCTCGATGACCCTCGGAATGCCTCCTCTTGGGCTAACAATACAACGACCCACGGGCTTCTTAAAAGCATCCCTTTAATCCAATCAATTTCTCCTTGAGATTTAGACATCTATCATCTCTATGGAAGAAGTATCTCATCTATCACATCACATACAGTCAAAAACTTTTTCTCAAACTTTTTTCATAAACTATTTTCAAACAAAAACATCTCTTAACAGTAAGTGGTAACGCTTGTACACCCAAGCAAAACACCCAATACTTACAGTTAAAAGATTTAATCATCTTTTTCAAACATCTTTCTTAAACATGTAAGTGGTAACGCTTGTACACTCAAGCAAAACACCTAAATACTTACGATGAAAGATTTTAATCAGTCAAACTTTTCAAAAATGTATGTGATGAAATAGATTAGATACATTTTTCATTAAGATGACATTTGTCTGTCTCTTACTAACATCCCGTTGCTTTCCACTAGCATAAGTGGGAACTACGATTGCTCTCGACTTTCTCAACATCCTTTGAGAATACGTGAGGCACAAGGTCTCATCCTTGCCGAGCAAATTTCTTTCTCTCGGACCAAACAAACCATAGAACCCTGTAGATCCGAGCTACAAATGCTCTGATTCCCACTAGGGGATATGTATGCAGAAGATCCATAGATCTTTGCGAGCACAATAAAAATAAAACCTAGAATCCCATATAATCTACCGTTTCTTAAAATCCCAAAGGAGAAACTTTCCCAATCATAGAAATAGCAATTAAAAACACACAAACATATTCATATATAAAGCTGTAGATAACTACATATATTTAGGGTGCTCCATCTATTCCCTTTATATAACAATCCCCCTTACTCAGAATCTCCCCAATGCGTTACGCCTAGTTTGCGCTAGTCACACGCATACCAATATCAATTGAGGGTATTTCAGCTTTCCCCTTTTTCATAATCATTAAATCATCTTTCTTGTGTTGAAAATAATAAAGCTTGATGCTCGCAGCATCTTTATAAACAAATCAAAAGATTTAAATCGTTACGAGCCAGAAGATCCGAACTCACGTTCGCATCCTCTAGCGCGTCACCTTTTAACGCGAACAAGTTGGCATCGCATTTCATACGGTATGGAATTGATAGAAGTTATACATGTTGGAATATGCATGGTGAGAAAAGTTACGAGAATGTTGAATCGGGGGATAAGAGGACCTATGCTTCAAACGACAATTGCACAGATACATACGATTATGATCGAGTCGAAGAAATTGCAGAAGTGCTTGAAGAAGGTCTTAATGATTGTCCCAAAATGTTCGAGAGGTTGGTAAGCGATGCAGAGAAACCGTTGTATAATGGTTGTACAAAATTCAGAAGATTGTCTGTGGTATTAAAGTTGTACAACTTAAAGGCGGGAAATGGATGGTCGGGTAAAAGTTTTATAGAGTTATTAGTCCTTATGAAAGATATGCTACCAGAGGATAATGTTCTTCCCAATCAAACGTATGAGGCCAAAAAGATGTTGTAATCTATTGGCATGAGCTATGATAAGATACATGCATGTCCAAAAGATTGCGTTTTGTTTCGAAACGAGTATGCATCGTTAAATGAGTGTCCTAAATGCGGTACCCCTCGATATAAGAAAGAGTTGTCTCTGAAAAAAGTCATATGGTATTTTCCTATAATTCCGAGATTTAGACGGATGTATCATAGTGAAACCGATTCAAGACACTTGACTTGGCATGCAGATGAAAGAATTATTGATGGAAAATTTCGACATCCAGCAGATTCACCACAGTGGATGAAAATTGATAATGATTATCCTGAATTTGGAAAATAAGCAAGAAACCTTCGCTTGGCATTGTCTACTTATGGAATGAACCCACACGGTATTCAAAGTATCTCGCATAGCACATGTCCTGTGATTCTTATGATTGATAACCTATCTTCGTGGCTATGTATGAAGCGTAAGTACATGATGTTATCTATGTTAATTTCCAGGCCTAAATAACCAGGAAATGACATAGATGTATACTTGGAACTCTAATCGAAGATTTGAAGATTTTGTGGGAGAACGGTGTGGAGGTTTATGATGGGTATAGGAAACAAAGTCTCAACTTGAGGGCGATGTTGTTTGGAAAAATTAACGATTTTCCAGCATACAAAAATATATCCGGGAATAGCATTAATGGTGAAAAAGCGTGTCCTGTATGTGAAGACGGAACCGATACGACGCGATTGAAACTTTGTCAAAAGAATGTCTTTCTCGGTCATCGTAGATTCTTAACTTCTAAACATCAATATCGTGGATGGAGAAAAGAGTTCAATGGAGATACCGAACAATGTAGAGCTCCGCCTGGATTGACAGGTGATCAAATTTTTGAAAATGTGAAAGATGTGAGTATTCAGTTTGGCAAGCCTTTTGCACGAATAGTTGTTACAGGTGGGTGGAAGAAGAGGTCGATTTTTTTTAATTGCCATATTGGAAATCTTTGTACGTAAGACATTTTCTTGATGTGATGCATATTGAAAAAAATGTATTTGGATGTTATTGTATGCTACTCAATATAAAAGGGAAGTATAATGATGGCCTTAACGCAAGGGAGGACATGGTACAAATGGGAATAAGAACTGAATTGGGACCCGTGAAGAAAGGAAGACAGACATATCTACCACCTACTGTTTACACTCTATCTAGAAAGGAGAAAAAAATATTGTGTAAGTTCCTAAGTGAAGTTAAAGTTCTAGAAGGCTACTCATCATATATTAGGAGACTTGTGTCTATAAAATACCTCAAGTTAAAGAGTTTAAAGACACATGATTTCCATGTTATAATGGAACATTTTCTACCGATAGGTATACGTTTTATTCTGCTAGAAAAAGTAAGAAGCACAATAACTAAATTGTGTTTTTTCTTCAAGTCAATTTACAATAAGGTGATCATTCCTGAGATCTTACCAACATTGCAAAAAGAAATAGTTTTTACTTTGTGTGAGCTTGAAATGTATTTTCCACCAACGTTTTTTGACATAATGGTTCATCTTGTCGTTCATCTTGTCGTTCATCTTGTGAAAGAGACAGAATTGTGCGGACCAACTTATATGAGATGGATGTACCCTGCGAAACATTATATGAAAATATTAAAAGGGTATGTGAAAAACCGAAGTCGACCAGAGGGTTGTATTGCCGAACGATACATTGTTGAAGAAGCGGTTGAGTTTTGTATTGAATATCTGTCAAATGTTCAATCAATTGGACTCCCCAAATCTCATATTGTTGAAAAAAAAGAAGGTAAAAAGCTAATTGAAAATAAAGTTGTTACAGTATCAAGGGTCGAACGGGGTCAAGTGCATTTGTATGTTCTGTACAATGAGATTGAGGATGAGTTGTATGTTGAAATACACAAGGGTTTTCTTCAAGGTTTAAATCCGAATAGAAATGAGAATTGGATTGTACGAGACCACAATCGAAGTTTTATACCATGGTTTAAGGAACACATTTATTCAAAGTATCGTTCAAATCCCGCTTTAGTAATGTCGCACCCCAAAATTTACCCTCTTTATCATAGGTCTTCTTGGATTTTTCTTGCAAGGGTATGAGTTCAAAAATGTGGATTTATTGATGTCTTGGTTCTAAGTTAGCTCGCCTTTTGGCCTGGTATTTGATTGAAGTTCCCCATGTTTGAGATGAGCTGTAGTACAATGGTTGGAATCGTGATCGTGACTTTCTTGCTTAATTCATCTAGTGTTTTGAGTCAAATTTGGAAATTGAAGTTTGAATTTGAGAATGTTTAGAACTTGAGTTTATGGCGGATTATTTGATACATTAGGTTTTTGATTCGTCTAAAAACTTATATGTTTACAATGACATAATTTAATACAAGCATCTCATCATGCTTTATTTCTTGTGTCAACCAAGATTATTTCAAACGGTGGTTCAATTGATACAAGATATTTAGAGCAATTAATTTGTTCGGGATTCAAAGTGCTTTGTACGCCTAAGTTCTATATTAATTTCAAGATACGAGGAGAATGTGAGTTTGTTATATCTGAAGATTCTAATTGGTACAAGTCCATCCAGCCTTCAAGCCATCTTTTCATTTACAAGGTTCAAGAGGTACAAAGGAAAATCTTGAATATATTGTTTCGAGTTACTTCAATCTTGCGTCAATTCTTGTGAGTTGTACAAATTGTGACATTTGCAAGTATCAATTCAAATTATATTAAAATTCCAAATAATAATTCAAGATTGTTACAAGTAATGGTGGAATTTTACAAATTCAACTTCAATTCAAATGACAAAACGAGGTTACAATTGTATCGATTCCAAACTACACGAGAAATTGATTTTGCTACAAAATTCTCAAGTTTCCTCCAAGCCTCTTTCTTCTTCACTCCGGCTTCATCATTGGCAATCCTTCAAGTCCGTCCAAGCCTTGCTAAAGCTGCTGCCCAGTCCATGCTCTCTAAAATGTCCTCACTCATGTTACATGAAAAACAAAGAGAAATGGTTAGCAAGTGAACAAAAGATCGAAATATAAATATGAACTCAAAAACAAGCATTTCAAAGAGTCTTTCTAAGCTCATCATTAGGATTTTGTATTGAGATCAGATTTTCAGGGACGTTTTGTTTTTCAATTATGTTCAAGTTTGGCCAAATCGCATGTAGCTCAGATCTTAATCAAAGGTCAAGACCTCACCTTTTGCAAATCACAACAACCTTTGTTGTTGGTTCACAAAAGGGAGGTGTAGCTCAGCTAACATCATAGCTACTACCAATATTGCAGTTTTAAAAGAAAATTCAGTTCAGCCAATATAAAGAAAAGGAGGTCAACATATTGCAGCAAGTAAAACAGAGAGAATGCATGGTTATCAACACCGCAGAAGCAACAGCAAGTAAAACAGAGAGGAATGCATGGTTATCAACACCACAGAAGCAATAACAAGTAAAACAGAGAGGTGTCATGCTTATAGAAAGCGACAGCACAACATGTTATAGCAACCAATGCAAGCAACAGAGACAGGAGAAGTAGAAGGAAAGGATAACCAAGCATGCTCTGTTCAGAAACAAGGATAAAGGACTCTAACCAGCAGCCTTGAAGAGGAGGAAAAAACCAATAGCCAGAACAGAACAAGCAGAGTATCTGTTTAGAAAAAAGAGAAGAGAGGTCCAAAACCAAAAAGAAGAGATAACCAGGAATAGAAAGAGTATCTATTCTAAAATCTAGGAACCAAGAGATAGCATCTATTCAGAAAAGAAACCAGTTCCAAACCACTAACCTTGAGGATACCAGTTCAAGACACCAGAAAAACCAGCATGAAAAACCAAATATAGCATCGGTTCTAAACTATAGCCAAGATAAAAAAGATAACAAAGCATCTGTTCTACAATCAGAAAAACCCCAACACTCTAAGTGTTCATCATTTCCCTAATACAAAACCCTTCGAAACTTATTTTTTAAAATACAAGTTTTGATTGCAAAGAGAGAGAATGGAGATGATTTAAAGCCACATCAGGAAACAATAACGATAGTGAATCGGAAAGAGGTTACCGGGAGAAGTCTTGGCCGCATGTGAGTCTCCGTCAACCGTGGCCTTCCTCTTTCGTGTCGCCGTCACCACCGATCACCATTATCAAAGGGTTAGGGTTCCATAAATTCCTTTCACGATCCACAACAAACCGTGCAAAAACTGAAAAAATCAAAACCAGAATCATAGTCAGAAAAAGAAAATGGATCAAAGAATGAGAGAGAGAGCCGATTTCTGTAACAAATCGCGGCGGGATTGGGAGAGAGAACGGCGGCGAGATTGAGAGAGGGGCGATGAGGGTTTCTGGGTCGCGAGAGAAAACAGACGAGTTTACTTCTTTTTCTTTTTCATTTATTTTGTTTTAAGTTGATAGGATTAGGATTAATATTAGTATTATTATTAGTTAACTAATTATTATTATTATAACTAACTATTATTATTATTACTAATATTTATTATCATTACTAATTTTTAACTATTAACAACTATTATTATTATTATTATTTACTATTATTATTATTAATAGCTATTAGTATTTTCTTAATTAATAATAATTATTATTACTATTCTTAACTAATAAAATATTTAGCATACTCCCAAAAATACAAAAATATAATAATAATAATAATAATGTTAGTTAGATTTTTTTATTATTATTTAATAGGAAATTTCTTTTAGCATTTTTCTCTACTCGACCCCGATATACCCGTATTGCTGTTATTTCTTAGAGCTTTGAGTTTCTGTTTTCTCTGATCAACGACGCATTGTGCTTCATACGGAGTTTTCTGAAGGCTCTTTGGGCACTTTATTTGGGCCCAGGAGTATCTGTCTCTGGTTTTCTTTCTGTACCGCTCAAACCCGCGTCATTCAGGCTATCTCTAAACCTTTACCTTTTTCAATTATTTTATTTTGTGTAAATAATATTTTGTGCGATGTATTAAATAATAATTAGTTCTGATAGTTCTTATTTGACAATTTATCGATTAAACTATTAGTCGATTTCTTATCAAATAGGAAAAATCGTTTCTAATAATTATTTAAATTTCCGATTGTATTGTATGATATTTTGTCTGTTTATTTACTCATTCAATTTTTATTCACCATTGTACACTCTGCACAAAATTCAAAATTAAAATCAATTTGATTCCACTTTAATTGAATCATATGTCAATTTCCTAAAGGGTCTCATAGTTGGGGATGGGCATGGCCATCCTCACGAGATTGGTTAAAGCCCTTGTTGCTTTAATCAATCATAACCCGAAAATAACATTGATCTATACACCAATCACCATGCACCAGGGTCTCATGGTTGGGGATAGGAGCACCTATCCTTACGAGGTTAATCGAGTCCATATACTTGATTAACCATAACCCACTTCCATTTTATCTCAGCACGCGTATCAGAACACTTTCGCAATTAAAGTTTCAAACCTCGATTCAACGTCGAGTGCATTTTCAAAACCTTTTTCATAATAAAGTACAAGTTTTTTAGTCGTTGGACGCTAGACCAATTGCTAAAAAACTTGTCCCCAAATAAACTTTTAGGCTTTAAGTCGTTGGACGCTAGACCGTTGCTTAAAGACTTAAATAACGTGAAACTCGTTTCACTTCATTTTCTCAAGAAAACCTTTTGGATGATAGACGACTCATGGGCATTAGTTTCTGGTTTCTAGTATTTGAATCGTGAGACGTTAGCCTTATTGTTCGGTACTTTTTCATCCACATAAAAAACAATTCAACTCACTCAAATTCTTTTATCGCTCATATGCGATCATAAAAACTCTTTTCCGACAAAGAGTGTGCAATAGTCATTTCAAACACGAACGTGGACTTAAAGATTTTCAAACAAACTAAACAAGTCCAAGTTCAAGCATTTGAAATGTCTAATGCACGATTTTTCTTATAAAATCAATACAACAAACTTAAAACCTTTTTAAGAGGAACTATAGAGTTTTGACTTTCCCATTGCACAAGGGAATATGTAGGCACACGGTTCTGAAACCGTGTCAAAATCAAAATAATAATAAACAATTCTTTTTCTTTTGGTATTTATAACTTAGCAATAAACACACACACGAACGCGTAGAATTAAATGGGTCCCATCTAGTACAATGGATGTAAGGGGTGCTAATACCTTCCCCTTACATAACCGACTCCCGATCCCACTTTTTTTGGTCACGTAGACTGCCTTATCCGCATGTTTGGGGTTTTATCTATATTTTCCCGTTCTTTTTTAGAACAAATAAAATTAGGTGGCGATTTCACTGTTTTCGGAAATTTAAACAATTTTTGAAAATCGAGTTGCTTCAAGTAACATAAAGTTTGAGATGTTTAGCATATGGTCCAAGTTTGGTTGTGTTTTCTTATAGCGCATACGCAATTAATGGATACACATTTTATACCAAAGAACAGGATGATAAAGTACTATGCAAAATAGTGGTGTCACCTTGGTAGCTGAAGCAATGCACATATCAAGTGTGAAGGACTTAAACCTAAAATTTGCAAATCTGTCACATTTTGGGGTTATCGAGCGCATTTGGGTGTTTGATTACGAGAAATTTCAGATTCCTATATTTGGTTGCAAGTAGGTTGAAAATAATAATGGCATACGAATGAATAAATCAGGATTTTTTCATGTGGATCTTAACAGGGTGGGGTACAAAGACGAGCCTTTCATTCTAGCCTCTCAAACTAAATAAGTGTTCTATGTCACTGATCCGTCAAGTACGAAATGGTCTATAGTGATTTTATCTAACAAAGTAATTGATGAAAACATTGGAGATCAAGGCGATATTGGTGTTGACATTGAATCTTTTACAAAAAATTATTAAAACGAGAATGAATCATGTATTAGAAATGATCATAATGAGGGTATTTGGATCAATTCAACCGTCCGCGTTGTTAAGAGACGAGTAGAATATATTCCTACCAAGAAAAGAAAGAGACGTTAGTGAAAAAGGTTATAATATATATAATTATAGCCTATATCATTCAATAAAATTTAAATATATGTCATTTAAGTTTTTTTCTTTATAGTATTTATGATTGTGGATTTTTATATTTGTCATTTGATTTTATTTGATTTTTCTTTATTATAGGTCAAATGGCTAGTAATCAAGAAAACTCACAAGATGCAAATGTTCCAGAAGATACTTTAGAAAAAGATATTACGCGAGGGATAACTATTATGAGGGGAATCATCTGTGATAGAGATAGAGGAGTTACATATAATGTAGATTGGAATAATGAGGACCAACTAATTGGGTCTAATGCTGCAAAGTTGACAAGTTACATCGGTACACTTGTTCATATGCACATTACGATCACCACTCCTAGATGGAAAAGAGGAGAGTTGGATGAAGCTAAAGAAAAAATTCGGACTAGGATAAAGGTGCCATATATGGTTGTTGTTATTTGCTTTATCTTGACGATAATGTGTTTAAATTACTAATACTACCACACTCTATGGGTATGTTTTTTTGTAGAGGTCTTTTAACATTGAAGATACCCGCAAAAAGTATATAATGGGTTTTGCCGAAAAAAGACACAGAGGGTGGAGAACTTTTTTAACAAACAAGTATCTTAAAGATGTGGAATGAAATTTTGTTGAAGAGGATCCAGAACGTCCAAAGATATATGAGAGCTTCATTGCACCTGAAGAATGAGTTTCTTTTGTAGGCCAAAGAAGAGATGAGAATTTCAAGAAAGTGAGTGCCATAAATCGCGAGAGAGCGTCAAAACCCACATATCCATATAAAAAAGGGCGTTTGGGATATGCAAGCTTATAGGAAAAAATTGTAAGTAAATATAAATTCTACGATCTTATTAATTCTCTCAATGTGTTATAATTGATGATCTTATTAATTTAGAAGCTTAATTGTGATGTATTTAATAAAATTATAAATTAATAAATATATATTCTCATGGATATGAGAGAAGTAGATACTAAAGTATCAATATCTACAATCATACAAACTTATTTTTCCTTATAACCGACTTTGTCTAGTAAGAATGGTGATAGGTCCAATTATTTTTGCCGATAACTTTTACAAAGGCCCATTAAGAATGGTGATAGGTCCAATTATCATTAGTATGTAAAGACATTTCTATCAAATAATACAAGTTTCTGAATTACAATATCACCCTCTTATAGAGTTTTCCCTTTAAATAAAATAAGTATATATTATAATGTTGTATTTTTTTGTTTATGTGTAAAATCAATTGAGCTAGTAATTGCAGTAAATTTTAACATTTTGTAATGACATTTTATTTTTTAATATTTTTAATATTTTAAAGGAGTAAATTTTAACATTTTTGAACTATGATAAAGCGTAATTAATATATGTAAAGAGAAATATTAAAGGAGAAATATTACTATAATACGTTTAGAACTATGATAAAGCGTAATTATAATGTAAGTGACATAAAAAAATAAAATTAAAATGATAAGCTTCAAAGTAACATAAAAACTATATTTTATTTTTATTACTAATGGTACTCTATGTTGGCATTTAGAAGTAACCAGCAACACAACTTAATCGATATTATTCTCTATCTTATTAGATGGAAACACAAATATTAAATGACAACTTATAAAATATTTCAGCTTATACAATCTAAACAAACGAATTAGACTGGAACACGTATACATTTTTTACGAACACAAGCCGGTTTATATAATTTGCCAGTTTTGGAACAATAAAGAACAAGTTCACAATCAGAATCTTTGATACATGGAAATTTTGGCCCTGTAAAAAAAAATTAAATAATATACAATAAAACATAATGTACGAATTAAAGAATTAAGTTGATTATGAATAAAAAATCACTTACCTGCAATACTCGATGAAAGGAAAAATATAATAAATATAATCATAACTGAAACAAATTTGGAAAATAGGGCCATTTATTAATTCTTTTGTACAAGTAACAAATTGCTTTATCAATTTATAATTTATAAACTTCGTCCTCTCCTTATATCAATAGGTAAAATAAAAAATATAGTGATTATCCCTTTAACATATTAAAATAACAACTAGTTTATGACTTTTCATGACATTAATGAGTAAAATTATAAGATATCTCATAAGAGAAGTTTTAAATTGATCAACAACACCTTAAAATATCATGAAGAGTTTCTTACTAGTAATATTGTATGCATTAATTGATGGAGACGCATGTTGCGACCACTAAAATTTTAAGAGAAGTTTTTCCACAAGCTATTCCTTTGACTTATATTTCTAAATTATAACATAAATATTTTATTTATATATTTTTACATTTACATGATCCATAAATGTAATTATAGAAAAAGAATAAAGTATTTGACTCATTAATAAATCGTAAGAAGCTATTCACATATACGGGGCATTTTAGTTACTTAGGATCACACCTTTCACTTTTTATACTTTTAAAATAAAAATTCAATCGCTTTTGTTATTCCATGCATTTAACCAAAAGTCTTGCCTTTATCCTAAACTGGCAAGGTAAAATTTTTGAAACTGAATTTTTGGCTTGCAACTGAATGGGTAAATGAAGAGTGTTTTTATAAAATAATAAAATTTTTGAAATGTTTGTTAAGGGAATTTCTTATGTCATTTAAAGATTTTCAACCCATTGTCATCAATAGATGTTTACAGAAAAGAAGCTTTAAGATAATAAGTCAGATATAATGTAATTGAAAATGCTTTGAAATAGTTCTTGTTCCACTAGAGTGTCTTCCATTAGAATTGTGGATATTTTAAAATCCAGACCGGATATCAAATTTGTGAGAGTATTGTGTCACTAGTTTATTGGTTAAACTATTGGATTATTTGTCGAACTATATGATTAAACCAGATTGAATCAAATAACTCACTTGAATAGAGTGGTCATTATAACAAAATTATATAGATATTTTTGTCAAACCAAATGATACAGTTTCTACAAAATAAATTATTGCTTAAATTATTTAAAAATATCATATCATAAATAAATTCACAAGTTTATAAGTTCAATTCTAATTTTAAACACATATAACAAAATACTACAAATTTACAAAGTCTAATTACAAACAAAACTTAATTGCAACATAGTTTAATTGAATAGTTTATAACAAAATAACTCCATTGTCTAATATATTTAATTTCGAGGAGGAAAAATTATTTAAATACTGAGATCTTCTTCAATAGCAAATCCACTTGCAACATGCAGCATCTTCCCCGTCAAAAATATCATTATTTTTATTTTATTTTATAATTTTTTAGTAAAAATAATTAAAAACATGTCTTTTTGATTATTTAAAATTAAAAAATAAAATAAAAAACACAATTAAACCACCGGTTTAACCGATTTACATCATTTATTTACCGGTTTGCACCAGTTCAATGACAAATTTAATCCAATATTTTAATCGACCGCCACGGCCCGGTTCCTGATTCGACCGTCAGTTCGATTTGATTTTTAAAACACTGGTAAAAATGTGTCAACTTATTGTGTCGCTTCTTTACCCACATATTTGTTGTGAATTAAGTGTGAGAAAGAAGTCTTACATTGATTAGAAAGAAAAAAAAAATTAAACACCATATAAATTATAGCATTTTAACACACTTTGTCTAAAAAAAAGTGTCCCTAATATAAAATGTTTCCTCCTTAGAATTGCCTTAATATTCTCTATGTATTTGGTGTTAGCGTTTTGTTAAGCATTTTTTTTAATAAATATTTAATTCATCTAATGAATAATCCTTTGAAGAAGGGACAATATTTTCTTTTGTTTAAAACTATATTCAGGGGAACAAATTCACAAATAAATAATTGACAATGTCAATGTGCTAAGGTTTTTGGATATTGGAGGAAAGCAATTTCTCAAAATATAACTTTCCATATATAAATAACATATATCACTTTTTCTACTTTATTTATATTAAGACAATATAACTTTCCATATATAAATAACATATATCACTTTTTCTACTTTATTTATATTAAGACGGAAAAAATGAACTGTTAAGAGGTGGAACTTCCACATAAAACTACCCAAGGCACAAGAAGTATTCAAAATAGAAAAACAAAGACAAAAAATAAAGATAAACACAACAAAGCGAAATCCACACCACTCATGTAAACAAGGTCCAACTACACACCACAAAAAGCACTGAAATTTATAAACAACTTATAGAAAAATGATTAGATCTCAAACACCTATGCCCACCATCAACAAGAACATAACCCCCACAAACAATCCTAAAATCACTTACATGTAGAGGGGTACAGTCAAATCACTCAAACTATTACTGCCTCAGACAAAAGATAGGATTATGTAGCCAATTTGAGAACAAGAGGGAGTTCAACAATTACCTATTAAGAAACCAAGTCCATACCAAATGAATGCTCTTATTCTTCCCCTCGATCACATTAGATGATGACCTAGAAAAAAGCTTATCATTCTGCACACGTTAAATAGACCAAATCACTGCATACCAAACCATAATAAAACCACCTCTGTTTTTAGACTTACCTCCTAAGAAGTACACAGACATGAAAACACTCGTCAACTCCCTAGGAAATACTACCTGAAACCCTAACCTCCCAAATACCTATACCAAACAGTGGACAAAAAATTACAAGTAACAAATAAATAGGTCGCGAATAAAGTTAAACTAAAAGTCAACAAATAAGGTAGCATCGGCTTAGTCGGGGCTAAAGTTAACTTTGAAAAAAGTCAATAAAATCAGGTAGCTTCAGCTACCCTAAGGATAAAGTCAAACTCCAATAGTCAACAAAATTGACTTGACCAACGCTAAAGTCAACTTTAAAAAGTCAATAAAATTGATTAGCCTCAGCTCCACCGACACAATAGTCAACTTTGAAAAGTAAACAATTTTAAAAGTCAATAAATAGTCAACACAAAAATGTTTGAGTGTTTGAATCCCCTCCTTAAACTTAATGATGTTTATAAAACCACATTACATATTACAAATATGTATGTTAGAAACATGACAAATTCACATTAAATATCGGGTTACTATTGTGGCACATAATATGGGTTCTCTCATTGCTTCAGCTTATTTGAATCACAAAAGAAAATTCAATATTATTATATAACAGACAATAAAATAACCTGCATAAGGGGACAATACGAGAATAATGTGTACGCATAAGGCTCCACCCAATTATGTATTAAAAAAAAAACATAGGTGTATAGAATATTATAATGTAACCTTCATGTTCTTCACATTATTCTTTAATCATTGAGAAGAAATCCCAAACGAAGTGATTTTATCAACACTAATGTTAAAGGTTTTGAATTGCATGAAAGAAAGTAAAAGCAAACAATTACACAATATTGACTATATCTTCTATGGATTAAAAAGAAATACTAATCACATTCTAACCAACCTTTTAACTGCCTCTAACTCTATTTAGAGAATCTCTTTGTGGAATGCAAAATATCAGACAACTAATCAAATGAGAGTTAGAGGACAAATAGTTTTGGTTATGAGTCTGGACATACACTCTCGTGTTTTGTAAATCTTGAATAAGTGAATTGCTTTGAGCAGTGTCTTATGTGGCCTTTTGATTCTCAGTAGTTTTGTTTGCAGAATTTGATTGAGACGTGGAAGAATCAGGTGGAGCATAATTCTCATTGAACCTGAGCCAGCAGGTAGCAACAACATGCCCATGTTTTCCACAGTGTTGGCATGTAGGACAATTGTTGGTGGTTTATCTTCCTTTGCCACGGCCTCTTCCACGGGATGCACGATTTCCTCTTCATCTATAGCCTGAGAAGGCTCCTCTAGAGCCCTGAGATTCTTGATTTAGATGAGCAATATTGGCAGCAATGTTAGCCATAACCAATTCTTGGCGAAACTTCTCAAGTTGAGCTTCCTGCACATATAGCAGTGCTTCAACATCATACAAATTGAGAGTAACTAGACTACCATACATTTGCATCACAAAGGGATTGTATTCCCCTGGAAGTCACTCAAGGATCGAATCTATCTGATCCTATTCTGAAATTGAATCTCCAACGGCAAGGAGAGAATTCACAACTGCCTTTACACGAAGAACAAATTCAGTGATTGTTCCGTTCCATTTCTTGGTGGATTTGAGTTTAACGGAAGCTGGCGAACACGAGCCTTCATTAGTGCATTGAAGTATTGGTGGATTTTGTCCCATACTTCAAATGCATGTTTGCAAGCTAGAATGCGAGGCAAATTGGATTCAAATATTAAGGATAGAAACCAGATAAACACAATTTGATCTTGAACAATCCATGATACATACTGCAAAAATCATACCTACAAGACGATATTGCGCGGTCTTGATTTCAGGAATCATGATTAACCACAATCTTGTGCATCTTTCGTGAGAATCACCTCGACATTGATTTCAAAAGAGATAGTTATTGTCCGTTGATTGAAAATTTTGGACCAAACACATTGATGCCTTTGGAAGAGGAGAACACAACGGCTGACGTCGATGCTTGCTCGATGCCTTTGATTCTAAATTCATGATTATCACCAAATTCCATTGTCGCACACGAAGCTTTGAGCAAGAACGCAACTAGTCACGAACGAGAAGATAGCGATGGGGAAGAGTAACAGAGATTTATGGAGGGAAGCGCGATAGATCGTATGGCGAATGATACCATGTCAAAGATGAATATACATGTTCATCTTCTTGCACTAAGAAGCTGATGAAACGAAACAGAATAAGCTTTTACAGTTGAGAAAAGAGATAACAAACTCTATCATTGGATGATAGGAACCATTCTATGGCCAATCATAGAAAGACACGTAGGCAAGTAAAAAACTATACAGTAAAAATGATATTTCTCTAAATATGATATGAGCTTTATCTATTTTATATATCATAGTTAGTTAAAATCATGTTTTCCTGATTTCCATAACTTGCTGGGGCTGGCTGGCCTTTCTCTAGATGAATTGAAGATCTTAACATACTAAGCTTTGTGTAATGCAATTATTTAATTTAACTTGGGATGTAATTAATGATCATCAATCCTTTATTGTTCAATCAATCGACATATTTTTTGAGAAATCATCATTCCGTTTTAAGCATTATAAAACAAGATCAACATAAAACAAGATCAACATTCCGTTTTAAGCAGAAAACTAAAACTTTTATTTAAATTGCAGAGGAACTTTTATCTTTGAGTGAACAAATATTTCAACAAAATCGACGCCGACGATAGAGCCTTTCTATACTCATGACATTTGGCACCTGTAGTACTCATTGCATTTGAAGTTGAAGAACACAATAAAGCGAGGGTCATACTGACTTGTTCACATGATCAGTATAAGCAAATTAGTTTACTAATACTACCTTTTGTTTCTGAATGTCTTTAATATTCTTTGATGATCTCACTGCAAATCTCTAAAATACAGTACTGCAAAACCATAGTGAAACATTAACATGAAAAACATGGTGGAAAGAAAAAATGAACTATGCAGTAACTACCAAAAATGAATACTTGAAATGTCATTAGTATAAACAATAGTTCTAATTGGTCAATCAAAATTCTAATCCAACACAAATATTAAATTAGAATTTAAAGAAGATAACCTAAATAAAATTAATCCTAAGACACTGTATAAATACCATAATATACTCTTGTAAACTATTTACATTACTTAATAATTTTATTAATCAATTATTTCATCAAATAAACAATTAAACGAAGAAAGAAAAACAGATTACATAAATCGAAAAAGAATAAATGAGGCGTATATATGAAGATGAACCTTATTTAGTAGCAATGTGGACTCATGGAAGTATTTTTTTTTCTAGAGATGTTTTTATATTTTTCTAAAGAATTTTATTTTTTATATCTTTTTCAATAAAAATATATATATTTTAAACTAATTTATATAATAAAACAAATTTATAAAAAAGACAAATTTTGAATAAATTTTAATCGTTTTAATTAAATGGTTCACTTTGTTAACCACTTAAATTTTTTTTATGGTTCAATTCAGTTAAGTTCAAATATATAATTCAATGAATAATATTTTTGAACACCAAAACACTTATGTATTTGAAAAATATGAACTTTTTTAATCAATTTGATTGTTTTGGTATTAATTTATTTTAGGTGAACACTCCAGTACCCGTGCATATAATTGTGTACCAGTCAGTATCCTTAACCAATAAAATACTATGATTCAATGTTATGTCATTATTTTATTTTATTGAATTTTAAAATAAATTAAAACTTTAATACAATTTGTACTAAATGTACCAGTACCCCACTATTTATCATGGGTACCTAAAAATTTACGTTTGTTTTACCGTTTAAGAACCGTCCGATTGTTGTATTTTTTGTTGGTTTGACAATTTATATATAAATGTGGATCTTGTGTGCTATTTATATGTTTTTAGCAATTGTGATAAAATTGTTTATGGCATTATGGTGGAAAAATACATTGTTTGATTTTGATATCAATGTATGCTTTGATGAATGTTGTGGGTAGCATTTCGGCTTGAATCCTAGTGGATGTTTGTTATATACATGGTTTGATTTAAAATGCAGGTTGAGTATGATAAAGGTAATTAGTATTGTTGAATTATGCTTGTGTGTGCATTTCACTAAGCCCAAAATAAGTTTTGACAGCACCTCTACAAAAGCGCTTTTAAGAGAAAGCACTTTCATAGGCCTTAAAAAATTTTCGCTTAAAAAAAGCGCTTTCATAGGGTACCCTAAGAAAGCGTTTTTCAAAAAGTGCTGCTAAAGGCCTTTGAAAGATCTCATCTGAGAAAACGCTTTTGAAAAGGGTTGCTAAAGGTTAACCTTGGAAAGCTCTTTTCAAAAGCCCTCTTATAGCTGACCTTAAGAAATCGCTTTTAAAAGCTACCGCTATAGGCTAGATAATAAAGCGCTTTTAAAGGAAAAAACGCTCTTATATCGGGGTTTTAGAAAGCGCTTTTAAAAGCGCTTTCATAGATAATTTTATAATTAAAATTAATAACCCTAAATACGATTTCATTCTCTCATTCTCTCGTGTTCTGTTCATCGTCTTCAGCCCTTAGTGTTCTTCGTCTGACATCATATTCTTCCTTGGTAAGGTTCAGATTTTTTGATTCTTCTGCTATGGTTGTGTTTTTGTTTCAGAATTTTTGATTCTTCTGCCATGGCTGTGATTTTCGTTTCTAGAAGTTTCTCTGCTTTCTTGTTTGTAAATTCCTGTTTTGTTTCCAGAAGAATGGTCTGCCATGGTTGTTTAGTTTTTAATTTCTTTTTTCTCCTATGTGAATATAATAGTAACATTACCATCCTTATCACCTCTGTGCATTATCAACATCATCGTACTTACTCTGGATTTGCAACCTCTGACGGTTCCGCCTCTATTTTAATTCATCTGTCTCTATTTGGTGAATTTAATTGTGATGAATATCTATGTTATTCTGTTAGTATCTTTTTGACGAAAACTATTGAAGAATCTGGTTTAGGTTGTCTCGATTTTGTGAACTAATCATAGTGCTTGTATCTTGCTTTTTTGCGATATTCAAATTTAAGCCAAACTGTTGATATTTACTTGTGTTAATGATTTATGTTTATTGGTTTTGAGTGGATGAAGAGTGCTTGTGTTAATAATTTCTGTTTGTTGGTTTTGAGTGGATGAAGAGTTTGGGATATTGTTAGTATGTTATCAATAGAAGTTTCAATGAATTTGTGGTGATTAATTCTGATTTTGTTTGTGCTGCTACATGTTTAAGTTGAGAATAATGAGTAAATCGGTTGTAGCATAGTTTGGGTAACTTCCGTTTGATATTCAGATTGTTTGAGAAGAACTTTAATGCGCGTTACTAAGTTTGTTCATGGATGCCCGAATTTTGTTACGTTTGATTTATAGCTTGCATTGAATTTGGTTTATCATGTTAGTTTCACTTACAACCGACTTTTAAAGTTCAAATCGATTATGACATTGTTTTGTGTTTACCGCTGATATTAAGCATGATTGAAACGATATTATCAAGCTCTAGTTCATGTGCATAGTTGCTGCCCGAAATTTTGTTTGAAGGTTTGAAGCCTATTTAGAACTTGATTTTCATGTTGTAATACTATTTCTCACCTTTTGTTTCATTTGTGATTGAAAAACCATGTTAACGGTTGTGTTTATAAGATTTTGAATATGTTATGAACAATAATACTATGTTTATTTTTTGGTTAAGAAAAAGGTCATTCATTCATGCCGTTTAGTTAAATGTTCATGTACATTCTTCCTATTTTTTATAATAGAATTTAAATGCACGTTACTAAGTTTGTTCATGGCAGCTCGGATTTTGTTACGTTTGATTTATAGCTTGCTTTGAATTTGGTTTATCATGTTAGTTTCACTTGCATTCGACTTTGAAAGTTCAAATCGATTATGACATTGTTTTGTGTATACCGTTGATATTAAGCATGATTGAAACGATATTATCAATCTCTAGTTCATGTGCATAGTTGCTTCCCGAAATTTTGTTTGAAGGTTCGAAGCCTAGTTAGAACTTGATTTTAATGTTGTAATACTATTTACGCTTTTGTTTCATTTGTGATTGAAAACCATGTTAACCGTTGTGTTTATTAGATTTTGAATATGTTATGAACAATAATACTATGTTGAATTTTGCTTAAGAAAAATGTCATCTATTCATGCCGTTTAGTTAAATGTTCATGTACATTCGTCCTATTTTATAATAGACGCTTTACTTTGAATTAGCAACGTTTCCGCCTAGCGATGTACGACGCTCATTCTCCGCGTTTCCTTGAGTTCGATAAATCCGAGGTAAATTTCTTCCTCAAATTACTGGTATTGTGATTAATTTGTCTTAAATTTCCTTTCATATGTTGCTGTTTCTTGATACGGATCCATTCCGTGTATACTTTATGCTGACGTAAAGCGCAGTATACTATTTTGTTCCTTAATTAGTTGTTTTTGTTTAGCTTAATTAGTAAAACCATGGATAAGAAATGAATGTATTCAAATCGATTGTTAAAAGAGTACGAGAATGGGGTATCCGAATTTGTTAAGTTTGTTGTTGCGCACGGCAAAGACCCCAGTTGAATGACATGTGTTTGGTTGTATTGCTGTTATGGGAAGTAGGTTGACGCAGTTCAGTTGGCATCGCATTTCATATGGTATGGAATTGATAGAAGTTATACATGTTGGAATATGCATGGTGAGAAAAGTAACGGGAATGTTGAATCGGGGGATAAGAGGACATATGCTTCAAAGGACAATTGCACAGATACATACGATTATGATCGAGTCGAAGAAATTGCAAAAGTGCTTGAAGAAGGTCTTAATGATTGTCCCAAAATGTTCAAGAGGTTGGTAAGCGATGCAGAGAAACCGTAGTATAATGGTTGTACAAAATTCACAAGATTGTCTGCGGTATTAAAGTTGTACAACTTAAAGGCGGGATGGTCGGATAAAAGTTTCACAGAGTTATTAGTCCTTATGAAAGATATGCTACCAGAGGATAATGTTCTTCCCAATCAAATGTATGAGGCCAAAAAGATGTCGTAATCTATTGGCATGACCTATGATAAGATACATGCATGTCCAAAAGATTGCGTTTTGTTTCGAAATGAGTATGCATCATTAAATGAGTGTCCAAAATGTGGTGCCCCTCGATATAAGAAAGAGTTGTCTCTGACAAAAGTCATATGGTATTTTCCTATAATTCCGAGATTTAGACGGATGTATCATAGTGAAACCGATTCAAGACACTTGACTTGGCATGCAGATGAAAGAATTATTGATGGAAAATTTCAACATCCAGCAGATTCACCACAGTGGATGAAAATTGATAATGATTATCCTGAATTTGGAAAAGAAGCAAGAAACCTTCACTTGGCATTGTCTACTTATGGAATGAACCCACACGGTATTCAAAGTATCTCACATAACACATGTCCTGTGATTCTTATGATTGATAACTGTTGCACCCCAAAATTCGCCCCCTGTCTCGATTTTATCTGGCTTAGGCTTCGCATTTATCATAACACTCACATGCATACATATCATCGATTATATGGCTATGAGATCAAGGTGTCCTTTAATGAGTCTGTTTCAAGCAATAAGAAATGATCGCTTAGTACTCGGGTGACCTAAAATACTTATCTTCCTTTTATCCATCCAATGTACATCCCAAGAGTTGTGGTTTTATATTTAATTTAGAACGAGGGCTCCTTGAAGATTACACAGATAGGTTGGTTTTTGTTCATTTGAAGTTGATTTGAGATCAATGCGTGGTTAAGCGTACGTCTCGCAAAAGAGGGAATCATGTTTGGAAGTTTCATGGCCTTTTAATCTTTGGATTTTGAGTATTTCAAGTTTATTCAGATATGCATCATGCTAAGCTAATATTTCTATTCTAATTTTAATTTATTCAAATTGCATAAGCCAATTTTACAAGTAAGCCTGTATTCCCTCAAGATTCGAAGTTTTAAATTTATTCAGAATGGTTCAATTTTTTGTTAAGGGATAAAAATTGCAAAGGTGAAGAATTCATTTACTTTGAGGTTTCTTAAAGGTCCATCATTTATAGCATTCATTTTATGATTCTTGTTTTGAATTGAAGTTATTTGAAAGTTTTTTACTAAAGACAAATTCATTCTTTAAATTTCATCCAAAAGATTTATCTTGCATCAAGAAATCATTCAAAGTGTCGTTCATGTTTCGTTCAAGGTTACGACAAGCCTTATAATCTAAGCTTCAAGGTTCCAAGAACATGAATTGAAAAGTGGAACATAAACTCATGTAAATAATCTTGTACATTTTCAAGAGATTTCAAAACTTTCAAATGAAACAATTATGCCATTTCCATTTATTTGAAGTTGTTTTTATACAT
>CM038794.1:92807611-92916770 GCA_021764765.1 Vicia sativa | reverse complement strand
TGATATTTTGAAAAGCTAGCATTCTTGACATCAAAATCTACGGGTTATACATCCTCATTTGGATCAAAACTTTGATAGCGGAAAGTCTGATGATAATAATGAGAAGAAAATTGGTGTTATCATCCACGGAAGGTGAAAACTAATATAGGTATTATCCAAAAATACAAAGATATACAAGAAAGGTTGGTTATAGCTAAATCCTAGTTTTGACATTGAATAAGATTCAAAATGCCTAGGTTTTCCATTCCTAGGATTTTATTTTCTACCTTAATAGCGATCTTGGTACGGTTAATTACGATGAGGACACGGTGAATAGGTTTAAAATTTCCTGTGACATAGTGTAACACGGTGAAGCCCACATTTGTAGGTTTTGTATAAAATGTGCGGATAGCAAAATCGCCACCAACTCTTTTATCAAATAAGGGAAGGTAAAAGCCCGAGAAAAAGACCTTCGTTAGATTACGAGTAAGGGAAAGGTTATGAAAAGGAAGGTATTACACCTTTCCATCCGTAATTATCTCGGCTCTTAGTTAGTCTTAGATCTCTTTAAAATTGCTACATGTGTTTGACAAAAAAAAAAAATTGAAAGCATTTGACTTTGTAATGATTCATGTAAGAATGTATACAAAGTGTTGGGAAATGTTTTTGTTTTGAAAAGAGTTTGAACTTTGACAAAGTGTGAGGTGTGAAAAGTATTTTGATAGAGCATGACAACTAAAGTCTTGTACCTACTCGAAATTGGTGGTTTTAATATTTTCGTTCCTTTAGAATAGTCTTATCCATACCATTAGTTGGTAGGTAACCTATTCGTTGGATGTAAGCGGGACATTGAAGGGACATCGGATGGTATAGAAAGCAACTTGTAGGAAGTATCCTAGCACATTGAAGGATATCATCATTTTTAGTGACAAGTTCAAGATCATGTATTACGTGGTGAATACATGATCTGTATCGAAGGACTATGATGATTTGTTTTGAAGAGCAGCGGTGCTAGAATACCTCTACGTTAGAGGACTTGACCATTTGTATTAGTAAAACGAGAAGATTATACAGGGCATGTGTGAAAAGTGTGTTGATTTGGATACATGTTATCTTGAAGTTAAGTGAGCTATGTCAATTTTAATCTTGCCATACCGCCTAATTACTAACAATTTATAGGTGCGGAAATTAAATTGCGGAAGGTAAAATGCGGAAAAGATAAATCCCTCTATTATTACATGGCTTTAGGGCAGATACATAATTAGGAAGTCTGCGGAAAATAAAAGTTCTAATTAAACTATTACATCCATAGGCAATTACATAATATGAAAAAGCGATAAAAATTAATAAAACGAGACAACACGAACAAATGGAAAATCGGAAAAAGCAGAAAATCGATAAAGAGGAAAATGTTAGTAAAAATAATAATATTTGAATGAGAAAAATATTTCATGCTTTGAAATAACATTAATATACTAAAATAATTTTTGGATTTTTGGAGTTATTTTAATAATTAAAATCAATTAAAAGTAATTTAAATGATAAAATAGAAATTAAATTAAATATGCATGCAAAATAATATTTTTAATTTTATAAATTAAATAAACATTTAAAGAAAATAATGCAAAAGAAAAATATTTTTGGTGTTTTTAATGCATGACAAAATTATTTAAAAGTTAAATTAAAATGGATGGAAATATTAAAATAAAAATAGAAAAATAGAAAATATATTAAGTTTTGTAAAAGAAAAACAGATGCGAGTTGAACTCATGACCCTTGAGCATCTACTACTAATACCTTAACCTTTGAGCCAACGTGTCTTTGGTGTGCAGAAACAAAACCAATGGCTTATAATTATCGCGTGTCACGATTTGAATTGAAACCAATCGGTAGTGGAGTGGTGGAAACGAAGGCCGAATCGGAAGGCTGAATTATTACCACGCGTACCTCAAGTTCAACATCGGTCAACAACGAACCTAGCTCGTATTCTTCGATCATCCAAATCTCAAACACAGAAAAATACGTGAAATAAATGGACAAAATCTAGTACCCCCCTAAATCGAAGTGAGTTCAATGATATTAGATTTCAATTGAAAACGCCTCTAACTATCGGTTCGAAGCTCAACGATTCAAGAATCTAAACTTGGCATCACACGATTTTAGCGTTCAAGCTTGCTACGATTGCCCATATCATGTATAATGAACCTCATGAACACATTGAAACCTTTATAATCGATTAAAACAGCGATAAATAAATGCAAAATCAAAGTTTGAATATGTATGAACATGTATGCATCGATTCGGTATTTTGATCATTGATAATGATATGTACCCTCAAACTTACCCTAGGAACACAATGGAATGATTTTGGATGGTGAAAGTGGGTTGGAGAATGAATTTGATTTCCACAACAGATCTTCCAATTCTTGAGTCCTTTATCACGGGTTGGGAAGATCCACTTATTGATCCGAAGTCGTGGTCGTCGATTTTCTATAGCATGGATTCCACTTTGGCGGCCGGAAGAGAAGTTGGCGGCACGTTCGCGCGTATCATCTTGACCTTTATGGTGAAGCCCGAACCGGTCTTGTCGGTTGAAAGGAAGATCGGGGGCGGCCCAAATAATACTACCTCGCTTCTTCACAGCTTGAGCATCCTTGGCGAGGCCATCCCTAGAAGCGGAGCGGGTTAACCGGGGTAATTTGGAGAATCAGCGAGGCATGACTGGGGTGTTCAAAGCTTGGGGAGTCTCGAAGAATTCACCCTCTACTCGAGTATCGGAATGACTATAGATGTTGACCATATATTCTTCTTCCACCACATCTGTAACAACCTTCCCTTCACGGGTACTTAACCACGATGCAAGGTAGAGTAGCAATGCCCATGTATCAAGGTCCAAGTATTGTTCGCAGAACAATCAAAGCTCTTACAATTATGTCACTAGGTCTCGGAACGACCCATCAGCGAGTCGATCAAAAGCGGTCTTTGAAAGGATATTGAGGCGAGCCGTATCAGCAAAACATGAGATAATGCTTGCATTCGGCGAGATGTACAGGCTTTATTTATTTCTTTCCGGAAAGTCAAATCGACATCGGAGAAACCTAGGCGTTATTGGCTTGAAGCTAGCAATACAACTGAAGCCATCCGTGGTAGTGTCTTGCGATGCATGAACATTCTTGAGAGAAATTTCACAGGCATTAGCATGGGCCTCGAACACAAGGCGGAGCAAGCATGGAGATCTTGGAAGAATACATCTATTCCATTTCCACCACAAGATAATCTTCCTAATTCCTCCATTTCTTGTTTGGAGTGTCTTGACAACTTCCTTTGGTATGGTTGAGCGGGGATGAGTCAACGGTTCTTTCCCTCTAGCTTGAGGAATGGGTTGATAAATAGTCGAGGTCACGTTGTCTTCGGAAGAAATATGGAGAAAACCCTTCCGATTGCACCTTGATCCGGTGGCGTTATCGATGTCGAGCGGTAACCCAGTAATAAAGATCTTCAATGGTCTTGCCAGCGCCATGATAGTAAACATCGACTCCATAATTCCGGTAGCTTTGAAGGAATATGGGCCCGGTCTGGAAAGTAATGAGAGGTGCCACTCGACACGAGGATCGATAGAGAAATCCTACGATGTTAACATCGGCATATCTTACGGTAATCGTCAGTCAGTTGCCCTTAACATCTTAATAGGAATCTTGTAGCTCGAGAGCAGATACTTCGCGTAATCATATTTTCCATGGCGGGTATCCACCACCAGATAGTGCGATTTCATTCCACATCTTGATTTCAACTGACATATCTTCACAGCTTACAGTAGTTTTAAATAGTATCTCACGGTTTATCCGCCATTTTGAACACGTGTTCTCGACCAAACCTGACCATCGGTGCGGATAGGCACCAACGACAATTCTACGGGCATCACCGGATTGACGGCTTACAACAAATTCTTCTTAGATCATTCGAGAATGGTGATCATCTATGTTGAAAACATAATATCATCCATACAACATTGGAACTCTTGTCATGGTTAAGCCGGTAGCGTTATTCACATTCGTCTCTCAGGAAGTCAAATTCAATCTGTAAGCTTGATCATATCTTGAATCTTGTTCTTGATGAATCATCGATACTATGTCGAGGCTATTGGTGGTAAACCATAGCATTAGGATTGTATCTCTGGAGAAAGTGTTGATGTTTTGAGGAGGGTCCCTCAAGGTAATCATTCTGCTTTCAACATGTTTGCAATGCTTGCGACAATAGCATATTGATCTTAAATAAAACATCTTAGATGGCATTACAGCTACGGCAACGTTGTCTATGGTTATTTGATATGCCCCACAGAATTGAGGCTTGGTCGGTCTTAGCTCGCTTTGACCATACTGACATTAACGAATCTCTTATGACATTTGAAGATGACTCTACATGAATCTTCACTCTTGATATGACCTCAATCGCTACTTTATCAATATCATTTCGGTGAATCCGTGAAAGTTTCAATCGGATGATTGAAGAATAGGCCGGTCGGTGTTCCATAAAATATCAACCAACTCCCTATTGGACAAGGGTGTTGAACTCTACTAAATCTCATTTAAAAGATACTCCTTGAACTTCTCATCACGACCCACAGACATGCTGCAGGTTGCATGCAGTAGGTGTCATTTAATACACTCATACATATTGAAATCATCCAAAGTACGGATCTGTCATTCTCTTGGTAATACCACTCGATTGGGTTCGGACAAACTCTCTTGAAAAATAGCCATCACCTTATACATCGCGATGTAGGGATTGATCTTACGGACATAGAACAGTGTAGCTTTGGGCAAAATGCCATCATACTTAAAAAGGAACTTTGAACTTGGGGAATCACAACACGAGGAAAGACTCGATCATCAAAGTTCGACCACGACATCTTGAGTTTTCCACGGCATTCGGGGCGGTCTTCAAGTAAGCTTATACTTATCATCTTCATCGATCTTGGCTATAGTCGGGCGATCCTCCCTCTTTCTTAGGCTCATGGTCATCTTCATTACCCTCGACACTTCCCTCATTCTTGACTATTCCTTGAGAGAGCTGTCAAGTGACCCTCTTGGACCACCTTTGTAGCGTACGCCCATGTTGAAAGACCAACAACCTTCTTCTTCATTGATGAGGCTTCTTGATCTTCTTGGCCTTGGACCAAGCGGTGAACATCTCTTGGCCAGGCATTACGAGCACAGGATCTTTGTGGATTCTTCAAAACCATTTACTGCTAAATAAATAATGAGCAAATAGAAAACCAATCTTCAATGTACATGATGTAATGTTATGCTATGATATACAAAGTTTATCACGAATACAATACAATATTTTCAAGGACCTTAGGGATTTAAATTTGTTAAACAAGCAATGAACAAACATTTATTAGTACTACATTATTCTTATTCTTCCTTTTAAGTACAAAAGGTTCAAAATAATAAAGAAAAACATATAAATCCCAGGCTCTAAGTCCCCTTGGCGCTTCCTCTTGGAATGTAGGGTGAAATTGATGTGGCTCCTCGTGGTAACTTTGTCAACTCCACTTTCTTCCGCTTGCGTAACACGAGCTTCAAATGTATCCCTTTCTTCTTTAAAATTTGAATCCAGAGATCTCTAGTCTTCAAAATCGATTGGCATTTCGGGATGGAGAATAGTATAGAATCGTCACTTATAGCAGTTCCATAATTCTTTGGTAAAGCAGTGAATGGCATCATGAGGGTTTGAGCTCGAGCTACTTACACATTTGAAGTAAGGTTCCCAAGGAATGGAATTTTGGTGCCCCAAAGTCTTAGTATCGATCTTCTTTACCATGCCCAGCGTGTATGAACCTTAAATCGGTAATTCTAGAGATCGTGATTATAATCGAACACAATATCTTAGAGAAGCATATCATGTGGACCATCTCTTGAGCAAAACCAATGACGTAGAAAGCTAGAGAAGGGTTGTAAGTAATACCTCCTTATACCAAGTAGTAGTACATTGAAATTCCCTAGCTGATAGAAGGTGAAGTCCTTTTGAGAGAAAAAGACTCCAGCGGATATCTGAATGAGAGAGTGACATTAACCTTTGAGACCATCTCAACCTTTGTTCATTCTTCAAAAAGATGGAGGAAGGTCAAAATAAACCACCAGAAAAAAGCGGTACTCTGACACATGAGTTCCTTGTCTTTTAGTAGTACAGTGTGGAGAGAATGTAGGATGTCTCAGTAAAGTAGGCACGGGATTACGGGTAAGAAACAACTTGATGGCGTTGACATCTATAGATTGATCGAGTTAGGAAATAGAAACGAACCATAGATTAGCAAACCTGATGTCTTGAATGCATGGAAACTCATAACTTTGAAATTCTCGGGCTTTCTTAATTAGGAACTTAGCAATTGGCTTGATATACGAAGCTTTAGGTGTAATCTTTGATGCAATGTCTTCGTACCTAGGAACCTTTTCTAGACATTGAATGGCATATAGTCGAGAATGGGTACCCAGTAACAGAGAACTCTTCAAGGTAGGAACCAGTAATACACAGGAATGTAAAAGCAATGGTGTTCGGATCAAAAAAGCGGAATAGGACATACATCATATCTTCTTCAAAAGCAGGAGATAACCAAGTCAGTAAATAACCATGTCTTTTGATGAAGCCCAGGCATGGAATTTTGAAACTTCTTTAAAATTGAGAAGGTATACCACTTGAGATTGATTAGGATAGTCTTTCTAAAGCCATAATCCCTACAAGCAAAGATAAATCCCTAGGTCCTTGAAATAATTAGAAATGATATACAATGTGATGATGTCATGATGTCATATTTAGCACACACAAACAATTCACACAATGAAACCTAGGTTTAAAACATAGAGGTATAGGTGATTACCCCAGTTTGAGTTAGTTCATCTTGTCTATAATAATGTGGGTTCTAGGACTCTCATCATTGATCTTTCTAGTAGGCGTTTATTTCAATCAACTACCAGAGTAGTGACGAAAATATCCCAAAATCGATCTCATGAGCGTATATCAGTATCAACCAACATAGTACGCACCAAGTCGGCCCATCTATACACCTTACAATGGCGAAGATGGGTTAATTAAGGTTCTAAAAATTTTAGTTAGTGCTTGATGACACCACGGAAGCCAAACTATCCTCGACTTGGAAATGAAAGTAAGGACATCAAAGTGTCACACTAAACATGCCATCATATTGGGGATCCGTGTAAGATCCCCACAAATATAATACCCAAGCAACCCTTTAAGATAAGCGAACAAATCAAGCAGAAAGCGGTAAAAGTGTTCTAAAAATCCCTAAGGCATTCTCTACTAGGTGATCCCCGTCGCTAATTACATGTCGGTGGCTGACTTTAGTAGGTTTTGTATCGCAAATGTACGGATAGCAAAATCGCCACCGACTTTTCTTTTATCAATTAAGGAAGGTGAAAAACGAGAAAAGACCTTCGTTAGATTAAAAGTAAGAGAAAGGTTATGAAAAGGAAGGTATTAGCCACTTTCCATCCGTAATTATCTAGCTCTTAGTTATCTTAGATCACTTTAAAATGCTTTACATGTGTTTGATAAAAATGTTTTTGAAAAAAAGCATTTCACTTTGACTTTATAATGATTCATGTAAGAATGTATACAAAGTGTTAAAATATTTCGTTTTGAAAAGAGTTTGAACTTTGACAAAAAGTGTAAATTGTGAAAAGTATTTTGATAGGCAACAACTAAAAGTCTTATACCTACTCGAAATTAGTCGTGTTAGTGTTATTTACTTTCCTTTAGAATAGCGCTATCCATACCATTAGTTGGTAAGCCCTTTCATTAAAACAAATAAGCGGGACATTGAGAGGACATCGTATAATGCAAGCAACATGTAAAAGTATCTAGCACATTCGAAGGGACTATCATCATTTTTCGTAGCGACAATCGGGTCTAGATCATTTATTCCGAATCATATCTAAATGATCTTTGTATCGAAGGGACTATGATGATTTGTTTTAGAAAACAGCATGCTAGAAACCTCTACTCTAGGACTTGACCATTATATTCATAAAAACACGAGAAATACCCTAATGCATGTGTGAAAAGAGTGTGTTAAATTATATTGTCTTAAATTATGAGTGAACTATTGTTCAATTTTATCTTGCCATACCTAATTACTAATTTATAAAATGCACGGAAAAATAAGAAAGGTAAAGTGCGGAAAAGATAAATCCTAAGCTATTACAGGCTTTAGGCGAAATACATAATTTAAACTTAAAAAAAAACCCTAATTAAAACTACACATCCATGAATCAATTCAATGTAGAAAAAAAAAGCAAAAAAATAACACAACAAAAAAAAATAAAAATAAAAATAAAACGAATAAGAAAAATGTTAGCAAAAATGATAATTTTTAATAGAAAAATATTTCATGCTATATTAATACACTAAAATAATTTTAGGATTTTTGGAGATAATTTAATAATTAAAAATTAAAAAATTAAAATGATAAATTAGAAATAAAATTAAATATGCAGCAAAATAATATTTTTAATTTTATAAATTAAATAAACATTTTCTAAAAATAATGCAAAAAAAAAAATATTTTTGATGATTTTAATATGCAATAATAAAAATAATTAAAATGCATGAAAATATTAAATAAAATAGAAAATAGAAAATATGAAGTTTTGCAAAGAAAAAACAATGGTCTTGCAAAACCCCAGAGACCTTGGCTTCCAACCCCATTGCCTTTGCCATCCCGGCAATGCGCGAGTAAACTTTAAAACAATGTTGCCTAATCGCCTCGTCTCAGCGCTTTCATCTTCCTCGTTTCAAATTTTTGAAAATCCTGCGCCAGCTCAACGCTATAACTTAATCAAAAATCATGTACAAGCATATAAATGAAATCTAAAACCATGGTTCGATTAATCTTGGTCCCACTGAACATCACGAGGGCGCATCGGTTTGTTCCAATTATCCTATTAAGAAAACCTAAATCGCGAAACCTAACTATGGTAATTCATGTTCCGACCCATAGAAACTCAATCCACCTGCCCGAAGCGTTTGCAAAATCATAATCACAAAAACAACAACATCATGTTAAAAATGCGGGAATAATGGAAATCGATTTTGAGAAAAACAAACAATACAATTGGTTCGATTCTATGCTTTTGGACAAAGTGAAGGTGGATCGATTCAAGGTATCAAGGAATGTGTTTGAGTGCTTGGAATCAATTGAATCGACCTAGAAGCTGTGGCATTGCTTGTGTAGCAGTTTTTGAACTTGAATAGGGTTTCTCCAGCCAGTTTTTCTACCCTAATTCGTGTGGCATGTGTTGTATATATATATATAGTAGATGGAATTAGAGCTGATTTGAGAAAGAATCAATCATCAATAATGCAAAATATATTTGATTTTGTACCAAATCAAATTTTCTCTTCTTTGATCAATTTTCAATCAAATCTTGCCATATCCATCAAATTTGAAATTTTTGCTTTATTGAGTTGCTTGGATCTCAAGGAAGAGAGAAAAATCAAATTTGCATTTAATCTTGATTTTATACTTTATTTTTGAATTTAATTTGCATTTAAATGCATCAAATACAAATTAAATAGAAAAATAAAATAAAAATTCGTGGCATTGGGCTTGGATATTCCTAATTGTATAAGGAACAAGTTTGGATGATAAAAAATTTTGATTTTAGAAGTATCTCTCTTTGTGCATTTCTTCAAAATTTTGAATGGTGTATCTTGCTCAAGTTTCTACATTTTTGAGTGTTCTTGGACTTTTTGGAAAGCTCTAAGAGTCCTCTAACCAACCTCTTTGGTTTCATCTCAATTGGAGTTTCCATGCTCAATATATCTTCAAAACAAAAAGTTGACTTTTTGTTGACTTTGAAAAGGACCTGTCATGTTTTGATCCATACCTTTCAAATGAAGCATTTTTTGAACATTCTTGTGAGACATGAAGTTGTATAGAATTGAATTTCCTTCAAAACAAGAGGTGGTGGAAAAATTTCTGAGAAAGTATGAAAAAGTTATGCCCAGTCAAAGTTTGGTTGACTTTTCACTAAGAAACCCTAATTTAGAAAGTTTGACTTTTGAGCAAATCTTGAGTTTTCTTGATGAATCATGATCAACCCTTGATCAAATGATGAATTTAACTTCAAAATGAGGATGTTGACCAAAAATTATGAAGTTTGATGTATGTTGACCATTGACTTTTGTCCCATTGATTTCCATCTGAGCAATTGTCTAAGGAAATTTGACTTGTAAGGCTTGAAACTTGTCATGGAGAATTTTTGAAGCATATGAGGAGGCATGAAGACCATTGGAGATCTTGGAAGTCCATCTTGATCTGAGAAATGCCAAACCCTAGTTTGGGTTGATTACTAGGAGAAAGTTTGTCAAGTCGACCGTGGTCACCAGGGATTTATGAAATGTCTTGAGAAGATGGAGGCAAATTTTGCGGTATGTGTCCCATTCACATTGCCTATCACATGAAAGCATCCGCTAAGTCACTCCGAAAACGGATACGGTCATTTCTAGTTGATAGTACCATTCCAGCCCCGGACAAACTCTCTTGAAAATAATGCATCCACAACTTTTGTCATCGATGGGGGTGATCTTACCAAAACTTCAAATGACTTGGACAAGAAATGCCATCATACTTGGCAAAAGTTGGAACTTTGAACTTGGGAGGAATACAACCGGGAAGAACAAATCAACCATTCCCGGACATCTTGAGGTTTCCACAGCGAGCGGTCTTCAAGTGCTTGTACTTCTCACCTTCATCAGTACTAGCTATAGTCGAGCGATCCTCTCTTTCTTTCTCAGCTCAGCTGGTCATCTTCATTACCCTTGACACTCCCATTCTTGACTTCTTCAGAGAGCTATATCTGACCATTTAGGACCACCCTTGGCGTCGCCATGTTGAGAAGACCGCGACCTTCTTCTTTACATTGATGAGCTTCTTCAGATCTTCTTGGCCTTGGACCAAGTGGTGAACATCTGTGGCCAGGCATTCTGCGCTGAAGATCTTTGATGATTGTTCAAGAGCCATTTCTGCTAAAATAAATAGCGAGAGAATGAGAAAACCAATCTTCAATGTACCTGTTATGAGATGTAATGCTATGATATGCGATGTTTATGCAAATGAAATGCAATGTTTTCAAGGAACTTAGAGATTTAAATTTGTTAAACAAGCACGAACACACATTTATTAGTTCTCTCTTTATTGTTCTTTTTCTTTTTAAGTACAAAAGATAGTTCAAAACAAATAAAAGAAAAAATATAAATCCTAAAGCTCTAAGTCTCCCATGGGCGCTTCCTTTTGGTGCCGAGGTAGGCGTTGATGTTTCGCTCCTCGTGAAGTAGCTTGGTCAACTCTAGCACTTTCTTCTCACTTGCATAGCACTGAGCTTCAAAGGTATCCCTCTCTTCTTTAAGCTGAATCTAGGATCTCTTCAAGTCTTCAAGATCAGTAGGCATGTCAGGATGGAGAACAGATGAGGTCGTCACCTATATGCAGAGTTCCATAATTAAGTAAAAGGCATCATGAGGTTTTGAGCTCGAGCTCTACCCATTTGAGGTAAGGTTCCCAAGGAATGGAGTTTTGGTGCCCCAAAGTCTTGGTATCGATCTTTTTACCATGCCCGTGTACGAACCGTCGGTAATTCTAGAGATCGTGATTGTAATCGAACACAATATCTTAGAAAGCATATCATGTGGACCATCTCTTGAGCAAAACCAATGACGTAGAGCTAGAGAAGGTTGTAAGTAATACCTCCCCTTATACCAAGTAGAATTCCCCACAACTTTTGAATGATGAGAAATCCTTTTGAGAGAAAATTCCAACGGATATCTGAATGAGAGAGTGACATTAGTCTTTGAGACCATCTCACCTTTGTTCATTCTTCAAAATGATGGAGGAAGGTGAAATAAACCACAGAGTAATGGTATACAACACATGAGAGTTCCTTGTCTCTTAGTAATACAGTGTGGAGAATGCGGGATGTCTCCAAGTAAGGTAGGCACAGGATTGCGGGTAAGGAACAACTTGATGGTGTTGACATCTATGAATTGATCCGAGTTAGGAAACAGAACCAAACCATAGATTAGCAAGGCCACATTATCTTCAAATGCATGGAAACTCATAACTTTGATAAATTCTCGGGCTTTCTTAATTAAGAACTTGGCAAGTAAACCCTTAACTCCATACGGTTTCCCAATTGGCTTGATATACGAGCGCTTAAGATGTAAGGTGGATGCAATGTCTTCATACTTAGGAACCTTTTCTAAACCGGTGAATGGAATTTGATCAAGAATAGGTACCCCAAGTAGCTTAGAGAACTCTTCAGTAGGAACCAAGCGATAATCTGGAATGTAAAGCAATGGTGTTTGGATGAAGAACTGAAATAGGACATGCATTATATCTTCTTCAAAACTGGAGATAACCAAATCAAGTAGATAACCATGTCATTTGATGAACTGAGCATGATCGGGAATCTCTGAAACCAATTCTATGAGTTGAGAAGGCATACCCATGAAGTTGATTCGGATAGTCTTTCTAGAAGCCATAATCCCCTACAAAACAGAGCAAAGATAAATCCCTAGGTCCTTGAAATAGTTAGAAATGATATGCAATATGATGATGTCATGATGTCATGTTTAGCACACACAAACAATTCACACAATGAGCCTAGGTTTAAGGCTTGCATGAGGTATAGGTGATTACCCCACCAAAAGTTTGAGTTGGTTCATCTGTCCTATAATAATAACCGGTTCTAGGAATCTCACATCATTGATCTTTCTCGTGGCGTTTATTTCATCGACTACCAAGTGGTCGACAAAATATCCCAAAGTCTAATCTCGATAGCGTAGCATCAGTATCAACCAACCTTAATGCACCAAGCCGACCATCTCACTACCTTCTAATGGCCAAGATGGGTCAATTAAGGTTCTAAAAGTTTAGTTAGTGCTTGATGACACCACGACCAAATACTATCCTCAACTTGGGGATGAAGTATCGGGACATCCAAAGTGTCACACTAACGTAGCCATCATGTTGACCGTTTCGATATCGTCTAACGCGACGATTTATTGCTACTTAAAAAGGAAACCGGATCCGGTGTAGGATCCCCACAAATATAATACCCAAGCAACCCTTAAAAGTAAAGCATACAAGTCAAAGCAGCGATAAAGGTGATCTAGAAATCCTAAAGCATTCTCTCTTTAGGTGTCCCAATGATTGATTACGTAACACGGTGAACTGACTTTGTAGGTTTTATATCATAAATGTGCGGATAGCAAAAGTCGCCACCAACTTTTCTTTTATCCAATTAAGGAAGGTAAAAAACAGAAAAAGACCTTCGTTAGATTACGAGTAAGGAGAAGGTTATGAAAAGGGAAGGTATTAGCACCCTTTTCCATCCGTAGTTATCTACGGGCTCTTAGTTGCTCTTAGATCTCTTTAAAAATTTCGCTTTGACTTTGTAATGATTCATGTAGGAATGTATACAAAGTGTTCGGAAATGTTTTTGTTTTGAAAAGAGTTTGAACTTTGACAAAAGTGTGAGGTGTGAAAAGTATTTTGATAGAGCAAGCAACTAAAAGTCTTATTACCTACTCAGAATTGGTCGTTTTCGTATTTTACGTTCCTTTAGAATAGTGTTATCCATACCATTAGTTGGTAGGTAACCCTATTCGTTGGATGTAAGCGGGACATTAAAGGACATCGGATGGTCATGAAAGCAACTTAGGAAGTATCCTAGCACATTCATTGGAACTATCATCATTTTCGGGCGACAATCGAGGTCAAGATCATGTATTCGTGAGCCGCCGTCGCGGGTCTATGATCTTTGTAAACCAATGTGATGATTTGTTTTGAACAAGCGGTGCTAGAATACCTCACGTTCGAGGACTTGACCATTTGTATTCGTAAGGCACGATGAGAATTACCCTAAGTGCATGTGAAAAAAAGTGTGTTGATTTTAGATACATGTTATCTTGAAGTTAAGAGTGAGCTATGTCCAATTTTAATCTTGCCATACGCCTAATTACTAACAATTTATATGCGGAAATTAAATGCGGAAAGTAAAAAAGATAAATCCTACGCTATTACATAGCTTTGGCAATATACATAATTGAAAAGTGCGAAAAATAAAAGTCCTAATTAAACTATTACATCCCATAGGCAATTACATAATATGAAAAGCGATAAAAAATATCCGTAAAGACAACTTGTGAACAAATGGAAAATCAAAAAACAAAAGAGGAAAATGTTAGTAAAATAATAATTTTGAATGAAAAATATTTCATGCTGGAAATAACATTAATACTAAAATAATTTTTGGGATTTACTTTAATAATTAAAAATCAATTAAAAGTGATTTAAATGATAAAATAGAAATTAAATTAAATATGCATGCAAAAATAATATTTTTAATTTTGTAAATTAAATAAACATTTCCTGAAAATAATGCAAAAAGAAAAATGTTTTTGGTGTTTTTTAATGCATGACAAAAATTATTTAAAGTTAAATTAAAATGGATGGAAATATTAAAAGGAAATAAAAATAGAAAAATAGAAAATATGTTAAGTTTTGTAAAAAGAAAAAGAAACCCGGTCCTGGTAGGGGTTGAACTCATGACCCTTTAGAGCATCTTCTACAGCTAATTCCTTAACCACTGGGCCAACGTGTCTTTGGTGTCTGGGAAACAAAACCAATGGCTTATAATTGTACGCGTGTCCCTGATTTGAATTCAAATGGCGTGTGGACCGTGTGAACGAAGGAAGCGAGCGGAATTGTGCCACCGCGTGCCGCCGTTCAACATCGGTCAACAGCGAGGCCTAGCTCCGTCGTCTTCTCGATCATCAAATCTCCAACACAAAAATACGTGAAATAAATGGACAAAAGTACCTACCCCTAAATCGCTGCAAGTTCAACGGTGATGTTAGTTTCAATTGAAAACACCTCTAGCTATCGGTGCAACAGTTCAAGAACCTAAACATGGCATCACACGATTTTGACGTTCTTGCTAACGATTGCCCAGATCATGTATAATAAACCTCATGAACACATTAAAACCATTAGAATCGATTAAAACACGCGATAAATAAAATGCAAAATCAAGAAAGTTTTGAATATGTATGAACATGTATGCATCGATTCAAGCTGTTTTGATCATTGATAATATGTGTACCTCAAACTTACCTAGGAACACAATGGAATGATTTTGGATGGTGAAAGTGGTGGAGAACGGTAACAAACCGACTTTGTGGCTTTTGTATCGCAAATGTGCGGATAGCAAGAGTCGCCACCGACTTTTATTTTATCCAATTAAAAGGTAAAAGTACGAAAAAGACCTTCGTTAGATTAAAGAAGGTTATGAAAAGGAAGGTATTAGCACCCTTTCCATCCGTAGTTATCTACAGTTGCTCTTAGATCACTTTAAAAATTGCTTTCTGTGTGTTTGAAAAAAATGTTTTGAAAAGGCATTTCGCTTTGAATTTGTAATGATTCATGTAGGAATGTATACAAAGTGTTTGGAAATGTTTCGTTTTTGAAAAGAGTTTGAATTTTGACAAAAGTGTGAGGTGTAAAAAGTATTTTGATAGAGCAAGCAACTAAAAGTCTTATTACCTACTCAGAATTGGTCGTTTTCGTGTTGTTTTACTTTCCTTTAGAATAGCGCTATCCATACCATTAGTTGGTAGGTAACTCTATTTGTTGGATGTAAGCGGGACATTCGAAGGGACATCGGATGGTCATAGAAATCGAAAAATACGAGATGAATCGAATAAAAGGAAAATATTAGTAAAAATGCAATTTTTTGAATGAGAAAAATGTGACATGCTGGAAATAACATAAATATGCTAAAATAAATTTTTGGGATTTTTTGGATGCATTTTAATAATTAAAAACTAATTAAAATTGATTTAAATGGTAAATTATGAATAAAATAAAATATGCATCCAAAACAATATTTTTTAATTTTATAAATTAAATAAGTATTTTCTGAAAATAAATGCAAAAGAAAAAAAATATTTTGATGATTTTTAATGTATGAGAAAAATTGTGGAAATTAATTAAAATGCATGAAAAATATTAAATAAATAAGAAAATATGAAAAATATGGAAAAAGTTTGAGTTTGTGAAAAAGAAATCAAAACCGGTCTTGGGGAGGTTCGAACAGGGGACATTGGAGAGCATCTACCAACAGTATGCGCCTTTACCACTAGGACAAGTGGCGGTGTTACGAAGTCGAAACAATAGAATATATGTGATGGCGTCACGGATGTGAGTCAAACCAAGTCACAGCGTGGTCTAGTTGGAAAGTAAGAAGATCGGAGCGCCGATCGCTCACGCATGCCTCTTGCCGAGTCCATGGTCCACGACCGAGCCTAGCTCGGTCGTCTTCTCCGATTGCTCCAACCTGAAAATTTGAGAAATACGCAAAATCAAAAGTTCTAAAGTACCCTACCCCCCTAAATCGGACCTTCTGAATCCAATGGTGATATTGGTTTTCCCCGAAAATGCCTGTAACACCCGGTTCGATCGAAATAGTTTGAAATGCCCTAACAATGGCAATATGGATTCTGGACGTTCAAGCTTACATGTAAAGGTTCAAACACGACCTAATATGCATCCTGAGATCAAATAAACACAAAGAAAACATTAATAATGCATGAGTTCATGAAATCGATTTTGAGAGAAATTCAAACCGGTGAGAGTGGGATAACGATCCTAGGTGGATTGGCTTCGAGCAAGAGTTGTTTCTGACTCCTGGGAACCTCTAGAGCACGTTTGGATGAATGGTTTTGGCTGAGAGTGGCTGTAACTTAGAATTCGATTTTCAAAAGTTTATGAAAATTTTTGGCAAAGTGAGGGTTGTGTATGGGGCTAGGGTGTCGTGTCTCTTGTTGTGCATAATGCTGAGTATTTATAGAGTGAATTAGGATGGCAAAGAGAGTGAAAAAAAGATTGAGTAATGAATGTGCAATATTTTCTCTTTAAAACAAATCAAATTTTCTTGAAAATTTGATTTTCCTTCCATGTGCAAGCAAATCACGAAATTGGCAAGTGTTTTGGGCTTCCTTGGACCTCAAGTAAGATAAAAATCCAACCCATTTGAAAAAATACTTTATTTTCATATTTTATATAATTTAATTTTGAATTAAATGGTTTAAAATCCAAAATTAAATCAATAAAATAGAAAATTGTCATGGACAAGCATTTATGAGTCACAAATAATGTCACGAACAAGTTTGGATCAAAAGATTATAGGCCCATTTGGAAAATTTTGCATTTTGACCAAAATGTCCTTTTGTGCAATTGTCCAAAATTGCCCAACTTCTGAATAGTGTATCTTGCTCAAGTTTCCACATTTTTGAGTGTTCTTGGACTTTTTGGAAATCTCTAAGAGTCCTTTAACCAACCTTTTTGGTCTCATCTCAATTGGAGTTTCCATGCTCAATATATCTTCGAAACAAAATGTTGACTTTTTGTTGACTTTAAAAAGGACCTGTAATGTTTTGAGCCATACCTCTCAAATGAAGCATTTTTTGAACATTCTTGTGAGACATGAAGTTGTAGAGAATTGAATTTCCTTCAAAAAAAGAGGTGGTGGAAAAATTTCTGAGAAAGTATGAAGAAGTTATGCTCAGTCAAAGATTGGTTGACTTTTCTCAGAGAAACCCTAATTTAGAAAGTTTGACTTTTGAGCAAATCTTGAGTTTTCTTGATCAATCATGATCAACCCTTGATCAAATGATGAATGTAACTTCAAAATGAGGATGTTGACCAAAAATCATGAAGTTTGACTGTATGTTGACCACAGTTGACTTTTTGTTCAATACAACTGATTTTCAACCATCTGAGCAATTGTCTGAGCAATCTTGACTTGTAAGGCTTGAAACTTGACATGGAGAATATTTGAAGCATATGAGGAGGCATGATGAACATTGGAGATGTTGGAAGTCCAACTGGGTTGATTGAGGGCAAATTTTGGGGTATGACAAAATGAATTTGGGTTGATTGTCTAGGAGAGGGTTTGTCTGATCAACCTTAGAGGAATCCTTGAGTATGGATGTATGGAATTCCTTGAGAAGATGGAGGGCAAATTTTGGGGTATGACAAAATGAATTTCGATTTTCACAACTTTGAGAAAATTTTTGGCAAAATAAGGGTTATGCCTTGAGCTAGGGTTTTGTGTCCTTTGTTGTGTGTAATGCTGGGTATTTATAGAGTGATTTGGAATGGCAAAGAGAAGGAAAAAAGATTGGATTGTGAATGTGCCATAAATATTTTCAAATAAAATCAAATTTTGGAAAAAATTTGATTTTCTCTTTAATGTGAGGGCTAGCACGAATTTGGCATGTTCCATGGGCTATCTGGGACCTCAAGTTTGATAGAAATTCACTCCTTTTGAAAAAATATCTTATTTTCATATTTTATATAATTTAATTTTGAATTAAATGGTTTTAAATTCAAAAATAAATCAATAAAATAGAAAATTGTCATGGCCAAGCATCAATGAGTCACAAATAATATCATGATCAAGTTTGGATCATAAAATTATAGGCCCATTTTGAAAAAATTGCATTTTGACAAATATCTCCTTTTGTGCAATTGTTCAAAAATGCCCAACTTCTAAATGGTTTATTTTGCTCAATTTTCCACATTTTTGAGTGTTCTTGGACTTTTTGGAAAGCTCTAAGAGTCCTCTAACCAACATCTTTGGTTTCATCTCAATTGGAGTTTCCATGCTCAATATATCGTCTAAACAAAAAGTTGACTTTTTGTTGACTTTGAAAAGGACCTGTAATGTTTTGATCCATACCTCCCAAATGAAGCATTTTTTGAACATTCTTGTGAGACATGAAGTTATAGAGAATTGAATTTCCTTCAAAACAAGAGGTGGTGGAAAAATTTCTGAGAAAGTATGAAGAAGTTATGCTCAGTCAAAGTTTGGTTGACTTTTCACTAAGAAACCCTAATTTGGAAAGTTTGACTTTTGAGCAAATCTTGAGTTTTCTTGATGAATCATGATCAACCCTTGATCAAATGATGAATGTAACTTCAAAATGAGGATGTTGACCAAAAATCATGAAGTTTGTCTGTATGTTGACCACAGTTGACTTTTTGTCCAATACAACTGATTTTAAACCATGTGAGCAAGTGTCTGAGGAAACTTGACTTCTGAGGCTTGAAACTTGACATGGAGAATCTTTGAAGCATATGAGGAGGCATGAAGACCATTGGAGATGTTGTAAATCCATTTTGATCTGAGAGATACCAAACCCTAGTTTGGGTTGATTGTCTTGGAGAGGATTTGTCTGATCAACCCTTAAGGAGTCCTTGAGTATGGATGTATGAAATATCTTGAGGAGATGGAGGGCAAATTTTGGGGTATGACACATAGTCCATATTAAACGCTTCTCTCATGGGTTTTGACGTTTCTGCCTTACAAGATTTGTCCTTTAGGGTTTTTGAGGTTTTAACCACCGATTCATCTCCTTTTGTTCTTTCCTGATGTTCAGTAGATATCAAAGGACCCATAACCCCTAGGGTTTTATCAAGAACAGTTGTAGCAATGATTACCTGGGAAGCATAAATAGCTTTCTGTTCTTGAGAAAGTTTGGGGGTTGTTATGAATTCCTGGTCGTCAAGCTTGATGATTTTTCTCACTAGTTTGTGACTGGAGGAAGGAGCATTCTTTGACTTTCCAGATTTCTTGGATGAAGGAGATGGTGCTGAAGAAGGAGAAGACATTGTAGGAGAGATTTCAAAAGTTTTTTCTAAAAAAAGAGAGAAATGGGTTTGCTTGGAGGTTGAAAGGATTTGGAAAAAGTAAAGTTTGGATTCTAGAAGATGAAGCGCTTTTATAGAGTTCTTTGGCAGTTCTTGAAAGTTTTTGACCTTTGGAAAATGGTGGAATACGTGTAGCCTTCTTATTGGAAAGAAAGAGAGGTGGTTATTGATATTCCTTAGGAAGTGACGTTTTCTGCTAATTATTAGATATAACTACTATGCTTGCACGTTTAGGCATGGTGATTGGACGTTTTGCAGAAATTTGGTTGATAGTTGTGACATCATGTATAGTATAGTCATCATGAGATTGATATCATCAAAATTGCATGAGTAATTCAAAAACGAGTATTTCTTTATATATGTTAAAATACACGTTCTTGAGGGGCAATTTGTTAACTGGTAATTTCGATAAGGAGGTACTTGGTGTCAAAAATACTTGTTTCAAAAAGAGTCTAAAATTTAAGACAAATTGGCATCAGCAGAGAGTGTTGAATTAAAGAATGATTGGTTAGAAAAATTAGAGTTTTACTCTAAGACCATTCGATTTCGAGTAAGGTGTGGATATCAATTTGTTGCATCTCCATGTTTTAAATATAAAGAGCTTTAGTTCAAGAGCTGAAGCGGTTCAAAGGAATTACTTATGATTTGAATCAAAAGAGACAGAAATACACTTCGCTAGCGCACAATTCGAAATTCAAATAAAAGGCGCCATTTGCAGAGGACGCATGGAAGCCAGTAAATGAGAGAGCCATGCATGCTTTGAACGTGGCATAATTTTAGAGTAAGGCCGTTAGGGTCGAAATGTTATAAATAGGTGTTCTAATGTTAGAATTTGTGTGTTCAATTGTGTACTAAAAAATCTCAAATACTTAAACTACCGTGATATAGGGAAACGAGTGAAAGATAACATGTACGTATTTAACATCATCATGTCTTTTCATAATTTAAATTTAAGTTATTTTACATTCCTTTTGCCTTTACAGTTTCTTTGTTTCTGAATCCTTTTGCTTCCCTTTACATTTTCTTTTATACGCTTTACGTTCCAGAAAACTTTACATTTCATTCAAACACTTTATCTTTTCAGAAACTTTATTTTATTGCCATGTTCTTTCAGTCAAACACTTTAGATTTCCAGAATCTTTTATACTTTATCCATTTTGCATTTACACAGTCTTGCATTCAATAGTCAAACTTCTAAGTTTAAAACGAAGCCTCCTTTTACCATTCAGTCAATACATTTTCTTAGACAGGTTTAGAGAGAAATTTAAGAGTTTTACGCTCTTTATTAAAAGATACAAACTTATAAAACAATGAATATGAACATGAAATTGAATTATGAAACATGTGATCTAGCATCAATCTAGTCGATCCTGTAAGTAAACAGTAATTGGAAGACTAGCGGTAGTTTACTAGAAATCACTGTAAACACAAAGATTGACAAAGGGCAATTCAAACATCCAAGAGAAGTAGTCACGGATCCCTTATCCGGGATTTTGACTACCATTTCTCCATTCATAGAGGACAACATAAGACCCAATCTCTTAACACAATCAGCAGCAACAAAATAATGAGTAGCATCAGTGCCAGTAATAGTAATTAAAGGCGTACTATTAATGAAACATGTACCTCTAGTGAGTCTGTCCTCACTAGCTGACGGATTCCCAGCTAAAGCAAATTCCTTCCCACTAGTCTTTCCCTTCTTTGGTTTCGAGCACTGACTACTCAAGTGTCCTTCTTCACCATAGTTGAAACAGACCATCTCCTTATGGTGGCAATCAGACATTGCATGTCCAAACTTACTGCAACGAAAACAAGGCTTCACATCATCTTTGCAAGCAAAACTCTTATGGCCAGCTTTCCCATATTTGAAATAAACAATCTTAGCAGGAGCATCTCCCCTAATAGTCTTCTGCCCCAGAGCAACTCTTTAATTACCCTTTCCTGCATCATAAGGCTTGCCACGGTCCTGTTGACCCTTTCCCCTCTTATTAGTAAGGATCTTGTGATCAGCATTACTATCCTCCTCATAGATCCTGAACCTATCAACCAAATCTAAAAAGATACGAATCTTCTGATAACCAACAACTTTCTTGATGTCCGAGCGCAATCCATTCTCAAACTTGATGCACTTGGAAAACTCTAGACCTTCTCCATTAAAGTGTGGATAGAACTTAGCTAGTTCCACAAACTTCTCAGCATATTCAGTCACAGAATCATTTCCCTGATTCAACTCAAGGAACACAATTTCTTCGTTACCCCAAACATCTTCAGGATAATACTTCCTCATAAACTTTCTACAAAAAACAGCCCAAGTGATTTCCTCACCTGCAGCCTTCAATCTCTAACACGTTTCTAGCCACCAGTCGTCAGCCTCACTTGCAAACATATGCATCCCATAACGAACCTTCTGCGCTTGGGTGCAATCCATCACGCGAAAGAGCCTCTTTATCACTTTCATCCAATCAAGTGCTCCATCAGGGTCATGCTTACCATTGAACACCGGTAGATTCTCCCTCTGGAAAGTCGCCAAACTTCGAGATCCAGCATCCCCGCCAAAATTTGGATGATTCTCTATCGCATTAGCCATTGCTTCCAAAGCAGCAACAATTGTAGCATCGTTCCTTCTAGCCATTTCAACTTAACACTGCAAAACAACTAACAGTCAGAAATAATTAACAATACTCGATTGTTACAGACTCAACAACTTGGCCGGACGAACCGACCTGCTCTAATACCACAATTGTAACACCCTGATTCTACCCCACGTATTTATTTAGTAAAATGTGCAATATGTGTATGCAATGAAATTAAACAACATACAATAAATACTACAACGTAATCCACAATGTAACCGTCAATGTTGGCCATCAAGCCTCGACAACAATGACATACAACAACAACAGATTCACAACGGAACTATTCTCAATCCATCCAAATTCTCACCTACAACACTTAAAAGAATTATAATAGGTTAACTCATGTTTCCAAATTTCCAACGGTCCAAACGGCATCAAAAACAGAGTTACGGTCGCGAAGATACGACCAAAATAATTTTCCAAAATTCCATCTCTGTTTCTGTTCAGTATGCATCGATACAAACCTCCATGTATCGATACATACTCAGCTTGTATCGACACAAGCTTCGTATGAGTCGACTCATACGTGCTGCATTTTTCTATTTTTCTAAATTTACACAGTATGAGTCAATACAAGTCTCTTTTGTATCTATACAAAACTGACTTGTATCGATACATACCGCGTATGGGTCGATAAAAGACTCCCAAACTCGCCACATGAGTCGATGCAAGGATCTATGCATCGGTACGAGCCTTTTTCATGCCCCTGGTTTTTAAATCCATAGTTGCTTGTATCCATCCATAACATTATGTATCGACTCATGCTGCGTATTTTTCACCAAAAACCTGATTTTTCACTGTTTTGCAATTCCAATCGACACCATTTTTCACTAACAATCACAGTACAAGATATGTAGTAAAACTTGTGCATTCTTTTCATAAAATTAACAACAACACAACATATACAACCGAATTCCAAAATCAACAGCAACAATATACACAGAATACAAGATCATATATTTCAATTTGGGATTTTCTACGGTTAATCACATCGATACGACACAACCTAGCGAATCATACATCCCTAACTACCAATTGCCCGTCATATCCCCAATTATAGAGCAAGGACCTCACCCTTACCTTGGATTGAAGGTTGCTCTGAGGATTCTTGATCGTTTCAACTTTTCCCAGTTCTACGCGTCACTCTTTTCTTCCGTTCCCAAATTCACGTTTGCTTCACCTGACAAAAAAAATCTCAATTCTTTTTATTATTACTTTAATTAATAATCCTTATAATTATTGTTGGGCTTAATTCTTACCCCCACTTCTACTACTTGAATCTTTTCACTCTAAGCCCAACATTACTGGCTTATAATTATAATATCAGTTAATAATTCACAAACAGTTATTTAAATATTTAATTAAAGAATTATAACTAAATATCTGGGCATTACAGGTACCCTACCAACTTTCTGGCTCACTTGCTGTGACCCTTGAAAAGGTACCTAAAAATCATATAAACTTAGGTAAACTATAAAGTTATGCAGTTTTTTATTCGGATCATATAATTAACACTTTAAACGTACCTCTTTTTGTGATGCAACAGACTCGTCGTGCTGCAAAATCACTTTATCCTTAGATGCGGGTTTTGTAGGAGTCTAAAATTACCATGTAAAAAAATGAGGTAAGAACTGTTAGTTGAATACTTAAAGATTCATAATGGTTTTCAACATACCTGATCATCTATGAAAATAAGGTCTGATGGCCATGCAACAAAAGATCCTACTACATCTCATAGCAATGTGGTCTCAGCAACAATGTCAGGTATTGGTAGCAACGCATCCAGATCTAAAGCAACATCAACTGATACTTTCATGTGTCCATTCGGGAGCGGTCTATGGTGAAGTGAATCTCCCAAAGTGTTGTGCACTTTTCCCTGGCCAACTAGCCGATAAGTCTGTGATGATAGGTATAGTTGACAACATGTGATTCCCTAAACCAATAATAACCGTTAGAAGTGACTAAAAAAATTATGTAATAATAAACAGATCTATATTGTTCAGTTCACTTCCTTTATAAATTACAATTAAACTTTCTCCAATGGATTATCATCTTAATTACCCCAGGAAATTTATGTTGACAGTTGATACTAGCCTTGTCACTAGTTTCTTTCAACTGTGAACTGCTCTTTTCCGCCATATATCTCTCTTTATCCTTCTGCAATTCACGGACCTGTGCTTGTAATTCTTGCAATGTTTGCATCACTTCTGCATTGCTAGGATTTTTTTCCTTGGATTCTTATACAAGAGGTTGGAGTCACACCATGACCTTTACCCCTTACCTGACTCGGATACTCAACAACATTTAGTGCTCGACTGAGTACGCTCCTGATATCCTGGTCCTCACCGGTGGTTACCGATTGCGATAGGGTCTCCTGTAATTCATTTACATATCGAAAATTATTAGTGGAGATAAAAAATTAATTATATATTAATAAAAATTTAATATAATTTAATTAAATACAAAATGTTATACTTACACACTCATCATAAACATGTTGCAGATCGCGATTAACAACTCGATCTTTGCCAACACGAGCTTCTTTCCATAATACATGTGCGGGTAGTGATGTTTCGTCACTTTTAGTCTCTTCTAACTACACATTGTTACAAATAATAAAATCATCAATTATAACACATTGAGAGAATTAATAAGATCGTAGAATTTATATATACTTACAATTTTTTCCTATAAGCTTACATATCTCAAACACCCTTTTTTATATGGATATGTGAGTTTTGACGCTCTCTCGCGATTTACGGCACTCACTTTCTTGAAATTCTCATCTCTTCTTTGTCATACAAAAGAAACTCATTCTTCAGGTGCAATGAAGCTCTCATATATCTTTGGACGTTCTGGATCCTCTTCAACAAAATTTCATTCCTCATCTTTAAGATACTTGTTTGTTAAAAAAGTTCTCCACCCTCTGTGTCTTTTTCCGGCAAAACCCATTATATACTTTTTGCGGGTATCTTCAATTTTAAAGGACCTCTACAAAAAAACGTACGCATAGAGTGTGTTAGTATTAGTAATTTAAACACATTATCATCAAGATAAAGCAAATAACAACAACCATATATGGCACCTTTATCTCAGTCCGAATTTTTTCTTTAGCTTCATCTAAATCTCCTCTTTTCCATCTAGGAGTGGTGATCAGAATGTGCATATGAACAAGTGTACCGATGTAACTTGTCAACTTTACAGCATTAGACCCAATTAGTTGGTCCTCATTATTCCAATCTACATTATATGTAACTCCTCTATCTCTATCACGAATGATTCCCCTCATAATAGTTATGCCTCGTGTAATATCTTTTTCTGAAGTATCTTCTAGAACATTTGCATCTTGTGAGTTTTCTTGATTACTAGCCATTTGTCCTGTAATAAAGAAAAATCAAATAAAATCAAATGACAAATATAAAAATCCACAATCATAAATACTATAAAGAAAAAAAATTAAATGATATATATTTAAATTTTATTGAACGATATAGGCTATAATTATATATATTACCTTTTTCACTAATGTCTCTTTCTTTTCTTGGTAGAAATATGTTCTACTCATCTCTTAACAACACGGACAGTTGGATTGATCCAAATACCCTCATTATGATCATTTCTAATACATGATTCATTCTCATTTTGATCATTTCTGGTAAAAGATTCAATGTCAACACCAATATCGCCTTGATCTCCAATGTTTTCATCAATTACTTTGTTAGATAAAAGCACTATAGACCATTTCGTACTTGCCGGATCAGTGACATAGAACACTTGTTTAGCTTGAGAGGCTAGAATGAAAGGCTCATCTTTGTACCCCATCCTGTTAAGATCCACTTGCAAAAATCCTGATTTATCCATTCGTATGCCATTATTATTTTCAACCCACTTGCAACCAAATATAGGAATCTGAAATTTCTCGTAATCAAACACCCAAATGCGCTCCATAACCCCAAAGTATGACAGATTTGCAAATTTTAGGTTTAAGTCCTTCACACTTGATATGTGCATTGCTTCAGCTACCAAGGTGACACCACTATTTTGCATAGTACTTTTATCATTCCGTTCTTTGGTATAAAATGTGTATCCATTAATTGCGTATGCGCTATAAGAAAACACAACCAAACTTGGACCATATGCTAAACATCTCAACCATGATGTTACTGAAGCGGGATTTGAACGATACTTTGAATAAATGTGTTCCTTAAACCATCGTATAGAACTTCGATTGTGGTCTCGTACAATCCAATTCTCATTTCTATTCGGATTTAAACCTTGAACAACACCCTTGTGCATTTCAACATACGGCTCAACCTAAATCTCATTGTGCAAAACATACAAATGAACTTGACCCCGTTCGACCCTTGATACTGTAACAACTTTATTTTCAATTAGCTTTTTACCTTCTTTTTTTCAACAATATGAGATTTGGGGAGTCCAATTGATTGAACATTTGACACATATTCAATACAAAACTCAACCGCTTCTTCAACAATGCATCGTTCGGCAATACAACCCTCTAGTCGACTTCGGTTTTTCACATACCCTTTTAATATTTTCATATAACGTTTAGCCGGGTACATCCATCTCATATAAGTTGGTCCGCATAATTCTGTCTCTTTCACAAGATGAACGACAAGATGAACCATTATGTCAAAAAACGTTGGAGGAAAATACATTTCAAGCTCACACAAAGTAACAACTATTTCTTTTTGCAATGTTGGTAAGATCTCAGGAATGATCACCTTATTGTAAATTGACTTGAAGAAAAAACACAATTTAGTTATTGTGCTTCTTACTTTTTCTTGCAGAAAAAATCGACCTCTTCTTCCACCCACCTGTGACAACTATTCCTGCAAAAGGCTTGCCAAACTGAATACTCACATTTTTCACATTTTCAAAAATTTGATCACCTGTCAATCCAGGTGGAGCTCTACATTGTTTGGTATCTCCATTGAACTTTTTTCTCCATCCACGATATTGATGTTTAGAAGTTAAGAATCTTCGATGACCGAGAAAGACATTCTTTTGACAAAGTTTCAATCGCGTCGTATCGGTTCCGTCTTCACATACAGGACACGCTTTTTCACCTTTAATGCTATACCTGGACATATTTTTGTATCCTAGAAAATCGTCAATTGTTCCAAACAACATCCCCCTCAAGTTGAAACTTTGTTTCCTATAGCCATCATAAACCTCCACATCGTTCTCCCACAAAATCTTCAAATCTTCGATTAGAGGTTCCAAGTATACGTCTATGTCATTTCCTGGTTGTTTAGGCCTGGAAATTAACATAGATAACATTATGTACTTACGCTTCATACATAGCCACGAAGGTAGGTTATTGAAGCAAATCGTTTTTCAAAAATCATTTAATTTTCAAAAACAATGAAATCGCCACCTAATTTTATTTGTTCTAAAAAGAACGGGAAAATATAGATAAAACCCACGAAAATCGGACAAGGCGGTCTACAAGACCAAAAAGGATGGATTCGGGAGTCAGTTACGCAAGTGGAAGGTATTAGCACCCCTTACGTCCATCGTACTCGATGGGACCCATTTAGTTCGTGAATGTTCGTGTGTTTAAAGTAAAAATGCTATCTTCTAATTAATGATCAAGTAATAAGAAAGAAGGAAACGGGGTTTGTTTATTATTATTTTGAGTTTGACACGGTTTCGAAACCACGTGCCTACGTATTCCCTCATGCAATGGGAAAGTCAAAACTTCGTAGTTCTTGTTGAAAATGTTTGAATTGGTTGTGTTGATTTTAGAATAGAAATGTTTTTGATGATCGCATACGATCGAGAATAATTGAGTGGGTTGAGTTGATTTTAATTGTGGATGACAAGTAACAAAATGTTAGGCTATCATCTAACGATTCGAATACTCGAAATTGGTGAGTGAGCTAGACCAATCATCTCTCATCCAAAATCTTTATTATGAAAAGGGTGAGGTGAAACAAAGTTCACATTTATTAAGTGTATGGAATAAAAGTATTTAAGTCATTAGAGTATCATCTAATGGCCCAAATATTTTAAATTTAATTAAATCGTCGGGCTATCATCCAACAATTTAATTAATGCCATAACACTATATTTTTTGTTTTAGAACATGGATAGAAGTTTCTAGTTTATTAGGCTATCATCTAACAAACTAGAAACTTTGATTTGTTTAAATTGTTAGGCTAACATCTAACAATTGAAACGAATCCCATCCATGTGTTCCCTTTTTTATAGAAAATTGATTTAAAGAAAACAAATTCAATTAATTATTTTAATTTGAAAGTGTTTTAAGAGTTCGATATCGGACGAAGAGAAGTAATGTTTCGGGTTATAATTAATCAAGTATGTGGACTTGATTAACCTCGTGAGGATAGGTGCTCCTATCCCCAACCATGAGACCCTGGTGCATGGATAATTGGTATGTGGACCAATGTTTATTCGGGGTATGATTAATCAAAGCAATGAGGGCTTTGATTAACCTCGTGAGGATGGCCATGCCCATCCCCAACCATGAGACCCTTAGAGAATTTGGTGTGGGAACCAAAAAATGAGAGATCGGAGACGTTGTTTCTTTTATATTAATTTGTAAGTGGAGTGTACGATTGCGTAATAAAACATACAAGCGGATAATAAGAAAAACAAAAAAAAACGGATAATAAGAAAAATAAAATTAACACACAATATAATTGGAATTTAAATAATTATTAGGATGGATTTTTTTTTCTTGATAAAAAATCAACTAATAATTTAATCGATAATTTAGCAAATAAAAAATATCATATGCTAATTATTATTTAATACATCAAATAAAAGAAATACTTGCATAATAAATAATTTAAAGAAGGAATTTAGAAATGGGCCTGTAGTTGTAGTCAAATCTGGAGGTGCGAAGAGCAAAGCTGAGTCCAAGCCCAATAGCATGCTGGATTTTGTGTGGACAACTTCATGGCACTGCAAGGTGGACCATCATTCTGGAGCGTCAGATTTGAACTAGGATAGATCTGATGGCTATGAAGGAAGGTGCAAAGTTGCTACCATGTACGTACCTGCATCGGATGACAAATAGACCATACAGACGGTGACAAGTGTCACCGCCTAGCTTAACTAAACCAAACAACTCCTAATTATATTTAAACTAAATACTAATCTAGCTCTTTTTTTATAAATTAAACAAAATAAGACTAATCCTAATTATTCTAAACTAATACTAACTTAGCGCTTTTTACAAAATAAATTAACATAATAGCAAAAAACAAAAAAAAAACACTTCAATTTTTTTCAAAATACTCTCATCCTCTCAATCTCTCACGATCTCTCATCCTCCCTCTCTCAATATTACTCTCTCATCTCTCGCGATCTCCTCACCGAAACCATCTCTCTCGCTCGCGATTGTTACAGAAAACTCTCTCTCTCGATCGCGATTGTTACAGAAATTCTCTCTCTCTCTCTCTCTCTCGATTCCTCACCGTGTTCTCTCATCTGTTGCTCGCGATCTCTCTGTTCTCTGTTCTCTCTCACGATTTGTTGGAAAAAGAAAGAGGATGGCGCGCCAGAAATCGCCCTCGTGGCGGTGACGGCGGCGGCTCATCATGGAACACGGTTCTTTTCCTATTTTCGATCTGTTTGACTCTGTTTGGGACTCGATTTTATATTTGTTTTGTTGATTCTTACAGGTTGTCGGAACTGAAAGGGGGAGAATGGAACCCTAACTTCTATTTGGGACACGAACAGTGATGCTCATGCAACAATGGAAGAAACAGGGGGAGAAAGAGAAGGATGGCGACACAGAGTTCGCAACCTCCACCTCTCCCTTCAAAACCGGTTATTACCTTACGAATCTCTTCTTATTTTTCGATTTTCTGAAGGGACTCTGTGGGAAAATGATGATGTGAGGTTAGGGTTTAGGGATTTGGCCGTTTTAGGGTTTTTGTCAATAGTATCTCTGCCTTGGTTCTTGTGCCTTCAATGTTTTTATAGTGTTAGAAATAGGGTTTGGGTGGACTTTGTTGTTATGATTTTTCCAGGAATGAGCCCTTACGAAAATGCTTGTTGGGCTTCCTATATTTGCATTGGGCTGATGATTTTTGACTGTGTTAGGCTGTTGATGTATTGGGCTGATGTTTTTCTGATTGTGTTAGGCTGTATAACCTGTTGTTTGTGGTAAAACTCTGACCAAAACTGTATCTGCCTTTGTTGCCCAGTGTTAATGTTCTGTACTATGATGTTATGCTGAGTTATGTTTTTTCCTTTTTCCCTTTTGCACCTCCTACTGTGAACCAAGAATTAATTTTCTTGAGGATTTGTAGTAGCGAGTTCGTAGCCAATGATTTCTTATGAGGCTTGTTGTCGTTGAACATGATCTAAACCCAACCTTGATTCCCTGATTCCTGCTAGAGTTCCCTAATGATGATCTTGAAATCGTTTTTCTTGGAAATACATGTTCTTATCACTAGTTTATCACTTGATATCTGATTATGTTTCATTTTTTTCATGTCATGAACTCGATGATCCGATGGCGTCGAGAATGAAGAGGAAGTACCTGTGGCTTAAGATAAAGCTCCAACTCAATGTTGGAGGGAAAGTTCAAAATAAAGTCGAGGCCAAAGCTAAGAGGAAATCGAAGAGGAAGAAATTTCTAATCTTAGAACAAAAGAAAGCATCCATTAGAAACTTGTAGTAGGATGTTCCAAACTTGTAGTTTCTTGTTGTTGTAGCTTACATAGAAATCACTTGTAATATAACTTGAAAGCACTATGCCAAAATTGAATTTTTGTATCGCCTAATTTAATAGCACTTTTAAAGAAAGTGCTATTATAAAGGAAAAAACGTATTTATAATAGCACTTTATTATCAGACGCTATTATAAAATACACACAATGTAATTTTAATAGCAGTTTATGACAAAATGCTATTATTAAGCTTCATTAAGATAACACTTTCTCTTAAATGCTATTAATATTCTTCATTAAAATATATAGAATTTTTTATAAAACACCTATTTGAGTACCTTTATTAGCGTTTTTGAAAAGTGCTATGTTTATTATAATATATGATCATTAATTATTATTAATTAGAAAAAACAAAACAAATTTGGCAGAAATTTTTTTCGTTTTCCCGCACATATTTTTCGTATCTCCGCCAAAACCAACACAATTCTCACGATTCTCTCAACCGATTCACTTCCTTTGTTTCATCGTTCTTCATCGTCAACCATTGATTCACTACCGTAAGCCCTTTCTTCCTTTCACAGATTCACCGTAGTCAGCCCTTTCTTCGTTTGACCGATTCCTCACCGTCGGTCCTTTCTTCGTTACATCGACTCACCATCGTTTCACAATCTGAAAGAGCAAACATAGTCGATTCAGATTCACCTTTGAATCATCACTCAAACAGAAAGAAGAAACGCCAGAAAAAACAACGAATAAATCCTATTCTTCGTCGATCTCAGTCCTTCGTCAATTCACCACCGTCGTCCCTCTTTTCATTGGTATCTGGTAATCTTACTTTTCTCAGTTTTTGCTATATCTCGCTTCTCTGTGTTGCTTGTGAGTGTTTTGATGTCTTTGTGTTGATGGATACACATGATTTTAAGTAGCGGTAATGAGGGTTTGTGAGGTTAAGCTACAGTTGAATGTTATCATGTGATTTGAGTGATGAGGCTTGTGTTTTTGTTGTGTGGTGTTTACTTTTTCTGTCATATATGATTTGGTAAAGGAATGTAGCAATGGTGATCATAATTTCAGAGACCTTTTAATCTTATAAAGGATGTATAATATCTAATAAGTATGATTTAAATGATATACCCTGTTAATTTCACTTAGGTTTGTTTTTAATTAGTCGTATGCAGTAGGTAAGTTCATTATCCGTTTTGGATTAATTTTCCAATTTCAAATTAACTTGGACATGTCTATGTAGGGTTTAGGTTTTTTTAATTTGTATTTGTTATTCCATTTGAGCATCTTACTAAATGTACAACCATTTGTTATGAAGTGATATAACAATGTCAAGTAAGGATGAGGTGGCAGTGGTCGAGGGAAAGAAGGGGAAACAAAAATCCCTGTTTGTTTAATTTTGGTTTTCGTTGAGGAATTTCATTCATGTTTCTTAGATTATTGAATTGAGTTGTCTCATGGTATATTTGGTAGTTTAGACAGCTAGTCAATATTTTTTGTTAGTTTAGATTTTGTTTATACTGTATGTGAAGGTAACTTTATGCTCTCATGTTCTTTGTGCTTGTTTATGCAATACAATTTTGTTAAAAATTCTGCTAGCCAAGATCAACTTTATGGGAAGCATCTTTATTAGTAGCTACCAATTTTGTTAAGGTCTCCTTGTTTTTTGTATTCTCTGAAAACAGGCCATTGTTGTCTCATTGAGTACTAAAACAGGGCCATTAACTATTGATCCTTAATTGCATAGTTGATTTGTCTTCAACATAATTTTAATAACTAGTTTAAGGTTGTCCAATGTATTACTCACCCAACGTTTGTAGTAATAGTGCTCAATGTAGAACTCACCAAATGTTTGTTAATTACCGGACTTGTTATTAATGTCTTTTTAGACAATCTCAAACATCAGTAGTCATATTCAACCTTGATTTAATTGGTCAGGATGAGAGATGGCTAATAGGAGTTGTCTATTTACTTTGATCTTACTGCAGCATATTTCTATAATTGGGTCTTAATCTGTTAGTATAGGAAATGTTAGAAAATTCATTAGAATTTGAAAATGATGCGATGTAAGTTCTAAATTCTTTTGTAGTTAAGGCTTTGGATTCTGTTCTGGGGGATATAGGCGGTGTTGGTGGCTTTAAGTGTTTTATCTGGTTATGGTGTAGAGAGGTTATATATTGTAACTGACTGGTGTATTGGTGGTTATATTTGGCACATCTTGTACTAAGTAGTAATTCAATTTTTCCTTTTCCAAAAAAAATTGATAATGAGAGATGTTTTGGGATACTATATGAGATCAACGTATCAAAGCCCAATTGCGACTACCAAGAGTATCTAATTGTTAATGAAAACAAAAATTAATTCAAATGATAAAATGTTGAGTTATTTGTTTATACCACATTATATATCACATGATAATTTGGTAAGATTAAGAACTTATAATGATATTTATGTTGGTGGTATTTAAATCACTCTGGAATCGTCAAACACTATTTAATATGGTGATTTATTATGTTAGTGGTATTTAAATCACTTTGGAATCGTCAAACACTATTTAATATGGTGGTTTATATAATTGATAGCTATAAGATGTGGTGTTATATTTTTGATATTGAGTGCTATACCACTAAGTCCACACATATTAAGAAAATTGAAGTTGGTATTATCTTTGGTGGTGGAATTTAAAAGGTACAAATCTGCTAAAATTTCCACCCATCCCTCTCTATTTCACTTTCTATATTTCCTATCATTGCTACAGGTTTTGCGAAATTATTTTGGTTTCCAAATTTAAGGGTTAGTTGATTTGAAATTACCTACGAAATTCTGTGTTAAAGTAAGTATTTACACCACTGCTTCTTGAGATTGTTTATCTAATCATGTAGTTACTTGTATGATAATGAACTTGTTTATCTAATCATAATGCCTAAACCGATTTTCTTTGATACCAAATATAGAACCCCAACATATAATGATATGAAATATTAGGACGGATGTTCTAACTGATAACCGGATCACTAAAATTATATTCTTCAAGGTGCAGTAGTTATACAAAAAGAGTCTTATATATAGCTAGACTAATAGTTTAATTAGGAATATAGATAATGTCTAAACTAAAGATGTTTTAATTCTAGCCTTTACAATATTTCTAATAAAATACAAAAAATAACTACATAATATAGTATATGATTTATCCGTACAACTCCGACCCACATAATTGCTTCCTCATCCCTACTTCTATGAAATGACCAAAGGAATGAAAAGAGAACTACTTGTTGTCTTAGTGGATTTTCTACGAAACCATAATTTGTCCCTTAGTAGCATAATATCAAATCATAATTAAAGTACTAACTCATCTACTAATGATATGAATTATTCATTGATGTTCCAGCTCCATGCAGCCTATGTGGTGAATGATGTTTTCGGTGAATTTTTCCTTGACCTGTATTTGTTTTTTCTTGTGATAAAATGCACAAAGAGGACAAAAAGTGCCAAAATTGTTGGAACATATCTATTTTTTACAAATCAGTTCTTGTTAAATGAATTTATATGTTTTTATTAATTTTGAAAATCTTCATAGCAATTAAAACAAGACCTATATGTGTGAGAAGTAGGGCACCTTTTATCCATTTTTATACATATCGTTTTTCTTTTTTGGTTTGATTGTAGAGAATGTTTAATTATTCTAAATATGAATTATTTTTTATTGTACAATACATAATCAATACTTCTTCTATGATACAGGAAAACAAGAAGCAATTATTTTGCCTAGTTAAGGGCCTTTCAAACAGGCCCTAAGTGTTTGTATCTGTGGTTCATCATTTTTGGTTCATGAAGTGTGGTTACTACTTGGTGTTGTCGTATCTGTGGTTCATTATCACATCACTTTTGGTCCTTTCTTGTTTTTTTAGTTGTTTTGTTTAGAGAATACAATTGTTTATTTTGGGATTTGGATTGGCGTACTCTTAGTTGTAATGTACGCATCTACAAATTTGGCTATGTAAATGTCCTCTCTTTTATAGTAGGACTAAATGCCAAATATATTACGATATTTTGATATTTGTAACAAGTGGATTTGGTTTAAAATTTTATTTCTTATCGATGGATCATAATATGTATGTAATGAGTATCTTAAAGTGTTATTTGATATTGAATTGGATGCATTTTTTAGATAGTTGCATCCCAAAAGAATGATTTTGTGTAAAAAAAAAGTGTACTACAATAATGTTTTGTAGAGAGTGTTATTAATAAAACATCTTATAATAGCACTTTTAAGAGAGAGTGCTATCAAACATGTGTCATATAGTAGCGCTTTGGTTGAAAGTGCTATCAAACATATGTCATATAGTAGCGCTTTGTTTGAAAGTGCTATAAAGATGACTCCTATAATAGAGCTTTGTTTGAAAGTGCTATCAAAATCAAATAAAAAAAGGTACAAAATGGCAACTTCGGTAGCACTTAAGAAAAAACGCTATTAAAAAATGGTACTTTAATAGCGCTTTTAAAGTGCTATTAAATAAATAATATTTACAATAGCGGCGCGGTTAATATCGCTTTTAAGCGCTATCAAAAACAAATAATAGTGCTATTAAATAACTTATTTGGCGTAGTGAAGTTAGTTCATGGTCATTTAGACATTTCTTTGTAACTTATGTATAAAACAACTTAAAATAAATGGAAATGGCATAATTGTTTCATTTGAAAGTTTTGAAATCTCTTGAAAATGTACAAGATTATTTACACATGAGTTTATGTTCCACTTTTCAATTCATGTTCTTGGAACCTTGAAGCTTAGATTATAAGGCTTGTGTCGTAACCTTGAACGAAACATGAACGACACTTTGAATGATTTCTTGATGCAAGATAAATCTTTTGGATGAAATTTAAAGAATGAATTTGTCTTTAGTAAAAAACTTTCAAATAACTTCAATTCAAAACAAGAATCATAAAATGAATGCTATAAATGATGGACCTTTAAGAAACCTCAAAGTAAATGAATTCTTCACCTTTGCAATTTTTATCCCTTAACAAAAATTGAACCATTCCGAATAAATTTAAAACTTCGAATCTTGAGCGAAGACAAGCTTACTTGTAAAATTGGCTTATGCAATTTGAATAAATCAAAATTAGAATAGCAATATTAGCTTAGCATGATGCATATCTGAATAAACTTGAAATACTCAAAATCCAAAGATTAAAAGGCCATGAAATTTCCAAACATGATTCCCTCTTTTGCAAGACATACGCTTAACCACGCATTGATCTCAAATTAACTTCAAATGAACAAAAACCAACCTATCTGTGTAATCTTCAAGGAGCCCTCGTTCTAAATTAAATATAAAACCACAACTCTTGGGATGTACATTGGATGGATAAAAGGAAGATAAGTATTTTAGGTCACCCGGGTACTAATCGATCATTTCTTATTGCTTGAAACAGACTCATTAAAGGACACCTTGATCTCATAGCCATATAATCGATGATATGTATGCATGTGAGTGTTATGATAAATGCGAAGCCTAAGCCAGATAAAAGCGAGACAGGGGGCGAATTTTGGGGTGCAACAGTTATCAATCATAAGAATCACAGGACATGTGTTATGCGAGATACTTTGAATACCGTGTGGGTTCATTCCATAAGTAGACGATGCCAAGTGAAGGTTTCTTGCTTCTTTTCCAAATTCAGGATAATCATTATCAATTTTCATCCACTGTGGTGAATCTGCTGGATGTTGAAATTTTCCATCAATAATTCTTTCATCTGCATGCCAAGTCAAGTGTCTTGAATCGGTTTCACTATGATACATCCGTCTAAATCTCGGAATTATAGGAAAATACCATATGACTTTTGTCAGAGACAACTCTTTCTTATATTGAGGGGCACCACATTTTGGACACTCATTTAACGATGCATACTCGTTTCGAAACAAAACGCAATCTTTTGGACATGCATGTATCTTATCATAGCTCATGCTAATAGATTACGACATCTTTTTGGCCTCATACATTTGATTGGGAAGAACATTATCCTCTGGTAGCATATCTTTCATAAGGACTAATAACTCTGTGAAACTTTTATCCGACCATCCATTTCCCGCCTTTAAGTTGTACAACTTTAATACCGCAGACAATCTTGTGAATTTTGTACAACCATTATACTACGGTTTCTCTGCATCGCTTACCAACCTCTTGAACATTTTGGGACAATCATTAAGACCTTCTTCAAGCACTTTTGCAATTTCTTCGACTCGATCATAATCGTATGTATCCGTGCAATTGTCCTTTGAAGCATATGTCCTCTTATCCCCCGATTCAACATTCCCGTTACTTTTCTCACCATGCATATTCCAACATGTATAACTTCTATCAATTCCATACCATATGAAATGCAATGCCAACTGAACTGCGTCAACCTGCTTCCCATAACAGCAATACAACCAAACACATGTCATTCAACTGGGGTCTTTGCCGTGCGCAACAACAAACTTAACAAATTCCGATACCCCATTCTCGTACTCATTTAACAATCGATTTGAATACATTCATTTCTTATCCATGGTTTTACTAATTAAGCTAAACAAAAACAACTAATTAAGGAACAAAATAGTATACTGCGTTTCTGTCAAAACGCAAAGTATACACGGAATGGATCCGTATCAAGAAACAGCAACATATGAAAGGAAATTTAAGACAAATTAATCACAATACCAGTAATTTGAGGAAGAAATTTACCTCGGATTTATCGAACTCAAGGAAACGCGGAGAATGAGCGTCGTACATCGCGCTAGGCCGGGAAACGTTGCTAATTCAAAGTAAAGAAAACGTCTATTATAAAAATAGGACGAATGTACATGAACATTTAACTAAACGGCATGAATAGATGACATTTTTCTTAAGCAAAATTCAACATAGTATTATTGTTCATAACATATTCAAAATCTAATAAACACAACGGTTAACATGGTTTTTCAATCACAAATGAAACAAAAGGCGAGAAATAGTATTACAACATGAAAATCAAGTTCTAACTAGGCTTCGAACCTTCAAACAAAATTTCGGGAAGCAACTATGCACATGAACTAGAGATTGATAATATCGTTTCAATCATGCTTAATATCAACGGTATACACAAAACAATGTCATAATCGATTTGAACTTTCAAAGTCGAATGCAAGTGAAACTAACATGATAAACCAAATTCAAAGCAAGCTATAAATCAAACGTAACAAAATCCGAGCTGCCATGAACAAACTTAGTAACGCGCATTTAAATTCTATTATAAAAAATAGGATGAATGTACATGAACATTTAACTAAACGGCATGAATGAATGACCTTTTTCTTAACCAAAAAATAAACATAGTATTATTGTTCATAACATATTCAAAATCTTATAAACACAACCGTTAACATGGTTTTTCAATCACAAATGAAACAAAAGGTGAGAAATAGTATTACAACATGAAAATCAAGTTCTAAATAGGCTTCAAACCTTCAAACAAAATTTTGGGCAGCAACTATGCACATGAACTAGAGCTTGATAATATCGTTTCAATCATGCTTAATATCAGCGGTAAACACAAAACAATGTCATAATCGATTTGAACTTTAAAAGTCGGTTGTAAGTGAAACTAACATGATAAACCAAATTCAATGCAAGCTATAAATCAAACGTAACAAAATTCGGGCATCCATGAACAAACTTAGTAACGCGCATTAAAGTTCTTCTCAAACAATCTGAATATCAAACGGAAGTTACCCAAACTATGCTACAACCGATTTACTCATTATTCTCAACTTAAACATGTAGCAGGACAAACAAAATCAGAATTAATCACCACAAATTCATTGAAACTTCTATTGATAACATACTAACAATATCCCAAACTCTTCATCCACTCAAAACCAACAAACAGAAATTATTAACACAAGCACTCTTCATCCACTCAAAACCAATAAACATAAATCATTAACACAAGTAAATATCAACAGTTTGGCTTAAATTTGAATATCGCAAAAAAGCAAGATACAAGCACTATGATTAGTTCACAAAATCGAGACAACCTAAACTAGATTCTTCAATAGTTTTCGTCAAAAAGATACTAACAGAATAACATAGATATTCATCACAATTAAATTCACCAAATAGAGACAGCTGAATTAAAATAGAGGCGGAACCGTCGGAGGTTGCAAATCCAGAGTGAGTACGATGATGTTGATAATGCACAGAGGGACTGATAAGGATGGTAATGTTACTATTATATTCACATAGGAGAAAAAAGAAATTAAAAACTAAACAACCATGGCAGACCATTCTTCTGGAAACAAAACAGGGAGATTTCTGGAAACGAAACAGAGAAATAGAGAGAAACTTCTAGAAACGAAAATCACAGCCATGGCAGAAGAATCAAAAATTCTGAAACAAAAACACAACCATAGCAGAAGAATCAAAAAATCTGAACCTTACCAAGGAAGAATATGATGTCAGACGAAGAACACTAAGGGCTGAAGACGATGAACAGAACACGAGAGAATGAGAGAATGAAATCGTATTTAGGGTTATTAATTTTAATTATAAAATTATCTATGAAAGCGCTTTTAAAAGCGCTTTCTAAAACCCCGATATAAGAGCGTTTTTTCCTTTAAAAGCGCTTTCGTATCATAGGCCTATAGCAGCGCTTTTAAAAGCGATTTCTTAAGGTCAGCTATAAGAGGGCTTTTGAAAAGAGCTTTCTAAGGTTAACCTTTAGCAACCCTTTTCAAAAGCACTTTCTCAGATGAGATCTTTCAAAGGCCTTTAGCAGCACTTTTTGAAAAGCGCTTTCTTAGGGTACCCTATGAAAGCGCTTTTTTTAAGCGAAAATTTTTTAAGGCCTATGAAAGTGCTTTCTCTTAAAAGCGCTTTTGTAGAGGTGCTGCCAAAACTTATTTTGGGCGTAGTGAAATGCACACACAAGCATAATTCAACAATACTAATTACCTTTATCATACTCAACCTGCATTTTAAATCAAACCATGTATATAACAAACATCCACTAGGATTCAAGCCGAAATGCTAACCACAACATTCATCAAAGCATACATTGATATCAAAATCAAACAATGTATTTTTCCACCATAATGCCATAAACAATTTTATCACAATTGCTAAAAACATATAAATAGCACACAAGAACCACATTTATATAGAAATTGTCAAACCAACAAAAAATACAACAATCAGACGGTTCTTAAACGGTAAAACAAACGTAAATTTTTAGGTACCCATGATAAATAGTGAGGTACTGGTACATTTAGTACAAATTGTATTAAAGTTTTAATTTATTTTAAAATTCAATAAAATAAAATAATGACATAACATTGAATCATAGTATTTTATTGGTTAAGGATACTGACTGGTACACAATTATATGCACGGGTACTGGAGTGTTCACCTAAAATAAATTAATACCAAAACAAACAAATTGATTTAAAAAGTTCATATTTTTCAAATACATAAGTGTTTTGGTGTTCAAAAATATTATTCATTGAATTATATATTTGAACTTAACTGAATTGAACCATAAAAAAAATTTAAGTGGTTAATAAAGTGAACCATTTAATTAAAACGATTAAAATTTATTCAAAATTTGTCTTTTTTATAAATTTGTTTTATTATATAAATTAGTTTAAAATATATATATTTTTATTGAAAAAGATATAAAAAATAAAATTCTTTAGAAAAATATAAAAACATCTCTAGAAAAAAAAATACTTCCATGAGTCCACATTGCTACTAAATAAGGTTCATCTTCATATACGCCTCATTTATTCTTTTTCCATTTATGTAATCTGTTTGTTTTTCTTCGTTTAATTGTTTATTTGATGAAATAATTGATTAATGAAATTATTAAGTAATGTAAATAATTTACTAGAGTATATTAGGGTATTTATACAGTGTCTTAGGATTAATTTTATTTAGGTTATCTTCTTTAAATTCTAATTTAATATTTGTGTTGGATTAGAATTTTGATTGACCAATTAGAACTATTGTTTATACTAATGACATTTCAAGTATTCATTTTTGGTAGTTACTGCATAGTTCATTTTTTCTTTCCACCATGTTTTTCATGTTAATGTTTCACTATGGTTTTGGAGTACTGCATTTTAGAGATTTGCAGTGAGATCATCAAAGAATATTAAAGACATTTAGAAACAAAAGGTAGTATTAGTAAACTAATTTGCTTATACTGATCATGTGAACAAGTCAGTATGACCCTCGAGTTATTGTGTACTTCAACTTCAAATGCAATGAGTACTTCAGGTGCCAAATGTCATGAGTATAGAAAGGCTCTATCGTCGGCGTCGATTTTGTTGAAGTTTTTGTTCACTCAAAGATAAAAGTTCCTCTGCAATTTAAATAAAAGTTTTAGTTTTCTGCTTAAAACGGAATGTTGATCTTGTTTTATGTTGATCTTGTTTTATAATGCTTAAAACGGAATGATGATTTCTCAAAAATATGTCGATTGATTGAACAATAAAGGATTGATGATCATTAATTACATCCCAAGTTAAATTAAATAATTGCATTACACAAAGCTTAGTATGTTAAGATCTTCAATTCATCTAGAGAAAGGCCAGCCAGCCCCAGCAAGTTATGGAAATCAGGAAAACATGATTTTAACTAACTATGATATATAAAATAGATAAAGCTCATATCATATTTAGAGAAATATCATTTTTACTGTATAGTTTTTTACTTGCCTACGTGTCTTTCTATGATTGGCCACTGTAATGGTTCCTATCATCCAATGATAGAGTTTGTTATCTCTTTTCTCAACTGTAAAAGCTTATTTTGTTTCGTTTCATCAGCTTCTTAGTGCAAGAAGATGAACATGTATATTCATCTCTGACATGGTATCATTCGCCATACGATCTATCGCGCTTCCCTCCATAAATCTCTGTTACTCTTCCCCATCGCTATCTTCTCGTTCGTGACTAGTTGCGTTCTTGCTCAAAGCTTCGTGTGCGACAATGGAATTTGGTGATAATCATGAATTTAGAATCAAAGGCATCGAGCAAACGCACGACGTCGCCGTTGTGTTCTCCTCTTCCAAAGGCATCAATGTGTTTGGTCCAAAATTTTCAATCAACAGGACAATAACTATCTCTTTTGAAATCAACAGGTCGAAGCTGTGATTCTCACACAGAAGATGCACAAGATTGTGGTTAATCCGCAGATTCCGCCGAAATCCAAGACTGCGCAATATCGTCTTGTAGGTATGATTTTTGACGAGTATGTATCATGGATTGTTCAAGATCAAATTGTGTTTATCTGGTTTCTATCCTTAATATTTGAATCCAATTTGCCTCGCATTCTAGCTTGCAAACATGCATTTGAAGTATGGGACAAAATCCATCAATACTTCAATGCACTGATGAAGGCTCGTGTTCGCCAGCTTCCGTTGAACTCAAATCCACCAAGAAATGGAACGGAACAATCATTGAATTTGTTCTTCGTGTAAAGGAAGTTGTGAATTCTCTCCCTGCCGTTGGAGATTCAATTTCAGAATAGGATCAGATAGATTTGATCCTTGAGTGACTTCCAGGGGAATACAATCCCTTTGTGATGCAAATGTATGGTAGTCTAGTTACTCTCAATTTGTATGATGTTGAAGCATTGCTATATGTGCAGGAAGCTCAACTTGAGAAGTTTCGCCAAGAATGGTTATGGCTAACATTGCTGCCAATATTGCTCATCTAAATCAAGAATCTTAGGGCTATAGAGGAAGAGGAAATCATGCATCCCGTGGAAGAGGCCGTGGCAAAGGAAGATAAACCACCAACAATTGTCCTACATGCCAACACTGTGGCAAATATGGGCATGTTGTTGCTACCTGCAGGCTCAGGTTCAATGAGAATTATGCTCCACCTAATTCTTCCACGTCTCAATCAAATTATGCAAACAAAACTACTGAGAATCAAAAGGCCACATAAGACACTTCTCAAAGCAATTCACATATTCAAGATTTACAAAACAAGAGAGTGTATGTGCAGACTGATAACCAAAAATATTTGTCCTCTAACTCTCGTTTGATTAGTTGTTTGATATTTTGCATTCCACAAAGAGATTCTCTAAATAGAGTTAGAGGCAGTCAAAAGGTTGGTTAGAATGTGATTACTATTTCTTTTTAATCCATAGAAGATATAGTCAATATTGTGTAATTGTTTGCTTTTACTTTCTTTCATGCAATTCAAAACCTTTAACATTAGTGTTGATAAAATAACTTCGTTTGGGATTTCTTCTCAATGATTAAAGAATAATGTGAAGAATATGAAGGTTACATTATAATATTCTATACACCTATGTTTATTTTTTTAATACATAATTGGGTGGAGCCTTATGCGTACACACTATTCTCGTATTGTCCCCTTATGCAGGTTATTTTATTGTCTGTTATATAATAATATTGAATTTTCTTTTGTGATTCAAATAAGCTGAAGCAATGAGAGAACCCATATTATGTGCCACAATAGTAACCCGATATTTAATGTGAATTTGTCATGTTTCTAACATACATATTTGTAATATGTAATGTGGTTTTATAAACATCATTAAGTTTAAGGAGGGGATTCAAACACTCAAACATTTTTGTGTTGACTATTTATTGACTTTTAAAATTGTTTACTTTTCAAAGTTGACTTTTGTGTCGGTGGACCTGAGGCTAATCAATTTTATTGACTTTTTAAAGTTGACTTTAGCGTTGGTCAAGTCAATTTTGTTGACTATTGGAGTTTGACTTTATCCTTAGGGTAGCTGAAGCTACCTGATTTTATTGACTTTTTTCAAAGTTAACTTTAGCCCCGACTAAGCCGATGCTACCTTATTTGTTGACTTTTAGTTTAACTTTATTCGCGACCTATTTATTTGTTACTTGTAATTTTTTGTCCACTGTTTGGTATAGGTATTTGGGAGGTTAGAGTTTCAGGTAGTATTTCCTAGGGAGTTGACGAGTGTTTTCAAGTCTGTGTACTTCTTAGGAGGTAAGTCTAAAAACAGAGGTGGTTTTATTATGGTTTGGTATGCGGTGATTTGGTCTATTTAACGTGTGCAGAATGATAAGCTTTTTTCTAGGTCATCATCTAATGTGATCGAGGGGAAGAATAAGAGCATTCATTTGGTATGGACTTGGTTTCTTAATAGGTAATTGTTGAACTCCCTCTTGTTCTCAAATTGGCTACATAATCCTATCTTTTGTCTGAGGCAGTAATAGTTTGAGTGATTTGACTGTACCCCTCTACATGTAAGTGATTTTAGGATTGTTTGTGGGGGTTATGTTCTTGTTGATGGTGGGCATAGGTGTTTGAGATCTAATCATTTTTCTATAAGTTGTTTATAAATTTCAGTGCTTTTTGTGGTGTGTAGTTGGACCTTGTTTACATGAGTGGTGTGGATTTCGCTTTGTTGTGTTTATCTTTATTTTTTGTCTTTGTTTTTCTATTTTGAATACATTTTGTGCCTTGGGTAGTTTTATGTGGATGTTCCACCTCTTAACAGTTCATTTTTTCCGTCTTAATATAAATAAAGTAGAAAAAGTGATATATGTTATTTATATATGGAAAGTTATATTGTCTTAATATAAATAAAGTAGAAAAAGTGATATATGTTATTTATATATGAAAAGTTATATTTTGAGAAATTGCTTTCCTCCAATATCCAAAAACCTTAGCACATTGACATTGTCAATTATTTATTTGTGAATTTGTTCCCCTGAATATAGTTTTAAACAAAAGAAAATATTGTCCCTTCTTCAAAGGATTATTCATTAGATGAATCAAATATTTATTAAAAAAAATGGTTAACAAAACGCTAACACCAAATACATAGAGAATATTAAGGCAATTCTAAGGAGGAAACATTTTATATTAGGGACACTTTTTTTTAGAAAAAGTATCTACCTAAAATTTTGAAGATAAGTGTGTTAAAATGCTATAATTTATATGGTGTTTAATTTTTTTTTCTTTCTAATCAATGTAAGACTTCTTTCTCACACTTAATTCACAACAAATATGTGGGTAAAGAAGCGACACAATAAGTTGACACATTTTTACCAGTGTTTTAAAAATCAAATCGAACTGACGGTCGAATCAGGAACCGGGCCGTAACTGATCTGATTAAAATATTGGATTAAATTTGTCATTGAACTGGTGCAAACCGGTAAATAAATGATGTAAATCGGTAAAACCGGTGGTTTAATTGTGTTTTTTATTTTATTTTTTAATTTTAAATAATCAAAAAGACATGTTTTTAATTATTTTTACTAAAAAATTATAAAATAAAATAAAAATAATGATATTTTTGACGGAGAAGATGTTGTATGTTGCAAGTGGATTTGCTATTGAAGAAGATCTCAGTATTGAAATAATTTTTCCTCCTCGAAATTAAATATATTAGACAATGGAGTTATTTTGTTATAAACTATTCAATTAAACTATGTTGCAATTAGGTTTTGTTTGTAATTAGACTTTGTAAATTTGTAGTATTTTGTTATATGTGTTTAAAATTAGAATTGAACTTATAAACTTGTGAATTTATTTATGATATGATATTTTTAAATAATTTAAGCAATAATTTATTTTGTAGAAACTGTATCATTCGGTTTGACAAAAATATCTATATAATTTTGTTATAATGACCACTCTATTCAAGTGAGTTATTTGATTCAATCTGGTTTAATCATATAGTTCGACCAATAATCCAATAGTTTAACCAATAAACTAGTGACACAATACTCTCACAAATTTGATATCCGGTCCGGATTTTAAAATGTCCACAATTCTAATGGAAGACACTCTAGTGGAACAAGAACTATTTCAAAGCATTTTCAATTACATTATATCTGGCTTATTATCTTAAAGCTTCTTTTCTGTAAACTTCTATTGATGACAATGGGTTGAAAATCTTTAAATGACATAAGAAATTCCCTTAACAAACATTTCAAAAATTTTATTATTTTATAAAAACACTCTTCATTTACCCATTCAGTTGCAAGCCAAAAATTCAGTTTCAAAAATTTTAGCTTGCCAGTTTAGGATAAAGGCAAGACTTTTGGTTAAATGCATGGAATAATAAAAGCGATTGAATTTTTATTTTAAAAGTATAAAAAGTGAAAGGTGTGATCCTAAGTAACTAAAATGCCCCGTATATGTGAATAGCTTCTTACGATTTATTAACGAGTCAAATACTTTATTCTTTTTCTATAATTACATTTATGGATCATGTAAATGTAAAAATATATAAATAAAATATTTATGTTATAATTTAGAAATATAAGTCAAAGGAATAGCTTGTGGAAAAACTTCTCTTAAAATTTTAGTCGTCGCAACATGCGTCTCCATCAATTAAGGCATACAATATTACTAATAAAAAACTCTTCATGAAATTTTAAGGTGTTGTTGATCAATTTAAAACTTCTCTTATGAGATATCTTATAATTTTACTCATTGATGTTATGAAAAGTCATAAACTAGTTGTTATTTTAGTATGTTAAAGGGATAATCACTATATTTTTTATTTTACCTATTGATATAAGGAGAGGACGAAGTTTATAAATTATAAATTGATAAAGCAATTTGTTACTTGTACAAAAGAATTAATAAATGGCCCTATTTTCCAAATTTGTTTCAGTTATGATTATATTTATTATATTTTTCCTTTCATCGAGTATTGCAGGTAAGTGATTTTTTATTCATAATCAACTTAATTCTTTAATTCGTACATTATGTTTTATTGTATATTATTTAATTTTTTTTACAGGGCCAAAATTTCCATGTATCAAAGATTCTGATTGTGAACTTGTTCTTTATTGTTCCAAAACTGGCAAATTATATAAACCGGCTTGTGTTCGTAAAAAATGTATACGTGTTCCAGTCTAATTCGTTTGTTTAGATTGTATAAGCTGAAATATTTTATAAGTTGTCATTTAATATTTGTGTTTCCATCTAATAAGATAGAGAATAATATCGATTAAGTTGTGTTGTTGTTTACTTTTAAATGCCAACATAGAGTACCATTAGTAATAAAAATAAAATATAGTTTTTATGTTAGTTTGAAGCTTATCATTTTAATTTTTTTTTTTTTATGTCACTTACATTATAATTACGCTTTATCATAGTTCTAAACGTATTATAGTAATATTTCTCCTTTAACATTTCTCTTTACATACATTAATTACGCTTTATCATAGTTCAAAAATGTTAAAATTTACTCCTTTAAAATATTAAAAATATTAAAAAATAAAATGTCATTACAAAATGTTAAAATTTACTGCAATTACTAGCTCAATTGATTTTACACATAAACAAAAAAATACAACATATCAACAAAGTCGTTAACAAATTTATAAATAATAATATAATATATACTTATTTTATTTAAAGGGAAAACTCTATAAGAGGGTGATATTGTAATTCAAAAACTTGTTTTATTTGATAGAAATGTCTTTACATACTAATGATAATTGGACCTATCACCATTCTTAATGGGCCTTTGTAAAAGTTATCGGTAAAAATAATTGGACCTATCACCATTCTTACTAGACAAAGTCGGTTATAAGGAAAAATAAGTTTGTATGATTGTAGATATTGATACTTTAGTATCTACTTCTCTCATATCCGCAGAATATATATATTTATTAATTTATAATTTTATTAAATACATCACAATTAAGCTTCTAAATTAATAAGATCATCAATTATAACACATTGAGAGAATTAATAAGATCGTAGAATTTATATATACTTACAATTTTTTCCTATAAGCTTACATATCTCAAACACCCTTTTTTATATGGATATGTGAGTTTTGACGCTCTCTCGCGATTTACGGCACTCACTTTCTTGAAATTCTCATCTCTTCTTTGTCATACAAAAGAAACTCATTCTTCAGGTGCAATGAAGCTCTCATATATCTTTGGACGTTCTGGATCCTCTTCAACAAAATTTCATTCCTCATCTTTAAGATACTTGTTTGTTAAAAAAGTTCTCCACCCTCTGTGTCTTTTTCCGGCAAAACCCATTATATACTTTTTGCGGGTATCTTCAATTTTAAAGGACCTCTACAAAAAAACGTACGCATAGAGTGTGTTAGTATTAGTAATTTAAACACATTATCATCAAGATAAAGCAAATAACAACAACCATATATGGCACCTTTATCTCAGTCCGAATTTTTTCTTTAGCTTCATCTAAATCTCCTCTTTTCCATCTAGGAGTGGTGATCAGAATGTGCATATGAACAAGTGTACCGATGTAACTTGTCAACTTTACAGCATTAGACCCAATTAGTTGGTCCTCATTATTCCAATCTACATTATATGTAACTCCTCTATCTCTATCACGAATGATTCCCCTCATAATAGTTATGCCTCGTGTAATATCTTTTTCTGAAGTATCTTCTAGAACATTTGCATCTTGTGAGTTTTCTTGATTACTAGCCATTTGTCCTGTAATAAAGAAAAATCAAATAAAATCAAATGACAAATATAAAAATCCACAATCATAAATACTATAAAGAAAAAAAATTAAATGATATATATTTAAATTTTATTGAACGATATAGGCTATAATTATATATATTACCTTTTTCACTAATGTCTCTTTCTTTTCTTGGTAGAAATATGTTCTACTCATCTCTTAACAACACGGACAGTTGGATTGATCCAAATACCCTCATTATGATCATTTCTAATACATGATTCATTCTCGTTTTAATAATTTTTTGTAAAAGATTCAATGTCAACACCAATATCGCCTTGATCTCCAATGTTTTCATCAATTACTTTGTTAGATAAAATCACTATAGACCATTTCGTACTTGTCGGATCAGTGACATAGAACACTTGTTTAGTTTGAGAGGCTAGAATGAAGGGCTCGTCTTTGTACCCCACCCTGTTAAGATCCACTTGAAAAAATCCTGATTTATTCATTCGTATGCCATTATTATTTTCAACCTACTTGCAACCAAATATAGGAATCTGAAATTTCTCGTAATCAAACACCCAAATGCGCTCGATAACCCCAAAATGTGACAGATTTGCAAATTTTAGGTTTAAGTCTTTCACACTTGATATGTGCATTGCTTCAGCTACCAAGGTGACACCACTATTTTGCATAGTACTTTATCATCTGTTCTTTGGTATAAAATGTGTATCCATTAATTGCGTATGCGCTATAAGAAAACACAACCAAACTTGGACCATATGCTAAACATCTCAAACTTTATGTTACTTGAAGCAACTCGATTTTCAAAAATTGTTTAAATTTCTGAAAACAGTGAAATCGCCACCTAATTTTATTTGTTCTAAAAAAGAACAGGAAAATATAGATAAAACCCCAAACATGCGGATAAGGCGGTCTACGTGACCAAAAAAAGTGGGATCGGGAGTCGGTTATGTAAGGGGAAGGTATTAGCACCCCTTACATCCATCGTACTAGATGGGACCCATTTAATTCTACGCGTTTGTGTGTGTGTTTATTGCTAAGTTATGAATACCAAAAGAAAAAGAATTGTTTATTATTATTTTGAGTTTGACACGGTTTCAGAACCGTGTGCCTACATATTCCCTTGTGCAATGGGAAAGTCAAAACTCTGTAGTTCCTCTTAAAAAGGTTTTAAGTTTGTTGTATTGATTTTATAAGAAAAATCGTGCATTAGACATTTCAAATGCTTGAACTTGGACTTGTTTAGTTTGTTTGAAAATCTTTAAGTCCACGTTCGTGTTTGAAATGACTATTGCACACTCTTTGTCGGAAAAGAGTTTTTATGATCGCATATGAGCGATAAAAGAATTTGAGTGAGTTGAATTGTTTTTTATGTGGATGAAAAAGTACCGAACAATAAGGCTAACGTCTCACGATTCAAATACTAGAAACCCGAGGAACTAATGCCCGCATGAGTCGTCTATCATCCAAAAGGTTTTCTTGAGAAAAATGAAGTGAAACGAGTTTCACGTTATTTAGAAGTCTTTAAGCAACCGGTCTAGCGTCCAACGACTTAAAGACTAAAAGTTTATTTGGGGACAAGTTTTTTAGCAATTGGTCTAGCGTCCAACGACTAAAAAACTTGTACTTTATTATGAAAAAGGTTTTGAAAATGCACTCGACATAAAATCGAGGTTTGAAACTTTAATTGCGAAAGTGTTCTGATACGCGTGCTGAGATAAAATGGAAGCGGGTTATGGTTAATCAAGTATATGGACTCGATTAACCTCGTGAGGATAGGTGCTCCTATCCCCAACCATGAGACCCTGGTGCATGGTGATTGGTGTATAGATCAATGTTATTTTCGGGTTATGATTGATTAAAGCAACAAGGGCTTTAACCAATCTCGTGAGGATGGCCATGCCCATCCCCAACTATGAGACCCTTTAGGAAATTGACATATGAGTCAATTAAAGCGGAATCAAATTGATTTTAATTTTGAATTGTGTGCAGAGTGTACAATGGTGAATAAAAACTGAATGAGTAAATAAACAGATAAAATATCATACAATACAATCGGAAATTTAAATAATTATTAGAAACGATTTTTCCTATTTGATAAGAAATCGACTAAAAGTTTAATCGATAAATTGTCAAATAAGAACTATCAGAACTAATTAATATTTAATACATCGCACAAAATATTATTTACACAAAATAAAATAATTGAAAAAGGTAAAGGTTTAGAGATAGCCTGAATGACGCGGGTTTGAGCGGTACAGAAAGAAAACCAGAGACAGATACTCCTGGGCCCAAATAAAGTGCCCAAAGAGCCTTCAGAAAACTCCGTATGAAGCACAGTGCGTCGTTGATCAGAGAAAACGGAAACTCAAAGCTCTAAGAAATAGCAGCAATACGGGTATATCGGGGTCGAGTAGAGAAAAATGCTAAAAGAAATTTCTTATTAAATAATAATAAAAAAATCTAACTAACATTATTATTATTATTATATTTTTGTATTTTTGGGAGTATGCTAAATATTTTATTAGTTAAGAATAGTAATAATAAGTATTATTAATTAAGAAAATACTAATAGCTATTAATAATAATAATAGTAAATAATAATAATAATAGTTGTTAATAGTTAAAAATTAGTAATGATAATAAATATTAGTAATAATAATATAATAGTAATAATAATAATAGTTAGTTATAATAATACTAATTAGTTAACTAATAATAATACTAATATTAATCCTAATCCTATCAACTTAAAACAAAATAAATGAAAAAGAAAAAGAAGTAAACTCATCTGTTTTCTCTCTCGACCCAGAAACCCTCATCGTCCCTCTCTCAATCTCGCCGTCGTTCTCTCTCCCAATCCCGCCGCGATTTGTTACAGAAATCGGCTCTCTCTCTCATTCTTCGATCCATTTTCTTTTTCTGACTATGATTCTGGTTTTGATTTTTTCAGTTTTTGCACGGTTTGTTGTGGATCGTGAAAGGAATTTATGGAACCCTAACCCTTTGATAATGGTGATCGGTGGTGACGACGACACGAAAGAGGAAGGCCACGGTTGACAGAGACTCACATGCGGCCAAGACTTCTCCCGGTAACCTCTTTCCGATTCACTATCGTTATTGTTTCCATGTGATGTGGCTTTCGAAATCTGTCTCCATTCTTTCTCTCTTTGCAATCAAAACTTGTATTTTCTGAAAAAAGAGATAAGTTTCTGAAGGGTTTTGTATTAGGGAAATGATGAACACTTAGAGTGTTGGGGTTTTTCTGATTGTAGAACAGATGCTTTGTTATCTTTTTTGTCTTGGCTATAGTTTAGAACCGATGCTATATTTGGTTTTTCATGCTGGTTTTTCTGGTGTCTTGAACTGGTATCCTCAAGGTTAGTGGTTTGGAACTGGTTTCTTTTCTGAATAGATGCTATCTCTTGGTTCCTAGTTTTTAGAACAAATACTCTTTCTATTCCTGGTTATCTCTTCTTTTTGGTTTTGGACCTCTCTTCTTTTTTCTGGACAGATACTCTGCTTGTTCTGTTCTGGCTATTGGTTTTTCCTCCTCTTCAAGGCTGCTGGTTAGAGTCCTTTATCCTTGTTTCTGAATAGAGCATGCTTGGTTATCCTTTCCTTCTACTTCTCCTGTCTCTGTTGCTTGCATTGGTTGCTATAACATGTTGTGCTGTCGCTTTCTATAAGCATGACACCTCTCTGTTTTACTTGTTGTTGCTTCTGTGGTGTTGATAACCATGCATTCCTCTCTTTTACTTCTTTTCCGTGGTGTTGATAACCATGCATTCTCTCTGTTTTACTTGCTGCAATATGTTGACCTCCTTTTCTTTATATTGGCTGAACTGAATTTTCTTTTAAAACTGCAATATTGGTAGTAGCTATGATGTTAGCTGAGCTACACCTCCCTTTTGTGAACCAACAACAAAGGTTGTTGTGATTTGCAAAAGTGAGGTCTTGACCTTTGATTAAGATCCGAGCTACATGCGATTTGGCCAAACTTGAACATAATTGAAAACAAACGTCCACGAAATCGATCTCAATACAAAATCCTAATGATGAGCTTAGAAAGACTCTTTGAAATGCTTGTTTTTGAGTTCATATTTATATTTCGATCTTTTGTTCACTTGCTAACCATTTCTCTTTGTTTTTCATGTAACATGAGTGAGGACATTTTAGAGAGCATGGACAGGGCAGCAGCTTTAGCAAGGCTTGGACGGACTTGAAGGATCGCCAATGATGAAGCCGGAGTGAAGAAGAAAGAGGCTCAGAGGTGTTGCACCCCAAATTTCACCCTAATATTTTATTTATTTATTATTTATTTTAATTTGCACTTCTGGTCCTTGAGGTCTCGTGTTTTTTACCCGCGTCAATCAATTTTTTGGACATGAATTAATTAGTAGTCAAAAATATGGTTTTTATTCATAATTAATTGTGATATTTAATTATTGATTAAGAGTTATATTTTTTGTTAATAATTAACTTTTTTTTTAAATTAGTAATCAGCTTTTTATTATTATAGAAATAAATTATTTATTTATTTAGAAAATAATAGTAAGGAGTGTAGTAGTAATAGTTATTAAACTATCACACCCTAAATTTCACTCTTGAATTTTTTTTTAATAAAAAAACTGTAAATTCATCAAAATTAACATATCATTTTTTTTTTTTTTTATTTAGTGTATAAAATTATTTGTTCGTCATTCATCTACGTTATTTGTTTACTAAAAATAATTTTATTTTATTTTTATTTGATTATTTGTTCTTTACTTTTTTTTTTTGTTGCAATTAGGATAATTATTTGTAAACAATAAGATGAAATAAGTTATTGTATAGTAGTTTTTTTTTTTATTTAAACTTTACTTGCAGCTTTATCTTCACAATAAAAGTAAAAATGGAAATTTGGATACAATTACTGTATCGATTAAGTACAAAAAAACAGAGTAATATATTTCTTTGGCCTTCCACCATCTTGCCTTACATCATCACCATCGTGTTCTTACCACTACTACCTGCAAAATTCAAACCAAAACATAAAATCACCACAAAACAACAAAACCATAACAAACTCTTGTACAATTTCATACAACTTATTCCACTAAGAATTTCCAGCTAGCCTTGTACCATCATCCTTCACCTCCAAGGTTCCTCAATCCTTATCCACACAGCTCATCGTCCTTGTCCAATCCTCTCAAATTTCTCTAATATACCCTCAATACTCTCTGCCTATTTAACCAACTTTCTTCATTTGGCTTCAAAAAAAAACAACAAGATTGCATTTTCTAACACCACTATCCATAACCATCACCTCTGCAATTTTCACCCACCACCGTTCCAACAGTAACCATAGCCATAAACAACCAAACTTTAAACCATATCCTTCTCACATCCAAAACCCTCTCCAACCATCATCACCATCTATTACTTCCGTTGAACAAACCTATCACGATACACACTCATCACCATCACAGATCCAGAATCGCAGCTACAAATCACGAACCAAACCTTATATCACAACTCACCCTCAAGAACAACAACCCAAAAACCGACCCAGATCCAGAGCAACATAAATCAGACGAAGCTCAGAAACGAAGTAGACCGGAAAGACAATATTCAGAAACTACAACGCAGAGAAGAAATAGGTTTGAGCAAGAACTGCGTACCTTTTTCGATTTCATTTTCTTCCTTCCATTGTTCTTTTTTATCGTGTATTCTTGTTGTAATCTTGCTACAATCATAAATCCGATTTGGGGCTTAGGGTTTCTGTAGGGATGAGGGTTTTGTTTTTCTTCTTGATCTTGTTTGGTTGATTGAACTTTGACCATGGCTGAATCGGGATGCATCGAGAGAGATGAAGCGAGTGAAAAAATGAAAAGCATAAACGAGGAAACAGAGAGAGCAGAGGAAATTGAAGCGTGTGATTAGATATAAAAGAGAATATCACTTTTTTTTTAGTTTAAAGTAAATGCCAATTGTTTTTTTTTATTATAGATTTAAAAGTAGAATAGGTCAAATACCATTTCATTTTTGTTGTTTTTTTAAACTAATTTTTATTTAAAAATAAAAAAAAATTGATTAGTGAATGGGGTGAGCCGTTTTTAAGCCTTTTTTTTCTCACCATTTAACTCTTATTTTCTATTTTGTAGTTTTAATAGTTTTTTTTTTAGTTAAATCAAAATAAATGAAGAAAAAAAAACAAAATTATGAGAAATTTAAGGACATGTTACGTACCATCTTTTTCTATATTGTATTTTGTATATTTTTATTTGTTTATTTATTTATTTTATAATAATAATAATAATAATAATAATAATAATAATAATAATAATTCTTTATTTAGTTAGAGTTTTAAGAATGAAATATGGGCTTAGGACTTTGATCCACTTCTATTTGCAATGTCCATCATTTAATTCACACCTCTCTTTTCTATTTTATTTTTAGTATTCAATAAATAATTTTCATTTTAATATTTATTTTAATTAGTAAAAATTAGTTGAATTATTATTTATCTTCACTTTTACATTTATTTAGACTTGTAATTATTCGATTCAATCCCCATTTGTAAATTTGTACCCCCATTCCCCACATGATGTAATAGTTAGTAAATATTTTATTGCTTTTATTTTATTTTAATTATTCATCACATGTTCACATAACCAAATATTTTCAAACTAGTACTCGTGCGAGCCATTTTTTAACCTTGAGTTGACAAAGCTTTGAAGCGTCACAACGGCCACACATTTGTGCACACACCACGCTTACTCTTGGGCTTACAATGAGACCTTAATTGATTAGTTAAACATTATTTAATTATCTAATTAGGTTATTCAAAATTGATTAGTCAATCTAATTAATTTTATTAAACTAATTACTTGATTAAATTTTGTTTAATTAGTTGATTAAATTTATTTCGTGCGTGCACTTACACAATGTAAATCGCTTTATCGTTTGTGTTGGCCACCTTGTATGAGCTTTGTCGATTTTACTTGTGATTTACAATTATCTCGATCCTATTCTTTCTCCATTCACCAAGCATTTAAAACACTTTCAATAAAATTCGACCCAACGTCGAGTCTTCTTCTCAAACCTCGATCCAACGTCGAGTTATTTTCAAAAATCAATTTTTCTACAAAACAAAAAACATGGTGCTATGGTATTTAAGTAAATCGTTAGAGGATAGCCCGACGATTTAATTAAAATGTAAAGTATTTGGGCCATTAGAGGGTAACCCAATGACTTAAATACTTTATTCCATACACTTAATAAAAGTGAACTTTGTTTCACCTCACTCTTTTCATAATAAAGATTTTGGATGAGAGATGATCGGTTGACCTCAATCACCAATCTCGAGTATTGAATCGTTAGAGGATAGCCCAACGTTTTGGTACTTGTCATCCACAATTTAAAATCAATTCCAACACATTCAATATCTTTTGTGCGCTCAAGCACCTTTTACCTTTAAACCCTTTTCAAGATTAGACATGATTCATTTATAATTGAGATGTTATTTCCTCTATTCCCAAGGTTTTCGACTTCTCCACTTGAGTACTAGAGGTGTTCTCAAACCCTCCCTCATGTTGGTGCGTAGTCCTTTATTCTTTATCACACCTTGTGGACGTTAGACGAGTCTTCTCCTTTAAAAATGACGACTTGTCTTTTCATTTAAAATCAATCAACAAACAATCATTTTCTAGAGGAACTACGGAGTTTTGACTTTCCCATTGCACGAGGAATACGTAGGCCGCGGTTTCAAACCGTGTCAAACTCAAAAATAATAAAAACATTTCTCCTCTCTTTCTTTCTCATTTCAAAATTTAGAAGATCGTAAAATTTTCACACTAACACACAACCACACTTTGAACTAAATGGGTATCATCGAGTACGATGGATGTGAGGGGTGCTAATACCTTCCCCTTGCATAACCAACTCCCGAACCTATATCTCTTAATTTCGTAGACCGTCTTATCCTTTTCTTTCGTGGGTTTTATCTATATTTTCCCATTCTTCTTTTAGAACAAATAAAATTAGGTGGCGATTTCACTGTTTTTTTGAAAATTCATTTAAATGATTTTTGAAAATCGAGTTGCTTCAGTTGGCGACTTCACTGGGGATAATTTCTCAAGCGAGTTAACCCTAGTTTAGTTCTTTGTGTGGTTGTGTGTTTATTATTTTATTTTACTTTCTTCTTTGTACTTTATCTTATGTTTATGTTTCAATTATTTATTTTTCTATGTTTATTTATTATCTTGTTCATATATCTATTGTGTGGGAATTCTTGATGGGATTATTGATGCATAGATAAGCCCACTACCCAGGCTTTTAGGTCACCTTTTAATAGAGGGTTGCGTAGCCTAGGTCCACGACTCCATTGTCTTGTTGGCCCGGCGAAAGACTCCTTAGAGTTGGTTGTTTTAAGGAGGTTGTTGGCCGCGATAGCGCATCAATCTTTGGACAAATGACCTATAACTCTAAGTTTGTTCATGTTGTCCTAACGAGACCAAACGCTCAAATTTTGGATTTCGAGCATCCGTTAAGAGCCGTTTCTTGTGGTATACTTTTCCAAATACCGTTACCACGCAGGCCTCTCGCGTGATGATAGTGTTTGTTAAAAGGGGATCTGAGACTCCAAGAAACACTTAGCAGAAAACCTTAGAACCATCCTATGGGGAATTATTGGGTAGAAGGCTTAAAGCCATCCAATCGTAGGATCCCACCTAAATAAGTTGTTTATCTACAGATCATCCTTTCACATTTACGTGAACATATTCTTGTCATTATGTTGCATTCCATTCATATATGTAACATTGCATTTCATCGCATCTTTTTCATTGATGACATTACATTTCAATGCATCATCTGCATATTTCATGCATACATCCAAGTTGTCGAGAGACTCATTTAAATGTCTCCATCTTGATTGATTTCTTGTCAAGTGATTCCTCCGCACAAGCAGGAACTAGAGCCAGCGTCAAGAGAAGAATGGAATACCAAGAACAACACAATGCGAAGTCAAATGGAAATCGGTGAGTTGAAGTCGGGCATGACTAAACTTCTCGAAATGATGCAAGTTCGATCGCGGAGGTGCAACCTCAAAGGACTATAATTTACAAGTCTCACCGTTGTTGATCCTCGGTCTTCTCGGATGCGATTACTACTTGGCGAATTTGGGTTACCAAATTACGTTCCACCCATCGCAACTACTCCAATGGTTGGCGAGTCTTCCCGACCAGTTTTCAGCTCCGATTTTCGAGCCTCAACCGATCATGCATCTGCTCCTCATCGACCTTTTGTGCATCAACCCTGCACAAGTTGCTTATGAATCCTCTCTTTGATTACCGTCGACACTCCACAGTGTGGTCGAGAAGATTTTGATGAACTTGAAGAAGTCCGAGCAATATCATACTTTGGAAAGAAGGATGAGAGCTATGGAAGGCAACGATGTCTTTGGTATTCTCAGAGAACATGTGTTTGGTTTCGATCCGGTTATGCCTCATAAGTTCAAAACTCGATTTCGAAAATACAAGGCACACTTGTCCAAAAGTCATTCTTGATGTACTTGGAAAATGTCGCTTATCGAGGAATGACAAGCTTCTTATCCATTTTCCAAGACGACTGAGTGGAGCTTCATTGAAATGGTATATGGGACTTGAGAAAGACCATATTCAATGCTTCAAGATCGATTAATGCTTTCATGAAACAATACCACTACAATCTTGACATGGCTCGATCGCCGTCAATTGCAAAACATGTCTCGAATGATAAGGAATCTTTTAAGGAATACGCTCACGGTGGAGAGTTGGCCTCACAAGTTGAACCACCTTTATCGAGAAGGAGCTCATTGGTTTGTTTATGGATACCTTGTCTCCTTTCTATTGGGAGAAAATGATTGGTAGTGTGTCCTCCCTTCTTTTAGTAACTATTGGCCAAAGGCTAGAAGAGGGAATTAAAAGAGGAAAAGTGTCTGTTGTTGGTGAACCCTCTGGTGGTGCCAAGAGATCTTTTGGAAACTTCCATAAGAAGAAAGAAGGTGAAACTAATGCTGTCAGAATTGAAAGAGGAGGACCTCGCCGTAGGCCTCAATACTATGACCAACCGCAAGTAGATGCCATCACTCCTACAGTCAAGGCTCAAATTGATTCCTCAGCCAGGTGGTGGACAAAATCGAACCCAATGCAAGAAGTAGGGGTCAATTTGACCCTATCCCAATAACTTACACTGAATTGTATCCTCATTTGGTTGAACTAGGTCTAATCACAACTAGGCCTCTGCCTCCTCCAGATCCTCTCCCAGTTGGATTCAGGACTGATCTTCATTGTGAGTTCCATCAGGGAGCTGCTGGTCACGATTTGGGCAACGCTTTCTGAAGGCTAGGGTTCAAGAGCTAGTCAGAAGTAAAGAGATAAATTTCGGAGATCCTCCGCCAAATGTTATCAATAACCCGTTGCCAGGAAAAAGTGGCTGAAGACGGGTCAGAATATCCCAAGTCACCTCCTAAAGCCAGTGTTTCAGACAGGACAGCTCATCCTTGTAACTGATTAGTCACTAGGCCATGTTTCTTTTCCAATTTGCATTTCCCTTTTGTTTATGTTAAATTGTTGCTTTCAAATCTTGTTTGTAATTTCAAGTTAATTTTAATGAAATGAGCATTGCACTGTTTTGATTTAAATAATCTTTATTTACTGCTTTCTTTTCAAAAAAAATACATTCCATGTTTAATTTCTTTACCGAACCCTTGTCTTTGCAAAGATTGGAGGGAGGATGATAAAAACAAGATACCCATAATTGTTGTTAGTATGCTTTCGAATAAAACTTTACTGATGATATACAGGCATTACTTCAATTCCCAAACACTGGAGAAATAAGGAAGTTAATCCCTTGTCAGCCCTTTCGAGCCTAGAAGTTGAAGTTTCTTTCTATACGAAAAAACCCGCAATTTTTAACACAGGCGGGGTAGTTCTTAGTTTAATTCGGATGTGCATTCATTCAAGACGCCTTTCAATAAAGGTTGTATTTAATCAAGTTTCCTTCACACACATCAAAGAAGTGTCGAAGATGTCATTCAAGTCAAAAAGTGATGATGATGGTTCCCCGTAATCATGAAAGTCAAGCAGTCACTGTCTTTTAAAAAATATATCAAAAAGAAAAAGCTAAGTTAAAATTAAAAGCCAACTTAGGCAATCAATTGGGGCATCCTGCTAGGGATAAAAATTTCAAGCGAGTTGACCAAAGTCCTCAAACAAGAAAATGTTGCAAAAGGAAGTATCATATCTCAAGAATATATCACTCGAGCCATCATCACTATCGATGTACAATCCAAAATCTATTGGAACCGAATGCACAATCTAATTTAACTTGAAGAACATCACGAAGATTGGGTTGGGTACAAATAAATTGAGCCTTTATCCTTTATTTGTTAAACCGTGAACCAGACCACGTTACAATCCTATAAAGACCTAATTGAAGCCAGGTTTCTTTTGAAAGTATACTACAACAAGGTTGCGTAATATGACTCCTAAGACTTTTGCAAATCAATTGTCTTGGTATATCCATACCATTGTTTTCTCTTTCACTTTTAATTTTTTTTAAAACCGTTGTGTTTTAACGGTGATCCATTTTCTATACAGCAATTACACCATTCCAAAAATGATTTTTATTTCAAAACCTGTGCATGAACTTTGCATTAAATTTACCATGTTTGAATAGACAATTTTTGCTTGTAAATAAGTTTTCCTCATCAAGGAAGTCCAAACTGTTGAGAAACTTGGTCAGTGATCCTAATCGAAAGTATTTTCGGATCTGTTGTGAATCGTTCAAAATTTGTTGCTCGGTGCAAGTCATTATCGAATTGTTTTGATCAGAAGATCTTTTTTAAGACTTGTACCGGGGCACTCCCTTCCCCTCAGTCATTTCAAGAATTGAAGCCATGATCGGTTTATCCTCAACAATCAGCTAATCAGGGGAAATCCCCAAGCAGCGTTTCAGTCTTTTCTCCAAGGAACATCATTTCGATACAATTCACAAGTGCGTTAAAAGTGTTTCTAAAGACATTTTCTCTCTAAGCAGAGTTGGCAGTGTTCTTCGTGTTGAGGAATCGAGTTCCCATCTTACCTCCACAAAAGTCAATCTCGTAATAAATATGCATTACATAATTCATGCATAGATCATTCATATATCATGCATCACAAAATTCATATATCATGCATAGCAAGAGTGTTTTATCCTCATTTTGCATTTCCCGAGGTCTTGTTGCAGTCAATGTCTTATCTTGCAGTCAAAATCCAACTTACTTGGTACCTACCAAAGCAGATGTCTGTCAGTCTGTATCTCTTTTTGTCCAATACTATTACTTCGTTATTTTAAACCTCAATTTTATTCAATACCATTGGATGTCACATTCCCCAATGCAACATTTATCACCACTCCAGTGCCATTCCCGGATGCCTTGTTTCACCCTCCATCTAAAGCTATTATTAGATGTCAAGCCTTTTTCATCCAAAGCCATTATTGGGTGTTATGCCTCTCTCACTTTATTCAAAGCCATTATTGGATATTGTGATCTTTCTCCATCTAAAGTCATTATTGGATATCGAGTCCCTCCATCTAAAGCCATTATTAGATGTCGAGTCCCTCCATCTAAAGCCATTATTAGATGTCGAGTCCTTTTTCATCTAAAGCCATTATTAGATGTCGAGCCTTTTTTCATCCAAAGCCATTATTGGGTGTTACATCTTTCTCACTTTATTCAAAGCCATTATTGGATATTGTGATCCTTCTCCATCTAAAGCCATTATTAGATGTCGAGCCTTTTTTCATCCAAAGCCATTATTGGGTGTTATGCTTTTCTCACTTTATTCAAAGCCATTATTGGATATTGTGATCTTCCTTCATCTAAAGCCATTATTAGATGTCGAATCCCTTCATCTAAAGCCATTATTAGATGTCGAGCCTTTTTTCATCCAAAGCCATTATTGGGTGTTATGCTTTTCTCACTTTATTCAAAGCCATTATTGGATATTGTGATCTTCCTTCATCTAAAGCCATTATTAGATGTCGAATCCCTTCATCTAAAGCCATTATTAGATGTCCCTTTTTCATCCAAAGCCATTATTGGGTGTCATGCCTTTCTCACTTTATTCAAAGCCATTATTGGATATTGTGATCTTTCTCCATCTAAAGCCATTATTAGATGTCGAGTCCCTCCATCTAAAGCCATTATTAGATGTCGAGTCTTTTTTCATCCAAAGCCATTATTGGATGTCGAGCCTTTTTTCATCCAAAGCCATTATTGGGTGTTATGCCTTTCTCACTTTATTCAAAGCCATTATTGGATATTGTGATCTTTCTCCATCTAAAGCCATTATTAGATGTCGAGTCCCTCCATCTAAAGCCATTATTAGATGTCAGTCTTTTTCATCCAAAGCCATTATTGGGTGTTTTGTCTCCATGTTGTATCGGTCGATCTTCCACGAATTTCTAATTTCAAGTTCTTTCCAACAATTTTCGTAGAGTCTCGTATCATACATCATTAAAAAAATGTCAAAAATATTGCATTCATCATGTATGTCCTTCATCATACCCATTGCATCTCGGGGCAAAAGTTTGGGTTTTGGTATTTAACTATCTCTCTGCGATAATATGAGCTGATCATCTTTATATCATCGGTTGAAGATATTTAAATAGGAACAATGTTGCACCCAAATTTCACCCTAATATTTTATTTATTTATTATTTATTTTAATTTGCACGGTCCTTGAGGTCTCGTGTTTTTACCCGTCAATCAATTTTTGGATATGAATTAATTAGTAGTCAAAATATGGTTTTTATTCATAATTAATTGTGATATTTAATTATTGATTAAGAGTTATATTTTTGTTAATAATTAACTTTTTTTAAATTAGTAATCACTTTTTATTATTATAGAAATAAATTATTTATTTATTTAGAAAATAATAGTAAGGAGTGTAGTAGTAATAGTTATTAAACTATCACACCTAAATTTCACTCTTGAATTTTTTTAATAAAAACGTAAATTCATCAAAATTAACATATCATATTTTTTTTTTTTTATTTAGTGTATAAAATTATTTGTTCGTCATTCATCTACGTTATTTGTTTACTAAAAATAATTTTATTTTATTTTTATTTGATTATTTGTTCTTTACTTTTTTTTTTTTGTTGCAATTAGGATAATTATTTGTAAACAATAAGATGAAATAAGTTATTGTATAGTAGTTTTTTTTTAATTTAAACTTTACTTGCAGCTTTATCTTCACAATAAAAGTAAAAATGGAAATTTGGATACAATTACTGTATCGATTAAGTACAAAAAAACAGAGTAATATATTTCTTTGGCCTTCCACCATCTTGCCTTACATCATCACCATCGTGTTCTTACCACTACTACCTGCAGAATTCAAACCAAAACATAAAATCAGTCACAAAACAACAAAACCATAACAAACTCTTGTACAATTTCATACAACTTATTCCACTAAAATTTCCACTAGCCTTGTACCATCATCCTTCACCTCCAAGGTTCCTCAATCCTTATCCACACAGCTCATCGTCCTTGTCCAATCCTCTCAAATTTCTCTAATATACCCTCAATACTCTCTGCCTATTTAACCAACTTTCTTCATTTGGCTTCAAAAAACAACAAGATTGCATTTTCTAACACCACTATCCATAACCATCACCTCGCAATTTTCACCCACCACCGTTCCAACGATAACCATAGCCATAAACAACCAAACTTTAAACCATATCCTTCTCACATCCAAAACCCTCTCCAACCATCATCACCATCTATTACTTCGTTGAACAAACCTATCACGATACACACTCATCACCATCACGGATCCGAATCGCACTACAAATCACGAACCAAACCTTATATCACAACTAACCCTCAAGAACAACAACCCAAAAACGGCCGGATCCGAGCAACATAAATCGATGAAGCTCGAACGAAGTAGACCGGAAAGACAATATTCGAAACTACAAGCGGAGAAGAAATAGGTTTGAGCAAGAACTGCGTACCTTTTCGATTTCATTTCTTCCTTCCATTGTTCTTTTTATCGTGTATTCTTGTTGTAATCTTGCTACAATCATAAATCCGATTTGGGGCTTAGGGTTTCGTAGGGATGAGGTTTTGTTTTCTTCTTGATCTTGTTTGGTTGATTGAACTTTGACCATGGTGAATCGGGATGCATCGAGAGAGATGAAGCGAGTGAAAAATGAAAAGCATAAGCGAGGAAGCAGAGAGAGCGAGAGGAAATTGAAGCGTGTGATTAGATATAAAGAGAATATCACTTTTTTTAGTTTAAAGTAAATGCCAATTGTTTTTTATTATAGATTTAAAAGTAGAATAGGTCAAATACCATTTCATTTTGTTGTTTTTAAACTAATTTTATTTAAAATAAAAAAAATTGATTAGTGAATGGGGTGAGCCGTTTTTAAGCCTTTTTTTTCTCACCATTTAACTCTTATTTTCTATTTTGTAGTTTTAATAGTTTTTTTTTTAGTTAAATCAAAATAAATGAAGAAAAAAAAACAAAATTATGAGAAATTTAAGGACATGTTACGTACCATCTTTTCTATATTGTATTTTGTATATTTTATTTGTTTATTTATTTATTTTATAATAATAATAATAATAATAATAATAATAATAATAATAATAATAATAATAATAATAATTTTTTATTTAGTTAGAGTTTTAAGAATGAAATATGGGCTTAGGACTTTGATCCACTTCTATTTGCAATGTCCATCATTTAATTCACACCTCTCTTTTCTATTTTATTTTTAGTATTCAATAAATAATTTTCATTTTAATATTTATTTTAATTAGTAAAAATTAGTTGAATTATTATTTATCTTCACTTTTACATTTATTTAGACTTGTAATTATTCGATTCAATCCCCATTTGTAAATTTGTACCCCCATTCCCCACATGATGTAATAGTTAGTAAATATTTTATTGCTTTTATTTTATTTTAATTATTCATCACATGTTCACATAACCAAATATTTTCAAACTAGTACTCGTGCGAGCCATTTTTTAACCTTGAGTTGACAAAGCTTTGAAGCGTCACAACGGCCACACATTTGTGCACACACCACGCTTACTCTTGGGCTTACAATGAGACCTTAATTGATTAGTTAAACATTATTTAATTATCTAATTAGGTTATTCAAAATTGATTAGTCAATCTAATTAATTTTATTAAACTAATTACTTGATTAAATTTTGTTTAATTAGTTGATTAAATTTATTTCGTGCGTGCACTTACACAATGTAAATCGCTTTATCGTTTGTGTTGGCCACCTTGTATGAGCTTTGTCGATTTTACTTGTGATTTACAATTATCTCGATCCTATTCTTTCTCCATTCACCAAGCATTTAAAACACTTTCAATAAAATTCGACCCAACGTCGAGTCTTCTTCTCAAACCTCGATCCAACGTCGAGTTATTTTCAAAAATCAATTTTTCTACAAAACAAAAAACATGGTGCTATGGTATTTAAGTAAATCGTTAGAGGATAGCCCGACGATTTAATTAAAATGTAAAGTATTTGGGCCATTAGAGGGTAACCCAATGACTTAAATACTTTATTCCATACACTTAATAAAAGTGAACTTTGTTTCACCTCACTCTTTTCATAATAAAGATTTTGGATGAGAGATGATCGGTTGACCTCAATCACCAATCTCGAGTATTGAATCGTTAGAGGATAGCCCAACGTTTTGGTACTTGTCATCCACAATTTAAAATCAATTCCAACACATTCAATATCTTTTGTGCGCTCCAAGCACCTTTTACCTTTAAACCATTTTCAAGATTAGACATGATTCATTTATAATTGAGATGTTATTTCCTCTATTCCCAAGGTTTTCGACTTCTCCACTTGAGTACTAGAGGTGTTCTCAAACTCTCCCTCATGTTGGTGCGTAGTCCTTTATTCTTTATCACACCTTGTGGACGTTAGACGAGTCTTCTCCTTTAAAAATGACGACTTGTCTTTTCATTTAAAATCAATCAACAAACAATCATTTTCTAGAGGAACTACGGAGTTTTGACTTTCCCATTGCACGAGGGAATACGTAGGCACGCGGTTTCGAAACCGTGTCAAACTCAAAAATAATAAAAACATTTCTCCTCTCTTTCTTTCTCATTTCAAAATTTAGAAGATCGTAAAATTTTCACACTAACACACAACCACACTTTGAACTAAATGGGTACCATCGAGTACGATGGATGTGAGGGGTGCTAATACCTTCCCCTTGCATAACCAACTCCCGAACCTATATCTCTTAATTTCGTAGACCGTCTTATCCTTTTCTTTCGTGGGTTTTATCTATATTTTCCCATTCTTCTTTTAGAACAAATAAAATTAGGTGGCGATTTCACTGTTTTTTTGAAAATTCATTTAAATGATTTTCGAAAATTGAGTTGCTTCAAGAGGAAACTTGAGAATTTTGTAGCAAAATCAATTTCTCGTGTAGTTTGGAATCGATACAATTGTAACCTCGTTTTGTCGTTTGAATTGAAGTTGAATTTGTAAAATTCCACCATTACTTGTAACAATCTTGAATTATTATTTGGAATTTTAATAGAATTTGAATTGATACTTGCAAATGTCACAATTTGTACAACTCACAAGAATTGACACAACATTGAAGTAACTCGAAACAATATATTCAAGCTTTTCATTTGTACCTCTTGAACCTTGTAAATGAAAAGATGGCTTGAAGGCTGGATGGACTTGTACCAATTAGAATCTTCAGATATAACAAACTCACATTCTCCTCGTATCTTGAAATTAATATAGAACTTAGGCGTACAAAGCACTTTGAATCCCGAACAAATTAATTGCTCTAAATATCTTGTATCAATTGAACCACCGTTTGAAATAATCTTGGTTGACACAAGAAATAAAGCATGATGAGATGCTTGTATTAAATTATGTCATTGTAAACATATAAGTTTTTAGACGAATCAAAAACCTAATGTATCAAATAATCCGCCATAAACTCAAGTTCTAAACATTCTCAAATTCAAACTTCAATTTCCAAATTTGACTCAAAACACTAGACTTTTGACTCAAAACACCATCAATGACGGAAACATCACTTCACTTTTGACCGTACCAAGGTGTTTTTTTTTGTTTTTTTACACTTACTCCTTTGTCTACATTACTGTAAAACCTAACAACACTCAACATCAAATAACTGGGCAATTTGACAAAACCTTAAACACACACCGCATTTCTCTTAAAACATAACATCCTAAGTCGTTCAAAAATGCACTATGCTGAATGCATGAATGACCTATCACGCTTGATGAACTACGAACTTACCTCGAAGGTGCGATCTCCACAACATCACTGGCATCATTAGATGTACTTTCCATTTTCATCATCCGAAAACAAGCGTGTCTCCAAGAGTTTGATCAAAGTATATCAAACGATCAAACCTTTGGTGTCACTCATGTACAGGCAAATATATTTTTGCTCTTTGGGCCACCTTTGAGTCTGGGTTTTTTTTTTTAATCCCTTGGTCCGTCTATTTTTTTTCAGCCGTTTTATTTTTTTTATTGCTCCTGATTGTCAATGCAATATAATCAATGCTTTATTTTATTTTCTGTATTCTATTTTTTTTTATTTTAGTTTTTTACAATTCTTTAATCTTACATTTGCCAATTACATCTATACATATCCACAATTATATTTACTCATTATATCCAATATATTTATATATATTTTGCACTAATTCGAATATAAATAAGAAGTCTATTTTTCTATCTAATAATTATAGAAATAATTCAATTATATTATATATTTTATAATTTATATTTTATTTTACTTAATAATAATACAAATAATTAAATATTTTTTTTAGCACAATTACACGTACATGTTAGCTGAAACAGACGTGTATCATAAGAGTTGTGAGGCTGAGTTGGGATAGGCCCTAACCAAGGGACTCGCCATGAGATGCATGTGTAGTCACACGTTAACCCCAGCAAAAAGGCTTGCTATCGTGACCCTTTCTGATTTCATTACTCTGGTGAGGTGTGTACTAGTTACCCTGCAGTATCAAAACAAAACCAAAGTCAAAACAAATATAAAAGCAAAACCGGTATTAAAACACAAATCAAAACACTAAAATAAACGTAAATTCTTAGGTACCTATGATAAATAGTAGAGTACTGGTACATTTAGTACAAATTGTATTAAAGTTTTAATTTATTTTAAAATTAAATAAAATAAAATAATGACATAACATTGAATCATAATATTTGATTGGTTAAAGATACTAACTGGTACACAATTATATGCAAGGGTACTGGAGTGTTCACTTAAAATAAATTAATACCAAAACAACCAAATAGATTAAAAAAAGTTCATATTTTCCAAATACATAAGTGTTCCTTAGTAGGGGTGTTCAAAAATATTATTCATTGAATTATATATTTGAACTTAAGTAAATTGAACCATAAATAAAATTTAAGTGGTTAATAAAGTGAACCATTAAATTCGACGATTAAAATTTATTCAAAATTTGTCTTTTTTATAAATTGGTTTTATTATATAAATTAGTTTAAAATATATATATTTTTATTGAAAAAATAAAAAAAATAAAATTCTTTAAAAAAAGTAAAAAACATCTCTAGAAAAAAATATACTTCCATGAGTCCACATTGCTACTAAATAAGGTTCATCTTCATATACGCCTCATTTATTCTTTTTCGATTTATGTAATCTGTTTTTCTTTCTTCGTTTACTTGTTTAGTTGATGAAATAATTGATTAATAAAATTATTAAGTAATGTAAATAGTTTACAAGAGTATATTATGGTATTTATACAGTGTCTTAGGATTAATTTTATTTAGGTTATCTTCTTTAAATTCTAATTTAATATTTGTGTTGGATTAGAATTTTGATTGACCAATTAGAACTATTGTTTATACTAATGACATTTCAAGTATTCATTTTTGGTAGTTACTGCATAGTTCATTTTTTCTTTCCACCATGTTTTTCATGTTAATGTTTCACTATGGTTTTGCAGTACTGCATTTTAGAGATTTGCAGTGAGATCATCAAAGAATATTAAAGACATTTAGAAACAAAAGGTAGTATTAGTAAACTAATTTGCTTATACTGATCATGTGAACAAGTCAGTAGGACCCTCGCTTTATTGTGTTCTTCAACTTCAAATGCAATGAGTACTACAGGTGCCAAATGTCATGAGTATAGAAAGGCTCTATCGTCGGCGTCGATTTTGTTGAAATTTTTGTTCACTCAAAGATAAAAGTTCCTCTGCAATTTAAATAAAAGTTTTAGTTTTCTGCTTAAAACGGAATGTTGATCTTGTTTTATGTTGATCTTGTTTTATAATGCTTAAAACGGAATGATGATTTCTCAAAAATATGTCGATTGATTGAACAATAAAGGATTGATGATCATTAATTACATCCCAAGTTAAATTAAATAATTGCATTACACAAAGCTTAGTATGTTAAGATCTTCAATTCATCTAGAGAAAGGCCAGCCAGCCCCAGCAAGTTATGGAAATCAGGAAAACATGATTTTAACTAACTATGATATATAAAATAGATAAAGCTCATATCATATTTAGAGAAATATCATTTTTACTGTATAGTTTTTTACTTGCCTACGTGTCTTTCTATGATTGGCCACTGTAATGGTTCCTATCATCCAATGATAGAGTTTGTTATCTCTTTTCTCAACTGTAAAAGCTTATTCTGTTTCGTTTCATCAGCTTCTTAGTGCAAGAAGATGAACATGTATATTCATCTCTGACATGGTATCATTCGCCATACGATCTATCGCGCTTCCCTCCATAAATCTCTGTTACTCTTCCCCATCGCTATCTTCTCGTTCGTGACTAGTTGCGTTCTTGCTCAAAGCTTCGTGTGCGACAATGGAATTTGGTGATAATCATGATAATCATGAATTTAGAATCAATGGAATGTTGTTGCTACCTGCTGGCTCAGGTTCAATGAGAATTATGCTCCACCTGATTCTTCCACGTCTCAATCAAATTCTGCAAACAAAACTACTGAGAATCAAAAGGCCACATAAGACACTGCTCAAAGCAATTCACTTATTCAAGATTTACAAAACACGAGAGTGTATGTCCAGACTCATAACCAAAACTATTTGTCCTCTAACTCTCATTTGATTAGTTGTCTGATATTTTGCATTCCACAAAGAGATTCTCTAAATAGAGTTAGAGGCAGTCAAAAGGTTGGTTAGAATGTGATTAGTATTTCTCTTTAATCCATAGAAGATATAGTCAATATTGTGTAATTGTTTGCTTTTACTTTCTTTCGTGCAATTCAAAATCTTTAACATTAGTGTTGATAAAATCACTTCGTTTGGGATTTCTTCTCAATAAGTAAAGAATAATGTGAAGAACATGAAGGTTACATTAGAATATTCTATACACCTATGTTTAGTTTTTTTAATACATAATTGGGTGGAGCCTAATGCGTACACACTATTCTTGTATTGTCCGCTTATGCAAGTTATTTTATTGTCTGTAATATAATAATATTTAATTTTCTTTTGTGATTCAAATAAGCTGAAGCAATGAGAGAACCCATATTATGTGCCACAATAGTAACCCGATATTTAATGTGAATTTTTCATGTTTCGAACATACATATTTGTAATATGTAATGTGGTTTTATAAATATCATTAAGTTTAAGGAGGGGATACTCAAACATTTTTGTATTGACTATTTATTGACTTTTAAAATTGGTTACTTTTCAAAGTTGACTTTTGCATCGGTGGAGCTGAGGCTAATCAATTTTATTGACTTTTTAAAGTTGACTTTAGCGTTGGTCAAGTCAATTTTGTTGCCTATTGGAGTTTGACTTTATCCTTAGGGTAGCCGAAGCTACCTGATTTTATTGACTTTTTTTAAAGTTAACTTTAGCCCCGACTAAGCCGATGCTACCTTATTTGTTGACTTTTAGTTTAACTTTATTCGCGACCTATTTATTTGTTACTTGTAATTTTTTATCCACTGTTTCGTATAGGTATTTGGGTGGTTAGGGTTTCGGGTAGTATTTCCTAGGGAGTTGACGAGTGTTTTCAAGTCTGTGTACTTCTTAGGAGGTAAGTCTAAAAACATAGGTGGTTTTATTATGGTTTGGTATGCAGTGATTTGGTCTATTTAACGTGTGCAGAATGATAAGCTTTTTTCTAGGTCATCATCTAACGTGATCGAGGGGAAGAATAAGAGCATTAATTTGGTATGGACTTGGTTTCTTAATAGGTAATTGTTGAACTCCCTCTTGTTCTCAGATTGGCTACATAATCCTATCTTTTGTCTGAGGCAGTAATAGTTTGAGTGATTTGAATGTACCCCTCTACATATAAGTGGTTTTAAGATTGTTTGTGGGGGTTATGTTATTGTTGATGGTGGGCGTAGGTGTTTGAGATCTAATCATTTTTCTATAAGTTGTTTATAAATTTCAGTGCTCTTTGTGGTGTGTAGTTGGACCTTGTTTACATGAGTGGTGTGGATTTCGCTTTATTGTGTTTGCCTTTATTTTTTGTCTTTGTTTTTCTATTTTGAATACTTCTTGTGCCTTGGGTAGTTTTGTGTGGAGGTTCCACCTCTTAACAGTTCATTTTTTCCGTCTTAATATAAATAAAGTAGAAAAGTGATATATGTTATTTATATATGGAAAGTTATATTATGAGAAATTGCTTTCTTCCAATATCCAAAAACCTTAGCACATTGACATTGTCAATTATTTATTTTTGAATTTGTTCCCCTGAATATAGTTTTAAACAAAAGAAAATATTGTCCCTTCTTCAAAGGATTATTCATTAGATGAATCAAATGTTTATTAAAAGAAATGCTTAACTAAATGCTAACACCAAATACATAGAGAATATTAAGGCAATTCTAAGGAGGAAACATTTTATATTAGGGACACTTTTTTTTTAGACAGAGTATCTACCTAAAATTTTGAAGATAAGTGTGTTAAAATGCTATAATTTATATGGTGTTTAATTTTTTTTTCTAATCAATGTAAGACTTCTTTCTCACACACAATTCACAACAATTATGTGGGTAAAGAAGAGACACAATAAGTTGACACATTTTTACCAGTGTTTTAAAAATCAAATCGGACTGACGGTCCACTACAAAAAAAAAAAATTGGCAGCGCATCTACGAAAACGCTTTTAAGAGAAAGCGCCTTTGCAGCCTTTAAAAAAATTCGCTTAAAAAGCGCTTTCATAGGTATTTAAAATATCTACCCTACGAAAGCGCTTTTGAAAAGCGCTCTTATAGGTGGTGTTAGCTGAAGATTTTGATGTCTTGTGATTCGAAGAAATATCATGGAGCTCGAGACGAGATGACGTTAAAGTATTCAAGGGAATATAGTGAATATCATAGTTTGGAAAGAAAGGAATTAGCCCCTTCGAATGGATGTATTGAGTTCGAATATCAATGAAAATATCGTGATATGTGTGAAACAAGCTTCGATCGGGTAATAGAATCATATCGAGGAAATGGGTTCGAGATCGGCGAGTGATACATTTGAAATCAAAACGCAAGCGGATAAAAGGAGTTGAAACACAAACAAGAAACGGTTCAAAAAACGTGGAAGCAAGAGAAGCATGGTGTGTTGCATGTTCTAAACGTGGCAAGATCTTATGGGTTAGACCGTTATGGTCGAATTAGTATAAATAGGAGTCTTAATGTTAGGATTTCGTGTCATATCTATTGTACTAAAATTCACCACATTCAAAATACCACATGGCTAGGAAACGAATGCACGAATGATGTACGTATGATTGCACCAAGACTTTATTAATCAATGTATCTTTATTCCTCCAGTCTAACTTTACCTTGCATCAATGTCTTTTAAGTTTCTTTATTTTCAAAGTCATTTCATTTAAATGCTTTTCTACCATTGTCAAGTTCTTTACTTTTCCGAAACCTTTACATTAACGTTGTTATTTCCCGAAAGTTTTATACATTTGTTTACATTCCTGCCTTTACGCTTCCGCAATCACTTTGAAAACCTTTTACACTTTAAGAGTTTATTTGAATATTGTGCATTTATATACTTTGTTGCTATTTCGAATCTGCATGTTCTTGTTTGTTCGAACCAAATATACGTTATTAACTTGATCACATCACTAAGTAATCAAACGTATTTTGACATATACAAAACTCCAAAACAAGTCTCAAATATGGATCTTTATCTTAAGTTTATACCAACGGCCGATACCCCATAGGATCAATCTAGCCGATCCCGCAGTTACCGAGAGGATTGAATAACATATGCTTATAACGCTTATTCAATAGTTTGAAGACTAGCGGTTGTTTCACCGTAAATCACGTGAACAAAATGGCACACCGTGGACAGTAGTTTGGTTACAAATTAGGAAAATTATAACCATAATTATTATAAAAATTCTTTCCGAGTAAACAAAGTCATTGGTATATGAACCTTAGAGTGGTAGAATAACTAAGAGTAACCAACCTTACCCGTAAGAAAGCGAAATAATAGAATGTCTAATAATCAACAAGGGGAACAAAATGCCCCACATGGAATGCACTAATGCATTCTGCGACCGCAACGTCGGCGATCCCGAATGCACAACAATCTTCGACTAGTAATATAGCCAAATGGGACAAGTGGCACGTCAATAAATAATTCGATCTTGGGCAATACATGAACCACTGACACGGGGATCCATCCCACAACCAGTGGACACAAGCCCATTTCGCCACCCCACTACAAACTAGACCACCCGTTTCGAGGGTATAGACCCGTAAACCCTTCTTATGGGATGCCAACATATTTCATGGCAGGTTTGCAAACTTCGACGTCAAATGCATCACCCCAATTAGGATCTGGATCTCGGGTTAATCAATTTCTTACAAATAACCAAGGTCTGCGGGGTTATAGCGCTTTACCCACCTTAACCACAAAAAACCAAATGGCTTTTAGGCAACTGATGGATGATAGTAACCATAACATGATCGGAGTGTTAGCATAAACTATGCAAGAAATCTTTGCCCCAATAGTTCGAACGTGACCGTGATTAATAGGAAAACGCAGATATATGAGTCGAATAGCGATTTTTGCCCCACCGAGAGGCGAGTAACCAGCCGTGGTTCGAGCAAACACACCTATCATCGAAGCCATTGACCCACCCTATAGCCAGAGAAGAATTTGACCCGAGGGCAAGGCACAAAGAGGAAATGCCCCTGATTCGAGAAGAACCACTTAGGGAGTTGTAGAACCAAGGCGAGGATCGAAAGATATGATGCTCCAAAGACCGAGAGGAACCACAGAGGGTAGTTGGGAACCGGGGCCGCTCGAAGGCAAGAGGCCCCAGCGCCGAGACGAACAACCTAGAGGAGTAGTTATGATAGGTAGAAACCAAGATGTCGACGCGGTGGTCCATAGAATTAAACGATAATATCTTGGCGGAAAATAACCTAACCACCATGATAGAGAATAATGGCCCAAAACGGTATTAATATGGATTAGGAGGCCAAATTATGCTTCTCCGTAGGCATTACGTGATGCATACAGACTTACCAAGGGACACAAGATCCCTAAGTTTACAAAGTTTCTGGAGATACTAACGAATCAACAATGAACACATAGCCGTATCTCAATCAAGAGACATAGCCAATAATGAGAACCTTAGGATTAAGTATTTCCCAAGTTCACTCACGAAAATGCTTTCACCGTTCACCACATTACCACCGGATCCATAGATACCGGCCTTTTAGAAAGATTGTTCCATGAACAATTCTACATGGGACAATCCAAGATAAGTCCAAGGAACTAGCTAGTGTTAAGAGGAAGTTTATCGAACCCATAGACTAATACTTGAATAGGTTCACTATTGAAACCGATGTTTCACAGTTGGTCCCCGAACATGAATTAGTCGAAATGGCCGGTGGCCTTGACTATTCGATTCGAAAGAAATTAGATACACAATACTTGAGAGATATGGCTCGCTTGATAGGGTTCGGCTGTGTCGAAAGACTAAAGGCCGAGAAGGCCGGCTTTCAAAAGTAACAAGAAAGAAAGATTTTCTATGTCGAACCGAGGAAGTCAAGATCCCGATTTCGAGGAGGTCAAGTGGACCTAGCAGAGTTAAAACAGCCCCACCTTACTCTTGTAAACTGTTGGTTCCCACAAAGGAAAAGAAATTGTTGAAATGAAAACGCACTAATTCCCAAAGAAGGTGTACACCTTTGATGTGACAAAGTGTGATGAGATTTTGACCTACTTGTCAAAGATGGTCAACCGATTGTGCCATCGAATGTTAAAATACCTTTAGACCAAAGAAAGAAAAGGGATTGTGTAAATATCATAGTTTCTTAGGCCACAAAACCTCACGTTGTTTTCTTCGTGGACTTGATCGTAATGCAATCAAAGAAGGCACTAAAGTTTGCCGATAAGCCAAAGATGAAGGTAGATGAGGATCCTCCGATATTGCATAACTACCCGAGCCCGCAGTGCATGGGAGAAATAAATATGGTGGAAATGCAAGGGTAAGTACATTGAAAGATGAAAACACCGAGAATGAGAGTTGGACCGATCGAGTCAACAATGGCGCCATCAAGACATCCATCAAGAACCGTAAGCTTCGACTAAGCCGCGCCATTTGTTTCAAGGACATCCAGCACGAGGGCCGTGAGAGTCGTGATGTAAATTGGTACAAAGCATCAAGGTCCGAGGCGCCAATTAGAAAAGGTCCAAATTACGAACCAACTCCCCAGAAAGAGATCCGATACTTTGGGAGAACCCAGGAAGATTCGATTATCCGCAAAGCATTCTCGCCGAGAGTGCAAAAATCCCAATCGGGCCATCAAACCATCGGGTTAGGGAGATGAGGATACAAAAGGCGGAGAGGTCAAGGACACGAGTCCAAGAAGGAAGTTTGGGACACTGGGGAGCCTAGTGGAAAATTCGACTACCGGTGAAATACTCCGCCCCGCAGAGTTCGAAAATACAACTCAAAGACATCGAACCATCGGGTCAGAGATGATGAAAAGATGGAGAGGTGGATGTTAATATGGTGGACATGGAGAAACCTTGTTCGAGATGCAAGAAATGGAGATACCTTGAGAAGGAAAAATACAAAATGAATGAAGGATATGCCGCAGACATCGCTTGAAAAATTACCTCATGGTGTGCCACAAAGGAACGAGATGATGTTATGCCGATGCAAAGATCATCCGCAATGAGAAGATTGTCGCAGAGTTCGAAGGAGCCAGGTTCGAATCAAGCGCCAATCGCGCCAAGACAATCAATTGTTTAGATGCTATCCTCGACCGGAGAGTGTGTTGAGTTCTTAGTACGCGCCATAAAGGCAACGGGCGTTTGATTTGCCCAAGGTGTTCGAAAGATATGACCAAAACATGGCAGGCATTCAAACCATTCCTTTCGCGCCTATGCCGGAATCACAAGGAGATGGGTCAAGGGTCAAGACCTCCATGGCAATCATAATCAAAGAAAGCCGATAGTCCTTACCCCAAAGGTGCTCAAGAGTAACATCTGAGTCCCCGAAGTACCAACTAATAGATGGTCGCACGCCAAACCAATAAGGAAAGATAATTGAGAAGCAACGAGCAAATCATGCGCCATGCCACGTGTACGTGAGACACAACAACAAAAGAAAAGAAGAGTTGAGGCTGGAAAACTATAAGGGAAGAATCCCATGTCAAGATCCCAATGGCGAAGGCAACAACGTGTTCGAAGGTCGAAGGAAATGGCAATGAAGAGGTAGTTTCGACCGAAGAAAGAGATGTCCAAAGACTAACAAACCAACGACAAGCAAGCAACCCAAAACAAACCTCCGCTAGCGGTGAGACTTTTGGTCACACAAACCGTATGAATCAAAAGAATATACTGTACGTAGGAAGATGAAGATATGCTAACCGATAACTTCGAATCGAAGGAGAATCCTCACTCAACCTAAACTACAACGTGGTGGGATTACCTTCCGAGTTCGGACAAGAAACCAAATCAAGAACAGGAAGAGGATGATAACATTGATATGATGAAACATAGGTCGGCTTTGCTATTATGTCATGGATAATGGCGTCGAAGAGCGAAATGCCTTCTTCAACATCCGAGCCAGAATGAAGAACCATTTGCCACTGCTCATTCGAGCAAAGGTTAATGCCCATGGTGTGAATAAGGTCCCGTAGATGGAGGCGCAGGTTAATCTAATGCCTTATTTTATGTTAAAAAGCCGGAATACAAGAAAGTGATGTTAAACCGCATAACATGGTGCTATCAAATTATGAAGGGAAAGTTGGTCAAACATTGGGAGTGGTGCAAGTGGAGTTAACCGTTGGTTTGAGCTGCAGCCCACCATGTTCATGGTAATCGGCCAAGGCCACCATAACCCGCCGTTAGGAAGAGAATGGATTCATGGCGTAGGGCGCTCTTCGCCAATGCACCAAAGGTTAGTGCTATGAAGAGAAAATGGGATAGTGGAGAACATCGAGGCGATCGAGTTACTTCATGACTACACCAACCTCGCCAACAAAAGGAATTATGACAAGTATCTAGCACGAATAGCCCCTTGTGCTCCAAATGAGGAGATGAACGGCCGTAGATGCGCAATATTATATGACCCTTCGCCATGATGGCATGTATTGGGACAGAAAATAAGTAAAGAAGACGGACTGATGGTACTTCGAGAAGACGGCCGTATCGGAATTCACAATAGTGCTCATGACCGAGTCCTCCTTCTTCGAAGGATTTCGCCTACATGGTCGAGAACAAATGGATAGCGGAGGTGAAATAGATAGTATAGTTGAAGAAAATAATGAAAGGGCGGTGTCTCGAAAGACTCACCGCCAAGAAAAAAAAGAACAAAGGTTAGATGCCATATATGATACGAATCCTCGGTTTCGAGTAGGATCCTACAAACATAGGTGCTAAGATGTTGGCACAGATCAACTCGAAGAGGTAAATTTGGGGATGACAACACAAAAGAATAACCTATATAAGTGCGACGGGTCCAAGTCTCAAGAAGAGGTGATCAAATCCTCAAACAAAATAAAGATTGTTTTATGGGATTACGATTTAAATGCCCGGCTTGAAAAGAGTTGGCAGAGCACGACTTCCAATCAAGGATGGCAAGAAGCCCATCAAGCAAACTCCTAGGAGGTTCGCGCCGCAGGCTCACGAAGATTAAAGTCGAGGTCGAAGGTTGTCGCGTTGCAAGTTCATCGTAACCACAAGGTATGTCGAATGGTTAGCTAATATAGTGCCCGTTATTAAGAAAAATGGTTCCCCGAGAATATGCATAGACTTTAGGGATTTAAATACACCCCCAAAGAATACTTATGCCTGTGAGGTAAATGTTAATAGACTCGCTGCAGGTTCGAATACTTAAGCATGCTAGATAGATATTCGTTATAATCGATTTTATTGTCAAGAGGATGTTGCCAAGACAAGATTTCGTTGTCCAGAGCCTTAGGCACCCATGAGTGGGTAGTGATGCCTTTTGGTTTGAAAATGTCAGCCACTTACCAACGAGCAATGGATTCCATTTTTCACGATTTTATTGAGACTTTTATGTGTGTATATTGATGACATAGTCATCAAGTCCGCTCTTCGTAAACCCATCGCATCTATCCGAGCCAATCATTCAAAGAATGAGAAAACATGGCTTGAAAATGAACCCCTTAAATGTGCATTTTTGTGCAGCAGAGACTTCTTGGGCTTTGTGGTTCATAAAAGGGAATCAAATCAACCAAAATAAGACCAAAGCCATCATGGAGACTAAAGCACCCACATCAAAAAGAGAGTTGCGTCACTGGGAAGATAAATTTTCTCGAAGATTCATCTCGAATCTAAGTGGAAAGACTCAAGCATTCTCTCCACTACTGCTTAAAACAAGGCCAAGCCTTCGAGTGGAGTCAGTACATCAGAGGCCTTCGACGAAATTAAGAGATACCTCTCTCAACCTCCTATCTTGCTCTCCACCTTCATGGGGAAAGCCCATGAGATTGTACATATCCGCTCAATTTACTATAGGTAGTATGTTAGCACAAGAAGATAGTAATGGCATCGAAAGAGCTATATACTATTTAAGTAGGGTGCTAAATGATGCGTAAACTAGATATAGTAACATAGAAAAGTTATGCCTATGTTTATACTTCTCTTGTATGAAACTTAAATATTATATAAAGCCCGTTGATGTTTATGTCTCCTCATTTCGATGTTATCAAACACATGTCAAAACCAATTATGCATAGTAGAGGGTAAGGGCTTTAGCCCTAACAATATTCTCTAACCTTCATGCCTTTGAGAGTGTGAAAGGTCAAATAATTGCCGATTTCATTGTGGATCACCCACGGTCGAAAAGACCATTATGGGTTATGTTGAGACGCAACCTTGAAATTATATCATGGTTCGACTCACAAAGAAGGTAGTGGTGTTGGAGTTCTTATAATTTCTCCTGAAGGAATCCCAACAAAATTCAAGTATAAATTGATGGCCTCGTTGCTCAAACAATGAAGTCAATACGAAGCGCTTATTGTTGACTAAGCTTTGTTGGAATTGGGGCAACTAAAGTCGAAATTAAAGGTGACTCGAGTTAGTGGTCAAACAAATAACAAAGGAATATAAATGCATAAAGGAAAATTTGATGACATATTCATAGCTAACAGACCGATCAAAAATTCAATATATGGATATCCAACATATACCAAGAATAGAGAATCAAGAAGCAAATGACCTAGCACAATTTTGTGTTATAAAGTCTCTACACAAAACTTTAAAGAGTTGATCAAATAAGAGGTAGGGTTATGGCTACCGACTAACACCATCGATCTAGAAAATATTAAGTTAGGTTGTAGTGGTAAAGATAGATTCAAGTGTTAGCCACAAACACCGTGACGATGCGTATCGCAAGTCCAATTGTAAGCTATCTAAAAGATCCAACCATAAACGTAGATAGAAAACGAAATATAGAGCATTATCATATGTCCTTATGGGAAATGAATTGTTCAAGAAAACCCAAGAAGGTGTATTGCTCAAATGCCTAGGAGAAAGTGAGGCGATCCGCATTATCGTAAGTTCACAATGGGGCATGCGGGCACATCAAGCAGTGCCACAAGATGAAGTGGTTGCTATTTCGATATGGTATGTATCGCCTAGCATGCTCAAAGATTGCATAGACTTCGCTAAAGGATGTGAAGAATGTCGAAACATGCAGGATTCAACATGCTCCGCGAGTGAGCGATTCGATCATTAAACCATGGCCCTTGAGGATGGGCGTTAGATTTGATAGAGAAATCAATCCGCCTCGCCTAAAGGTCAAGTACATCTTGGTAGGAATAGATTATTTTACTAAGTGGATCAAAGTGATACCATTAGTAATCGCAGATCAAGAAGCTATTATTGAATTCATACGTAAATAAATAATCTATAGGTTCGATTGCCGTAGTATAACTACGCACTCAAGGGTCCAGATTTATCGGTAGAAAGATGCAAGAGTTCGCCAGAGATGGGATTTAGACTATTGACATCAACACCATATTATGCTCAAGCAAATGGTCGTCAAGCGCCAACAAAGTAATAATTGGTTTGATCAAAAACACATTGGTAAAAGCCAAAGAATTGGCATAAAACTTTAGACCAAGTACTATGGGCCTCAGAACATCTCCTAAAGAAGCTACCAATACTACACCTTTCCAACTAACATTTGGCCATAATGCGCCTTACTCAGAAATTCATCTACCTCAATCCAAAGACAACATGAACTCCCCACATTATATTGGGAAATGATGGTGAATGAGTTAGTCGAGTTAGACGAAGTCGACTACATGCATTGGAAATCCTAATGAGGCAAAAGGAAAGAGTGGCTGTGGCATATAACAAAAGAGTAAAAGGTAAGACATTCAACGCTAATGACTTAGTATGGAAAGTCATATTGCCCATGGACAAAAAGAATAAAGCATTGTAAATGGTCACCTCATTGGGAAGGCCCTTTTCGAATAGCAAAACGCTTTGAACAATGCGTATGAAATAGAAGAACGGCCGATGATAAACGAATCCTAAAGGTAAATGGGAAGTATTTAAAAAGTATAAACCATGCCCGCAGGAGATTCAATACTAACAATGTAGTCACAATATTGTAATGAAATGCCAAATGGTAACATAATTGCCAAAATGGCGTTGTTCAAGCTAAGTAAACATTTAATCAAAATACAAGAGTTACAAAATAATCAAGATTCAAAAGTGGGGATTGTTCCTCACCGGTCGAAGATATTCTTGAAAGACTCAAGTCTTTGTTGGGTAAAGCGCTTGGCACCTTCGAGGATGGCAACTTCACCTTTGAGTTGCTCACCGCTTCGCTTCAAAGAAGGCCCTTGTTAAGAAGTTCTTCAAATCGGTTCCCAAAGGTGTTGGATTCATAGGCAATTTGTTGTCACTGGGCCTCTTTGATCTTAGCCCAAGTTCTTGAACTGCTTTCCCGAGGAGGATGGATCGAGATCAAGCTCATAGTCACCTAGCTTGCTTAATATGGCTTAGCTCTTCACCTTAAAGCTTGAGGCATGTTCATAAGCAGATCCATTGCTCTTTCTCTTGAACCTTATTTACAGCAGATTCATCCCGGAGGAGGCATCCAACATTATCCAACAAAGACAAGTTCGAATAGGATGGTACTAACTTCCGAGAGCGTAGTGAGGTCAACTTGGTTCAAGAATCCCTTCATGATGAAACAAGTGGTGCTATCTTGTTTAAGCACTTCGAATAGATCCACATTGAGGATTGTTTTTCTAATTCTATGAAGAAGCACAACCCTATGATCGAAGGCATAGACCTAGAGGTCTAACCAAGACCACAGAAAGTGAATATCCCTTTGAGCCAACTTAGCCTTCATGTACCCAATAGGGTCATTTCTTTTCAAATTGGCTAATTCTTCTTCACCGTCAATGAGAAGACCTGTGAAGTTCCATACGTAATGGAGTAACATCCATTTCAAGTCCATTGGTTCATTAGTACGAAGACCGCCACCGCCGTTATTCACGCTTCCATCATCTTGTTCATCATCACCAAGTCCACCACTTGATATTATCATTCGATCACCATCGCATCGACCTCGCTCTTTCGTCAAACTTCGAGCGCCTTTCTCCTTCTTCATCCTCGACCTTCCCTCACTAGAATCTTCACTCTCGAGAGGCGTGGTTTTTCCTCTTCGCCTGAGGTATTTGTTCACGCCTTGAGGGATTGTTGAGGAGATTTTGGGTGAAGAACCTCAAGGTACTTCCGTAGCATCTTCGCATTATTTCATTGGTCTCTTGAGAGGAGGCGAAGTGCCTTGATCATCGTGTCGATCAAGCTCCACTTGGGAATGCCATGTTAGAAGAGCCTCGCTTTGCATCGGGTTATTCGAATCCCCATGAGGAGAAGAGTGAATCGAGCGATGTCATGAGGAGGAATCAAGGTGGGATCCGGTCTAATCATCCTACATGGAGAAAAAGAAAAAAGATTAGAAATCGATAACTAAGGTACGAATAATCATTTTAAGAATTCAAGTAAACTTACTCGTGGGTTATCCGTAGATATGTTATCGTTTATATGTTCCAATATTACATTGGAGGTCAAGGTGGAATTTTGATTGGTATGGGAGCAACATCTCTTGAATCAAGTCCAGACGCCGATCCTTCAGATGTCTCTTTTCTTTTGCAAAGCCGCTGGAGAACTTTCTCCGCTTTGAGAGTCTTCCCAATGGTGCTAGTTTTTCTTTTTGGAGTGGTCGGAGGAAGTTTACTTGTCCGAAATGGTACAAAACGCAATTTAGACTCAAGTTAAAAAATCGACCTATTTCAAATAGCGGATAAATTGTTTACCTTCTAATCGGAATAGTTGTTGTAGGTGGGTGACTCGAGTAGTTGTTGGAGTGGCGAGCTGTTTTCGTTGTTGTAGCAGGATTGATTGTTGAGTCACTTTAGGCACACTATCATTTGTCTCGGGATTGTTGGGAACTGCTCTTCCTTGGTCTTCGATGCGAGTCCCGATCCCGAGGGTCGGAAATCAAGCAATTAAAACGAAGTTAAAACAAAGAAAGTAATAATATTTGGGATTTCCAAAACATTCGCACCGCGCCTCTTCGAAAGAATCGATATGGCGTAAAGTTCATAGCGAAGAGGTCCGGAAATTATGAAGCCGTGATTTGAGCCCATATCACGCCTTAGATGGCTTTAGTTTCTTGTGGGATTTATATTTGAGCATTTCACGCAAATTAACCACCAAGGATATGGAGGAAACCAAGCAGCCAATTCGAGGTAGGTAGTCAGGAAATTTAGGTGGATGCATTTCGAAAGTGCCAACCTATACCTATCCTCGTGTGACAACCTGAAGGGAGTTTGAACTTAGAAATTTTTTCTTTAAATTTTTCCCTCAATGTTTGAGCCGCCGATATACAAAGGTTTGCAGCGCAGGGATCATAAGTAGTTTCGGCAATCGAAAAGCTTTAATCTCTCGAGCGTGGTCAACCTACCTTTCTTTTGTGTACCGCACATCGAACGCAGCAATGCTTAGCTTGAATGGTAAGAGTGTCAAACATATGAGATTGATAGAATTTAATCCACCAATCTAGAAAACTCTTTGAAGAAAAGGAGTCGGGTTCGAAGTGATTAAGTTGAATTGGGCGAACTTTTGATATTGTTCTTGTTGAAGCTTGCATCTCCGCTTTAAAAGTTTGACCGAGGTAATGGCGCTGAGTTTGGAACAAGGGTTCGTATTAATTGACACGCACTCAAATTGTCTCAAACGGTTAGGTTGATAGGCAAATAAGAGGATCCGGTTCTTGGTCGGAGTAATTCTTGAGGAGATCGGTAATAAAAAGGCCTTCCGATATCTTGATTTCCTTGCATTTAGCGCCTCCGAAAGAGACATAGTGAACCATGATGGTCCATGAGTCCTCAAGCAAAAAGGCCATAGTTTCTTTAAATTCATGTTGTTCGAGAGAAGTATAATGTACTTTGAAAATGAAACCTGAAATCGGCCTTGTCATCACTAGAGTCGGGCCCTCACCTCGGCCTCAACGCTTCGATCAACTATCTCGGATCTTGCTCATTAATAGTATCCGCAGTGAGAGCTAAGACTAACATAGCATTTAGCCATAATCGAGCAACCGTAAGGGACCACTAACAAGATGTTCTTGAGGTATGAGATTTCAAGCTCGAAACGGCCGATCGTGCTCTCATAAAGGTCAACAAGCGGAGTTCGCTTAAGTTAATCCTCCTGCTCATGCAAATCTCTTGCCGAGGAATGAACCTACTAGCTACTTGAAGTGACCTGCTGCGTAAGACATATATCGTGATAGCCAAAGAGTAAGGAAGGCAATGTGTTCAACATCGTAGACACTATCACCTTCCTCGTATGGTAATGACCGATGAATTTGGAGAAGTCGGCTAGTTTGATATCGAAATCGATAATACTTAAATGTTCCTCAAGATCGTGAACATATGTTTCTATCGTGTTAGTCCAAAGATGGCGCTTATGTCAAAGAATGGGTGTGACTGTTCTCCGGAAGGTGGAAGGTATTATAGGTGCTATCCCGTAAATACAGGATGCGAATAGAGGATGACTGTATGAAGCCCGGTTTGGATAATTTTAGAAATTATAGATACCTAATTCCTCCATCGTGTCCTTTTCTAACTTCCATTTTGGCGAACCGCTTTGATATGCTACATCGCCATTGACAGATTGAAATGGTTTAAAGTTGTTTTTGACATAGTCCGTAATGAAAGGATCTTTGGGGTAGTCATAGGAGTTTCTACGTCCTTTGTAGCAACAGATCATTAACATTTTGGTTCCTACCCTAGGGTTTTCCATGGTATTGAATAAAGGTTTGAAATCGTAATGCATGTGAAATATGTTTCGTGTATCCTTAAGAATCTCAAACCGTAAGGGACCCATTAGGGCAAATCTTTTCCGTAAGCTAGTAGGGATTAATACCAGAGGAATATAAGAGCTCTTGTTCTTTGAGAGTCCCTGCGGCATAAGTACAGGATGACCTTGGTGAGTGCCAACCTTGCTTTCCAAAATTGTTCCAGTGTTCTTATTCTTCTTCTTAGAAATCTTTTTTACCTGGGATGTTGATGAAGACATTGTTGGGGTTTTGATTGAAGAGATTAGGGTTTTTACGAAAAAAAGAGGAAGAAGAAGATTCAGAATGTGGAAAAAGTGAAAAGACTAAAGTTTGTTTGGTTTTATAGTGAGGGAGTGGAAACACTCACCAACTAATGCCAAGTTACGTGGGAGACGTGGGTTGGTTACAAGATGAGGTGGCGTGAAGTTAGTATTGGTAATGAGCGTGATTAAGGATAATCATTGCTTTCAATAAATGCACCATACCATGGTTACTGTGTAAAAGTGGTTCGGAAACCCAGGGGTCATCGTGATTGACATGATGGAAATCGTGTACAGGGTCATAATTACTCAAGAGTCACATCAAAATCTTAGATATATTTAAAATAAGTATTTCTTAAAAAGGGATTCAAGTACATATTTTAAAGGGCATTTTGTTAGTCAAGATTTTGATGTCTCGTGATTCAAGAAATATCATGGAGCTCTAGACGAGATGACGTTAAAGTATTCAAGGGAATATAGTGAATATCATAGTTTGAAAGAAAGGAATTAGCCCTTCGAATGGATGTATTGAGTTCGGAATGTCGAATGTAAATATCGGTGATATGTGTGAAACAAGCTTCGATCGGGTAATAGAATCATATCGTAGGAAATGGGTTCGAGATCGGGCGAGTGATACATTTGAAATTCAAACGCAAGCGGATAAAAGGAGTTGAAACGCTACAAGAAACGGTTCAAAAACGTGAAGCAAGAGAAGCATGGTGTGTTGCATGTTCTAAACGTGGCAAGATCTTATGGGTTAGACCGTTATGGTCAATTAGTATAAATAGGAGTCTTAATGTTAGGATTTCGTGTGTCATATCTATTGTACTAAAATTCACCACATTCAAAATACCACATGGCTAGGGAAACGAATGCACGAATGATGTACGATGATTGCACCAAGACTTTATTAATCAATGTATCTTTATTCCTCCTAACTTTACCTTGCATCAATGTCTTTAAGTTTCTTTATTTTCAAAGTCATTTCATTTAAATGCTTTTTCTACCATTGTCAAGTTCTTTACTTTTCCGAAACCTTTACATTAACGCTGTTATTTCCGTAAAGTTTTTATACATTTGTTTACATTCTGCTTTTACGCTTCCGCAATCACTTTGAAAACCTTTACACTTTAAGAGTTTATTTGAATATTGTGCATTTATATACTTTGTTGCTATTTCGAATATCGCATGTTCTTGTTTGTTCGAACCAAATATACGTTATTAACTTGATCACATCACTAAGTAATCGAAACGTATTTTGACATATACAAAACCTCCAAAACAAGTCTCAAATATGGATCTTTATCTTAAGTTTATACCAACGGCCGATACCCCATAGGATCAATCTAGTCGATCCCGCAAGTTACCGAGGGATTGAATAACATAACAGCTTATAGCTTTATTCAATAGTTTGAAGACTAGCGGTTGTTTCACCGTAAATCACCGTGAACAGTGGATATAAAAGCGCTTTTGAAAAGCGCCCGAAGGGGTTCTCACGTAGCGCTTTTAAAAGCGCTTTCATAAGCTTATCATACGAAAGCGCTTTTGGAGACAAAAGCGCTCTTATACATGGGACTATGAAAGCGCTTTTAAAAGCGCTTTCGTAGATTATTTTAAAATTAAAATAATAACCCTAAAACGATTTCTTTTCAAGAATCCCATTCCGCTTAATTTCGTAATCCCATTGTTATGCTTCCGTAATCCCATTGTTGCGCTTGTTCACCGCCTTCGCCTTCCATCGCCGTCCGGCCTACCTTCTTCTTTAGCCGTCCGCTGCTCACTACGCTCTTGTCCACTGGTAAGTTTCTTCTTCTTCCATTATCTGCTCCGCTCTTGACCGCTTAGTAACATATGCATGCAACCTGTTCCGATTTCTAGGGATAGATAAAGGGATTTCTTCTTCTTTGTTTATACTTACCATCATTCATTTATACTTACCGCATTCTCTCGAGTATTCCATTGTGTGCTTTTGGATCTTGAGAGTAGATGTGTGGTGGAAGAATTTGTATGGGTATTTAAAATTTAATTGTCAATATTGATGAGTATTTATAAGGATATTTTCTTCTGAACATTCATTTCTCTTTAGTTATATATAGAGTTATTTTGTGGGTGTTTGAAGTTCAATTGATGAGTTCAAAATTATACATGAGATAATGCTGTTAGTATATGTTTGGATTCTTGTTGGAAAACACCAACATTATGCTGAATGCAAAGGAACTAACATGTGCTAAACTAGTGTTTGTTGGATTTTTTCAATAGTAAACCAAACTTATGCTAACGGTTCAATTATTGTTCAATTATTGATTTGAATATTCATAAGTCATGATTCATGCTGCTTATTGCGAAATCAAGGTGCAAATCAGAATTTTATTAATATAAATAACATTAAAGGCAGACTTGTACCATTACGTACAAGTTAAAAAATTTAATATAAGTGTTTCTCTATAATTCAGAATAATTAGATTTGTTATTTTAGCTATAATTTACATTAAGGTTTGCATTATGAACTGATTTAGTATGCTGGTGTTAGTATGCTGTTACTAAAATTCTCTCAATTTGAAACCTTACAAAAACTAAACAACAACTAAACTATAAGTCTGTTAGTGACCAAGACTAATCAATGTCACAAGTGATGATCCTCTATTGAAATTTCCTGTATTATGAGGAATCAACAACCGTAGTATGGTTGTGAAAATATGATGCTATAAACCTACTGCATTGAATAATAAATAAGTTTACTTTTGTAAGATACTCAATGAAGTTATCAAATAAGTTTAGTTTAAATTATTATTTGATAACAAGTAGCTCCGATAATTTCAATAGATATGTTGTTGGTTTATCAAAGAAGTTTAGTTTAAATTATTATTTGATAACAAGTAGCTCGATAATTTCAATAGATATGTTGTTGGTTTATCATGATAGTTTTGATAATTTAAATCGGTTGTAGCATAGTTTTGGTAATGCCGCTGGTTTATCATGATAGTTTCACTTACATTCATTCATGTCGCTTAGTGAAATGTTCATGTACATACATCCAATTTAATTTTATAATATAAGTTTTCTTTCTTTGATTTAACAGCTGCTTCCTAATTCGACGACGACGCCTATTCTCCGCCTTTCTTTAAGTTCGATAACCGAGGTAAATTTGTTCCTTAAATTACTAGTATTGTGATGAATTTGTATTAAATTGCCTTTCGTATGTTGCGTTTTTTTGATACGGATCCATTCCGTGTATACTTTGCATTTTGACAGAAACGCATAATGACTTTTGCACTAATTAGTTGATATGGATAAGACATGGATGTACTCCAATCGATTGTTGAAAGACTACGAGAGTGGTGTTTCAGAGTTTGTTAAGTTTGTTGTTACGCACGCCAAAGACCCCAGTCGAATGACATGTCCTTGTTTGTATTGCTATCATGGGAACCGGGTTGACGCAGTTCAGTTGGCATCGCATTTAATTCGGTATGGAATTGATAGACGTTATACATGTTGGAATATGCATGGTGAGAAAAGTAACGGAATGTTGAATCGGGGATAAGAGGACCTATGTTTCAAATGACGATTGCACGATACATACGATTATGATCGATTCAAGAAATTGCGCGTGAAGATGATCTTAACGATTGTCCCAAAATGTTCGAGAGGTCGGTGCTGCGCAGAAACCGCTGTATAATGGTTGTACAAAATTCACAAGATTGTCATGTGTTAAAGTTGTACAACCTAAAAGCCAAAGAATGGATGGTCGGATAAAAGTTTCACAGAGTTATTAGCCCTTGTGAAAGATATGCTACCAGAGGATAATGTTCTTCCCAATCGAACGTATGAGGCCAAAAAGATATTGTACTCTATTGGCATGAGCTATGATAAGATACATGCGTGTCCAAAAGATTGCGTTTTGTTTCGAAATGAGTATGCATCGTTAAATGAGTGTCCTAAATGCGGTGCCCCTCGATATAAGAAAAAGTTGTCTCTAGCAAAAGTCTTATGGTATTTTCCTATAATCCCAAGATTTAGACGGATGTATCATAGTGAAACCGATTCAAGACACTTGACTTGGCATTCGATGAAAGAATTATTGATGGAAAATTTCGACATCCGAAAGATTCTCCACTGGATGAAAATTGATAATGATTATCTTGAATTTGAAAAGAAGCAAGAAACCTTCGCTTGGCATTGTCTATTGATGGAATGAACCCACACGATATTCAAAGTATCTCGTGATAGCACATGACCAGGTGATTCTTATGATTTATAACCCACCTCCGGCTATGTATGAAGCGTACATGATGATATCTATGTTAATTTGGCCTATACAACCGTGAAATGATATAAACGTATACTTGGAACCATTAATTAAAGATTTGAAGATTTTGTGGAGAACGTGGAGGTTTATGATGGTTATAGGAAAGAAAGTTTCAACTTGAGGGCGATGTTGTTTGAACAAATAACGATTTTCCAAAGATATGGAAATCTATCCGTATAACATTAAAGGTGAAAAGCGTGTCCTGTTTGTGAAGACGGAACCGCTACGATGCGATTGAAACTTTGTCAAAAGATTGTCTTTCTCGGTCATCGAGATTCTTAAATTCTAAACATCCGTATCGTGGATGGAGAAAAGCGCTCAATGGAGATACCGAACAACGAGAGCTCCTACCGATTGACAGTGATGAAATATTTGAAAAGGTGAAAGATGTGAATATTTAGTTTGGCAAGCCTTTTGCACATAAAGTTGCTGTGGGTGGAAGAAGAGGTCGATTTTTTTGAATTGCCATATTGGAAATCTTTGTACGTAAGACATTTTCTTGATGTGATGCATATTGAAAAAATGTATTTGATGTTGTTATTGGTACGTTACTCAATATAAATGGGAAGTCTAAGGATGGCCTTAAAGCAAGGGAGGACATGGTAGACATGGGAATAATAACCGAACTGGACCCGTGAAAGAAAGGAAGACGGACATACCTACCACCTACTGCTTATACTCTATCTAGAAAGGACAAAAGAATATTGTGTAAGTTTCTGAGTGAAGTTAAAGTTCCGTATGGCTACCATCGATATTAGAATACTTGTGTCTATGAAAGACCTCAAGTTAAAGAGTTTAAAGACGCATGATTGCCATGTTATAATGGAACATTTTCTACCGATAGGTATACGTTCTATTCTTCCAGAAAAGGTAAGAAGCGCAATAACTAAATTGTGTTTTTTCTTCAAGTCAATTTGCAGTAAGGTGATCGATCCTGAGATCTTACCAACATTGCAAAAAGAAATAGTTGTTACTTTGTGTGAGCTTGAAATGTATTTTCCTCCCTCGTTTTTTGACATAATGGTTCATCTTGTCGTTCATCTTGTGAAAGAGACACAATTGTGCGGACCAACTTATATGAGATGGATGTACCCTGCTGAACGTTATATGAAAATATTAAAAGGGTATGTGAAAAACCGGAGTCGACCAGAGGGTTGTATTGCCGAAAGATACATTGTTGAAGAAGCGGTTGAGTTTTGTACTGAATATTTGTCAAATGTTCAATCAATTGACTCCCAAATCTCATGTTGTTGAAAAAAAAGAAGGTAAGAAGCTAATTGGAAATAAAGTTGTGACAGTATCAAGGGTCGAACGGGATTAAGTGCATTTGTATGTTCTGCACAATGAGATTTAGGTTTAGCCGTATGTTGAAATGCACAAGGGTGTTCTTCGAGGTTTAAATTTGAATAGAATGAGAATTGATTGTACAAGAGCACAATCAAGTTTCATACCATGGTTTAAGAAACATATTTATTCAAAGTATCGAATGTAAAGGTTGAGATGTTTAGCATATGGTCCAAGTTTGGTTGTGTTTTCTTATAGCGCATACGCAATTAATGGATACACATTTTATACCAAAGAACAAGATGATAAAAGTACTATGCAAAATAGGGGTGCCACCTTGGTAGCTAAAGCAATGCACATATCTAGTGTGAAGGACTTAAACTTGAAATTTGCAAATCTGATTTTGGGGTTATCGAGCGATTTGGTCTTTGATTACTTAGAGATTTGATTCCTATATTTGGTTGCAAGTGGGTTGAAAATAATAATGGTATACGGATGGATAAGTCGATTTTGCAAGTGGATCTTAACAGGTGGGGTACAAAGATGATCCTTTTATTCTAGCCTCTCAAGCTAAACAAGTGTTCCATGTCACCGATCCGACAAGTACGAAATGGTCTATAGTGCTCTAACAAAGTAATTGATGAAAAGATTGAGATCAAGGCGATACTGGTGTTGACATTGAATCTTTTACCAAAAATGATCAAAATGAGAATGAATCATGCATTAGAAATGATCATAATGAGGGTATTTGGATCAATCCAACCATCCGCGTTGTTAAGAGACGAGTAGAACATATTCCTACAAAGAAAAGAAAGAGATGTTAGTGAAAAGGTAATAGTATATATAATTATAGACAATATCATTCAATAAATTTTTATATATGTCATTTCATTTTTTCATTATAGTATAATATATATAGCCTATATCATTTCATTTTTTCATTATAGTATAATATATATAGCCTATATCATCCAATAAAATTTAAATATACGCATTTCATTTTTTGCTTTATATTATGTATGATTATGGAATTTTAGACATGTCATTTAATTTAATTTAATTTTTCTTTATTACAGTCAAATGGCTAGTAATCAAGATAATTCAGAAAATGTTCCACAAGGAGATGTTCCACAAGATAATGTTCCACAAGATACTTCAGATAAGGATATCACACGAAGCATAACTATCATGCGGGGAATCATCCGTGATAGAGATAGAGGTATTACATATAATATAGATTGGAATATTGATGACCAACTAATTGGGTCTAATTTGTCGACAAGCTACATCGGCACGCTTGTTCGTGATGCACATTCGATCACCACTCCTAGATGGAAAAAGGAGAGTTGGACGAGGCTAAAGAAAAAATTTGGACCGAGATAAAGGTATCATATATGGTTGTTGTTATTTGCTTTATATTGACGATAATATTGTTTTTAAATTACATATACTAACACCCTCTATGCGTATGTTTTTTTGTAGAGGTCCTTTGACATTGAAGATGCCCGCAAAAAGTATATATTGGGCTTGGCCGAAAAAGACATAGAGGGTGGAGAACTTTTTGACAAATAAGTTTCTTATGCATTTATGAAGGAAATTTTGTTGAAGAGGATCCTGAACGTCCAAAGAAATATGAGAGCTTCATTACATTCGAAGAATGGGTTGCTTTTGTGGGCCAAAGAAGAGACGAGAATTTCAAGAAAGTGAGTACCAGAATCGCGAGAGAGGCAAAACCCGCATATCCATATAAAAAGGTCGCTTGGGATATGCACGCTTACAGAAAATTGTAAGTAAATTTCAATACGATCTTATTAATTCTCTCAATGTGTATTATTTGTAACAATGTATATTGATGATTTTATTATTTGTAACAATGCGAGTTGGAAGAGACGCAGTGATTTAAACATCACTACCGCATATGTGCTGTGGAAGGAAGGTCGTTAGTAGAGATCGAGTTGTTAATCCCGATTGTTGCACCAAATATTACCGCTACTTTTCTACTTGCATTGTATTTATATTTAAAAAATCACCATTTACTCATTGCATATGCATCATTTTGTCGATTTAAATTGATCAAAAGTTAGTCTAAATCGATATTCGATCATTTTTAGTTATAAAATACCCATTATCTTACTTCATTTAATTTTTCTCTCACTGCTTATTGCATCGCTTTAAATTATTTATATGTCGATGATATCGATATTTTGGTTTTATAAATGCGTTAAGCGACATCGTATGTAAAATTAGCGGGAAAATATTTCAAGTTTTTATATTTTACTCACTGCTGCGTGACGCGTAAATCATAAAATGTGTTTTCCTAATTTTTCGGTACATTTCAAGTCTCGTTTTAATCAGAACGCTAAACCGGGTATTCTTTGTTATCATTTTTTCCGATTTTAACCTTTTTAATAATTTTCTTTAATCTATGAGACCTATAGTTTATTTTAATGTGCTCATTTTATCTTTTCGGATAATTTATTGTCCGAAAGTTTATCATTTTTGACAATTTTAAGTGTCTATTTTTATCTCTAAAAATCAAAACAAATTTTTTTTGGATAGATTAATTTTTGCTCTATAATTAGGGGTATTTTGGCATTTTAAAAAATTGGAAAACCCTAGTTATTTATATATATATATATATATATATATATATATATATATATATATATATATATATTCGTGTGTGTGTGTTATGTTATAATGCTGAGGAGTCGAATACGAGGCGGAGCTTAAAGAAAACAAAAAACTGTTAGAAACTCGAGAAGAAGAAATTTCTTCTTCACAAATCCTCTCAATCTTCTTTTTAACCATTGAATGTCTTTTGCATAGCAAACCCACCTTCATCTCACATCCACCGTAGCTCAGAACCTCCATATCCCTTATGTTCGGTGTTGCCCTCCTCACCTCTCTCATCCGAAGTTTCCTTCCAGCAACCGCGACTTCCTCCATCACGCTCCGAAACCACTGCTCATCCTCACTGTCTGGACACTCGCCGCCCCTTTACTCGCTTCACCATATCTCCTTCACCATCCAACAAAACCATCAATCCTCCTTCACTGTCGCTTTACCCTCAGCATCGGCTATCTCAATCTCATTGCCAAACACCATCCTTGGCTATCTCATCCATAACCCTCATCGCTATACTCTTCCTTTCAACGCCGCGCTTACACCTACTTCCTAGCTCTGTTTCTCAAGAACCACTCTATACTCTTCTCATTGTTGCCGCATTAGCTCGACTCTAAAGCTCGCCGCTGCTGCTGTGGCTTCACTTCAAGTCCGTAAGATACACTTCATTCTATTGGCTTAATATTGATGTTATTGATTGTTTGTTCATTGGTTTGGACTTAAACATTATAGCGAGATGTCGAAATGTTGCCCAACCTTTGAAGTTACCGCTATATGACTAAAGTAGTAGCATGAGTTTGTTTTGATGATGTTTTCGGTTTTAACTTGATTGTGAAAATGTTATGTTGTGTGTCACGAGAATTTGGATGTCCATTTGTTGTTTTTTTGGTATGTTTGTGAGAGTTCATTTGAAGAAGATTTTTGATATTGTCTTTTGTTATTTGAGAACCATGTTTGCTTGTTCATGTCAAGGTGAATGGTTCGGATTTTATAGGTTTTTTTATGTGAATAATTTGATGTAGACTTTGTGATACAAGTGGTTTAAGCTAGTTAGAAATGGAAATTTTATGATGACTATAGTTTGGCATATTGATACCAAAGTTCTTAACGTTGAATTGTGACATCATTTTGTTTTCTTGCTCATGCGTGATGGTTTGCAATGAATTTCTATCGAACACTAATAGGCATTGGCGGTTTTCTAGTCGATTGATTTTGATTTTGTTCCAATCTTGATTTACAAATTTCGAAACTGTTTTAGGAAATTAATGAGTATTTGTTTCTTTGGTTTTGGTCTCTATTGAGTCCATTTTGACACTTTAAATTCATGAAGTTGTTGTTTACAAATTCACGTCCCTACTATTTCATTAATTCAAGTTGATTCCGATTGACATTTCGATTCATGCTATCACTTGTGTATACATGTTTAGTGATTCTAATTGAGAATTTTGATTACTAACACATGTTCTACCTTGCAATTTCATTTTGTTTTAATTTTATTCCACACATATGCTACTAATGGATTTGTTACTTGTGAAGGCATTCAAGAATAGTTTAAATACTGCTTCCTCTTAGCATCTATATACTTTTTTATATACACTATTATTTTTATTCATATTACTATTTATATTTAATATTTAGTAATGTATGTATAGATATACTTAGTATTTTATGTTTTATTTTTATGTTAATTTAATTATACATTATACTTTTATTGTTATATTTAGCATTGTAAGTATAATTATACATATTATTCTTATATTTAGTAATGTAAATATATATTATATATATATTATTTTATATTTATCATAATAATTTATAATAAGTTCAATTACATTTATTTCTTAGAATTAATTTCTATAGTTTATTCTACTTAAAAATAAAATACAATCATTGATATCTAAGTTTCTCCGTATTAGTTTTAGTTTATATGTTAACATAATTAATTTATCGCTTCCTTTTAATTTATTTTCATCCCCATTCAAAACGTATTCCAATCCCCGATGCTGTAATTAATTTCTTTTTCTATTTTATCTTATCATTTAATCCCTTTTATAATTGATGTATCCTCTCCCAAAATGTAACTTGTAATAAATATTTAATTGTCTTTACTTGATTATTTATTTTAACTACCACTTACACCAACCAAAAATCATTTTTAAACTAATAATTGTAAATCATTTTAAACCCGTAAGTCGACAAAGCTTAGAAGCGCAAGTGACCACACATGCACACATGTACGCTTGATTCCGGCCTTCTTACGAGAGTATTTCGATTAATTGTTCCAATTAGTCATTATAGTAGACTAGCCCATTTTGCTAGTACACATGTAATTTAATTATTTTATACTTAGGTTGGCCACCTTGTATGGGATTTGTCGATTTTATTTGCTATTTACAATTATTCGTTTTCTCCCGCATTGATTATAAACTAATTTTCTCCATTCACCAATCATTTAAAACACTTTCAATAAAACTCGATCCAACGTCGAGTCTTCTTCTCAAACCTCGAGCCAACGCCAAGATGTTTTTTAAATGTTTTCATAATAAACTTGGATGAAATTTTGTTTAAATCGTTAGATGGTAGCCTAATGTTTTAAACAAATTTGAAGTCTTTAGATTGTTGGATGGTAGCCCAATAAGATAAAACTTCTATCCATGTCAAAATATTTGAGTGGTATTCGCTTAAATGGTTGGATGATAGCCCGGTGACTTAATTGAATTGGAAGTCTTTAGGTTGTTGGATGATAGCCCAATAAACTAAATACTTCTTTCCGCATTAAAATAATAAAGTGACATTCGCTTAAATTGTTGGATGATAGTCTCGACGATTTAATCGAATTTAAAGTCTTTAGATTGTTGGATGATAGCCCAATAATTTAAATATTTTATCTCACTCGAAACACTTATTTCATAATAAATTTTGATGAGATGATTGGTTCGAGCTCACTCGCCAATTTCTAGTATTTGAATCATTAGATGATAGCCTAATGTTTCGATACTTGTCATCCCCAATTTAAAATCAATCTTAACACATTCAATATCTTTTAGCGTCCAAGCACCTTTTACCTTTAAACCCTTTTTCAAGATTAGACATGACTCATTTATAATTGAGATGCTTCTTCCTCTATTCCAAAGCTTTTCGACTTCTCCACTTGAGTACTAGAGGTGTTCTCAAACCCTCCCTCATGTTGGTGCGTAGTCTTTATTCTTTATCACACCTTGTGGACGTTAGACGAGTCTTCTCCTTTAAAATGTTGACTTATCTTTTCATTTAAAATCAATCAACAAACAATCATTTTCTAGCCGAACTACGGCGCCCGACTTTCCCATTGCACGAGGAGTACGTAGGCACTAAGTCTTACGACTAAAGGCAGCAAAATAATAAAAACATTTCTCCTCTTTCTTTCTATTTTTAAACTTAGAAGATCGTAAAATTTTCACACAAACACACTTTGAACTAAATGGGTACCATCGAGTACGATGGATATTTAGGGTACAAATACCTTCCTTGCATAACCAACTCCCGAACCTACAACTCTTAATTTCATAGACCGCCTTATCCTTATCTCTCGTGGGTTTTATCTATATTTTTCGCTCTTTTAGAACAAATAAAATTAGGTGGCGATTTCAATTGCTTTTGAAATTTAAATGATATTTGAAAAATGAGTTGCTTCCACGATCCGCAACATGTTTATGATGAGTGTGTATATACCACTATATCTTTAATTAAATTATATTAAATGTTTATTAATATATATTTAACATTTTGTCTTTAATTATCGATATTTAAATGAATTACGTGAGACTATATCGCAATCAAGATCCACGTGAAAGCCTGGATATCGTGAGCGCATCAATGAAAGCACTATGTGTCACGAGTATCCGGATGTGAGGGTAAAGGGCATGGTGTGACTCCTACCTCTCTGTATAAAAATCCAAGAAAAAGAAATCCTAGCAATGCGTATGATGCAAACATTGCAGGATTTTCAAGCACAAGTCCGTGAACTCGCAGAGGGACAAAGAGAGATATGCGGAAATGAGTAGTTCACCGAAAGAAACTAGTGACAAAGCTAGTATCAATCGTCAACATAAATTTCCCGAGGTAATTAAGATGATAATCCATTATATTTGAGAAAGTATAATTGTAACGTTATTATTGTCAACATTAAAGGAGGTCTAACTATTATTGGTTTAGGGAATTTCATGTTGTCACCAGATCTATCATTTCCGACTTATCGGATAGTTGGCAAGGGAAGTGCACAACACTGGAGATTTAATTCACCATAGACCGCCCGGATGGCCACATGAAGGTATCGGTTGATGTTGTTTTAGATATGAATGCATTGCTACCAGACCGACATTGTTACGAGGCCACATTGTCGCAAGATGGAGTAGGATCTTTTGGCATGGCCATCGACCTCATCTTCATAGATGATCGTATGTTAAAAACATTATCAATCTTTAAGTATTCAACCGAAGCTTCGACCGAATTTTTACATGGTAATTTTAAACCCTAGAAAACCCGCATCTAAGGATAAAGGGATTTTGCAACAGAATGAGTCTATTGCATCGCAAAGAGAGGTACTTTTAAAGTGTTTCATTTATGATCGTAATAAAATAACCGCATAACTTTGTATCTTACATAATTCTATATGATTTTTAGGTACCTTTTCAAGATCAGTCACAGTGAGCCGTAAAGTTGGTAGGGTTCCACCTAAGAAGAGGTTCTCGTCTCAGAATTTGTGCCTAGATTTCGGCAGTGTCTGAGACACTAGTTGGCGATCGATTGATGAATGATGGAATTCAAATCGATATGGATGAATGTGTCTTTGGTTTTCCATGTACCAAACAATTGGACTAGAGGACATGGAACAAATCTTTCATCATCGAGAGTTAGGCATCGCAGATGCACTCGTATATCCGTAACCCGATCAATATATTATTTAATTGGTTGAACATTTTTTAAAACATTTAATTGAAATAGTCTAATATTAATTATTTTTATTTAAGGATGTTATTTGACAAATTGATGCGCGAATCAATTGTCAAATAGATTCCGCTTTCGTGTCTTCCTCCCGCACCGAGCAACAATTTTAGGGAACCGATTCAAGAAGAGAACACTTGGTCGAAAGATTCATGACAACCGCCAAGACATAAAGCTTGTATCTTTTGCGATAATACAGGTTAGATTTTCATTCTAAGTTCCTTTTAATATTGGTATTTTTACATTAAAGTTCGCTTCTAAATTGTTGCTTTAATTTATAGATGACACTGGTTGTTGCTTGCTATCAATCCCATAAAAGAAGTGGTTTATTACCCGAATTCGTTGACGGTGATTGGACAAATTATCTGAAAATGAAGCTAATGATTGATACGTAAGTGACATTATTCTAAATATTCGTTTGTGTTTATATATTTACCTATTTCTATGTCATTGTTCTAAATAAATATTTTAATTTTGTCGTTCAATACAAGTATTCCATGTGAAAGGGAAGCACGGGTACCACGGTCTAAATCAAACAACATTAGTTGGATCAAAGTACAGGTATATAAATTTCAACAATTTTGGTTATAATATTTATGCTACTTGATAAAACAATACATGTATATAATCTTATTTGTTTTTCAATGTAGTGCCCTCAACAACAAAACGGCATAGATTATGGATACTTCATTTTGAAGTTTATCAAAGAAATCATTCAAATGAATGAAATCGAGATTCCAATCACGGTATGGATTTATAACTTATTATGGATTTATACTTTGTTTTATTACTTATCGATTTTGCATATAATTTATTACATTTAAATAAATCATGCATATTTTTGTTTTGTAATGTAGTATTTTGATCAATACAAGTGTCCATATTACTCGCTACTTCAATTGGAAGAACTCAAAGAGGAGTTGTGTCAATATTTTATTGAGATAAGAATCTTATAAGGTACGAATACATCGCTGTGTGAAAATGGTTAATTATGAATACATTGTTTTGTGTATACAACATCGACTGTTATTATGTTCATATCTTATAGGATCAGACCTTGGATATATATGTACATTAGGATTGATTTACTTAGTGTTATATAGCCGATTTGTTAGGGTGTATTTTGTTACGCTTTAAAAACATGTTAATTGAATTACCATGGTGTACATATATTTTGGATATGAATGGTATATAATAGTATTTGTATATAATATTTACATTTGGTATTTGGATTAAAATCGATATATATTGGTATTTCTATATAAGATTGTAAAATACCGGTTTAGGAATTATGTGTTTGTCGCAAAAAGTGTGTTTAGAAATTTTTAAATATTTTATTTTTCAAGAGAAACCTATGAAAGCGCTTTTAACCAAAAAGCGCCTCATATGTAGTTTATGAAAGCGCTTTTCATAGGTCATCTATGAGAGCGCTTCCGAAAAGCGCAGAGGCCTACCTATGAGACCGCTTTGGTTAAAAGCGCTCTCATAGGTAGGCCTACGAAAGCGCTTTTTTCTGAAAAAGCGCTTTCTTAGGCCTACTTTAGAATGCCTTTAATGCATTCGAATGCACCTATGAAAGCGCTTTTCTTATTTATGAGAGCGCTTTTGGGTCAAAAGCGCTTTCATAGGTAGGCTTACGAGAGCGCTTTTTTCTAAACAAAAAGCGCTGCTAAAGGTTTTAGCAACGCCACCTACGAAAGCGCTTTTATAGCCCAAAAAAATAGCTTTCGTAGGTCATTTTTTATAGTGGTTTAATCAGAACGGGCCAGAATCGATCTCGATTCAAATATTGATTAAATATGTCATTGAACTGTGCAAACCAAGAATAATGATGTAAACCGTAAAACCGGTGTTTTAATTGTGTTTTTAATTTTATTTTTTAATTTTAAATAATCCAAAAGACATCTTTTTATTTATTTTTACTAAAAAATTAGAAAATAAAATAAAAATAATGATATTTTTGATGGGGAAGATGCTGCATGTTGCAAGTGGTTTTGCTATTGAAGAAGGAGATCTCAGGATTGAAATAATTTTTCCTCCTTGAAACTAAATATATTAGATAATGGAGTTATTTTGTTATAAACTAATCGAGTAAACTATGTTGCAATTAGGTTTTGTTTGTAATTAGACTTTGTAAATTTGTACTATTTTGTTATATGTGTTTAAAATTAGAATTGAACTTATGAACTTGCGAACTTATTTATGATATGATATTTTTAAATAATTTAAGCGATAATTTATTTTGTAGAAACTCGTGATTATCGGTTTGACAAATATATCTATATAATTTTGTTATAATGACCACTCTATTCAAGTGAATTATTTGATTCAATCCTTTAATCATATGGTTCGACCAACAATCCAATAGTTTAACCAATAAACTAGTGACTCAATACTCTCACCAATTTGATATTCGTCCGATTTTAAAATGTCCACAATTCTAATAGAAGACACTCGTGGAACAAGAACTATTTCAAAGTATTTTCAATTACATTATATCTTGCTTATTATCTTAAAGCTTTTTTCTGTAAACTTCTGATTGATGACAATGGACTGAAAATCTTTAAATGACATAAGCAATTCCCCTAACAAACATTTCAACAATTGAATTATTTTATATAAAACACTCTCATTTACCCATTCAGTTGCAAGACAAAAATTCAGTTTCAAAAATTTTAATTTGCCAATTTAGGATAAAGGCAAGACTTTTGGTTAAATGCATCGAATAACAAAGACGATTGAGTTTTTATTTTAAAAGTATAAAAAGTGAAAGTAGTTTGTAAAATTAAATGATTATGAAAGATGTGGTCCTAAGTAACTAATTAAATGCCCCGTATACGTGAATAGCTTCTTACGATTTATTAACGAGTCAAATACTTTATTCTTTTTCTATAATTACATTTATGGATCATGTAAATGTAAAAATATGTAAATAAAATATTTATGTTATAATTTAGAAATATAAGTCAAAGGAATAGCTCGTCGCAACATGCGTCTCCATCAATTAATGCATACAATATTACTAATAAAACTCTTCATGAAATTTTAAGGTGTTGTTGATCAATTTAAAACTTCTCTTATGAGATATCTTATAATTTTACTCATTGATGTCATGAAAAGTCATAAACTAGTTGTTATTTTAATATGTTAAAGGGATAATCACTATATTTTTTATTTTACCTATTGATGTAAGGAGAGGACGAAGTTTATAAATTATAAATTGATAAAGCAATTTGTTACTTGTACAAAAGAATTAATAAATGGCCCTATTTTCCAAATTTGTTTCAGTTATGATTATATTTATTTTTATATTTTTCCTTACATCGAGTATTGCAGGTAAGTGATTTTTTATTCTTAATCAACTTAATTCTTTAATTCGTACATTATGTTTTATTATATATTATTTAATTTTTTTGTACAGCGCCAACAATTCCATGTTTCAAAGATTCTGATTGTGAACTTGTTCTTTATTGTTCCAAATCTTCCAAATCTGGCAAATTATATAAACCGGCTTGTGTTCGTAAAAAATGTAGACGTGTTCCAATCTAAAGATTTATAAGCTGAAATATTTCATAAGTTGTCATTTAATATTTGTGTTTCTATCTAATAAGATAGAAAATAATATCGATTAAGTTGTGTTGTTGGTTACTTCTAAATGCCAACATAGAGTACCATTAGTAATAAAAATAAAATATAGTTTTTATGTTACTTTGAAGCTTATCATTTTAATATTATTTTATTTATGTCACTTACATTATAATTACGCTTTATCATAGTTCTAAACGTATTATAGTAATATTTCTCCTTTAACATTTCTTTATATATCATAATTACGCTTTATCATAGTTCAAAATGTTAAAATTTACTCCTTTAAAATATTAAAATATTAAAAATAAAATGTCATCACAAAATGTTAAAATTTACTGCAATTACTAGCTCAATTGATTTTACACATAAACAAAAAATACAACATATCAACAAAGTCGTTAACAAATTTATAAATAACAATATAATATATACTTATTTTATTTAAAGGGAAAACTCTATAAGAGGGTGATATTGTAATTCAAAAATTTGTTTTAGTTGATAGAAATGTCTTTACATATTAATGATAATTGGACATATCACCATTTTTAGTGGGTCTTTGTAAAAGTTATCGGCAAAAATAATTGGACCTATCACCATTCTTACTAGACAAAGTTTAAGTATAAAAATAAGTTTGTATTATGGTAGATAATGATACTTTAGTATCTACTTCTCTCATATCCAGTATATATATATTTATTAATTTGTAATTTTATTAAATACATCACAATTAAACTTCTAAATTTTTAATAGAAATGTTTATTTATTTCATAACTCAATAAATTTTTAATAAAATTTAAATATTATAAAAATTAAAATGATATAATTAATTATAATTGATATGATAATTAATTTAAACACAATTCACATGTAATTAATTTCATTTTAATCTCAAAATTATTTTTTTAATTTTTTTCTAATTTTTAAAATTAATTAATTAATTACATATCATTGACATTTCATTTACCCTCAAACATAGAATAGAATTTGACTGTTTATCATTTTCCAAGTCGTTTCACTTCTCGCTAAGTAGGTTTCTTTTATATCGCAATTTATCGCCCTTTTGCTCCATCAATGTGATATATCTCAAATTTAATCCCAAATTTCTTATTTGCATTATTTAAAATTAAAAATAAACTTTCATTCGAATCTCTGAATTTTACGATAATTTGAATCTTTTATTCAAGATAAACTTTTCATCAATATTTTTAATAACATATATTTGTTTTTTATTCGCCTTTATCATTTGAAAGTATTAAAAAGTGCTTTATTTTTAAGTTGATTCACCATTTTTAAATAATATAAAAATTAGTTTTAAATAATTGTTTAATTTGGTTTCATTTACTTTTAACACAATTGGAAAAAAGAGAAAAACAAATTATTTGTTGGTAGTATTGGAGTAGTAAAAGGCCTCTAGCATGGATTGGGCCTCTACTTCTTGGACCTTGTTTCTCTTAGCCTTAATTTTCATTTAAACAGTTAAACCAAGTTTAACTGCATAGTTACTTAGTTTACTATATATAGTATTTTTGTTGTGTAACTCAATAACAAGTTTTATGTGTTACTCCTCATCACTTTTCTTCATCCCTTTGTTTGATTCCCTATCTCGTAAACGAGTCTAAGACTCAGCTCCTATATGGTACAATTGTCTCGATCCTCACCCTAATCTCCTTCTCTATTGCGCTATCACCTTCCTCACCATCATCTCAACCCGTGAAAAACGATCCACTAGTCTCTTTCAAGCTTCAAGAACCACATCCATGGCGTTTGAAGATAATCAAGAATCTGCATCGAGGTACCACACACACCGTAGATTGCAATCAGTATCTTTGTCCAAACCACAATGGATTTGGACCCAAGCTCTATCAAGTTGCAAGATAAAACTACCTACTGAATCAACAGTAGGAGTAATTTCACACAAAAATGCATAAATTGTTATCAATCCACAAATTATAATGAAATTAAAAATATACAAGATCGACTAAAAGGCACAATTTCAAGACTATGAAACTTGATTGTGCAAGATCGTGCTATCTTCATCTAGTTGTTCGCCATCTCCGAATCGGTTCTACCTAGGGTTCTTGCTTGCAAGCATGATTTTGAAGTTTGGGATAAGATTCACCAATACTTAAATGCTCGATAAAACCTCGTGTGAGGCAATTGCGCTGAACTCAAATCTACAAAGAAAGGGAACAAATCCATCATCGAGTATGTGTCATGATCAAAGCAATCGCCAAAAGCTCAAAAAGTTCATGCTCCTTTAACTTATACAGTCTATGAAAAACCCTTTGATGTCATTTATTCTGATTTGTGGGGACCTTCACCATGTCCCTCTAAATCTGGTTTCAAATATTACATAACATTTGTGGATGGACACACAAGATATACTTGGCTCTATCTATTAAAGAAGAAATCTGAGGCATTGCAGGCTTTCAAATTATTTCACAAATTTGTCCAAACACGCTTCAACCCTAAATCTCAGAATCAAACTTGAGGAGAGTATAGACCATTTACCAAGTATCTAGCTGAACTAGGCATACATCACAGACTTGCATGCCCTCATACTTCCCATCAAAATGGAAGTGTGGAGAAAAAGCACAGACAGATTGTAGAACTGGGCCTCACAATGTTGTCTCATGCAACTTTACATTTATCCTATTTGGGATTATTGGGCCACCACGCTTGTGCACATTATTAATAGATCGCCTACACAACCTTGAAATATTCGAACTCAACATTTCATGCATTATATGGCAAACAACCCAACTACAAATCTCTAGAACTTTTGGTTGCTCAAGTTTCCCACTACTGAGGTCTACAATACAATCACACAAAATGCATGAGAAGTAGTGAGTGTGTTTACCTTGGTTATCACCCAAGACAAGGGTTATAAATGCCTTAGTGCCAATAGAAAATATATATTTCTAAAGATGTCACATTCAATGAGGACAACTTTCCATTCACCACTTTATTTCTCGACGAGTCTCATCATCAAGTACCGTGCCCGCTTTATCCAAGGAACTTCCAATACTATATGGTGCCAACTAGAATTGCTGCTCCCAACACTAAATATACTGGTTCTCGTGGTTCCCCTGTTCCTTCAACTAATCACATCCCGCCACTTGCAAGATAGCAACAGCTTGTCCGACCAACGCTTTTTGAAAGCGCCTCAAACTTATCCGCCTCCCACATCACCGCCTCTTCTCACGTAAACCCCGAAGGAATATAGACCCCGATCCTCACAGTGTTAGCCCAGTTGCAGACAAGTCCCCTCAATTGACTTGCTTTCCAAAAGGCACCATCACCAACTCTTGTGACTCTCTTTATCTTAAGGATCATAATATAACAAAAGTACATGGCTCCACTTTTAAATTCATTGTGGTCCTACAACCGCCGAGACCCTTATACTGATAGCTCCAATGAAAGAGATGTACTCACAAAGATCAACAACACACTCAACATATCAACACCCCACAAGGTAGCTCTCCACCATCGAACTCTACCTCTCATCCTAATCCTCCTTCGTTTCTAAAGAACTCACCATATCTTGTCGCATTCATGTTGTCAATCTTCACAATCTCCAGATATTCATAGCAATCCACCCGTGTCTAATCCTGCCTCGAATAACCACCAAATGCTCACTAGAGCCAAAACTAGTCACCTAAACCAAAAGTCTTTATTTCCCAAATCGAGTCTAAACCATCCACTATAAACAAGCTCTTCTTCAACCATCATGGACTCAATGGCGTAACTCGAATTTGATGCTCTTCTAAAAACAGACATGGACTCTTACTGCTTCCACCGATAAGATTCGTGGGATGGCGGGTATTCGCTTAAGGAAAATGTTGATGGTAGATCAATAAACATAAAGCCGATTAGTGAAAAGGGTTTCACCAGAAGAAGGGTTGATTTCACCTAAACCTTTTCTCCTTGGTTAAACCCATCACCATTAGAGTAATTGTGACTCTCGCCTTAACTTACAACCGATATATAATGTATGATGTCAATAACGCTTTCCTCAATGGCAAATTACATGAGAAAGTTTACATCACTCAATTGATGTACCTTAAAATTTACCTCTTCATTTTAGTTTCGGCTTATAATGACTCATAAATATACATGCATATACACGCACAACATCGACCATGAGGTTACCTTGTTCAAAGTGTTTCAAATTGTGGAAGAAACTCGTGTTTCAACTATCTTAGATCATTTTTGGGCCAAAAGTCAATATTTTTTATTTGTGTCGCTATCACAAGATTTTTTGTTAGAAAGCTATTTTGGTTTGATTCCATGAACATTGGGATCATATCAATTTATTCTATAGCTCATCTGTCAGACGGAGGTCTCAATCAAGAAAAGAATTTATTTCTTATTTCTCAATAAAGTGGATTTTGGATTTTGGTGCGTTTGGCATTCTGTATATGTCGTCACTTCATTTGGGTATTTTCAGATGATTTTTGACAAGAAAGTTCCTAACATTATTATTTAAAACTTTCAATTGAAATCCTAGAGAAAATTACGTGAATAAGGTCTCCAAAGAATTTGATTGCTTAAGTGATTAAACTGAATTTTTGTGTTGTATCATATGCCAAGTAATCGAAACCTTCTTAATTTCTATCTAGAAAATCAAAACCGAAAGAGGTCGGTGTCTAAATTTCCTATCAAAATCTTTAGAACTTTCATTTTCAAGTCCATATCCAATTCCTCACCAATCAATACTAGAATTTTATTCTTCGGAGTTGATTTTGGGCTGAACTAAGCAATTTTATCCGACACGAAGTTCAAAAATCATATCTCGCTTAATTTTTATCGAAGAGGTGGGACCATTTCAAAAGTTCAATTTTGTGGTTTCATTTATCTTAGCCTGAAGTTCAAATTTTGATCGTAAGGGCTTTTTCGAGGCAATCTTTCAAGAGCGCTTGAAAATTATGCATGTGTCGACGCTAAACTGTGCGTAAACTTCAAAAATTCATATCGCTTGACTATTCTTCCAATCGAGCCAAAATTTTGACTCACATAACAAAAATTGCGTTTTTCGCTTAGAATCGACTTCAAATTCTTGACGGATCGGGTGCTTTTGAATTAATTAAAATTATACTGGATAATCGCGATTTGGGCTTAATTATGGATTCAGGCACCCAAGGCCCAAATTTTATAACTATAAATAAATTTTGCCTTCACAATTCAAGGACACACAATCATTTTCTAAAATCTCTAAAATTTTAACTCTCTAATTTCTCTCAACTCTCACAAAGCAAAATCAAATTAAATTCAAACAACTCCTTGCACTTCCGATCAGACTTTTGCCATTACAACACCACCGCTGCGCTCCTCCGATGACTAACCATCGCAGCTGACGCATTCGGTGCCGAACTAATTACGCTACTGAAAGGAGCGATTGCCTCCTCCTCTTCATTTTGATCGATCTCTTCCCATTACCCATCTCTTGATTTTTCCTACGAGATTTCATCTTTTCTTGTTTCCACCAAAGACTTCAATTTCTCCATCAATTCAAGTTAGGTTTTGCTTTATTTTAAAAAATCAAGACCTATTCTTCAATTCTCATTCGAATTCTTCAAGAATCAAGTTTTTCTCTACTCAATTACATCAATTCATGAGTAGATTTGGTATTTTTGAAGAGAACAAGGAATTCCCCATCAACCATCAAACTTCAAGTTCAAGTAAGTGATGAATTAAGCACTTACTTTAAGTGATTTTTGGCTTTTCACTTTTTTGAATTTGATTATTGAATTTGATTGCAATTTCATGTTGATTCCGATTCTTGAATTTTTGATTGTAAATTTTTGAATTGATTCCGATTTTGTGACGTTATTATGTCGATGTGAAGGAAAATTGTACATAACACACACACACACACACACACACACTTGTATAGTTCATTTTTTTTGCATTTTAGGACACTTTAATTGCATTTTGCATTGCATTTGATATGATCATGCATTATTTTACTGTTAGGTTCATTAATTGGCATTGAATCCATGTGAATTAAGGCTTAATTAGTGACTAAATTGTGTCAAAATGTAGAACTAAGGCTGCTTTGATTTCTAGGTGCCTTTGCATTGTACATAACACATATAGATTTGCATTTAGGATATAATTTGCATCATTACATAATCACATATATGCGTGTGCAATAATTGAATAAAGTTCATGTGTCAGTGTTAAACTTTCAAGATATTAAAGTGTGTTGAAACTTCACTTTCACTCACACTTTCACATGTATGATTTCAAAACACTAACACACATCACATACTTTGATTCTTATGAACGTTGTTACATGTTTTACATAGAATTTAGATAGGATTTGCATTAAGTATATATCATTTGCATATGATGTCACATATATTTTCATTTCATCCATTTAAATGTCATATTCATGTACGTGAAACATGAATAAACATGCATTCTTACACATTTTTAATTTCGATTTTCAATCAAACTTGTACATAACTTGTATTTTATTTTGTTTTACCTTTTTGATTACATGTAGTGAATTAAAATCTGATTCATCTCACATTTCAAAATCAAAACAAACTTGAATCAGAATTTAATTCAGAACATGAATTGAGTTCCATAAGTGTTTTTCAACACTTTTGTACACTTACACTCACTTTTTCTTGAAAGTCCAAAGTAACGGTACATTTTCTTTATGTTTTGCACGCTTCGAGCCGATTTTAGAGGTTTTAGAACAAAATTTCAAGCGCATCGTACAAAACGAGTGGCTGCCTGGCTACTTTATGGTCCGAAAAATGCTACTTCCACTGTAATTAATTAAAACCGCCACGCTTTTGAATCTGATGCTTTTGCAAGCAACCATGTGATTCTTAATCGATTTTGTAGTTGACTTTTTCGTCCGACAAAAACTATCTTCCCGTTCCGATTTTTGTGATTTTATTGCACTTTTTACATGCTTATGCTAGATTATAATCATATTTGTAATCTGTTTTATATTCGTGCTTTATTTCTAGCACTTGCTTTGTTAATTTTGACACTTTATTTCACGCAAGGTACTTTGACCTCTTTCACATGATATATGGACTTCTAGCTTCCTTATTCTTACACTTTCACATATACATGTGCATTCTATTCTCGCTGTGTGGTTTCACTCCATTCTCGCATGTACGCTTGTTCGAATGCTGATGACCGCATTCTACCACTTGTACAAATGCGTATATTCTATTGTCTACTTGTGTGGTTTTACTCCATTCTTGTAGGTACCTTTTGTTCAATGCGTATGAACGCATATTCTACCACTTGTACACGTGTAGTATTCTATTGGCTTCTTGTTGGTTTTACCCTTCTGTAGATGCTTTTGATTGGAATGCGCACGAACGCGTATTCTAATTTTGTCATGTATGAACGCATCCTATAACTGCTTGTTCTGGCTTTACCCCTCTATATAGGTTCTTGTATCATTTGTGTACGAACGCGTTAAATTGATATTTGTTTTGGCATTTAATGCGCAATGCTTTGGTTGCTTTGGATTGTTATCTCCCTTGTGTTTATTGTTTCGCATGCGCATGAACGACATTCCTTATATGCTTCATGCTTCAAGGCATTTCTCACCTGGCTTACTCTTATTGCTCGATGCAAGA
>CM038794.1:92747525-92807511 GCA_021764765.1 Vicia sativa | reverse complement strand
GCTACGTCAAGTGTCGAGGAGGATATGTCAACGTGATGAAGGAAGTCTACAGGGAGCTTGTGGAAATCATGGAGGAGGAAGAGCTTTGGGCCGATCTTATAATGTATTATCGCCTACTCTAACAAAAGATTGTCAAGAATACGGGCAAGGCTCAAAGTGTCAAACGCTCGCCTCCACCCATTCATACTCCATCCCAGTTCTTGCACACCGCCTGTGCCGTGGGCCTTTTATCAAATAGGGATCTGGGCTGCCTTAGTGGCCCGGACAATTGAAGTTCCCGATTAGCAAAGGATTACTTTACTAAGTGGGTGGAAGTAGGTCAGATCCCGATCTCATGGACCGAGTTCTGCTTTTACTGGAGAAGTATCATTTGTTGCTGACTACCTCGGTCATTGTCTCGCCAATCACAATTTGCAAGTACCTCTAGAGTGGAATTTCGTAGTATCCTAATTCAAAACAAGTTTATATCCGTAGAGCATCCACAGCGAACGGGCAGGCCGAGTTTTACCAACAAGGTCATATTGAATGCACAAAGAAGAAGTTTGATCGCCAAGGGTTGTGGGCACAAAGGCTTAATTTAAGTTTTATGGGCATACCATACCAATCCATTCCACAACCCAAGAGACTCCTTTCAGATGGTTTTTGAGTCGATGCCATGACTAACAGAGGTAGTTTTACCCTCTTCGCCGAAAACTTTGAAGAGGAAGCCAATGCTGGTGCTTTGTACGAAGAGGCGGACTTGTTGGACGAGATAAGGGACACTATGTCGTGGAAATGGTAAAAAGAAATGTAGAATGACCGACGCTTCCACCCACGGTGAAGCAACGTGGGTTCAAGGCTCCGAGATTCGTACTTTAAGAAAGTGACCGACCCTACCAAGAAGGGTAAGTTAGATCCCAACCGGGAGGGACCGTTCGTGGTCTCTAAGAATTGCAAAACGGAGCCTACAAATTGAGACTAGACGATCGAACTGCCGAGGACTTGGAATGTTGCAAATCTTTAAATTTTATTTTAGTTAAACATATTTATGTAAGAATAATTGGTGCACCTTTCCCTAGGCAAGGCTGTGGTTTTTAATGAAACATCTATATAATGAAATTGTATTGCAGCATCCGATCCGCAGGAAGCAATGGCTACGCATCGCCCAGCCTTGGCCCAGGATCGCTCTCGGCCACCTAGAAAGGCTCGTTTCACTGGGAACACCCTCGTCAACCCTAAGAGGCTCGAACCCTCGTCAACCCCAAGAGGCTCAACCCTTTGGTCAACCTCGGAAGAGGCTCAAACCCTTGGTCAACCTCGAAAGAGGCTCGAACCTCCGTTAACCTCGTTGGCTCAGATCCGCCTCGATCAACCCTATAGGCTCAACCTCAAAAGGCCTGCTCCTCCTCGAGCAACCTTCAAAACGCATAAAAAGAAGCATCTTAACCGAGTTTCATCAGCGCCTCAACACCTCTCCAGCTCGTGAGGTATGATACCGAGGTGTATGTTGGCGTTGGAACAATTGTTATGTGGTCCTTTCTAAACCATTAGGATTGCTCGCATCCCATGGTCGGGCCTGTGAATACTACATAAAAGTTCGCAACTATGCACGAAATGAACGCTCGGGAAACATCATGGAAATTAATAGCAAAACTTGGAAAGTAATTAAAATAGTTCGCAGGGCTTAATATTCAAAGTACAAATGCATCCACCAAAAGGGATGACTAACTACTAAATTCTAAAATGGAGAAACAAAGAAATCGTTAATGGGTCAAGTAGAGTCATCCATTTTAGCTTGTCTTCGCCAATCTGTGGTCTCACTATCATCTTCATCACTTCACCAATTTTCCCATCTACTTATGGTCTTGAAGAAGTCAACCCACGAGATGTCTTATGTTGGGTATAAATAACCACTCGGAAGCTTTGGCTCGCTAAAAGCTATATCCCCAAGGCCCAGATACCCATCCGGGATTTTCCGTATGCCCTTAACCTGAGCATGACTTCGTAATCTTGGAACTTGTTGACATTTGCAAGCTCGCTTCCAAAGTATTTATCCTGGCCGTCGGCCTCAATTCTTCTTTCAAGGTCCGTAATGTCGCTGGCGCCAAAAGCTTACTCTGAATACGTTGTTGGCATCGAAGGAACCTCATTGTCACCAACCTTTGACCTCTCGCTTCAACTTCGTTTTCTTCTCCACATGATCACCAGACTTCAAAAAACTTCGCGAGCACGGACACCTCATCGCACGAACTCACTGTTTGGTGATCTGCTATAACCCGCATGGGTCACTTGTTCACCCTTTAGTGGCGCCGAGATGATCATACAAAATTTACACATCAAAGTCGGCAGCCCGTAACCGATTCTCCGTAGAAGCTCAACCGAGCTATCGCCGCCTTTTAGCAAATTGGAGATAGCCCAATCTTCCGAAGTTGGCCTCTGCTTCCCATGACGTCTTCGCCTTTTGGTATAGACTCTGGGCGGGCAAGTCATGGGTGCTTTAGTGGGGAAGCAAAGGATGACGCTTTTTTCAGGGAGGTGGTCACGGGTCGTGACATTCTTTTCTTCGGACACGCACTTCACTCCTGCAGGTTAGATGGTCTTGAGGGGACCGCCGCCACCTATTCGGCAGCACGAAGCTTCTACCATTAACTTCCTCTCGCCTTTCACTCGACACATCGCTATTTTGTCTCACAGGAAATAAAATGAAAGGAGGAAATTAAGTATACAAGTAAAGCGTGAAAGGTAAAGCTAATTGAGAAGTTCTACCTAGGAAGTTGGGGACTTCCTCGAGAGACAGGCAAATAATCCGAATCGGCCTGGCGAGTCCGCACTCTAAAGAAAGGATCTCGTATCACCACGTCGTAATCAAAACCGAGATAGGAGTGGGTCGCAAGTCCAAAGACAAAGGGAACTTATGATGCCCATCAAGCACCATAATAATACGAGGGCACCGAGACCCACATCTTACTCGAATGAAGCGCTCTTGTAGCCTTTAAAGTCGAGGTGTAGGCTGAGGAAAACTTTTGGGACGCCGATGGCAACCTGGGCCTGCCCGTGCTTTTATTTCGAAAAAGAAAAGAACAAACCAATGGTGGGGTTATGGATGGGCTCGCAAATTACTCAAGGTCCTGATGAAACCCCAACTGCTGGGACCGAGTCGAGGAGCCATGTTAATGGTACGGAGGATATCCGTCAAGTCCGAGAGTGGGAATTGAATGCCAAACTCCTCAATCACTCCAAGATAGAAACCACCTGCCTCGCCCTCGAGGACGATCATGCATACACTCTCCCGGCTCACAAGACTCCAAAATCACATCATCTTCGCTCCGAGATTTAGATATTCCATGAGAGCAGTAGGCAAGCCGATTTCTTCATCCCGTATCGACTTCGCTAAAGCCCATGCCTCTCCTTTGATCACCGGTCGGGTTTCCATTATTAGCTCTAATCGAACCTCAAGAGTCGTGGTCAATCACTTTCGTATAAAACTTCAAAGACAAACCCCGTCTGTGAACTCTCTTTAGGTCAACCCTTGGCATCACTCATCTCGCATACGCATTCCTCGAACAGGTTTTCGCCTCGCCTCCTAAATGGATTTTGCACAAAGTCATCGATTCCCTAATGACCACCATGTTTGATTGAAACAAAAATAATGTAAAGAAAAGAGGATACCGAGTTGATGATCGATCGATTGTAGGAAGGTTTTTGAAGCAACCGACGGCAAAGATTGCGTAGGGTTGAAAATATGTGTGAGGAGGAATTCGTGAGGGCAAATAAATGAAATATAATGAGTAGGAGGGAAAGGAGGCGTGAAATCAAGTTTTCCTATTTATAAGGCAATCATGCAAACACACAAGCGATCATTATTGGTGTCACGTGGGTCACGGCTACACTTTTTAAGAAAGTTCAAAAATATGCACATCTCGCTAAGGGATTATGGTTCGAACCGCTTGGTCGATACGCATTCAAGGAGCTTAAAACCGAGCGTAATTAAGGGGGCTTATGATCATGCATAAAATCCTCACCGAGATGGATGTCCTGAGGGAAGACCGGGATCCGGATAGGTCTCGCCTTAAGGAGGAGGTCTTTATCCGATACGGGTCTCGGAAAGCACATGAGGTCGGCCTAGATCCGAGGAGTAGTTCGCGCTACTCCAGATGAAGGATTGAGTGACGTTATGAAGATGAAGAGTTCTTGAGTCTTTATGAGACGTTACTAGTGAATGATTACAAGTTGTCATAATGTAGCCTTGCCTTCAAGCCGTGGTTAATGCTACCGAGGCGCTTATGAAGGGAAGAAATAGCTTCATGGAAGGAATGATATAATAGGTTTCCGCCACTGGATAAGCAAGACAATCATAAGCTTGGAACTTGAGTTACGACACTTGAGCTTCCAAATCCCTAAAATATCTTTAATAAGGTTTTTCCTGCAAGAACAGTATCCTCTCATTTTGATATTATTAAACACATGTTGTCTAAACCAATTCTGCATAGTCGAATTGGTAAATGGGCTTTAGCGTTAACTGAATAATCCCTAACATACCTGCCTTTAAAAGCAATAAAAGGGAAAATAGTGGCAGATTTCCTAGTCGATCATGCCATGGTCGCTATGCTATAAAATTTTGTCGAACTAGTGCCTTGAAAATTATATTTCGACGGTTCTAGTCACCAAAATGGTGCAGGAATAGGAGGAATCATAATTTCTCCCAATGAAATTCTAGCAGAGTTCAAGTACACCATCGACTAACTGCAATAATGAGGCAGAGTATGAATCTCTCATTACTAGACTTGAACTGCTACTAGAATTAGGGGCAAGAAATGTCGAAATTATGGGAGATTCCGAATTGGTAATCAAACAAGTGTCAAAAGAGTATAGATGCGTTAAACAGAACCTTATCATGTACTTTGTGATTTCCATAAGGTTACTAAAACGATTCAAACAAGCAAGCCTTCAACACATACCTCGACGGGAAAACCAAGAAGCTAATGACTTAGTGCAAGAAGCCTCAGGATACAAGAAGAATGAAGATGAAGAGCCTATTCAAGTAAGGAAAAAGGTTCGAGCTACTTTTTTTATCTCCTTAGATTTGTAAATTATAAAATTAGGTGCAATAGATGCCAAAAATTTTGAAATTTTAGCAATTGATAATGGGCAAGACAATGATCATGTGAACCCCTCGGTCGACTACTTACGCCTCCCACGGTTCGATAGATCGTAAAATAAAATACCATGCCCGAGTTTTGTTTTAATTAAAAATTAACTATTTAAGAAAACTTTCAAGGAGTATTACTTAAATGCCTAGGAGAAAGTGAGGTACATAGCGTTGTCGAGGTGCATAGTGGAGTACGGTGCACGCCAAGTCGGACACAAGATGAAATGGTTGTGATGCAATAAGGTGTCAATTGGCCTTCAATGTTGAAAGACCTGTATTGAATTTATAGAGGATGTCGAATGCCAATGCATGGGGCATCCAACACGCACTGAAACGAATTACATGCTATTATAAAACCTTGGCCCTTTAGAGGATGGACCTTAGATGTGATTGGGGAAATAAAGCCAGCATCATCTAAAAAATAGAGGTACATTTTAATCGGCATTGATTATTTCACAAAGTGGGTGTACGCCGTAGCTTTAAAAATGTCAACCAAGAGGCTGTGATTGATTTTATACAAAATCATATTATGTGTCGGTTTGGAATTCCTGAAACAATCACAACGACCAAGGAACAGTGTTCACGGGGCGAAAAATGCAAGAATTCACAAAGGAGGTTGGGATAAAACTGATAACTTCCACCTCTTAATTTCAATCAAATGGCTAGGTCGAAGTTGCCAATAAAGTAATAATTAGCTTGATTAAGAAACATGTGGACAAAAATCCAAGAAATTGGCATCAAACGCTAGACAAAGCTTTGTGGGCATGTAGAACGTCTCCTAAAGAGGCAACGGGGGCAACCCCATTTCGACTGGCATATGGACATGATGTTGTTTTGCCAGTAGAAATACATGTTCAATCTATAAGGATTCAACGACAACATGAAATACCATCCGAAGACTATTAGAATATGTTGACTGACGAGTTGGTCGACTTGAATGAAGAGAGGACGCCGCCCTGATGCTTAATGAGGCAAAAGGATAGGATGGCCAAAGCCTATAATAAAAAGGTAAAAGATAAAGTATTTCACGTTGATGGTCACCTAATTGGGAGGGACCGTTCAAGATAATTTAAGTTTTTTCCAATAACGCATATGAACTTGAAGAACTGGCCCCAGATCGACGCATTCTGAGGGTAAATGGTAAGTACTTGAAGAAATATAAACCCATTCTTCAAGAAATCTCAATTACGACAACGTGAAAAGTGTGTCGAACTGAGCTGGAACAAAGCAATAACGAAGCCAGCATATCAGTCATACATAACTATAAAATGAGAGTGCCAAAATATGATGTTACATAAAAAGTGATTAAGATTCATGGTACAAGCGTTACAAGGAATATGAAGAATCACAACAAAGGTACATCAAAACGGTTACATTAATAAAAAATTGCCGAATTTTCTTTGGAAGTTGGCCAAATCGCCATGGAAGCGTACCGTCGCAGCGCTTAGCCCATTTACTCTTGTCTAGAGTGTTAGCAACTCTTCTTCGACTCGAGCAGTGGCAGTACTGACAATGAGGGCATATTTGCTCAGCTGGAGCATTTCAGTTTGAGCAGGGGTGATAGCTTGATCAAGCTCTTCATCTTGTTTTACGACAAGCTCCAACTCTGCATTTAGAGTTTCCAATTCTTTCCACAAATCGGCAATTCGACTGCGTATTTCAGTAGCTCTTTTCCTTTTAGGATCTTGCTTCTTCCGTTTCTGATTAATGTGGGCCTTCAGCCCTTCGATCACCGTTTTAGTCTTCTTCACCATGTCCATGTTTCTCCTCACCAGCGCTTGCTTTGTGTCAACCAGTTTCTCATTCTCCTTCATTTGAGTAGTGTTTGTCAGCAATGAAGGGAGAATGTATTCAAATTCAGCCACCATAAGTTTTGAGAATTCAGAGATCTGAAGACCTATTAATTGAGTAATATCATCCATAAGCTCTGGTCCAAGAGCTAAATCCTCATGCAGTAGATGAGGCAAGTCGGGACTGAAAGCGTACGTACGGATTTTGTTCGTCGATTTCTTGACCTTGGCTGCCTCAAGCCTTAACTTGTCACCGTAAGCCTAGGAGCGGTCAGAGTCTGAAGAGGAAATATACCGACTTACAAAATTATCCAGTCTTGCTAGAGCAACATCGACATCCATGTCAGACAAGATATCATTTGCCCCAAGAAGGGCCAGCTGAATCATCCTTCTTGTCAGAAAGATTCTGAACTTGGGATAGAATGGTGACATTTTGAGGAGTCTCAAATCTAAAAGACTAGAGTCAGAGCTAGTCGAACTATAACCCTCATGCCTAGCATGACTAGTGACCGAATCAGAGTCACTAAGAGTAGCCAAAACAGTGAGGACAACAAACTCACCAGCGACCACGTTGAGAGCTTGTCGATGGTGGGGTGAAGAAGCTCTAATAGTGGGGGTATAATCTGGCACACTGCACTGTGGGTCAGAAGCTTTGACCTAAAAGAAAGAACAAGTATCATCCAGGTAAGACTCAGTAGTCAAAATACAGAAGATAGAAAATATGGTGAGTACCTTTGGCGGTGAACTGGGAATTATCGTCTCATTTCCGAATCGAAGCGTAATGGCCCCTTCTGGCTCCTTGATCTCCACATGCACAAGAGTAGGGTGTGGAGTGACAATGGATGTATGTATTATGATATTGTCAACATTCGAAAGAAAGGCAATGTCATGACAAGTAGCCAAGAGAACTTTGCCTCACCAGAAGAGTGGTTGCTCATCACCATTGTTGGTTCTTCTCGTGTCATCGACCATCGCTCCAAGGTCTCTCGGGGCTTTTTTCTTTTTCGCCACCCTTTCTTCTGGAGAGGAAGCATGCTTCCTCTTATGTTCTTTGGATTTACGGAAGTGGGGAGACTGATCATCAGGTGATGGCTCTAAATATAAGGAAGTTATCAGGAGAAGTTATAACTATATTCAAAGCATTCTAATTAAATGATGCTTACCTCCCTTCCCATTGGGCGTAAGTTTCTTGTCCCTCTTAGACTTTTTGGATGTGTTGAGGGAACAATTAATCCGCCGAGCTGCCGACTCATACATGAAAGAAATGTTGGATACAGATAATTATTTAGATAGCAGTGTTACACCGTTAAAGTTAAATTATAATAGTTAATTAATATAATAATTCTATTAAAATTTAGTCTAATACAGTTAATTAATTTATGATCCAAGTAGTAGTCTGATACAACAATATAGTAGAAAATTGGATTAGTTGTAGATGAAGACTTTGTGATAGCAGTAGTTTAGTAGAATATTATGATACTGTTACATATACTTTTAGTTTCAGTTTAAGAAGATAATGTAGTGTTAGTAAGAAGAGATAATTGCAGGTGATAATTATAAGGACAGTATAAGTTGGATTCAGGAAATAATTACATCAGTAAGAATGTATTATTTAGAAGTAATAATATTGCTTAAAACTAGTACTAAATTAGCCGAAGTAGTGAATTAAGCTGAAAAATTAGTTATCCAGAATTAATTAAGGATTGTCGAGATAGTTTGTATATTTTAGTAGGAGTTTATGATTAGTTATTTTGTGGATTACGTTGAATATGTTGAGTTGTTATTTTCTTGGTGAATTATTGGGGATGTGTATGTTGTTGTATGTTGTTATTTTATGCGAAGTTGCAGGATGTTTGTGTGACGATGTTTAGCTCTATTTATTGGTAAAGATTTTGTTGATATTGGCTTATGCTTGTCTACATGAATTTGTGGTTTATGTTGTGTTACGTGCATTATTGAGTCACATATATTTGCATATTTGTGAAGGCTCAGATTAGTGATTTACGAAAGAGGCTTATGCCAGGCTCTCATTAATTGGAAATTAGTGAAGGAGATGAAGCCTGCTGGTACCACATGCATATGCACTGTTATGTCTCATTGGAGTTGTCATAAATGTGATTGTTGTGATGCAAAGTGAGTTGTGTTGTTGTTAACTGTGAAGTAATTTTGTGATGTTGTTAATTGTGAAGTGTTTTTTGATGTCTTAATTGCGACGTGATAATTTTGTATGATTTATTCCTAGCATATTATTTATCAAACACTTGTTTATATTGGTAGATATCTCACCCTTTCATTTGTTTCGCCGCCTTTATACCGTAACGTGTGTATTTGAGAAAGAAGAATTAGTTGTTGTCAGCTCAGTCCGTGGTTGCTCGACACGTAGCACCTTGGGGATGTTTCTGCTCATGTCGCTTATATTGTTGACTCTTGATGTTATTAGTATAATTGTTGAATCTTAAGTGATGTTCTAAAATAAATGTTGTTATATTTTGGAACTTGAACATGATGTTTCAAGTCAGGTAAGTGAATAAAGATGATCACTTTTTAAGTTGTATAACTATGAATTCCGCTGCGTGGTAATAAAAAGAATGTTTTGTTTAAAAAGTTTTTGTAAGTGATATGTGATCCCCTGATGATGAAAGTGTTATGTATCTGATCTGTTCGAATTATTTATGTTGAAAATGTGGCATCCCATGCTTTATTGAAAGTTTTAATTACTCTGAATTTTAGTACAATTTTTGGGTAGAATTTGGGGTGTTACATTAGTGGTATCAGAGCAGGTGGGTCTGTCTGGCCAGTGTTGTCTAATGTTGTTTATTTCCTTTGTACGCGACAAGTGTGTGGAACACTGTCGGTACTCATGTCTTTTTGGTTGACTGGTTGCAGGAATTAAGTTGAAGTATGGGGAGAAGCTTCGCTTCTCGAATGTGTTCGGTTGTGAGGTATCAGATTAGTATGCTACTGATGGATACAGTCGGAGTGTTGATGGTGTTTTGCTGTTTCCAGAATTTGAAGGTAATACAAATTTAAGATTTTGGTTGTTTAAAAAGTTGGAACATCTTGGAAAATAATAATAGTTATAACTTAGAATTTAGTAAGTTGTGTTAAGCGTTGTTGGTAGACTGTGAGGTTGTGGTCTTCGTGGCCTAGCGTAGAATGTCGATGTTGGACCATCGATTAAGTGACAGATTGTTGTAGATTTTACTGCGGAATTATTGGTAAGCGATTTAGAAGAGTAGTATGAGTTGTTGAAGTTGTTGGAACGCTGGAGGTTCGTAGTAGATTCGGAAACGTGAAGAGATGAGTACAAGTTTTAAAAAGGAATATTGTTGTAGTTGGTAATGATGGTTTATACTCCATTATGATTATCGGATATCTATTGTCAAATTTTAGGACTTGATTTCCCTTAATCTATTGTTGATAGCTGACGAGATCGTATTGGATGATGTAGACTTGACTTGCTATCATAATATTGCATTAAGTGAGGGATGATATGTCTTGAAGATGGTGTCTTCGAGTTGATGAGATTTAAGAGAGTTGTTCGTGTTTCTTGGATGAATGACCTTAGAGTATAAGAATAAGGATTTTGTATAAGTATTTCAGTGTTTAAGGTGTTGCTATGATAATGATGTAATGTTGTATAAGTCGAGTATGAGCATGTGAAGGTTGTTTCTATGTTGTAAGATGTTGTCTCGAGATATTGCTAAAATGGTTGGCGAGATAGTAATGATTATGTTGCAGGGGTAATTGAAAGATGGAGGTATAAGTATTAGATTTAAACTGTAGTGTTAAGGATGGTTGGGTCAGATGGATTTTCGAGGAAGAAAATATCCTAAGTGGGGGAGAGTTGTAACGCACCAAATTTAATTAATTAGTTAATTAAATTATCGAAGGTTTAAATTAAGGATTTAGACGAAGTTTGAGAATTAATCGGATTAAGTGGATTTGTCAATGTTATTTTTAAGAGGCGTAATTGGATGGATATGTCGATCGGAGTTATTAGGTTTAAAAATCGGATTATTTAGTCAGTTTAATCGAAAGATTAATATTAAGAATAATATTATTTATTTATTGGACTATTTTATTTATTTAAGTCGAACTGGATTTGTTGAGTTGAGAATAGCAAATCGGAGGTACGTTTAGTAGGCCCATTAAGAAATAATAATAATTATATTGTTATTATTTTATTTATTGGATTAAAAAGAAATATAAGGAATTAGGTTTTGGTTGAGAAAAGAGAGTCAGACGTGGGGAAAGGAAGCTTTTGAAGGTTAGCCGTTGGGAGAAGATTTTAGACCGGAAAGCCAAATCGAGCTCAAACGAAATTGGGATGCGATCGAAGTTGAACTGCAGTGAATCCGTAAGGTGGGCTTCTAATTCTATTACGGGTTTATGATGAATCGTATGTGGGGATGAAATTGTATGGAATTATCTCTGTTTGTGTAAATTATGTGTAGAATAATTGTTTAATTGTTGTATCGATAATGTTATCGTTGATCGATCAATGGAAATAATGAGTAGATAAAATTGTTGCAGTAATTAGAAATTAATGTGCATGAAGTATACCGATTGAGTCAGGAAGTGGATCAAAATGAATTAAGTGGTTGTATTATTCTTAAAAATGGTATTAATTTCGGATATGAGACGGTACGAAGAGGAAAAGAAGAATTGGAGGCGTGGGCCACCCATGATGTGAGGGAATGTGTTGCACCCCAAAATTTGCCCTCTTCATCTTTCAATAAATAATTGGCTTGCACTTAATCAATAGGTGCATTGCATGCATATTATTTGAGCATTAACTGTGGGATCTAATTTTTCAAATTGAGCGAGTGGAACATTCTTAAGAAGAGGTTTCATTATCGAAAGCTGGATATCTGGGGTACCGTTATTTCAAGTGTTATCTCAATACGCAAGATATGTGTGTCGAAAATCTTCTGATTATTTCACGAGAATTAGAGTTTTGAAGTTCTAATCTCCTACCATGAGGATATTAATTGAGTTTTTCAAGTAAGAGTAGGTCAGGGTCGAATATTTTACCGAATGATTCTCCGCCTCCGCGAGTTTTGAAGTGTCTGGATACAGCTTATCGATCCACGCGATTCATCAGAAAATCAAGAACGGTCGGATAAGATGATATTTGAGTGTGTGTCCTGAAAAGTCATCAAAATTCAAATTTTGACCGAGTGGAATTTCTGGTCAAAATTATTGTCAAAAGTTGACATGTGAGAAAATATGGTCGTTTGTTGAGAAAAGTCGGAAGAGTTAGGTGAAAATGAGATTTCTTGCACTTTAAGAAATCTTATACTTAAGAATATTTTCTTAGTTTTAAGCACTTAATGTTCGCGGAGCCATGTTGCCGACTTCAGATTTGCTCGTCTCGTGGTCGAAAGTTTGTGAATTAGTAATCATGGAAAGAGCGATTTCGACTCGAATTTGTCCTTGTGAAGATTTCTCTAAAATGCCTGATTTCGAGTCGTGAGGCTCCAAAGTTTAATGTTCATAACTTTTGAAGGTATTTTACACGTGTTTCCAAACATCGTTTTGCGTCAAGTTAAAAATCAAAGTTATTCATTTCGCAGCAGTCTACAACTTTGCTGAAGGAGTCGAATTAATTCGGGACTTGGATCAAAAGTTATGAAGTTTGGAAGTTACAAACTCATCATGTGTGCAAAATCCGACACTTAGTGAATGTTTTGAGTATTTGCCGTGTGGTCAGATTGACGACTTCGGGTTCGATTTTCATATAGTTCGTGACTCCGTTTCACAAAACGTTTAAAAAGAAAGTTTTTCGTCTCGCGACAGTCTACAACTTTGTTGAAGGAAAGTTACGAAACCTGAGAGTTATGAATTCATCATATTTACGATATTCAAACTATTGTTGTGCGCATTTTCGAGACTGTTTTACTCGTCGATTTGATCGTCGCACGGAAAAACTCTGAACATGAAAGTTGGAGTTTGTTTTATCTGCTACAAGTTTCGTTCATGAATTGTTTCATTTCAGGACTCGGATCGGAAGTTACGGAGCTCGAAAGTTATGAGTTTGTCATGTTCACAATATTCAACACAGAAATATTTTGAAGTGTTTTTTTCTATGGTCAAGCTGACGGCTTCGGGTTCGATTTTCTTATAGCTATCGACTCCGTATCGAAAAACTCTTAACTACAAAGTTGTTCACTTCGCGGCGATCTCGAACATTGCAGAAGAGATCAAATTGATTCAGGCCACGGATCGAGAGTTACAAGGCTGTAAAGTCCAAGGAAAACATTCGGTAAACTTTTGCTGACATTGCCGATATTTTATCAATTATGATTTCCAATCTTCGGGATCGATTTAAAGCATGCTACGAACTTCAAGTCAAAAATCTTTCAATATGAAAATTGTTCACCCAAATTCCCTCTACAACTTTAATGTTGAGATCTCGTCGCAATAAGCTGTGGTTGGGAAGTTATGTTATTGCAAAAGTCGCAGCATGGTTTGTACAATTTTCTCAATTTGGCCATACAATAAGGAGCCTTGCATGCATGATGGCAAGAAAAGACCATATAAAATTACGACAGTTGTAACATGATGAGGGCTCACTTTTTCTCCTTATTGCCAAACTCACTCTCTTCTTCAGTCCAGGACCCTTCCCTCATTCTCCTCGCTAACAGTCACAAACTCTCTATGACCATTCTTCAACCTCCTCTCTCTCTCTCTCTCACCTTCACCTACCTCACCCTCATCTTTCTTCACAATAACTCATCTCACCATCTCTATCTCCACTGCCATTAACAACCATAACCATTTTTTCACCACCGTAACTAACTCTAACAAACTCTGATTCTAACCACAACCTTTCTTCCACCATCTCCAACCATAACAAACTGACTGTAACAACTTTCTCTCCCCTCCATAATCAGCGACATCTTCATCTTCATCTTCGTGCCATCACCACCTCACTCTTTCTTCTCTTTCAACAACCTTCACCATCAAGAAAAAAGGTGTGTGAATGCGAGGTTTGCCTTCAGGTTGTAAGCTTCGAATCAGTGAGTTGTTCGAACTCTTCTCGACATCTCTCTCATTTTTCCTCCACCATAGCCAGCAATGGACGCCCTTCTTCTCTCTATCATGACAAGGCCGTAACTTTTATTTCACGCTCCAAGATCTGAATCGTCTTCATCATTTGCTGTCAATGAAAAGGGATACAAGTGGTATTCATCGACGTCGGGCTTGAATTACGTTGCATTGTCTTTTGTTCGTAAAAGCATTTGAGGAATAAACTGCAGATTCGTCCAAGATTCAGAGTTTGAGTGCACCCCCGCGTCATCATGAACGATCCGAGATTGAAGGTGGAAAGCTCGCGATTCTGCGTAAATTCCTCAAATTTTGGCCGTAGCATCGTCGGAGAAGACCGCCATTTCGTTTCCGGCGTCACTGTAGCCAACAACGTCGCCTTCTGCCCTGGGCGTGTCTTTCTTCCATTGGGCCATGCAAAAACGCAACAGATTTCCATGAATTGTGAGTTTTTTTTATTACATAATTTTATTTAGATTATTGAATAACAGGTGGTAAAACGTGATTGGCTGATAGCATATATTTCCTCTTAATTCATTTATGATTAATTTGCCCAATTGATAAAGTCTGTGAGCCATGGTATACATAGAAACGTGACATGGATTAATAAATAATTTGAATAAAAAAATGTATGGTTTGGATAAAACAAATGGGCTTAGTGCCATTTAGAGACTGGGCCTAGCAAAATTTGCCTCAGCGCCCATTTAACATTAATTAGTTCAAACTGAAATTAGGCAATACACCCATGTTTCTTTGTAAACCATGTTCTACACTTAGCCAATTTTGCTTATAATTTCGATTCTATCGATTCATAAAAAATGTATAAAAATAATTGTCAGACTTTTTAGTGTCTTAGGATATTTTTGACATGTTTTTTGTGAATTTTTGATAATTAATTCCCATTAGTTTTTAATCAATCTTCGATACCATGTTTAGAAAACGAGTTCTCCATGATACCGTGCACATTTCGATGTGGTTTTCGATCGTTTCTCGATAATAAAAATCTGAATAAATAAGTTCCTGATACTTTAGGACTTTTATAATTTTATCACATTTTTTTTAATTAAATTTCGATATCGTTTTAATTGTTTTTGATAACATGTTTAAAGGCGGTTTCTCCCATAATACTTCGCATATAAATGCGATTTTTGATCATTTCTTAACAAAAAAATTCCTAAAATTGATATTCTGATTCTATAATATATTAGGAGCCTCTAGGTATTTTTATAATAATTTTTTAGATCCTTTTAGGTCTTTATCCGATTTTTCCTTTGAGTGAACATAAAGATGTATAATTGTTTGCTATTTCATCTAGTTAGGAATCGATCTTTTGCACATGATGCTTAACTTTCTTTCTAACATTCAACTAACCTCTTAATTAACATGCTGACATGTTTAGGTAGTTCTCACCTCGGTTTAGAAATGATAATTGAGTCCATGATTTTAGAATTGATAACCCTTAGAACGACGATAGATCGTTTTTAACTTAGTTTTGTGCACAATGTTTCAACCATGATTTTTCTTGTATATTTTGTTTGAGACCATTTAATACGTTTTAGCTACTGACTTGTATAATTACATACCCAATTTAACTCGATAATTTCTTAATTCTCAAGTTTCGATCATGTAGCGTTGTTTGAAAGCATGCTTCTCCTTTGTCATTTGAATTGAGTAGTTGTAGGAGCGTAATACCATGTGTTTATTAGAAACTTTAGGAAATTTCTCCTAACATGATTCTAATTAAATGTAAACATTACCATTGTTTTGTAAGTAGAACTTCAAAGCTAATCTTTAGCGGAATAATTCTTAGGAACTAGTTTGATAATTGTATAGTTTTTCTATGTTCCTCTTGCATGTTTGTTTGCAATTTTTTCCTCTATCTTTTAGAGATGTTTAGGTAAACATTATGATGTATAGTTTCTTCCCCTATTAGGAAGTTATACTCCAAGCCTTGATTTCACTATGAATAAGCGGTTTTGAGCTTCGTGCTTCTGACAAGCACTCTATCTTGTTACTTCTAACACTTTGTTGTTTGTGCAAGGTACATTGAGCATAATACTTGTGATTTGGATGTGTAGAATCAATATCTTGTTATTGCACACGTGTGTATGCATTTCTTTGTGTACTTTGTATGAATTTTATTTCTTGCAGGCACCTCATCTGTGATGTGGACTTGTATGTTCCATATTACTTTGATACATGTATTTGTATGAATTGTATTTCATGCAGGTAATGTTTGTAACATGGATTTGTATATCCGATGTTACATCGTGAACCATTTTTCTACTCGAATTGTATTTCTTGCAGGTGGTTCTGATTGTGATATGGACTTGTATGTTCCATATTACTTTGATACATGTATTTGTATGAATTGTATTTCATGCAAGTACTGTTTGTAACACGGATTTGCATATCCGATGTTATATCATGAACTATTTTCTGCTCAAATTGAAGTTCTTGCAGGTGGTTCTGATTGTAGTATGGACTTGTATGTCCCATATTACTTTGACACCTCATTGTGTGAATTATATTTCATGCAGGTGTTTGTTGTGATGCGGATTTGTATATCCGACATTACAATTATTCTGGTTTTTGTCTGGATTGTATTGCAGTGATTCGGCCAGGATTGGACTTGTATGTTTCATATCACGTTGCTACACTTCTTTGTGTGAATTGTAATTTATGCAGGTGTTTGTTGTGATGCGGATTTGTGTATCCGACGTTACATTCATTCTGGTTTTCTGCCTGAATTATATTTCTTGCAGGGATTCAGTTTGTGATTGGACTTGTATGTTCCATATCACGTTGTTGCACATCGTTGTGTGAATTGTATTTCATGCAAGTGTTGGTTATAGTACGAATTTGTATATCCAGCGTTATATCTCTTTTCTGGTATTTTGTTTGAAGTGTATTTCTTCCAGAGATTCAGTTTGTGATTGGACTTTATTCGAAGTTTTCTGGAGTATTCTTAGCTCACAGTGCTCTTCGGATTTTTATCTGTTTGGTATTTTCTATACCTTTTTATCGTATTCTTTTACCGCTTTTTTAGAGAGCATGAGAATTAGGGTTTTACCGCTTTCCTTGCCATGAGAAGTAGAAATAGAGATGTATAATGGGGATTCCGTAGTTGGAGCATTTTCAGGAACCCCTCTGATTTATTTAAAGTCTCGTTTAGGGCACTTCTATTTGATAATTGTGTTTGGTATGTTTAAAGTCCTCTTCCATGCATAGGGAGGCGATTTTCATTGTGTGTTTACAATTGTGCTTGCATGGGTCAGAAGTGGTTAGGACACCCGACGTGAAACCACCAAGCAAAGTCCCGCTTTTTATATTTCCTGTTATCGAGTCATTGATATGATGGGCAAGGGGAAAGGGTCGGCAGTCGTCCCCGGCAGTTCTAGTCTGTGTCTTGTATGGTACACGTGAATCGTCTTACTATTCATTTATCGAGTCAATAAAAAAGTGTCAAGAGTCCCCTATTCTGACTCTCCACTCATTCCCGGGGTTCGCATTTATTGCAGAACTCGCATCATTTTCTATGTAGGTTATGCCTATGCTTGTTTAACATTTGTTTGCGCATTGCATTATTTGTGTGCTTCTGCCAAAGCACTTGTTTGCTTAATCCCTCTTCATCCCTTGGTCGTTCAACCAAGGTGGATGTTAGGATAGCTTCCTAGGTTTTCTTGTTAGGATAGTCTTCTAGCTTGGACTTTAATCCTCAACCATAGGGCCATTTTGCATGATAACATTAGGGGTAGAAGTAGTTAGTTTCCCTTTGTTTTGTTTTTCTTTTGCATCCTCGCATGTAATAAAACAAAAACTTGTTTTCTTTTCTTTTGAAAATTAAAAACACTTAATGATGATTCGAACCCATTTTTCAAAGGTAAAAGCAACCAACCAATGCAAAACCATTTTCGCCTACGAGTGCATTTTCTTTTTGTGTTTAAAACTCTTTTTCATAAGTAAAAAACACAAAACCCACCAAAAAAAGTGAGCCGAACTACGATGCTCTGACTTTCCCATTGCACGATGGCATACGTAGGGATCTTGTCATGGGGCTCGATCGAGCAAAAATTTGTAAATACTTCCTTCTTTTCCCCATGTTTTCTTTATCCTCTTTTCTTTCACATGCATTATCTTTTAGAATACAGATATAACAATTAAGCGATAAATAGATATAAACACACCCATTAGATAGAAAATAGAAGTGGATACCATAGAGTACTACGGACGTGTGGGGTGCTAATACCTTTTCTTCGCGTAATATATTCCCTTACTATATCTCTCTCGCAAGACCGTGTCTTATCCCTTTTAGGTTTTCGTGATGCTTACCTTTCTCCTTTGAGATAAAAACGCTTGATGGAGACTTCATTGATATAGTTATCGAATGATGTTCATCCTATTGTTTGCAGCGCCTTGAGGCTATGGATGGTGGGCGGTGCCCTTGCCAAAGAGGAGGAGGGCGGACGCCGGAGCAAGGGGGGCCTTTGTGTGGTTAGTGCCCTAGTTAATAAAGGTGGCATGATTTTTGGTTGTTTGGTTTGGTGTAGTATTAATAATAACATAGTGAGTCATCAGTAATGAATATTTAATGGATATAGAGAATTATTTAGATAGCAGTGTTACACCGTTAAAGTTAAATTATAATAGTTAATTAATTATGACTATTTGCAAACAAATACAACAACATATCATCTAATACCGTAATTATGCATCCTTTTTAATCAACAACAACATTATACACAAAATAACAACAATCCTATATTCCAATTTGGGATTTTTTACGGTTAACCACATCGACATGACATAACCTAGCGAATCATACATCTCAAACTACCTATTGCCCATCATATCCCCAATTATAGAGCAAGAACCCCACCCTTACCTTGGATTGAAGGTTGCTCTAAGAATTCTTGATTGTTCCACTTTTCTCCGTTAAAATCCTTGTTCCTCTTTTGGTTTGCGCTTCTTTTCATGATTTATTTTCCCAAAACCAAAAACCTCCTTCTACTGAAACCTAATTATTTTTAATCCTATAATAATAATAATAATAATAATAATAATAATAATAATAATACTATTATTTTCTTAATGGGATTAATATATATATTCACACCTCCACTTCGCTATTCGCCACTCACAATCCAAGTTAATCTAATTAAATACAATTATTCAAAATAAATAAATAATATTATTCTTAATATTATTCCTCCAATTTAACTAATTAAATCCAAATTTATTTTTAGTAATCCAAACAGACCTCTTACAATAATACCGATAAATTCTCAAACTTCGCCTAAATCCAATAATTAATTTTATATAATTTAATTAAATAATTAATTAAATTCATTACATACATCCTTAACTAGGATTTGCAAATCAGATGGAGGAAATGATGAAATCCATAAAGAACTCGAGAATCAAAAGAAAATGATAGCTCAATTGAAGGCAGAAAAGAAGGAGGACCTAAATACCATCTCAAAGTTGGAACATGAAGTAAGTCTACTCAAGTCCGATCTAATAAGTTTAACCAAATCACGAATGTCGAAAAGTGGATCGATGTATTGACAATATACTTTGGTCGAACACATGCAAAATATATAAGTGGTTTAGGATATAATGAAATAACCAAAAAGAGACACCACTTAAATATGAATAATATTCAGTCTAAACCTCAAATGTTGAAACAAATGTCTCAACATCGTGGAAGAAGGATTGAACACTCTAACAGAAGACACCGACACTGGAGATGTTACCATTGCGGGCGATTTGTTCATATAAAGTCATTCTGCTACAAGCTACATGGTATCTACGCCACCTGATAGAAGAGTCGTGGGATGCAAGTGGGTATTCAAGCTTAAGGAAAATGCTTATGGTAGCATAAATAAACATAAAGCCAGGTTAGTGGAAAAAGGGTTTCACTAGGAACAAGGGTTTGATTTCACATAAACCTTTTCTCCTATGGTTAAACCCACCACCATTAGAGTAATTCAGACTCTAGCCTTAACTTACAACTGGGATATACAGCAGATTGATGTCAGTAACACTTTCCTAAATGGCAGCAATCTATGTGTTAGTTCTATGGATTGGCAGCAATTTTGGTAAAACATTCTGCTCAGAAAATTCCATGAAAAATACTGAAGTAGCAGATGTCACAGCAGATGTCCCAACATATGAAACTGATAGAAGTAATTCAAGTGCAGATTTTTAGGAAGTCAGTTTGTTTGTTATTTTTATGCTTCGAATAAGGAATCTTGAGAATGTATTCAGCATATTAATTGGAGATCTAATATCCCTCTTTCATGGAGAAAAGACAGGAGGCGCTGAAGACTTGTGAGTAAAACAACCCTAGTTGTTGTTACTCTATTTAAAGGTTGCAAACCTTGTTTTGCATATTGGCCGTTCCTGACTTAGAAGTCTAGATTTTAATTGTTGCTTGTTTATTATTTTGGTTGTTAATTGTTCATTGTGATCCCTCTCGTATTTCTACTTGAGTAGGACGCTCTTTGAGTTGTGTTATCAATCACCATAAGCTTTTAAGCAAGTGTGATTGTGCGCCTTGAAGAGTGTCTTCAATTTTATTTTGTTTAGTGTCATAGTGTGACGAGGAGTGAGCAAAGGTTATCATATATAAGTGTGGTATCTTATGTATAAGGGTCATTGGGTAGTATGATTAAGTGAGGAGTGTAAATAGGGAAGATTTACTCCAAATTAATACTGCTGATAGTGAACTTCATCCAATGCTTGTAAGCTCCCTGACATATGTTGGTTAGAACCGAATTGGGTTAACAATTCTCTTTGTTTTTATTGTTTTCTGCACTCTTTAAACTCTATTCTGTTTATCTGTGTTCATAGCAGATATTAGTGTCATGACATTACATTTGACATCTCATATCTTATACCAGAATTTCAATTGATATCTATGGAAGATACTTTTTGGTAACATGGAGAAGGAGGCAATATTTTTGAATAGACCACCCACTCTGGATGGTTCTAACTATTATCTTTGGAAGCCTTGCATGGAAGCTTATATAAAGTCCTTACACATCAGGGCTTGGAAGGCTATTCTGAAAGGATACACACATCCCGTCATTATTGGAGTTGATAATTAACCTACTGTTGAGTTGAAACCTGAAGAAAACTTGTCAAAGGAAGATGATGAACTAACTCTTGCCAACTAAAAGGCCTTAAATGCTATATTCAATGGAGTTGACATAAACATATTCAGACTGATCAATAAATGTGAGGTGGCCAAGGATGCTTGGGAAATTCTCATAACTACTCATGAAGGCACTTCCAAGGTTAAAATGTCAAAACTACGGTTGCTCACAACTAAGTTTGAGAACCTGAGAATGAAAGAAGAAGAAACCATTCAAGAATTTCATATGAATGTTCTTGAAATAGCTAGTGCTTGCAGTGGCTTGGATGAGAATATACCAAAAGATAAGATGGTAAGGAAGATGCTCAAATCTCTACCTAAGAAATTTGATATGAAAGTAACAACTATTGAAGAAGCTCAAGAAATCAACAAATTAAAGTTGATGAACTAGTGGGTTCACTCCAAACATTTGAGCTGAGTATTAATGGGAGGTCTGAGAAGAAGCCTAAAAGCATAGCATTTAAGACCAACATTAAAGATAAAGGTGAGGAATATAATCTGAACACTGAGGAAGGATTGTCAAACACCAAAGTCATGTTTGGATGAAAATTCAATAAAGTACTGAAAAGAAAGGAAGGTAGCTCAATATCAAATGTCTGAAACATCCCATATGATATCAGTAGGACAAATGATTCTGGGAAGAAAGTGGAAGCTGGGGAAAGACCTACTTAGGGCAGAGAGTTAAGGTGTTATGAATGTGGAGGCTTTGGCCACATCGAATGAGATTGTCCAACCTTTCTCAAAAGACAAGACAAAGGATTGAATGTATTATAATCAGATGAACACTTTGAGAGTGAGGCAGACGAGGAATCAGCGAATCATGTAACAACTCTTACTGGTACATAAACACGGAGTAGTTATTGGAGTTTGGTTTCAAATCGCCAAATTCCTCTTTTTTCTATTTTTTATGATTTATTTACTATTTTCATAGAGTCGAAAAAATTCTCAAAATTATATTTTTTAAGTCATTAGATTAATTTCTACGTTCGTTTCATTTTCTGATTTTATTTTAACCGATTTCCTTCATTGTGTTTGTTTTTTACTATTTAGGGACATTGTTGGCATTTTCACAATTGTTGTTGCATTCTTGTGCATTAGTTCTGCATACTAGGTCTTCATGTTTTGAACTTGTTGTTTTTTATCCTAAAGTAGAGAGAACTTTACATACATGATGTAGAGCAGTCCAGGCTACCACTAGTTCACCACCCACAATCGAGTCTGATTCTGAGTCTGACCATTTGCATAACTTGTTTGCTTCGGATTCTTAATTTGTTTTTGTTATGGATGACCAAAGCACCTTAAGGGAATTGGCTTCCCCTAATGTGAATTATAATTCCTTGTGTATTGAATATGATGATGTTGTTGTTCCTATTGAATCAAAATCGGGTTTAATACACTTGTTGCCCAAGTTTAGTGGTCTTGCAGATGAGGATCCACACAAACATTTGAAAGAATTCCAGCTGGTGTGTTATACACCTTTGAAGCCATAAGGGATCACTAAAGATCACATCAAACTTCGAGCTTTTCCTTTTTCATTGTAGGGTGCAGCAAAGGATTGGATATATTATCTTGAGCCAAATTCAATCGCAAGTTGGAATGCTCTGAAAAGAGTTTTCTTGGAGAGATATTTTCCTTCCTCCATAGTTTCCTCGATAAGAAAGGAGATTTGTGGTATTAGACAAAGTAATGAGTCTTTGACTGAGTATTGGGAGATATTCAAACACTTGGTATGCAGCTTCCCTCAGCACCATATTACCGAGCAACTACTCATCTAGTACTTTTATGAGGGTTTATTAATGATGGATAGGAACATTCTTGATGCTTCTAGTGGTGGAAAACTTGTTGATATATGTCTCTTAATTCCCAACAATTCAACACTAGAGGAAATTTAGTTCAAAGCAGGGGTATGAATCAAATCCAGGTTTCTTCAAACAAAGCTTTATAGACCAGAATTGACGAGATAACTGCCTTAGTCAAACAGCTGGCAATAGCCAAACCTCAAACAACAAATGTGTGTCGTATTTGTATTTCTTTTGAGCACCCGACCGATTCTTGTCCAATTTTGCAAGACGAGTCGAAAATTAAGCTTCCTCAAGCCTATATAGCCAGCCTTTATAACCAGAATAGGGACAACAACACCCCAGACATGTCTACCAACATATACCATCCCAATTGGAGGATCCATCCCAACCTTTGATATGGAAACTAGCATCCCATCCAACAACAGTTAATTGCACCCCTTCCGTAACCACAAAACACTCCACCAGCTACCACCCCTGCACCTTCTGGACCTTCTTTAGAGGAACTTGTATAGAAAATGGTTGTAAATAATCTCCAGTACCAACAAAGATCCGATTCTAGCATTCAAACCCTACATACACAGAAGGGATAACTTGCTACTCAAATAAATACCCTATGAGCCCAAGGATCGAACCAACTTCCAGCCCAAACAGTTGTCAAGCTGAAAGTTCCTCATGCTAATGCGAGTGCAATTTCTTTGAGATCTGGAAAGGTTGTAGAACCACTCCTTGAAAAATATTTAAAAAATTGAGGTAACTTCTGAACCTTCTCCATCTGAACCTGTTTCACCACAGTTTCACCACAGTTGTTCACATTATTAACAGGATGCCTACCACAAACTTGAAATATTTGGACTCGCCATTTCATACATAATATGGCAAACAACCCAACTACAAATCTCTCAGAACTTTTGGTTGCTCAAGTTTCCCACCACTGAGGCCCTAAATTCAGCATAAATGTAGATGAGAAGTAGTGAGTGTATTTACCTTGGGATATCACCTCAGCACAAGGGCTTTAAATTCCTTAGTTCCAATGGAAAAATATATATCTCTAAAGATGTCACATTCAATGAGGACAACTTTCCATTCACCACTTTATTTACTAATGAGTCTCAATAGTCAAGTACGAGGCCTGCTCTTATTCAAGGAACTTCCAGTCACTATATGGTGCCATCCACCATTGCTGCTCCCAATACTAAATATACTGGTTCTCGTGGTTCCTTGGTTCATCCAGCTAAGTCATATCCTTCCAGCTTCCAGCATAGCAACCGTTGTCCGACCAATACTTCTATTTAGCAGTCTCAACCTCATTTGTCTCCCACATCACCATCCTCTTCTCACAGAAACCCTGATCTGAATATAGACATTGATCCTCAAAGTGTTAGCCCTGTTTCAAACAAGTCCCCTCAATTGTCTTGCTTGACAAAAGTTACCATCACCAACTCTTCTTACTCCCTTTATCCTGAGGATCATGACAGAACAAAAGTACATGGCTCCACTTTAATTAACATGGTCATACAAATACTGAGACCTTTGCACCTGATAGCTCCAATGAAAGAGTTGTACCTCATAGGGATCAACACACTCAACATATCTGCACCCCATAAGGTAGCTATCCACTACTCAACTCTACCTCTCCTCCTAATCCATATTTTTGTTCCAATGAACTTACCTTATCTTCTTGCATTCCTGTGGCTTAATCTTCACAATCTCCCTCTATTCATAGCAATCCACCGTGTCAATCATGTCTAGAATAACCACCAAATGCTCACTAGAGCCAAAACTAGTCACTCTAAACCAAAAGTCTTTATTTCCCAAATTGAGTCTGAACCATCAAGCTATAAAAAATATCTTCTTCAACCATCTTGGGCTCAAGCTATGCAAGTTGAATTTAATGCTCTTGAGAAAAATAGTACATGAACTCTTACCTCATTGCCACTTGATAGAAGAGTCGTGGGATGCAAGTGGGTATTCGAGCTTAAGGAAAATGCTGATGGTAGCATCATTAAACATAAATCCGGGTTAGTGGCAAAAGGGTTTCACTAGGAACAAGGGTTTCATTTCACATAAACATTTTCTCCGGTAGTTAAACCCACCACCATTAGAGTAATTCTAACTCTGGTCTTAACTTACAACTGGGATATACAACATATTGATGTCAGTAACGCTTTCCTCAATGGAAACTTACATGAGGAAGTTTACATGACTCAACCCACAGGCTTTGTCTACTCTAACAAGAATCTTGTATGCAAGCTCAACAGATCTATCTATGTGTTAGTTCTATGGATTGACAAAAATTTTGGTAAAACATTATGCTCAGAAATTTCCATTAAAAATACTCAAGTAGCATATGTCACCGCAGATGTCCCAACATGTGAAACTAATAGAAGTAATTCAAGTTAAGATTTTTAGGAAGTCAGTTTGTTTGTTATTTTTATGCTTCGACTAAGTAAGCTTGAGAACTTCTTTAGCAATATAATTGGTGATTTAATATCCTGATTTCATGGAGAAAAGACATGAGGCGATGAAGACTTGTGAGTAAAGAAACCCTAGTTGTCTATTTAAAGGCTGCAAACCTTGTTTTGCAGTTTGGCCGTTCCTGATTTAGAGGTCTAGATTTTAATTGTTGGTTGTTTATTATTTTGGTTGTTAATTGTTCATTGTGATCCTTTCTCGTATTTCTACTTGAGTAGGACATTTTATTTGAGTTGTAATTTATCAATCACCATAAGCTTTGAAGCGAGTGTGATTGTGTATCTTTGAAGAGTGTCTTCGCTTTGATTTTGTTGAGTGTCACAATGTCTCGACTTGGGAGTGAGCAAAGATTCTCATATATAAGAGTGGTATCTTATGTAGAAGGGTCATTGGGTAGTATCATTAAGTGAGGAGTGTAATAGGAAGGTTTACTTTGAATTAATACCTAATAGTGAACTACGTCCATGGCTTGGAAGCCCCGATGTTGGGTGGTTAGAACCGATCCGGGTTAACAATTCTCCGTAATTTTATTATTTTCTGCACTCTTTAAAATCTGTTTATTTAGCCGTGTTCATAGTAGATATTAGTGTTGTGACGATAAATTTGACATCTCATATCTGATACCTGAATTTTAATTGTTATTAGAGCAGTCACGCTGCTCTGTCTCTAGGTGAGATCAATATATTATCTAGTAACATGGACAAGGAGGCAATATTCTTGAATAGACCACCCATTATAGATGGTTCTAAATATTATCTTTGGAAGCCTCAAATGGCAGCTTATATAAAGTCCTTAGACAGCAGGGCTTGGAAGGCTTCTTAAAGGATGGACACATCCTGTCATTATTGGAGCTGATAATCAACCTACTGGCGAGTTAAAGCCTGAAGAAAACTGGTCAAAGGAAGATGATGAACTGGAACTTGCCAACTAAAAGGCCTTAAATGTTATATTCAAGGAGTTGATGTAAACATCTTCGTGAGTGATCAATACATGTGAGATGGCCAAGGATGCTTGGGAAATTCTCAGAACTATTCATGAGGTCACCTCAAAGGTTAAAATGTCAAATCTACAGTTGCTCACAACTAAGTTTGAGTACCTAAGAATGAAAGAAGAAGAAAGCATTCAAGAAGTTCCAATGAATGTTCTTGAAATAGCTAGTTCTTGGAGTGCCTTACGTGAGAATATACCAAAAGATAAGATGGTAAGGAAGATGCTAAGATCTCTACCTAAGAGATTTGATATGAAAGTAACAACTATTGAAGAAGATTAAGAAATCAACAACATGAAAGTGGATGAACTAGTGGGTTCACTCCAAACATTTGAGCTGAGTTTAATGAAAGGTATGAGAAGAAGCCTAAAAGCATAACATTCAAGTCAAACACTGAAGAGAAAGGTGAGGAATATAATCTGAACACCGAGAAAGGATTGTCAAACACCATAGTCATGCTTGGAAGACAATTCAATAAAGTAATGAAAAGGATGGAAGGTAGCTCAATATCAAATGTCTGAAACATCCCATATGACATATGTAGGACAAATAGTTTTTGGAAGAAAGCAGAAGTTGGGGAAATACCTACTCAGGGAAGAGAGTTAAGGTGTTATGAATGTGGAGGCTTTGGCCACATCAGATGAGACTGTCCAACCTTTCTCAAAAGACAAGACAAAGGATTGAATGTACTGTGGTCAGATCAAGACTCTGAGAGTGAGGAGGATGAGAATTCAGCCAATCATATAACAGCTCTGACTGGTACATATATATGGAGTAGTTACGGGAGTTTGTTTTAAATCGCCAAATTCCTCTTTTTTCTTTTTTTTATGATTTATTTATTGTTTTCATAGAGTTGAAAAAAATCGAAAAAATTCTCAACATTATATTTTTTAAGTTGTTAGATTAATTTCAATGTTAGTTTATTTTTCTGATTTTATTTTAATCGATTTCCTTCATTGTGTTTGGTTTTGACTATTTAGGGACATTGTTGGCATTTTCACAATTGTTGTTGCAATGTTGTGCATTAGTTATGGCTACTAGGTCTCCGTGTTCTTAACTTGTAGTTTTTGATCCTGAAGTAGAGAGAACTTTGCACACACGACGTAGAACAGTCCAGGCTACCGCTAGTTCACCACCCATAATCTAGTCTTATTTTGAGTCTGACCATTTGCATAACTTATTTGCTTCGGATTCTGAATTTGTTTTTGATATGGATGACCAAAGAACCTTAAGGGAATTGGCTTTCCTTGATGTGAATTATAATGGCTTGAGTATTGAATATAATGATGTTGTTGTTCCTTTTGAATTAAAATCGGGTTTAATACACCTGTTGCCCAAGTTTAGTGGTCTTCCGAGTGAGGATCCGCAGAAACATTTAAAAGAATTCCAGGTGGTGTCTTCTACACCATTGAAGCCAGAAGGGATCCCTGAAGATCACATCAAACTTCGAGCTTTTCCTTTTTTCATTGCAGGGTGCAGAGAAAATGATTGGATATATTATCTTGAGCCAAATTCAATCGTAAGCTGGAATGCTCTAAAAAGAGTGTTCTTAGAGAGATATTAGAAAAATTAATGACTCTTTGACTGAGTATTATGAGAGATTCAAACACTTGGTATCCATCTGCCTTCTACACCATATTACCGAGCAACTACTCATCCAGTACTTTTATGAGGGTTTATTACCGATGGATAGGAACATGCTGCTAGTGGTGGAGCATTTGTTGATAAAACTCCAGCTGCTGCCAAGGCTCTTATTGAAAATATGTCTCTTAATTCCCAACAATTCACCACTAGAGACAATTATGCTCAAAGCAGGGGCGTGAAACAAATTCAGGTTTCTTCCAACAAAGCTTTAGAGACCAGAATTCATGAGCTAAATGCCTTAGTAAAGCAGTTAGTAGTAGCCAAACCACAAATAGTAACTGTGTGTCGTATTTGTATTTTTTCTGAGCACCCGACCGATGCTTGTCCAATTTTGCAAGATGAGTCGACAACTGAGCTTCCTCAAGCCTATGCAGCCAACCTTTACAACCAGAATAGGTACAACAAAGCCCCGACCTGTCCACCAATAAATACCATCCCAATTGGAGGAGCCATCCCAACGTTCGATATGGAAACCAACAGCCCACCAAACAACAGTTAGTTGCACCCCTTTTCTCTAGTTCCAACAAATAATCGATTCTAGCATTCAAACATTATATACACAGATGGGATAAGTTGCTACTCAAATAAATACCCTGCATGCCCAAGGATCGAACCAACTTCCAGCCTAAACAATTGTTAATCCGAAAGGTCCTAATGCTAATGTGAGTGCAATTTATTTGAGATCTGGAAAGGTTGCAGAACCAGCTGTTGTACCCCAAAATTTACCCTCTTCTTTTATGCATTTCTTGGCTTATAATTCCATTGCATAAAACATACATGTAATAGCATGCATAGCATTCTTCAGAGGAGTATCAGTTCCGTATTCCAATGGCAACTAAAAATTTACTCCCTCATTCTCAATAAAGTGAATTTCGGTTTTCAAGACTTTGGGCATTCCGTATATGATCTCTCATTCTCGTGGGTATTTTCTATTAATTTTCGACTGACATTCCCCTCTCATTATTATCTACAACTTTTGTTTGAGGGTCGAGAACATATTTTTGCGAGGAAGGCTCTCAAAGGAGTCATTTTCCCCAGTAAACGAAGCTGAATTTTAGTGCTGAACCGTGTGTTTTGTCCATTAAAAGGTCTATATCTCTTAGGTGGAAACTCGGAATTGAGCGAGATTGATTTCTAAAAATCTGTATCGAAGTCCTCTACCACTCTCATTTGCAACACAAGAGCTAATTCCTCACCGATCGGTACCAGAATTTTATTCTCTGAGGTTGATTTTGAGCTGAACTAAGCAATTTTCATTTGATACGCGAAGTTCCAAAGATCATATCTCGCTTGATTTTCATCGAAACGAGACGGGACCGGCGCCAAAAGTTCAAAAATTTTATTAGCTTCGGATGTCCCAGAAACACTCATGTGCAAATTTCGATAAGAAGATCCTCGTCTGAGGCATTTTCCCCACAGAGCGCGAACGAAATTCTGCATGTGTCAGTGGCCCAAAATTGATGCTGAAACTTCAAAAATTCCTATTCCCTTGACTATTCATCGGATCAAGTCGGGATTTTGATTCTCGCAAGCCAAATCGCATTCTGGACACTTTTCGTTTACATTCCGACTCTGAATTCTGCACGGATTTGGTTGTGTTGGATTAATTACAAAAATTATTCGGATAATCATAATTAGCTTGTTGATTGAGGATCCAAAGCTATAAATAGATTCTCCTCTTCACAAATCATAACAACACATTCATTTGCTTAATTTTCCACTACCAAAAACACTCCAATTCTTTCAAATTCCCAAAGCACAAAAACTCAAAAGGTTCAAACTTCAACTTTCTCTCCAAGCAATCACCACAGGCCGCCACCGAACTTCTGATCACCACCCGCCTCTTCCATAGACTGCTTGTGCGACCTCGCTTAAGCCGACATGCGATTCTCAATTTTTTTCTTCGCAGCTTCTTCTACTTCAATCAATAGCATTCTCTCCTTCTTCTCGCACGATTTGACATGGAAGGATTCAATTCTCTTGATCTTCATCTCAATTTCAAGATCTAAGGATTTCTCTTCTTCTTCTTCAATTCTCCATTAGATTTCAATATTTTCTTCAAGAATTCAAGCTTAATTCTGAAGATTATCCACAATTCATCGTTGATTCGGTATTTTCTTTGAAGAGCACAAGGAATTCCACTTCAATTTGACTCAAACTTCAAGTGCAAGTAAGTGTTAGGTTCAAAGAAGCACTTATTTTAAGCTGTGTTTTTTTTCTTCGGATTTTCAGCTTTTTCTTGAAATTGAATACTGAATTGTATGCAAATTCAATGTAGATCCTATGTCTTGAACTTTTTCTCTAGAATTTCTTGATTAGAATTGGATTTTGCCCCCTTATGTGTGTCGGAGTGTGGATTTTGGTTCATAGCATGTGCATATGCTTGCATACTTGTTTTCCCCTTGCACATAAGACATGAACTCATACACTTTGCATCATCTATTGCATGTTCATGCATTGGTGAGTATTTAGCTTGATCAATTCCATTGGTTCATAGTAATGTGAAGCATAACTCATGCTCAAAATGTAGACATCTAAGCATTTAGTGCATTGTGCATAAACTTGTTGCATGTGCACTCCAAGTGTTTGTGTCAATGCATGACTAAGATTCTTGGAAGAAAACCTCAAAATGCCATGACTAGCTCGCATCACCACGCATTTGAACATTGGAATTATCATCTTGATTTGCATTCCTTGCATGTTCATGCATTTAACTTGTCATTTGAACATTGGAATTATCATCTTGATTTGCATTCCTTGCATGTTCATGCATTTAACTTGTCATTTGAACATTGGAATTATCATCTTGATTTGCATTCCTTGCATGTTCATGCATTTAACTTGTCATATGAACATTGGTTTTATCGATTCGATTTGCACTCCTTGCATGTTCATGCTTAACTTGTCATTTGAACATTGGAATTATCATCTTGATTTGCATTCCTTGCATGCTCATGCATTTAACTTGTCATTTGAACATTGGAATTATCATCTTGATTTTCATTCCTCACATGTTCATGCATATCTACATGTATATGAACATTGGTTTTATTGATTCGATTTGCACTCCTTGCATGTTCATGCATATCTACATGAATAAGAACATTGGTTTTATCGATTCGATTTGCATTCCTCACATGTTCATACATCATTACTTTGATATGAGCATTGGTTTTATTGATTCGATTTGCATTCCTCACATGTTCATACATCATTACTTTGATATGAACATTGGTTTTATTGATTCGATTTGCATTCCTCACATGTTCATGCATATCTACATGTATATGAACTTTGGTTTTATTGATTCGATTTGCATTCCTCACATGTTTACGCACTATTACTTTGATATGAGCATTGGTTTTATCGTTCAATTCGCATTCCGTGCATGCTCATGTAACTCTCATCTATTGTTGGATTATGGCTCAACGATATGGATCAGATCGCTGTATGAAACATCATAAACAGGTGGTTCAGATCAAAAAATAATTTTTCTGCAGGTTGCAGGTCGCGCTTAACGCGGTCCAGAGCGCGCTAAGCGCCAAATGTTCTAGATTTTTTGGTTACAGGTCGCGCTTAGCGCGGAAAACCGGGCTTAGCGCGGTCCTCGAGTTTACTTTTTCTGATTTTTTCGATTTTGATGATGAACAGTAGTCACCCTAGCTACGCTTCATTGCTTATACTCCATTTTCAGGACATGCGACGATACATATGCGGCTGCTTCTTCGATACTGCACACTTTTCCTTTATTTGCTTTTTGGGTCTAACTCCTTCGCAGGTTTTTGTTGAGTTTGTACACCCAATGTACACCATTTCGCTTTGTTTTGTTTGCCTTATCCCGCCCTGTGCATTGTCGCCGGATGCGACGACACGTATTCCGCTTGTTTTCGATGCTTTGAACAATTCTCACCGGTTTGCTCTTATTGTATGGCTGCAGTACTTGAAGTTTTCCGGAGTATTTAGTTACCTCGCAGTGATCTTCGGATTCTATATCCGTTCGGTAGTTTCTACATTGTTTATTGCATTCTCTTACAACTTTCCTAGATATTATGAGAAGTAGGGCTTTACAGCTTTCTTTTGCCATGAGAAGTAGGAATAGAGATGCATGATGGGGCTTTGGTAGTTGGAGCATATTCAGGAACCCCTCTGGTTTATTTAAAGACCCATTTATGGCAATTCTACTTGTGATCTGTGCATACTTGTTTGTTTGTCTATTTTTCCCAAGAGCTTGGTTAGGATTGGTTATTTAGCCAAGACATTAGGATCCGCATCCTTTGCATGTCAACATAGGTAGAGATTCCCTTGCATCCCAAAACCATAGGTCCGACCTTGGTTTGCTAATTTCTTTTGCATGTTGCATGTGATTAAAACTAAAACTTGTGCTTTTCTTTTTCCTTTCAAAACAAAACACTTAATAATGATTTAAATCCTTTCTCAAGGTAAAGCAACCAACCAACACAAACTCTCTTCGTGCTTTCTTTTCTTTTGTGTTTAAAACCTTTTCACAAGTAAAACAAAATAACACACCAAAACAAGTGAGCCGAACTACGACGCCCGACTTTCCCATTGCACGCGGAATACGAGGCATCTTGTCACGAGGCTCGATCAAGCAAACTTTGTATTGGTGTGTTTTGTTTTATCGCACAAACCTTTGTTGGTCCGATCGAGTTGATCCTAGCGCTCTTTTTCATGTCTATTGGGTGTTTATTTGCTTTATCGCTTTATCATCATTTGTATGCTCTGCATTGCATTATATGTGGCATATTTACTGCTTTCATATATCCCGATCCGGACCGTTGTTGTCGGTTTATCTCTTGATCCGTGGGTGTTACTGAGGTAAAGGCCAACTACCCGACCAGGACACATAGGCTAAATGGATGTCCATGCCGAATCCCGCATCCGTGGTGCGTGAGGAGGCATGAGTACCATTCAGACGAGATTCGATTGACGGTTTCGCCCTACACCTGCTGTAGTAGTCAAGTACTGATAAAGGATCACGACTGACTATCATTAGGACCCCCGTTGAGTCTAGAATCACCCCGTGAGTCATGGATATCATTACTTGTAATCTGGTGACTCATCATCACTGTGACTTTGTTATTGATGGTGACTTGGTATTTTCGGTATTTTCCGTATTTTCTATGGGATTCCAGTTTGATGCCGAACCTTTGAACCCGTGATATTCCGATTCAGTTGCTACATGGTACCTTGGTTGGGTGACAAGTTTCAGACTTTGTTACAGCTTACTCGAGAGTTCAAGACAACAAAGGGTTCGATATATGTGATACATGATTCAAACATATTGCATTCACGAAAATTTTAATTTTTGCACATTTCTAACATGCATATTTGTCATTTCCAGGATTTCTTACCTTCGAGTCTAGTTGCCGGGTCGTTTTGGAAGATGGATACTGGAAAGAAGAACAATCGTAGACGCTATCCAAAGGTACAAATTCCCTACTCTCGCTCTCGAGAATCTCCTCCTGATGGCTAACAAGTCTCTGCCAGAGAATGTTGTCACATTTACCAGAGATTATGGAAGAATTCTGACGTGGTTGAAATCTCTTTTGACCAATTATCAGAAGGACAGGCTCCAAGCCCTTTTCCAGTTTTATGACCGTGAGTTGAGGTGCTTCGTGTTTCTGGATTATTTGTTGATGCCTACATTGGAAGAGTATTCTAGTATCCTAGACATCCCTATCTTGCATCGAGTGCCTTTTCATGCCTCCATGGAGAGACCGACCGATGATCAGATTGCCAAGGCTCTTCATTTGCAAAAATCTGTGGTATCCGCCAATGTCGTAATCAAGGGTGCCGTGAAAGGCTTTCATTTGGGTTTTCTTCTTCGGGAGGGCAATGCCAATGTTGGCAAGAAGGATTGGAAGGGCTTCAATGCTATTCTAGCCTGTTGTATCTACGGGATATGCTTGTTCCTGAATGAGCCCAAATTTGTTGACATGAATGCCATTACTATTTTCATCCAACGGAATCGTATTCGACTTTGCTAGAGATGTTTACCATTCCTTCACCAGGAGCTTCAAAGCCAAAGGTGGAGTTGTAAATTGTTGTGCGCCATTGCTATATCATTGGTTTTAAGGTTTTCTTCCTCGAAATGGTGCTTTTGTCGATACTCGGCATACCATGAGGTGGGTCCCAAGATTGATGGGCCTCACATCTCAAGATATCAATTGGAGTCGACGCGAGATGTCCAAGACCGAGTGTGAGAAGGTTGTTATTTGTTGCGGAGACTTTCCTAATGTCCCTCTCATGGGCATAAGGGGAGGTATCAATTACAATCTGACTCTTGCAGTGAGACAGTTGGGTTATGCTTTGGTTGGACCTCCTGATGCGAGTTTTGTGCGGGAAACTCTGTATTGTGATGTACCTGATGTTACCGGTATGATGGCTAGAGCTGTTCAAGCATGGAAAAGCATCCTTCTTGAAGGAGGACAGTATTTTGGCAAGAAGGATCCCACAGCCTATGCTTCTTATATCCAATGGATAAAAGACAAGAATAGAGATCGCCAATGGCCTTCCATTACCGGAGCAGCAGCTTTTTATCCACCAGAGCCAATTCCTGATGTTGTTTCTAAAGGCGATTATGAGCGAGTGCTTGCTCAGAATCGACTTTTGCTTGAAGAAAAGGAGACATTACCGGTGAATTGTCTTGTTACAACTCAGACAAAGAACCAGTTGGTTCATGAGCTCAAGTATTTCAAAGTGGAAGCATCTGATTCAATTAAGAAGAGGCCCAGATTCGAAGATTTCTCTATTTCCCCGGAAGAGCACCGAAGTGTTGTCATCGGCTTGGAAAAGAAATACAAGGCTCAAATTGAAGACTTGAAGAAGCAAATGCATAGTCAGAAATTGGTGTATGAATCCCGTATCCAAGAGAGAGAAGCTCAATTGTCCCTTGCTGTTGGAAAATTGGAACGTCTCAAGATTCAATCGGGTGCACCAGAGGCAGAAGGATTTCCTATGTCTGATGTCTAGATTTATGCTTTATTTGTCGTGTGTGGAAATCACCATCAGGCTTGTTGATGGGATTACTCCTCTTATATGATTTGCAAAAAAAAATAGTTGATTCAAATGCTTGTAATCTTCTTTGGTTTAATGATAGTTAGATTTTTCAGTATCCATTATCTTGCTAAGTCCTAAAACTTGAGTCAAACTGCTAGGAGTCCTGGAAATGTTCAAATATGCCATCACATGCATAACATGCATATCATTCATATATGTACATACCATGCATAACAGGTTTTGTCCGGAGTTCTCATCCTCGGCTTCTGCTTTTATTTAGCAGAAAGATTGCAAACTTCCACCGTTACCCGACTCGAAGCAACGAGAAACGATAGATGGAACAACTTCAAGCAGACATGGCCGCGATGAAAGCGCAGATGGAGGCGCAGATGGCCCAATTCATGGAAGTCATCACCAATATGAATCAGGGTCAGCAAGAGCTGAGGGCTTTGGTTGAGAGGACTCGTTTAGAGGATAGCCGACGCAATCCGTTTGATGATGCTTCTGTAGGTCAACCTCGTGTTGAAGCAAATAATGCTGATTTGGGTGTCAACGACCACCTTCGTGGTCCAGGTGCGCACGTCACTAGTCGGTTTCCACCTCCACAACCTACTCCACCTCAGGGACAATTTTTCTTTGATGATGGGATGCAAGAGCATCGATTCGGTCGCCCCTCGCTCCTGTGGCACGACTTTGATCGAATGATGAAGCCTATTCGTGAATGGCAAAGAAGTTGATTTCCCGCATCCACCACGTATACCGTTTGCTTGAAGAGCGGTTGAAAGCTGTTGAGGGTCAAAAGTTGTATGGGCTAGATTGATCTGACTTGGGATTGGTGCCTCGAGTAAGGCTTCCTCCGAAGTTCAAAGTGCCAGTGTTTGACAAGTACAATGGGGCAACTTGTCCCAAAACTCATATCACGGCTTATTTCCGCAAGATGGCGGTTTATACTGAAGATGAGAGATTGCTTATGCACTTTTTCCAAGAAAGTCTTACTGGGGCATCTCTAGAGTGGTATATGCATCTGGAACGAGGCCATATCAGGACATGGCGCGATCTTGTGAATGCTTTCCTTCAGCAGTATCAGTTCAACATTTATATGGCTCTGAATCGCACACAGTTGTTGGGTTTGTCTCAGAAACCGGGGCAAACATTCAAAGAGTATGCTCAGAAGTGGAGAGAACTTGCTGCTAGAGTTCAACCATCCATGGTCGAGCGGGAGATGATTGATATGTTCACCAGGACTTTGTCTGGACACTACTATGTTGCATGCAGTACTTCTGCAAGCTTTGCTGAGATGGTCCGATACGGTGAGCGGATCGAGAGTGGGCTGAAGTCTGGTAAAATCCAGTAGGTTGAAGGAAGTTCTTCCGGTGTTAAGAAAGCTTACAGCAGCTATCCTAAGAAGGAAAAGGGAGAAGCCAACGCTGTATATGGTGGTAGAAGTAAGGCTCAGGTCAATGCAGTGACTATCTCCGCTTCTCAACCACAAACTCAGTAAGCACCGCGTCAACAAAACCAGAGGCAACAAGAGAATCGTACTCCTAGGAGGTTTGATACCATTCCTATGAGCTATGCTGATTTGTTTGTCTGCTTGAATGACCTGAAGCTGGTTGTTCCCAAGCCCGCATTTGCACCTCCTCCTCTGGATAAACGGCCCAGAAACTACGATGCTAATGCTAGTTGTGAATTCCATTCTGGAACCTTGGGGCATAGTATTGAGAACTGTTATGCATTCAAGTGCAAGGTGCAAGACCTCATCGACTCAAAGGCTATTGAATTAGAATGGGGTGAAACAGAATGATGTCTCCTCTCCAACAGAGAAAGGTGATGTGTTGGACATTGCTAATGCTGATAACATTGCTGGAAGTGGTGGCATGACCCGAAGCGGGCGAATTTTCTCTGATCTAGCAATACAACTTAAAGTAGAGGCTATTGCCAAAGCCAAGGGCAAGAAGCCTTTGAAGAAACCAGATTTGCAAAGCGCCAATCCTGATTTGGAGAAGGATATAGAGGAAATTATGAAGTTTATCCGCAAGAGTGATTTCCGGGTAATTGACCAGCTTGCTCAAACACCTGCAAAAATTTCTATTATCTCCTTGCTACGAGATTCTGAGGTGCACATAAATGCCTTGATGAAGCTGTTGAGCGCCGCTTTCGTGCCACAGGAGATCTTGATTGGACAATTTGAAAACGTGAATGCAAGCATATCATCGAACAACGGATTGGGTTTTACCGATTGTGATCTCCCACCGGAAGGTCGGAACCATAACAGAGTTTTGCATATCTCCATAGAATGCTGGGGCACCACTTTGTCCCGAGTGTTGGTTGATACTGGTTCCTCACTCAATGTGATTCCCAAATCTGCGCTGGTGAAGATTGATTATGGAGGTCTTGAACTCCGCCCAAGCGATCTGATTGTAAAAGCATTTGATGGTTCAAGACGGTCTATTTTTGGAGAAGTGGATCTCCCCATCAAAATTGGGCCTCAGCTTTTCGTTACAACTTTCTTCGTCATGGACATTCAACCTGCTTATTGATGCCTCTTGGGCCGTCCATGGATCCATAAAGTTGGAGCGGTCACATCTACTCTTCACCAGAAGCTGAAGTACCCCGTTGAAGGGAAAACCATCACAGTCTGTGCTGAAGAAGAGTATATTGTGAGCCATCTTGCTTCCTTTCGCTATGTAGAGGTCGATGGCGAGATTCATGAGACCCTGTTTCAAGGCTTTAAGACGGTGCACATGCTGAAGACCCCTCAACAGAAGAGGGTTAAGAAAGGTAAACCCGAATTCTCCATGGCATCGTTGAAGGATGCAAAAGCTATGGTCGAGGCTGGATGCCCTGAAGGTTGGGGCCGCGTGGTGGAGGTAGCACCTAAGTTCAACAAGTTTGGGTTGGGGTTTTGACCCTGTTCTGCACCGTCAGATTCTGAAAGCACCCAATTTGGCTACTCCTGTAAAGTTCTCTAGTGCTGGCATCAGTTCTGGGTAAGCTAACGTCGTGGATGATTCTGATAATGACTTCGATATTGATAAGTGGATCCGTCCCAGTGTCCCTGGCATGGAGCTCAACAACTGGACCTCAAAAGACTGCGTCCCAGTCACGATGGCGGAAGAGTAATTTTCTTTCGTTTCTGTCATCATGCAATAATTCCTGTGCTCTTCCCAAGGCACAGTGAATCATATGTAGGGCCACCTTGTTTGCATATGCAACATTTTTATCATGAAATAAAGAACGTCTTTTTCATTCAAATGTTTTGTTCCTTTTCCTTCAATTTTACATCACAATTTTAAAACGCAAAATGGCAATGCTTTATTTTTCTTTTATCATCTAAAAAAAACTAAAATAAGCATTAAAATATATCATGCAAATATAATCCCACACTCCTAATGGATCCCTTTGATAACGACTCTGCTATCACTCTTTATGACTTCGATAATCCGATCAACCAAGCCGAAGAAGAAGGTGAGGAAGATTGTGAGCTCCCTAAAGAGATAGCAAGTATGTTAGAACAAGAGGAAAAGGTCATCCAACCACATCAGGAAGAGATTGAGAAAGTGAATCTGGGCAACCCTGATGTGACCAGAGAGGTTAAAATCGGGGCCGCTTTAGAAGACAGTGTGAAACAGAAATTGATTGAATTACTCCGAGAGTATTCTGATATCTTCGCCTGGTCTTATGAAGACATGCCTAGGTTGGATACCGATATTGTTGTGCACAAGCTGCCCTTGAAAGAAGAATTCCCTCCTGTTAAGCAGAAACTTCGAAGAACTCATCCCGAGATGTCTAAGAAGATCAAAGAGGAAGTCCAAAAACAGCTTGATGCAGGCTTTCGGAAAGTCATTTCTTATCCCCCATGGATTGCCAACATTGTTCCTGTGCCCAAGAAAGACGGAAAAGTTAGAATGTGTGTTGATTACAGGGATCTGAACAGAGAAAGTCCAAAAGACGACTTCCCGCTTCCCCATATTGACATATTGGTGGGCAATACAACTCATGCAAAAGTGTTTTCGTTCATGGATGGCTTTTCCGGGTATAATCAGATTAAGATGGCACCGAAAGACATGGCTAAAACAACTTTCATCACACCATGGGGAACTTTCTGTTACAAGGTGATGCCTTTCGGATTGAAGAACGCCGGGACAACTTACCGGCGTGCAATGGTAACTCTTTTCATGATATGATCCACAAAGAGATTGAAGTATATGTCGACTACATGATTGCAAACTCGTGATCTAAGAAGAGCATTTGGTACACCTACGTGTTGTTTGATCGATCGAGGAAATTTAGATCGAGGTCGAATCCGAATAAGTGAACGCCATGCACGATCCGGGCAAGTCGTTAGGCTTTGTTGTAAGCGAAAGAGGCATCGAGGTTGATCCTGCTAAAGTAAAAGCAATTCAAGAAATGCCTGAACCAAGAACTGAAAAGGAGGTCCGTGGATTTCTAGGGAGGTTAAACTACATCTCTAGATTCATCTCTCACACGACTGCCACATGTGAACCTATATTCAAATTGCTAAAAAAGGATCAGATGGTCAGGTGGAATGACGATTGCCAAGTCGCATTCGACAAGATAAAAGAGTATCTGTAGGAACCTCCAATTCTCATGCCTCCCATGGAGGGTAGGCCGTTGATCATGTATTTGACAGTGCTTGAAAGCTCGATTGTGTGTCAACAACATGACGAGTCCGGGTCGAAAAGAGCATGCAATATACTACCTAAGCAAAAAGTTTACCGACCGGAAACAAAACACTCACCGCCGAGAAAACTTGTTGTTTTTAGTACGCTCGCCGACTAAGGCAGTATATGTAGACCCACACAACCTTGTTGATATCCAAGATGGATCCGATCAAGTTCATATTCGAAAAGCCAGTTTGACAGGCCGGATCGCCAGGTGGCAAATGATCTTAACAGAGGATGACATCCAATACACCACTCAGAAAGCTATCAAGAGTAGTGTGTTGGCAGACTATGTTGCCCACCAACCAATGGATGATTATCAATCTATGAGGTTTGAATTTCCTGATGAGGATATAATGTACATTCAGGATTGTAACATCCCAGGTCCAGACGAGGGACCCGACCTAGGATCCAAGTGGTCTTTGGTCTTTGATGGAGCCTCCAACGCATTAGGCAATGGTGTGGTGGATCACTACTCCGGTCACATCATATCCCATTCACACCGAATCGCTTTGATTGCACCAATAACATGGTCGAGTACAGGCCCCGATCTTGGTATCGAGGCGATTGACTTGAGAATTATTCATCTGAAAGTGTACGAAGATTATGCACTTGTGATCTGCCAGATTAACGGGGATTGGGAGACTCGTCACCCAAATCTGATTCCCTATAGAGAGCATGTGATGAAGTTGATTCCTTACTTCGAGGAAATCACCTTCGATCATATCTCGGGAGAAGAGAACAACCTAGCTGATGCTTTCGCCACCCTAGCATCCATGTTCAAAGTCAAATGGGCTAATGAAGCGCCTTCGATAACCATTCAGAGGTTGGATGAGCCAGCCTTTTGTTTTGAGATTGAAGCAGAGAAAGATGGAACCTTGGTTCTACGATGTCAAGCATCGAGACTCAAGAGTATCCTACGGAGGCTTCAGGATGATAAGAAGTTCTTGAGAAGATTCTGGCGAAGTTCTTTCAATAATGGTGTGCTATACCGAGACATCATGACGGATGTTGCTCGATGTGTTGGTAAAGATGAAGTCCAAGATCATCAAGAAATGCATGAGGGCTCATTTGGAACTCATTCTAGTGGGCACACCATGGCTAAAAAGATCTTGCAAGCTAGGTATTATTGGTCAACCATGGAGGTCGATTGCTTTAATCATGCCCGAGTTTGTTACAAATTCCAAGTATATGCTGACAAGGTGCACGTGCCACCGTCGCCTTTGAATGTTTTAACTTCTCCTTGGCCATTTTCTATGTGGGGCATTGATATGATCGAAAGATCGAGCCGACAACATCCAATGGACATCGCTCATTCTCGTTGCAATAGATTACTTCACAAGTGGGTCAAGATCATATGCTAGCGTTACTAAACAGTGGTCGCCGCTTTATCAAGCACAACATCATCTCGCCACGGATTCCCGACAAGATTATCACAAATAATGGGTCAATTCAACAATAAGATGATGAAGGAGCTTGTGAGTCCTTCAAGATCAAGCACCACATCTCCCATACCGCCTAAGATGAACGGCGCTGAAGCGGCTAATAAGAACATTAAAAGATTGTGTAGAAAATGGTAGTAACTATCGGGATTGGCATGAGATGTTGCCTTCGCTTTGCATGGTTACAGACTACCATTCGATTTCAACAGGGCAACTCCATTTTCTTGTTTATGGCATGGAAGCCAGCTTCCAATCAAGTTCAAACTTTTGTTAAGAATTGTGAAAGATGCCGAGCTTGATGAAGACTTAATGGGCAGAACCATTTAGACCACCTATGCCTCATTGATGAGAAACGGTTAGCGTACTATCTGCACGGGCGATTTACCAATGAGAATGAAGAGAGCATTTGACAAAAGAGTGCGACCTCAAAACTACCAACCTGGTGATCTTGTGCTAAAGAGGATAATCCTTCCCCAAGAAGACCCTCGGGGAAAGTGGACACCAAATTACGAAGGGCCATTTGTTGTAAAGAAAGTCTTTCCGGGTGCAGCCATGATGCTCAGAAAATGGACGGAGAAGACTTCCCATTACCCGTGAACGCGGACGTAGTCAAGCGATACTATGCATAGACATGCTTAGTAGATCAATGGTCGCACTCTGTGGCAACATCTCGAGTTACTCCGAAGGGAAGTGATCAAGCCAATCACCTTTTTCGAGAAAAGCGAAGTGATGAGATAGTTGGAGTTATAAGAATGATAGCAGGGTTGAAACCCAATGAGGATTCATTGTCGCAACGCCATGCGTTTTAGTTTGCCTCTTGTTTTACTTTTGCAATTGCCTCATTTCAGGAATTGCTTCCTATTGTACTTGCCTATTTTACAGGCTCACTTTCAATCAATAAAATGAGTTTTTGCTTGTCAATTAATTTCTTGCATTTACTGATTTGTTTGCAAAAGATGTTCAAAGTATTGTGGTAAAATTTTGCATATATAAACATTGTTGGTTTTACCGTGATCAGAAACTTCTGAATATTGCTTTAAGGCTTGAGTGATCTGGATGGCAGACAAACTTGTCACATCATGCCAGGGTCACCCCACTAACATTGTATTGTAGGATGCCCAGTTGCACTAGTATGGAGATGGGTCAGGATTCTACATGACGTTTCCTCAGCTTTGTCCTCATCGGAGTCCTTTCTCTTTCCCAGCATTGTCGTCGTACGGCGTCTATCCCCAACATGGGTCCGTCATATCCTTCCCAGTGGAAACTCCCTAGTGGGTGCCTATTAGAATTTGGAGTGTGCTATTCTCTCTTATCCCCTGCAGAGATGACTATCCCCAACGGGTTCGCCTCTCACAATGCCCCCGATATGGCCAGTGTATCTCGACTTCTCCCCAGTAGAGTTGAGATATGTCTCTCCCGATCTCCCAGAGTGCAAGTGATGGTTGTTGCTTGGCCACCCGCCCAAAGCCTCAGATACCTTGTCCCCAGCCGTGAGCCATGATGGGTAACGTGGAAGATCTTCTCCAAGTATATCCTTTATCCCTGGCCTCGTCTAATCGACAAGTTTTGTGGCATCATTTCCTCAACAAGCTTATCAAGGTGATTCAATTTGCCTTGAGAGATTTTTGGCGTTTCTAATGCTCTAATCCTCGGCCGAGATCCCATTGCAATCATTTTACATATTTTGCAAGCATGCATCATTACATTGGCATCATCCCTAAAAGAGTCATACACTCATAGGTTATGTCGTAAGCAAGCACTTCATCCCCGCTGTTGTGCTTCTTGAACTCTGTGTCTTGGTTTCTTCCCAAGACAATATGTCCATCTCCTTCTTAGTAGTGTTGAGACAACCAGCTCTTAACCTGGTGCAACATGCCTTCAGCTTTTGAAAGCAAGTCGACACTTGTTTTTCCCCGAGTACAAGATTCGAGTCAAGAAAGTCTAATCGACACCTTTAGTCTTTGCATCACGCATCCACCAATCAATGTGGTTAGTCTACTTGGTGTATCTAGTATTTATTTCCACTAGCATGCCGCCCCCGGCATTGTGGGTCTTTGAGAACAAGAATACTCTTGTTTCTCTCCTTCAGAAAGTCTAATCATGTCGTCTTTGCATCACAACCACCCAATCGGGCGAATATGGTTGGCCTAGTTTATGATCTAGTCTTTGCTTCCGCTTGCATGTCGGCCTCCCCGACATTGTGGATTGAATGGGTAGAGGCTAATTCTTCTTCCCGGTCGAAGACACCTGCATCTATTTTCACATAATTCAAAGATTTATTCTCGTGTCTTCTTTGTTGGACCCGCTCCGCTAACATATCTTTCCCTCGCAGACATTGAAATTCGTGAGCATAAATTTCGAGTCCATTTCGGTATTCAATCACCTCATACCTTGTCGCCCGAAGGCACGCCAACCTTACTCTCGTGCTGAGGATGATTGAATAGGGCACCAGACCTCAAAATTTACCCTCTTCTTCAAGGCTTCCTTGGCTTATAATTCCATTGCATAAACATACATGTAATAGCATGCATAACATCTCATGAGGAGTATATCAGTTCCAAGTATTCGAATGGCAACCAAAAAGAATTTACTCATCATTTCTCAATAAAGTGAATTTCGTGTTTTACACTTTGGGCATTCCATAAGGCGATTCTCATTCGCGGGTATTTTCTGTTGATTTTCTAACGACATTCCCTCATTATTATCTAAACTTTCGCTTGAGAGTCGAGAACATATTTTTGCGAGAAAGGCTCTCAAAGGAGTCATTTTCCCTAATAAACGAAGCTGAATTTTAGTGCTGAACCGTGCGTTTTGTCCATTAAAAGGTCTCTATCTCTTAGCTGGAAACTCGGAATTGAGCGAGACTGATTTCTAAAAATCCGTATCGAAGTCCTCTACAACTCTCATTTGCAATACAAGAGCTAATTCCTCACCGATCGGTACCAGAATTTTATTCTCTGAGGTTGATTTTGAGCTGAACTGAGCAATTTTCATCTAATACGCGAAGTTCCAAAGATCATATGTCGCTTGATTTTCATTGAAACGAGACGGGACCGACGCCAAAAGTTCACAAATTTCGTTAGCTTCAGATGTCCCAGAAACACTCGTGTGCAAATTTCGATCAGAAGATCCTCGTCTGAGGCATTTTCCCCACAGAGCGCGAACGAAATTCTGCATGTGTTAGTGGCCCAAAATTGATGCTGAAACTTCAAAAATTCTGATTCCCTTGACCATTCATCGGATCAAGTCAAGATTTTGATTCTCGCAAGCAAAATCGCATTCCGGACACTTTTTGTTTGCATTCCGACTCCGAATTCTGCACGGATTTGGTTGTTTTAGATTAATTACGAAAATTATTCGGATAATCATGATTAGCTTGTTGATTGAGGATCCAAAGCTATAAATAGATTCCTCTTCACAAATCATAACAACACATCATTAGCTTAATTTTTCGCTATAAAAAACACTCCAATTCTTTCAAATTCTCAAAGCACAAAAACTCAAAAGGTTCAAACTTCAACTTTCCCTCCAAGCAACCACCACAGCCGCCACCACTCCGATCACCACCGCTTTCCATGCGCTAAGCGCGACCGCAATTCTTGATTTTTGTTCTTCTAGCTTTTTCTACTTCAATCAATAGCATCCTCTCCTCTTCTCGCACGCATTTGACATGGAAGGATCCGATTCTCTTAATCTTCATCTCAATTTCAAGATCTAAGGATTTCTTCTTCTTCTTCAATTCTCCATTAGATTTCAAGCTTTTCTTCAAGAATTCAAGCTTAATTCAAGATTATCCACAATTCATCGTTGATTCGGTATTTTCTTTAAAGAGCACAAGGAATTCCTCTTCAATTTGACTCAAACTTCAAGTGCAAGTAAGTGTTAGGTTCAAATAAGCACTTATTTTAAGCGGTTTTTTTCTTTTGATTTTATGCTTTTTCTTGAAATTGAATACTGAATTGTATGAAAATTCAATGTAGATCCTAGGTCTTGAACTTGTTCTCTTGAATTTCTTGATTAGAATTGGATTTTTCCGCCTTATGTGTGTCGGAGTGTGGATTTTGGTTCATAGAATGTGCATATGCTTGCATACTTGTTTTCCCCTTGCACATAAGACATGAACTCATACACTTTGCATCATCTATTGCATGTTCATGCATTGGTGATTATTTAGCTTGATCAATTCCATTGGTTCATAGTAATGTGAAGCATAAGTTGCGCTCAAAATGTAGACATCTAGCATTTAGTGCATTGGCATAAACTTGTTGCATGTGCACTCCAAGTGTTCAGGTCAATGCATGACTAAGATTCTTTGGAAGAAAACCTCAAAATTCCATGACTAGCTCGCATCACCATGCATTTGAACATTGGAATTATCATCTTGATTTGCATTCCTTGCATGTTCATGCATTTAACTTGTCATTTGAACATTGAATTATAGTCTTGATTTGCATTCCTTGCATGTTCATGCATTTAACTTGTCATTTGAACATTGGAATTATCATCTTGATTTGCATTCACATGTTCATGCATTTAACTTGTCATATGAACATTGGTTTTATCGATTCGACGGCACTCTTGCATGTTCATGTGTTTAACTTGTCATTTGAACATTGGAATTATCATCTTGATTTGCATTCCTTGCATGCTCATGCATTTAACTTGTCATTTGAACATTGGAATTATCATCTTGATTTGCATTCCTCACATGTTCATGAATATCTACATGTATATGAACATTGGTTTTATCGATTCGATTTGCACTCCTTGCATGTTCATGCATATCTACATGTATATGAACATTGGTTTTCTCGATTGGATTTGCATTCCTCACATGTTCATACATCATTACTTTGACATGAGCATTGGTTTTATCAATTCGATTTGCATTCCTCACATGTTCATACATCTTTACTTTGATATGAACATTGGTTTTATCGATTCGACTTGCATTCCTCACATGTTCATGCATATCTACATGTATATGAACATTGGTTTTATTGATTCGATTTGCATTCCTCACATGTTTACGCACTATTACCTTGATATGAGCATTGGTTTTATCGTTCGATTCGCATTCCGTCCATGCTCATGTAACTCTCATCTATTGCTGGATTATGGCTCAACGATATGGATCGGACTGTTGCATGAAAACATCATAAACAGGTGGTTCGGATCAAAAAATAATTTTTCAGAAAGCAGTTCCGCTTTAGCCTGTCCAGTAGCGCGCAAGCGCCAAATGTTCTAGATTTTGGGTTATAGGTCGCGCTAAAGACAAAAACCAAGCCTTAGCGTCCTCCTCCGTTTAATTTTTCTGATTTTTTCGATTTTGATAATGAAATGTAGTCACCCCAGCTACGCCGGTGCCGCTTGTACCCATTTTCTCGCAGGACATGCGACGATACATGCGGATCGCTTCTCGATACTGCACACTTTTCCTTTATTTTCTTTTGTTTAACTCCCTTCTAGGTTTTGTTAAGTTTGTACACGACCAGTACACTATCGCTTTGTTTTGTTTGCCTTATCCTGCTTCATAGCATTGTCGCCGTATGCGATCGATACATATTCCGCTTGTTTTCATGCTTTGAAAAATTCTCACCGTTGCTCTTATTGTATGGTCAAGACTTGAAGTTTTCCCGAGTATTTCATTAGCTCAAGTGCTCTTCGGATTCTATATATCCGCTCGTAGTTTCTACATTGTTTATTGCATTCTCTCATGCCTTTCCTAGATATCATGAGAAGTAGGGCTTTACGCCTTTTATTTTGCCATGAGAAGTGGGAATAGAGATGCATGATGGGGCTCGTGACGGGAGCATGTTCAGAACCCCTCCGTTTATTTAAAGACCCGCTTAGGGCAATTCTCTTGGACCTGTGTATACTTGTTTGTTTGTCTGCTTTTTCCCCGTGAGCTTGCTTAGATTGGTTCTTTAGCCTAGACATTAGATCCACATCCTTTGTATGTCAACATAGGCGAGATTTGCATCCCAAACCATAGGTCCGAATTTTGCTTTGCTAATTTCTTTTGCATGTTGTGATTAAAACTAAAACTTGTGCTTTTCTTTTTCTTTCATAAACAAAACACTTAATAATGGTTTAAATCCTTTCTCAAGGTAAAAGCAACCAACCAACACAAACTCTCTCTCCTCCTTTGCGCCTTCTTTTGTGTTTAAAATCTTTCACAAGTAAAACACAAAACACACCAAAACAAGTGAGCTGAACTACGACGCCTAACTTTCATTGCTCATGGAATACGTGGCATCTTGTCACGGCTCGATCGAGCAAACTTTGTAAATAGTTCCTTCTTTTCCTATGGTTTCTTATTTTCTTTCTTTTGCATGCATGATTAGCGATTAAGCATAGATATAACACACCCTTTAGTTTGAAATAGAAATGGATACCAAAGAGTACTACGCTGGGTGCTAATTCATTCTCAGAACTAACCCCTTACCTAGATTCTCTCGATTTCACGGTTATAGGACCGAGATTTCTCCCTCACGCTTACTCTCGATGTTTTCCTTTCTCCCTCAGATAAAAGACGCTCGATGGCTTAATTCTATTTGATACCATTTATCTCGTTTGAGGTTCCACTGTTTTCACCAACCCCGAAAAATATAAAACATTTGAGGTAACTTTCAACCTTCTCCATCCGAACCTTCTTTCACCATAGTTGTGCACATTATTAACATGATGCCTACCACAACCTTGAAAGATTCAACTCACCATTTCATGCATTATATGGCAAACAACCCAACTACAAATCTCTCGTAACTTTTGGTTGCTCAAGTTTCCTTACCATGAGGCCCTACAATCAAAGACAAAATATAGATGAGAAGCATGAGTGTGTTTACTATGGATATCACCTAAGCACAAGGGCTATAAATTCCTTAGTGCCAATGGAAAATATATCTCAAAAGATGTCACATTCAATAAGGACAACTTTCCATTCACCACTTTATTTCCTAATGAGTCTCAATATTCAAGCACGAGGCTCCTGCCTATTCAAGGAACTTCCACACTATATGGTGCTATCCACCATTGCTGCTCCCAATACTAAATATACTAGTTCGTGATTCCTCGGTTCCTCCAAATAAGTCAAACTCGCCATCTTGCAAAGATAGCAACTGTTGTCCCACAACGCCTCCTATTTAGCCGCCTCAACCTCATTTGTCTCCAACATCACTCCTCTTTTCTGTAAAACCCTAATCAATATAGACCTTGATCCTCATTTTATCCGTTGCGCATAAGTCCCTCAATTGTCTTTCTTGCCAAAATTCACCATCACCAACTCTATGACTCCCTTTATCCTAAGGATCATGAAAGAACAAACGTGACATGGCTCCACTTTTTCACTAGGTCCTACAACACTGGCCGAGACCTGCACCGATAGCTCCAATGAAAGAGTTGTGCATCAGGATCAACACACTCAACATATCAACACCCTACAAGGTAACTCTCCACCACCAACTCTACATCTCCTCCTAATTCCTCATTGTGTTCTAATGAACTACCATATCTTCCCCGCATTCTCAGAAGTCAATCTTCACAATCTCCTCTATTCATAGCAATCCACTTGTGTCTAATCATGTTCAGAACGAACACCAAATGCTTATTAGAGCCAAAACTAGTCACTCTAAACCAAAAGTCTTTATTGCCCAAACCGAGTCTCAGCATCCAACTATAACCAAGCTCTTCTTCATCCATCATGGGCTCAAGCTATGCAACTTGAATTTGATGCTTTAAAAATAGAATGGATGATTGCAAGACGAAGGGTTGTTTTCTAAGATAACTACCAAAATAAAGGTTGATTGAAATGGGAATCAAAATCCACCCCAAAACATAACCTAGAAAATGAAAAATTATGTTATAAAGCAAAATAGAGAGCACGTCAATGCGTAGGCGCTGCTGAGCGCCATCGATATTTACAAACTAAATAGACCTAAATGTCGCCGCCAAGAAGAGCCCACTCAACACCTCTTAACCTAAATTCTCGCATCACATATAGTAAAAAAATACCTACAAAATACATTAAAACTAGTTAAAAGGTACAATATGTACACAAGACACAATAAAACGTGATTTACAACAAAGTTGGGTTATTCAACGATTATTAATAAATAAGAAGATAAGTGCCACAAAACATATATACAAAATAATCCATTTTGGCACTTACCAATAACCGCTATCCTGCTCAAGACCCCCACCGCCATCATCTCATAGTAGGCCCCGCCCATCGACGGACAATCCCAAAGTATGAACCGGAAAGGCATCCGGCCCTTATCCCGACTTCCTTCACATATTCATATCACCTTTACCTATAATCCTTTCCATGCAAAGGTCCTCTCGCCTAAGTAGTTCAATTTGCACGCGGCATGTTTTTTTCGATTTCGCCACCTAAAGAGCGGCCTTGTATGAATTCTCCTGAATGCGCGCTTTTTATCACTTCTTGAAGCATTTTCTGAAATGAAATATTAGAAAACCTCTCCATAACCATATTAAGAGTATTAACCTAATCTCAAACATTACTACACTTACTAGCACATTTTTCCTCGTTGTCTTCGCATGTAATCATCATTGTCCATATGGAGTATTTTGATATTAATGTACCTAATAACAACCTTCACACAATTCTTGTGTTTTTCGTGAATCATCATTTTCACAGCTCCGATAATCCATCATCATCCGCTTCCCAGCCCTACTCCCGTAGCTTATGCTTCAACCACCATAAGAGATTTACCTTCATCGACCGCCACGCTGATGAATTTCTGGGGGCCATCAAAATCAAATATCTTGCACAAATATCATGATAATAACAACCCCATAGATAATGTTAACTAAAAACATTCAATACATCTACACACGATCATAACTCAAGAGCAAACACATGCAAACCAACCTCGAAACAAAGAATTTCTCCTTCGTGTGATGTTGTCTGCTTTTTCTTCTTCTACGCCTTGAATACAAAACATTTCTTCTTCAACAGTTCCTTATACCAAGCAAATTTACCTTATTTATTTTCCTCCTACATCGGGTTTGGCTATTCGCTTAGGGTTTACTATTTGAACCCAACTATTTTTTAGTTCTAATATAGGCTCAAATGTTTTCTCATTATACCCTACCGCTTTTGTATATGTGAACCCTTATTTATTAGACTTGGGGTGTGGGCATCCTTCACTTTAATTTTAAGACTCCTATGGTTTATATATCAAGTAATCCTTAAATATTATTCTCGCAACACGATTACATTTACCATCGTAAAAAATATAATACATATATTGCCCTACTATCAAAATGTATGATATGGGACATGTAAAATCATTAACAATATTTGTGACATGTGATTTTTATTATATAACAATATTATAATGCATCACTATATTACAATACATATTCACAGTGATTGAATTCCATTCAAATATACCAAAACACTTTAATTCATTTACTACTACTATATTTACAATACAACATTGTTTTCCAAATTACAGACTATACATTGCAACACATCCTAATTCATACCATCATAAAGATATGACAATTATAACCTTTGCAAATTATTAAAATATCAAAAATCTTCTTCAAACTTGTGCAACTTGTCCTCATCCACACTTCCACCCCATAACCACTCTGGATTTCTTCGACGTGTTAACTGGAAATTTCTAGTCATGCTGAGGACACTAATTAAAGGAAAATATCCCTACAAGTTAAGGGTTGATTCTAAAAAATATAGCTTATTTGGGAAAACTTTATAAAGCTTAGAAATATCGAAAATATAGGTCGATCGAGAAAGTGAACTAGAGGATCAATTAAATCACCAAGCAACATGTAAGAAATAAACACAAGATAAACATGTTCAAGATAAACCACATCAACTAGATGGGTAAAGAAATATTGTCGATTCGACTATTATGGGTCGGGCTCAAGCCGAAGTTTGGTCAAAGGTAGATGTTGTCGAAGACATAGGCCAAGGTACTTAGGGAATATTGTGCTTCCTAAGGTATATCAAACCAAGTAGTTAATCCATTTGAAATCATGAAGCGAGAAAGAGTCAAAGTCTCAAGATCGTATGTTACTCAAGAGGTCGTGGTTGCAAAGCTCTAAATGAGTGGCTAAATCGTGTGTAGCAGCTTTTATCTTAGTTTGAATTTCGTCCGCTGATTACTCTCACATACCTTGTAAAGTACTATAAATAAGTCTACCATTATAATTTTAGGTGTGTTCACTTGTATTCTCAAATTTAACCAAAACTCGCCTAATTCCACGCTTAAAGGAAGAAAGAGTCATTGAGCTTTATATGTACGTGAATCACCATCTTTACTTTCAATGCAATCAATTTATGTTTAAGTTTTCTTTATTATTTTGTTTACTCCGCTTCATTTCAACAACTTTTTATTAAACACTTCAACTTCAATTATTGGTCACGAGTCACCAATTAGTGATTAGTCGAGTCTTGTTTATCCAAATACCGTCGGTTAGACAAGGGTCGAAATTTCGTGTGGAAAACATTAGATTCTTTTGTCTCAAAGTTTCTATCAAGGTCTATTTATAGAGAATTAGTATAATATACCAAATCTTAGCATGTGTCTTACGATAAACCGGGTCATCTGCAAGTGACCCTTAGTTTTAGGACCTAGGAGGACCAAAGGATGTTTACCATTTTCCACAAGAAAAATTGGCACACACCGGGACCATGTGCTACGGTTAGAATTTGTCACTAGAGTTAGAAGTGCATGAACTTAGAAGTGAGAATTCAAAGAATAAGAAACCACCTACTAGGAAATGTATACCTATGATGACAAACACTACTCCCGTGTCGAATGCGGAAGAAGTTCCATCACGAACGATGGGTATTGTCGATCGTAATACCGTGAACTCACTTTAAGATTTTTGTATCGCAAATGTTGCGATAGCAAGGGTCGCCATCGACTTTTTTATCCAATTAAGGAAGGTGAAAAGAATGAAAAGACCTTCGTTAGATTCGAGTAAGGAGAAGGTTATGAAAAGGGAAGGTATTAGCACTCTTTCCATCCGTAGTTATCACGGGCTCTTAGTTGCTTTTTAGCTCACTTTAAAATTGCTTTCTGGTGTTTGAAAGATGTTTTGAAAAGGAATTTCGCTTTGACTTTGTAATGATTCATGTAGGAATGTATACAAAGTGTTCAAAATGTTTCATTTTGAAAGAGTTTAAACTTTGACAAAAGTGTGGTGTGAAAAGTATTTTGAGAGCAAGCAACTAAAAGTCTTATTACCTACCAGAATGGTCATTTTCGTGTTATTTTGTTTCCTTAGAATAGCTATCCATACCATTAGCTTGGTAGGTAGCCCTATTCTGGATGTAGGAGGGACATCTCAGTGACATCGGATGTCATGAAGGCAACTCAGAGGAAGTATCCAGCACATTCAAGGGACGATCATCACTTTCGTAGGCAACAATCGAGGGTCAAGACCATGTATTCGTGAGGCTACATCGTGGGTCTATGATATTCATATCGGCGACTATGATGATTTGTTTTGAAGGCAACAAGGCAGGATACCTCTACGCTCGAGGACTCTACCATTTGTATTCTGAAGGCAACGAGAGAATTACCCAAGGGTGCATGTGTGAAAGAGTGTGTCAATTCGTATATGTTATCCGAAATTATGAGGATCTATGTTCAATTTTATCTTGCCATACACGCCTAGTTACTAGCGCTTTATAGGGTGCGAAAGTAAATCAATAAAATAGTGCGGAGATAAAGTCCCACGCTATTACATGACTCTGGGGCGCTATAATAGAGTGCGTAAAGTAAAAGTCCTAATTAAACTATTACATCCCATATAGCTACATAATTTGAAAAGGAAAGCGAGAAAGATAGTCCGAACGCTACAACTGTGGGGAATGTATACATAATCTGAAAACAAGAGAAAATTGCATAAGAGAAAATGTTGGTAAAAATAGGTTTTTGAATGGAGAAAAAGATTTTAGGTTAGTAATGACAATTAGATGATAAGATAATTTGTTTGGTAATTTTCTGATTGTTTTTATAATTAAAAGCAATTAAAAGCCAAATTGATGATTAATTAACAATTAAATAAAATATGCATGCAAAAATATTGATTTTAATGTCAAAATTAAATAAGTATTTATCCGATTAAATGCAAAAGAAAATATTTTTGGTGATTTTAAATGCATGAAAAATGTTTAAAGATAAATTAAATTAGCATGAAAATATTAAAATAAGAAAATAGAAAAAGATGTTAGTTTGCAAACCGAAAGAAGTTGCCTTGCCGTGATTCAACCCATGCCCTCCGAGGAAATCCATCAACACGCTACAATCGAGCTAGGTCATTGGTGTTTGAATCTGAATGTTGGATTATAAGTGTAAAACCCACAAGATTTGGAAATTCAACACATGACAAATACAAGGCTGGCCCCTGGATTTATGAATGATAATCGAACGAGCCATGATGCCACGCCACCACGCGCGGAGTCAAGATTGTTAACGACGCCGGAGTTCTAGCTCTTACCGCCTTTCTTCGACCAAAAATTTTCCAAACCCGCAAAATACGCAAAATAAAGAACAAAGAGGGACCCTACCCCTAAATCGAGGGTTAACATGATGGTGGTGTCCGCTGTCTCGAAAACGCCTCGTATCAACCGGTTCAAGTGAACAGCCCCAAATGCCCCAACAATGGTGGTTTATGTTTTCTACGCCTAAGCTTGTACGAGATGCATCATTCATGATCTAATGATTGTCTTGAAACCATACAAACAAACAAAATGATTAATAGTGCATGAAATAAGAAAATCAATTTCAAGAAAATTACCAAACCGTGAGAGCTGTGAGCACGATCCGATGTTTCAACTGTAAAGGTCGAACGTCATTGGATGTCTGTGAAGGCAATGGAGTGATTGAAACCTTGAAACCGGGTTGAAAGTGGAATTCGAAAATCACAACTTTGTGAAAAAATGAGAAAAGTAGGGTTTGCAAGGCTAGGGTTTCGCCCTTTGTCTTTGTCAATGTGTGGTATTTATAGAGTGTAATATTGAAGCAAAAAGAAAGAAAAAGATATGCCATTGAATGCAAAATAATTTCTTTCAAATCAAATCAAATCTTTTGAAAATTTGATTTTTCCTTCCATGCATGAGCTAGCACGAAATTGGTATGTTTTGTGGGCTTCCTTGATCCTCAAGCTTGATAAAAATCCAACCCAACTTAAATTATACCTTGTTTTCATATTTTATTTAATTTAATCTTGAATTAAATGCTAAATTCAAAATAAATCAAAAAATAAGAGGTCTTGAAAGGCATCAAGTCATAAATAATATTATGATCAAGTTTGATCATAAAATTATAGGCCCATTTGAAAAAATTGATTTTGTCGATATTTTCTCAGGCAATTCTTCAAAATGCCCAACTTGTGTAAGGTGTATTTTGCTCACTTTTAACATTTTTAGTGTTCTTGGACTTTTAGAAAGCCCTAGATGTCCTCTAAACAACCTCTTTGGTTTCATCTCAATTGAGTTTCCATGCTCAATAACACTTCACAAAAGTTGACTTTTGTTGACTTTGAAAAGACCAGAATGTTTTGATCCATATCTTAAAAATGAAGCATTTTCACCATGCTTGAGAGATATGAAGTTGTAGAGAATTGAATTATCTTCAAAATGAGAGGTGGTGGAAAATTTTGATAAAGTATGAGGAAGTTATGCTCAATCAAAGTTCGCTGACTTTTCCTCAAAAACCCTAATTGGAAAGTTTGACTTTGATCAAATCTTCGAGTTTTCTTGATGAATCATGATCAACCCTTGATCAAATGATGAATTTCACTTAAAAATATGGATGTTGATCAAAAATCATGAAGTTTGACTGTATGTTTACCATAGTTGACTTTTGTCCAATACAACCGATTTTCAACCATCTGAGTAATTGTCTGAGGAAACTTGACTTGTAAGGCTTGAAACTTGACATGGAGATTCTTTGAAGCATATGATGAGGCATGATGATCACTGGAGATGTTGGAAACCCATCTTGATTCGAGAATTGCCAAACCCTAGTTTGGGTCTGATTGTCTCAGAGAGGGTTTGTCCGATCAACCCTGAGGAATCTTCGAGCATGGATATGAGAAATGTCTGAAGAATAGGAGGGAAAATTTTGGGTATGACACCGACCCAAATGTTTCACAACTTGAGTCATTTCCTCCATTAAGCAAAGACAACTGCCTCTGGACGACTCAAGCAAAGATTTCCCTATTCCTGTACATCACAGTCCAGTGGGTCTGTAGGCCACGAGCTCCATTCCAACACAACGATACCGATTGGTACTACTACGGATCCCCTTATGGAATGTCATATTCTTTAATGATAGGATATCAATCGACCAAGTGCGCTAGTGAGACCGAGCAGTACAAACACAAATGCTCCTTTGCAAGGATTTGCAATAGGAAATAGGCAATGCTCACAAGAATATCTAAACACTACCTTTGTGGCGTGTTGGGAAGAATGGATGATAGCAACCATAAGTTGGTTAATATATTAACTAACTAAATGGGTAATGTGTTTAACCCCATAGTACAAGAATTAGTTGAGACCAATAGAAGTCCGCTAAAAGAAACCGATAGGTGATCGCACAACCAACATGTCAGTGTTACTCCTTGCTCCCCCAAATGGCTGCCCAGCCACCGTCTCGACAACCCATACCTGCTCATGGGACATGGGGAAATAGAAGAAGAAATCGTACTAGGTTCAAGTCTAACGCCTCAAAGAAATGTCGCTGTTTATCCACCTAAGGTTTTGGCTCAGACAAGAGGATGACCAACTCCTTGACAAAATTCAATGGAGGAATTAGTGTCAAAATAACTTAACCAATATTGTTGAGAGAATTATGGTCCCAAATGGTATGAATACAATGCCAAGGCCAACGATTCTCCCCATTTTCAAGGTATATTTTGCTGCATCAAACCCTGTGAGGATGGAAAATTCCTAAGTACACCAAATTGGGGAGAACGGTGAGTCGACTTGAACCTATCGCCAGACACCGACCGAGTGTGACATGGCAAATAATGAAGGCCTGAGGGTGAAACATTTCCCTTCATCACTCACTAAAGCAACCTTTATATCGTTTACTACCCTACCCCTGATTCTATGGATTCATGGTCGAAGTTAGAAAAACTTTTTCATGAAGAGTTTTATAAGGGGAATTCCAAAATTAGTTTGGTCGAATTGTCAAGCATTAAGAGAAAATTTGCTGAAACCATAGACGACTATTTGAACAGGTTTAGATCCCTAAAAGCAAGGTACTTTACCCAAGTACCTGAACATGAACTTGTTCAAATGGTCGGAGGTTTGGACTACTCCATTAGGATGAAAATAGATCCAACCTTCGCAAAAGCATGTCACAATTGGATGATAGTGTTCGACACCTCGAGCGCCTTCACTTAAAAAGTTAGACACACTAAGGCTAAGAAAGAAAGAGAAGGTAGCTTATGTCAACTATGATGATACATATCCCATATATATGAAGTCGACACATGTCGCTTAATCGAGGTATGTAGATGTGGTCGAATTAAAATCGTGGCCTTCATATGAATGTAAATCATTATTTCCGCCAAAGGAAAAATCCCTTCATTTAAAAACTAGTTCGAAAACTCCCGAAAAACTTATACCTTCGATGTTAGCAAATGCTAGAAGATTTTTGATTTATTAGTTAAAGATGGTCAAATTCTAGTACCCCCAAATGCTTAATTACCACCATTAGAACAAAGACAAAATGAGGTTTTTGCAAATATCATAATTATCTGGTCACACAACCTCTCAATGTTTTCGTGGATCTAGTTCAAAATCACCCAAAAGGGTCGCTGAAGTTTTCTCCAGAAATGTAAGATTGATACCAACCCTTTAAGGCAAGAATGTACCTGCTTGTTGAGCTCGTCGACATCAACATGGCCGCATCAATCGAGGTGCCCGACAATACCATGCTTGAGGAAAGACGATCGAAAAGTCCAAACGCTAAGCTAACCGACGCTCACCTAAGAGACAAAGTGAAGACCCGCTGGTTTTATTTATCACAGAAGAGTAAGGGTGCTCAAGTCGCTTCATGCCCCCAAATGCGCCGCTTTTAATTGATGAGTCGTCACAGAATTTCCAAAAGCTATAGTTGAGAGGAAGGGCCTAGGGAAAAAAAGGGATCCTAGTCACATCTCGACAGGCTAAAGACCTTGTTCTATCGGCAAATGCACCAAATGGGACTGGATTAAGCCCCAAATGGTCGCGTCAGTCATCATATGGAGCTAGTGCTATGAGGATGCGAAAGGAAATGCCCCCATGAGCTATCGACTGGAAGTGCGTTCTGAAAAGAAAAGCCATGTGTCTGAAAACTACATGGGCAAAAATCCTATGAGTCGAACTCAGTGGTGGCGATTCCAGAGAAAGAAGCAGGCTGAAAGACAAGTCGTTGTTGCTGCTAAGAAAATTGTTGTCGTTAAAGGTAAGAATCCATGACAATACAAGGAAAAGGTCGACTCAGCTGTCAAGCAACAGATTAAAGAACTTGTCAACAAACTAGTCCATAATGGTTCCAACGAGGCAACTGACGATTTTGCCTCTGATTCAGAAGAGAGCCTCGATATCCTAGTCAATGTTGTGTCTATACTCCCAAAGGAGTATAATATCCCGACTGAGGTGGAAAATGCTGATGATGTTGATACTGCTGAGATGGCTTTACACAAGCCAACCTACATTTGTAATGAACAATGACTCTACGAGAGATAAGATGCTCTTTTTGAGAGGCTCGACATGGCATGTGGAGCAATCAAGCCTTTACAAAGTGTTAGTGGATCGTGGTGCTGGCTACCAATATAATACATTATATATTGAAGAAAATCGGTAAGTTCGACATCGATATAAGATCTTACAATGTGGTTCGCTTGATCACTTGAGAGAACAAAACTACCATGGGGGTGATTCGTAGACATCACGGTCGGCTCACCACTAGGCCGACAATATTCATGGTTATTCAAGGAAGGGCAAGTTACAATTGGTTGCAGGCGAGAACGGCTAATGGAATTGGCATTATGCCATCTTCCATGCATCAACATCTAATAATTTGGCGAGAGTGACCATAGTGGAGAATATCGAGGCCGCCAAGGTTACTTCATGGAGGATATTAATAATGTCGCCAAAATCTCCGATGAAGTCATTATCTTGCTCCTCGTCAATTAATGAGGAAATGTATGCTAACCTAAACGAGGCATTCGCTTTTGAAACTACACGAAACCCACGGTTTTGTTTGGGACGCCGAACTCGAAGATCCTTACATTGATAAAATACATCGGTAAAATAACATTCATCAATAAAATAATATAAAACACAAATAACCAAAAAATTCGATTAAATAAAATATGGACAAAATCGGCCACATAACTCCTCGACTTTCCTGTGGCAACAATCATTTTAATTTGACAGTATGGTACTGCACGCTGTCATACCCTGTAATTTGCCCTCCTATTCCTCAAGACATTTCGATATCCATACCAAGGATTTCTCAAGGTCGACTGCACAAACCCTCTCCTACAATCAACCCAAACTAGGTTTGGCCATCCTCGCATCAAGATGGACTTCCAACACTTCCAAGGGCCATCATACCTCATCATATGCTTCAAAGAATCTCCATGTCAAGTTTCAAGCCTTCATGTCAAATTTCTTCAAACAATTGCTCGATGGTCAAAATCATCAGATGGACAAAAAGTCAATCGGTCAACATATAGTCAAACTTCATAATTTTTGGTCAACATCCATATTTTGAGGTGACATTCATCATTTGGTCAAGGGTTGATCATGATTCATCAAGAAGACTCAAGATTTGATCAAAAGTCAAACTTCCAAATTAGGGTTTTTGAGGGAAAAGTCAATGTAACTTTGACCAGCATCTTTTCATACTTTATCATAAATTTTCCCACAATGCTCATTTTGAAGAGAATTCAATTTCTACAACTTCATGCCTCACAAGTTTGGTCAAAATGCTTCATTTGGAAACATATGGATCAAATTATTGTGTCCTTTTCAAAGTCAACAAAAAGTCAACTTTTGTAAAGAAGTGTTATTGAGCATGGAAAATCCAATTGACATGAAACCAAAGAGGTTGTTTAAAGGATATCTAGTGCTTTCCAAAAAGTCCAAGAACACCCAAAATGGTAAAATTGAGCAAGATACACCTTGCACAAGTGGGCATTTTTGAATATGTGCACAAAGAGGAATACTGACAAAAATCCAATTTTTCCAAATGGTTTATAATTTTATGATCCAAACTTGATCATAATATTATTTATGTCCTCTTGATGCTCCTTGCCACGACCTTTACCTATTTTCTTGATTTATTTTTGAATTTAAAAGCATTTAATTCAAATTTAAATTAAATAAAATATGAAAACAAGGTATAAAACAAGTTGGGTTGATTTCTATCAAACTCGAGGACCAAGGAAGCCCACAAGACATGCCAATTTCGTAAACTCATGCAGGAAGAGAAAATCAAATTTTGGAAAGATTTGATGGAAATTAACAAGAAAATATTTTTGCATTCAAAGCCATATCTTTTTCATTCTTTTTGCTCCAACTCTGTTTCATAAATACCTAATGCATTCATAAGACAAAAGGATCTAAACCCTAGCCCTGAAGCAACCCTAATTTTCTCAAAATTTCTCAAAGTTGCAAAATTTAAATTTGTTTTCAAAGAGTTTCAAGGTGTTTCAAGCATTCCATCGTGTTCTCGAACATCCCAGCAATCGATCCATACCTCATACCGTTGAAGTTTCCGTATCTTGTATATACGCTC
>CM038794.1:92396878-92747425 GCA_021764765.1 Vicia sativa | reverse complement strand
AAGTTTTCAATTGAAACTAACATCACACGTTGAACTCCATTATTATGAGACTGAGAAGTCACGGTACTCTTTGTCCATTTATTTCCGTATTTTGAGGTTTGGAGATTTGGATGATGGGAGAGAATCTGGGCTAGAGCTCCGTTGTATTGGAGATGTTGAGCCGTGAAGACATGGCGTGGCACAATCCAGCTTCCTGATTCGCTCCTTCGTTCCACCTGGGGTCCACCCACGGCTGATTGGGTTTGAATTCAAATCAGGGACACGCGTACAATTATAAGCCATTGGTTTTGTTTCCGGACACAAAGACCACGTTGGCCCGTGGTTAGAGCATTAGGCGTAGAAGATGCTCTCAAGGTCATGAGTTCGACCCCTTGCCGGGGCGGGTTTCCTTTTCTTTTTACAAAACTTAACATATTTTCTATTTTTCTATTTTTATTTCCTTTTAATATTTCCATCCATTTTAATTTAACTTTAAATAATTTTTGTCATGCATTAAAAAACACCAAAAATATTTTTCTTTTTGCATTATTTTCAGAAAATGTTTATTTAATTTACAAAATTAAAAATATTATTTTTGCATGCATATTTAATTTAATTTCTATTTTATCATTTAAATCACTTTTAATTGATTTTTAATTATTAAAATAACTCCAAAAAATCCCAAAAAATTATTTTAGCATATTAATGTTATTTCCAGCATGAAATATTTTTCTCATTCAAATATTATTATTTTTACTAACATTTTCCTCTTATTCGATTTTCTCGTTTTTTCTGATTTTCCATTTGTTCACAGGTTGTCTCGTTTCGGACAATTTTTTATCGTTTTCTTTTCATATTATGTAATTGCCTATGGGATGTAATAGTTTAATTAGAACTTTTATTTTCCGCACTTTTCAATTATGTATACGCCTAAAGCCATGTAATAGCGTAGGTTTATCTTTCGCATTTACCTTCATGATTTAATTTCGCCTATAAATTGTTAGTAATTAGCGTGTATGATTAAAATTGGACATAGCTCACTCTTAACTTCAAGATAACATGTATGAAATCAACACTCTTTCACACATGCCAAGGGTAATTCTCTCTAGTTGCCTTACGAATACAAATGGTCAGAGTCCCTCGAGCGTGGGGTATTCTGCCGTTGCCTTCAAAACAAATCATCATAGTCCTTGATACAAGATCGTAGACCCAGCGACGTAAGCCTCTGAATACATGATCTTGACCCTCGATTATCGCCTCACGAAAATGATAGTCCCTTCAAATGTGCTAGGATACTTCCTGCAAGTTGCTTTCTATGACCATCAGGTGTCCTTTGAATGTCCGTACATCCAATGGCGAATGGGTTACCTACCAACTAATGGTATGGATAGCACTATTCTAAGGAGCGTAAAATCTGAAAGCGACCAATTACGAGTGGTAATAAGACTTTTAGTTGCTTGCTATCAAAATACTTTTCACCTCACACTTTTGTCAAAGTTCAAACTCTTTCAAAACAAAAACATTTCAACACTTTGTATACATTCCTACATGAATCATTACAAAGTCAAGCAAAATGCCTTTTCAAATTTTTTGTCAAACACAGAAAGCACAATTTTAAAGAGATCTAAGACCACTAAGAGCAGTAGATAACTACGGATGGAAAAGTGCTAATACCTTCCCTTTTCATAACCTTCTCACTACTCGAGAATCTGAGAGGTCTTTACGGGCTTTTACCCCCTTATTTGGATAAAAGAAAAGTTGGTGGCGACTCTTGCTATCCGCACATTTGCGATACAAAAACCTACAAAGTCAGTTCACCGTGTTACACTATGTCACAGGAAATTTTAAACCCATTCACTCGTGTCCCTCATCAGACCAACTGTACCAAGATTGGCTATCTAAGGTAGAAAATAAGAAATCCTAGGAATGGGAAAACCTAGGCATTTTGAATCTTATTCGAATGTCAAAACTAGGATTTAGCTATAACCCAACCTTTCTTGTGAGCATCTTTGTATTTTTGGGATAATACCTATAATAGTTTTCACCTTCCCTGTGGGATGATAACACCCACCTTCTTCGACATTGCTGCCATCACTAGACTTTCCGCTATTGGGGAAGCTTTTGATCCAAATGAGGATCGAACAACCTAAATGATTTTGATGTCAAGAATGCTAGCTTTTCAAAATACATCAATCTCTATCATTCTACTGAAGAAGAAGTCTCTAATATTGAACACATAGCTTTTCTGGCTTTATGGCTATCAAAATATGTTTTATGCAGCATATCCCTACAAGTTGCTAGCAGATTTATTACCCTTGCGAATCACCTTCACCATGGTCGAAGGGTGTGTATAAGTGAACTGTTGCTAGCAAGTCTATATGAAAGTATAGGCGTTGTAGTTTCAAAATTGAAAACCTACGAAGCTGGCACTAATTTACTTCTTAATGGCCCCTTTTGGCTACTTCAACTTTGGTTGAATGCCACGTTCGAACCATCTCTCTCAACTTATGGGGTAATCAACGAAGAGCACCATGATGTTGTAAATCGAAGCATTGAGGGTACTAGGATGCTGAAACTAACCCCAAATGATGAAAGAGAAAAGTTGAGAACATGCTTCATCAATTATATGATGATTTTCTCAAAAAGGCATAGGTTTGATCCTTCAATGGCTTCTTTTGCTACTTGAAGCTGTGGTCAAAATTGGTTGACTATGCCCCTCGAAGAAGCTATTGAAGAAGAAGTAATTAGAGACATCTGGTGTGCCTTTTTGAACCCCAGACTTATAGTCTCTAGAATTACACCCGTGAAAAGTCAAGTGTGCATCCTTGCTTACCAGCCTAATTTCGTAGCCCGTCAATTCAAACTATGCCAAATTTTTCCTGAGCCTCTCTTTAATAGGAAAAGGGAAATATGTATAGCAGGAGTAACTTACTCTTTCAAGGAAGTTAAAACTCGCCAGCAACGCTATGCTGGCTTTGCTGAATTTTCATTGATCTCTTTCAATCCCTCTTTTTACATGACAAAAGACTTTTACAATTGGTGGATGGCTTATTATTCGAATAATATGTTCAACACCCTCCAAATCCAACAACATCTGACGACAGTTTTTTCCCTTGTGCAGGAGCATGTTAAAAAAGGTAGATTTACTCATGTCAAAGAAATTCGAGCGTTCCAAAAATATTTCGGAACTGTCTATAATCCCATGAACCTGCATCAAACTATTTTCGAAGCAACACAAACCTTGGAGGAAAAACTTAAAAAACAACTTTCGAAAATTCAATTTTCTCCTTATGTAAAACCTGAAAATAGGTATAGGTGGGCTTTTAAACATCAACCACCAAGGTTTCCTAACCTACCTACTTCAGAGTTGGCTTTGGCCTTTTTTCCTCTATATCCTTGGTGGTTTGTTGTGGAAACACTTTTCATAGATATGAAAATGATGCCAAAAATCCTGCCCAAAGGGTAGTGTGGGCTAAGTGTGATTTAGATAGTTTCAGGGGGCACCTTCGCTATGACTTGTCAGCAATGTCTATTACGTCTCAAGACCACAGAGGTACGGAACTGAAGAAATTCGAAATTCCTTTATCCCTTCTTATCTTTCGTTTTAACCTTGATCGTTTCATATTTCTTTCAGCTGTTGATCTGAAAACGTTCAAGAAGGAAAAAGTTGTCCTCAAGACAAGCTCAACTTCCACTTCAAAACCAAAAACTGCCACAACTGAACACCCTCCACCTAACCAAGAAGATAACTCCCCAAAAAAGAAGAAGACCAAAAAGGTAATACTTCATTTTACTCTTTTTTCCTTTTCGAAGACTTTTTCTAACTGATTAATCATCTCTGTTAGTGTTTTTAAGTTGGCATTATGTTTGGTAAAACTAGGCTTTAGCAATGTCATGATGGATGTCATGACATTCAGAGATTGAAGATAAATCCTACCTGCTAAGGATGTTAAAAGACAGCTCAGAACTGGAAGCTAAAGCTGTGCTGGAAATTCTGCAGAAAACAGTCTGATGTCATAACAGATGTTATGACATTCAGTGTGACATTCTGTTCTGCAGAATCTGTTTTTCCTGAGACTTTTCAGGAAGTTTGTTGAGCTGCTAAATTGTGTTTTTCTGTTATTAGAAAGCATGCTCACGTGGCTGCTAGGTTAATCTTAATTAAACCTAAATTGGTTGTTGAAAAGACCATGTTTTTAGGATTAAATTAAGTGAACCCTAGCTATCTTTATGGAAGCCCAAAACTGAAGTTTCAGGACTGCTTCTATAAAAGGAATTCAACCCTTATACTGCTGCTGCGCCTCTGGAATTTATTGAAGATATAGCAGGTTGTTATATGTGTACTGTTAGGAGAGTTAACAGTTGTATTGTGTAATTCTAGTATCTCTTGTGAGCCAAGCAACTATCAATTGATTAGTGCCTTGGACTAGGATTTGTTTGTAAGGGTAGTTTATCACTCAAAGCTGTGAAGCACGAGTGTTTGTCTCTTGATTGAAAGCTTTGAAGCAAGATCAAGATAGTTTATTGAAGTGTGTCTTCACAATTCAATTATTCAATAGGTTGATATCACTGCTGTGATTGAGGGGGAGTGAGTAGGAACTCATATCTAAGTAGGACTTAGGTAAAAGGGTCATTGGGTAGTGATTAAGTGAGAAGGCTGTCAACTAGTGTGTTGGCTGTAGGGTCTTCGAATTGATACTGCTAATAGTGAACTTTCTCCCTGGCTTGGTAGCCCCCAGATGTAGGTTTGTTGAACCGAACTGGGTGAACAACTTATTGTGTTATTTACTGCTTTCTGTATTTACTGTGTGAATTGCTAACATAGTGTCAGATACTGTGTCATAACATTCTCTGTGACATCAAGTATCTGCTGCCAGGAATTTCAATCTCTTTTCGCATGTTCAGACGAGTGGATTACCTCCTAAATCTCCTAAAAAGTGAAAACACGAAGGTGACCATTCTGATGATGAATCAGAAAGGAGTGAAGACGCTTCTCTACTCAAATTAAAGAAACAGAAGAAAGCCAAGAAATATGGAAAAGGTTCCCAACCTACTAGTCTATCTAGTAGCAAAATAAAAGTAGATGCTCTCAAATTGAAATCCAAAGTACCTTCGAAATCACAATCTTAAAAAAACGTGGTTTTAGAGCTTATTGGAAGCAATGCATCCTCTGACAATCAAAAGGTAAGTTCACTTAATACTTTTGAAATTATGCCTATGTGAATTTTCCTTATTCTAACCATTCATTCATATGCAAAGTTTCCATTTCGTTCCCTCTGATCCTCCCGCCCCTCAGAGCCAAACCTCAAAACCTGCCACTTCTTCTCCACTAGGAGGCTTTAGCGGGGCTGCCCTAAACAAAGGCTCATCTACTGCTGCAACTCCTGCTGGGACTATCGAAGTTCCAGATCAACAAGAAACTTCGCCTCCTTCGAAAGAAGTTCCCGCAACTGGCGAACCAAGTGTAGTGCTCGAAACTCCTGTCATTGAGATTCTTAGTGACTTCTCTCCCAGAAGGGTTCACTTTGCTAACCAATCAGAGGAGGAAAGTGAGGCACATACTATGAGCCACTACTTCGCAGAAGGCGAAGAGGACGAAGTGATGCAAGGAGGAAGTAGATATTCCCGTACTTGCTGGAGCCTGCTCAACAAGAAACCAAGACCTCCCATCTTTGAGTGAAGAGCAGAAAAAAGAACTGAAAAGAATCAATCCCTTGAAGTATCTAAAATTAATGCTAGCACAACGGGATTCTTCTTTCGGCCGAAACTAGTCTGAGGGTTCGAGCTAAACCAAAGATAATGCTCCTCTTACTTCTGTTGACCAACTTATTCAACAAGTAAAGAAGACTATCTTCGAGGCTGATATTTTCACTCTTCTGAAAGAATATGTCACAACCTATTATTCTATGAAGAAGTTGCTCACTCAGATTGATCTCAGCATCTACCTTCTGAAGTGAGCGAAACTATATATGATATGCAAATTTTGCTCAACGAAGTTAGCAGTGAATATAATAGGGAAAATGAAATTGATGCCAAGATTCGAACCAAGCAGAAGGATTTATCTGAAGCTTATGACCAAACTTCAAAGTTTTCTAAAGAAGCCGAAGCGTTAGAGCGCACCCAAATTTAAACTAAAGATAAGAATGATGTTCTGGCTCGATCGATCTTGTTCTGGGAGTCCCAAATTGAAGAGATTTAGAAGAAAATTGAGGGCGCTCAAAATGAGCAAGCAGCCCTGAAGATTGTCGATGATAAAGAGCTTGAAACTCTTGTTTCAAAAAGTCTTCAGCAAATGGAGGTGGCTGAACGAATTAGCGAGGAGATTAAGGCGCTCGAAGGTGTCAGATATTCTAACTAATGCAAGATCAATTTATGTTAGAGCAAGTTTACTAAGTTGAACAGAAATGCTCCTTTTTAGTTTTTTGAGTATATCCTCTTAATTCCCTTTGTTTACAGGGATTCTTGCTTCGTATTTTTGTAATTCGAACAAATCCATTTTGGCATTTATTTTTTATAGTACCATTTTGGCTTTTAATCCATGGGTAATATAACTTTCCAAACCAAATCATTAGTTGAAAACAACTTACTTTTAACTCTTTTGTTGTATGCTCTGGCTACTCTCTCTTTTTGCCTTCTCAAAACATCCAAAGCATGTAGCCTAGCTTTATTTGTGTCTACTAATTCATTCATCATCATCTCCAAATATAGGTCAGAAGGGATCTCATTTTGTCTTTGGATTCTTACTGATTGTAAATGTATTTCGACTGGCAACACTGCATCATGTCCAAATGTGAGTCGAAATAGGGTAGTATTTGTTGCTTCTTTAGGAGACGTTCAACATGCCCATAAAGCTTGGGCCAGAGTTTTGTACCAATTCTTTGGTTTTTGCCCCACATGTTTCTTTATCAAACCTATTATCACTTTATTGGCTGCTTCTACTTGACCATTTGCTTGAGCATAGTAGGGTGTTGATGTGAGCAACTTAAAACCCATCTCTTATGCAATTTCTTGCATCTTTCGTCATGTGAAAACTGAACCTTGGTCTGTTGTAATACTCTCTAGTATCCCAAACCTGTAAATTATTTGTTTTTGGATAAATTCTATGATAGCCTCTTGATCAACATTTACTAAAGGTATTGCTTCGACCCACTTTGTAAAATAATCTATACCCACAAGGATATATTTTTGTCCTTTGGACGAAGTTGGTCGAATTTCACCAATTAAATCTAACGCCCATCCTCTAAAAGGCCAAGGCTTAACAATTGAATGTAGCTCACTTGCAGGAGCATGTTGAATGCCTGCATGAACTTGACATTCCTCACATCCTTTAGCAAATTCAATGAAATCCTTGAGCACAGTGGGCCAATACATGCCATATCGAAACATCAACCATTTCATCTTGTGACCTGATTGATGTGCTCCACATTCCCCACTGTGTACACTGGATAATGCTAAGTATGCTTCATTTTCTCCTAAACAGTTGAGTAAGATTCCTTCTGGGGTTTTCTTGAATAGTTCATTTCCCATTAGTACATAAGACAATGCTCTATATTTGATCTTTTTCTCTATATTTATTGAAGGTTCGTTTAGGTAATTTATTATTGGACTTCGCCAATCTGTATTAGCCAAAGCGTCTATGCTTAACACTTCGAATTCTCTTTGATTGGCATAGCCAAGTTTCGAATTTTCCAGGTCTAATGGTGACAATTTGGTAGCCATTATTCTCCCTTTTGCTTCAATGAGGTATTGGAGTTTTTCTTTGGATTCTTTATATCCTGAGGCTATTTGAGCCAAGTCATTTGCCTCTTGATTACTAATTTTGGGAACATTTTTAATGTCCACATATTCAAATCTCTTGAGTAATCTATTAGCAATAACAAAATAAATGATCAAATTTTCCTTTATGAACTTGTATTCCTTTGTTATTTGTTTGATGACCAATTCTGAGTCTCCTCTAATTTCGACTCTAGTCGCCCCCAATTCCAACAAAGCTTCAAGTCCAGCAATTAATGCTTCATACTCGGCTTCGTTATTCGAACAGGGAGGACCTTCTAACTTGTACTTGAATTTTGTTGGAATTCCTTCAGGAGAAATTATAAGAACCCCAACTCCACTTCCTTCATTGTGTGTTGAGCCATCGAAGAATAACTTCCATGGTTGGACCTCAACATAATTTAATGCGAATGCTTCACTCACAGAGTGATCCACTATGAAGTCTAAAACTATTTGACCTTTCATGGCCTTTAAAGGCTTGAAGGCTAAATTGTATTCAGTGAGCACTAAGGCCCATTTGCCAATTCTACTGTGCATGATTGACTTTGAAAGCATGTGTTTAATGACATCAAAATGAGATGAAACATAAACATCAAATGGTTTAATATAATACTTAAGTTTTGTACAAGAAAAATACAAGCAGAGACATAGTTTCTCTATAGTACTATATCTAGTTTATGCTTTATTTAAGACCCTACTAAGATAATAGACGGCTCTCTCGATGCCATCATTGTTTTCTTGGGCCAACATACTACCCTATAGTTACATTAGAAGCATATATATACAGTCTCATGGGCTTATCCCTAGAGGGTGGTGCAAGTATGGGAGGATGCATCAAATAGGCCTCGATCTTCTCGAACGCCTCTTGATGTTCTGCCTTCCATTCAAAATTCCCTTGGTTGAGACGAAGGAGTGGAGAGAATGCTTGAGTTCGCCCACTCAGGTTAGATATGACTCTTCTTAAAAAGTTGATTTTACCTAAGAGGGATTGTAACTCCTTCTTTGTTGTTGGAGGTTTCGTCTCCACAATAGCCTTCGTCTTGTTCAAGTTAATTTCGATCTCGTTCTTATGGACCACAAAGCCTCGGAAGTCACCAGCCTGCACAAAAAATGCACACTTAAGAGGGTTCATCTTTAAACCATGTTTTCTCATTCTTTCGAATGATTGACAGAGATGATTTAAATGATCCTCATCAGACACATACTTCACTACTATGTCATCTATATAGATCTGCATGAATGATTCACTACTATGTTGCCCCATCATTTCTTAGTCCAAAGGGCATAACTACCAACTCATAGGTGCCTAAGGCTCCTGGGCATCTAAAAGCAGTTTTGGGAACATCATCTTCAACAATGAAACTCTGGTTATAACCAGAATACCCATCTAACATACTTAAGTATTCAAAACCAGCAGCATAATCAATTAACATTTCTGCTATAGGCATGGAATATTCATCCTTAGGTGTTGCAGTATTTAAATCCCTAAAATCTATGCAAATTCATAAAGAACCATTTTTCTTAATAACAGGTACTATGATAGAAAGCCATTCAACATACCTTGTGGTCCTTATAAACTTGCATCGAAGGAGCCTTTCGATTTCCGCCTTTATTTTTTTGAGGATTGCTGGAGCGAACCTTCTAGGCATCTGTTTGATGGGCTTCTTGTAACGCCCCATTTATTTAATATTATATATTATATTAATATTTTTGAGTTACCGTTTGATGATTGTTTTGGCGACGAGAATATTTATACTAATCGACATATCTATTAATATATTTGGCGTATTTCGTTCGGTCCGGTTTTTATTCCGTTCGGTTCGGTAAATATTATTTGGACCGATATTTAATTCCCGAAATTATTTTAATTAATTGAGTTAATAATATTATTAGATATTATTAAGATGTTAATTAATAATATAAGTTAGGGGTGTGAGGATTAATTGAATAGAATTGGGTATACACCCTTGGTTTCTAGTAAGAACATATTATAAAACACTTTCCTCATTTTTCTTTCCATTCCAACACCAAAGAGCCAAACTTAGAACATAGAGAGAAATAGAGGGTTTTGGAAGGAGAAGAAGAGCAAGAGAAACAGCAAGCTTGAGGGTTGGATTTGTTGAATCATCAAGAATCATCCAAACACTTTAGGTAAGGGGTTTGATTTTCCACTTCCTATAGTTAGGGTTTGATAGATATGTTGTGGATTTGTGATGAAAATTGATGTTGTGGTTTATGAGTTGTGTGTGTGTGATTGTTGGATTAAATTAGGAAAGTTGAGTTAGGAGTATTTATCTAGGTGTTCTATTACCATGGCTAATAGGATTAAGTTGCTAGAATGAAGAAAATAAGCAAAACTGTAAAATTGTGAAACAAACACTGCCTGTTTATAGAACGAAGAAGAAGAAGATGAGTTGGGAAATGAAGCAAGGGGGAGGCACCCACCTCAGCTTGAGGGGCGGCCGTCCCCCACTTCAAGCCACCCGCCTCCATCATGTATAAGGGGTTGGGACGTGTGTCCCTTTAGGCAGGGGAACGAAACGGAAATTTTGCTATTTTCAGTTTTTCTATATTCTGTTCTGCATAATTTTACCTGCATAATTTTATGAGTATGCTTCTGTTTCTTTTATTTTGCCTAATTCCTCATACTAATAGTTAGTATTAATAAAATATAATTAGGACATAAGTTAGCCGATTAAATTTAGAACCCGATTATGTTCCGATTTTCCGATTTCGGTAAATTTGGCGACGGAGCATGTTGCTCCGAATTCAATGAAAAATGACGTGCTAGCTAAGTTCGACGTGTAGAGCGTAGTGGTGAGGTTAGTTTTTCGAAATTACGAGTTTTTATGAAACGACCCGAAATAGGCCAAATGACGGTTAAATTGAATCAGATTGTGTTTTAGTCGATTTAAGATACGTATGGACAATCCGATTGCGATGTTGACGATAATGATTAATGTCGGTTATTAGGAATGACTTTCGTGACAATTATTGGTGTTTGACTATTTTTCCATATTTGGAATTTGGTAAATAAATTGATAATGATGTGGTGTGATTAAACATGATGTTTGCGACGATGTATTTATTAACGAATACTTGATGACATGCAATGCGATGATATGTTTATCTTGATGTGGATGAATATGGCGACATGGACTTTATGTCAATTTTGATGAGCGATGATGATGTTTTTTTGTTGTGTTATTTTTGTCGAGTCACATACATTGCGTTGGCAACGAGGGCTTTTATGCCAAGCGACGAGGGCTTTTATGCCAAGCGACGATGGGCTTCATGCCAAATGTTCCTAAGTATGGACAAAGCGACGGGTACTATATGCATAACATAGTCGTGTCTCATAGAGTCGGTTATGTTTATGATTGAGTTGTTTGGCGTTGGGTTTTAATTGATGGATTATATGGAATTGCGATGATATATGATGTTTTATTTGGTGATGATCTTTATGATGAACATGAAATGAATATGACGTGATAATTTCATGATAACTATGCGATGAATATAAATGATGAGTTTTGCGATGATTTGACTTTGATGAAAAGCTTAATGCAAATATGATGTGATGATGTTTGTGACGATGGACTTTTATGCCAAAAGCGACGATGGGCTTTAGCTAATTTGTCATGATTTTATTTATGTTTCTTATGTCATTAGCATTGTTTGATATTGTTGTTTGATGTTGTTGTTTATGATTGTCGTGTCGATTAGTGCTGTATTTACTTGTGATGATTTCGTGGTGCTGAAAGTTTATGTGTTGTTGTGATGATTTATGTCGATGAGGTTATGGCGATAAAGTGTTGATTATACACATTAGAATAATGATTAGAGTGAGTGAGATTTGGATATGTGTTGGAATGCACTTATTAACCTATATATTTTATGATTCCAAAACTATATATATGTTATCATGCCTTTAATTATATGTTTTGGAGTATCTCACCCTTTACTTGTTTTGCTGTTACCTTTATACTGGTAACGTGCAGGTTATGAAGACACGAAGAGTATAGCTACTATTAGTCGAGTCGGTGTCGCTCTGATACGTAGCAATCGGGGGGAATATTTATGTTGTCTTGTTGTTGTTCTTTTGTTGTTATTCCTTTTGTGAATAAGAATCATACTTTATGAAAATATGATTTGGTGAGGAGGTTTAATAAAGAAGGTGTTTTTGTTTGATTTCTAAGATTCAATTTACGATTTCCGAGGATGCTATGTATCCGAGATTAATACTTTAAAGCAACTGTTTAAAGTGATTTGGTTTTAAATTTATGAAATTTTAAATTTACTCTGATTTTACTTATAAAACCTTGGGTAATATTGGGGTGTTACACTTCTTGCCATCCTTAATTGGAAGCCTATGTTCTACCAGTTCCCTCTTTAAACCAGGCATCTCGACGTAGTCCCACGCGAAGCAGTCTCTATTTTGTTTGAGCATTTCGACCACTTTGCTTTTCAGTTTGGGACTGAGTTTCCCACTAATGTACGTAACTCTTCTTTCGATGCCAGCTCCAATATCAACTACCTTCAATGGATCCTACGCCAGCATCTTAGCGCTTGTTGATTATGGATCCCTTTCAAATCCTAGGGGCTCCTGATCATAAATTGCATCTAGCCTTAGATCCATTGGTTCTGAAGTTTTTCCATCACAGGGTGGAGGTGGGTGATTATCCCTAGGACTTGCTATTTCTATTTCTTTTTTTGTTGTTTTATTTTTATCTGTGGCTTCGACAACCACGTTTTTTATTTTGGCTTCGAGAGTCGTTTTCCTTTTGTTCTCAGCCAAATAGGCCAAAATTGTTTTGAAATAAGTAGATTCAGTCATAGTTGTCTTCGTTTCCCCAGCCAGTTGGCCGTATGGTCGAAGTTTCTTCAGTTTCTTTAGTTTCCTGTCCGTCCCACATAATCTCCATATCCCGATGTAAGCCATTAGGATGGAGAGTCAAAGAATAAAAAACATTCTTATTAGGTTCGAAGTATTCTTCAGGAGGGTTACATGGCCCTATGTTGGCCATATTTCTATCAAAGTTTCTTTTGTCTACGTGATTGATTTTTGCCATGTAGTAACTCTGGTATGCCTTTATGTTTTCTACAAACCCATCATCTCTCCATATAACTAGCCTCTGGTGCATTGATGAAGGTATTGCGCCAACGCCATGAATCCACTCTCTACCAAGTAACAAATTGTAATTCGCCTTTGCAGCAATAACCATAAACATAGTTGGTCTTGTGATAGAACCAACTGTTAAGTCAACTTGTACCACGCCCAAGGTCTGTCCAACGTTTCCTTCGTAATTCGATAGTACCATATTATGAGGTCTGATATCTGAGTTAAGCATACCTATCTTCTTCAACATGAAATGTGGCATCAGGTTGACAGCAGCGCCACCATCCACCAGGACTTTATTCACGCCATATTGTTCCACTGTCGCTCTGATGAACAAGGGTTTTAGGTGATTCCTCATTCCATCACCTGGTCTTTCGAAGAAGGCATTTTGTTCTTCAACTGCCCCATTATTCATCATATAATAACATACTGGCCTATGTTTGGCCATTTCATCCTCATCGTTTTCCTCACTTGTATAAACTTCCGTGTCTTGATTATACTCACAAGGTAACACAGAAACCATATTGCAGTTTGCATTGAAAAAAGTTTCCCCCTCCGACTCGAAATCATCTGTCATCATTTCTTCCTCATTTGCAACCACCTTTTGCTCTTTATCTTCACCAACTTCTTTCTTAGGTGAGAACAGCCTCCTGGATACAGGAGGTTTGCCCCCAGTCTAAAACATTGATGATGGCTTGTTGTTGCTTGATTCTCCCACCTCCATGGACTTCGAATCTATCTCAGCCTTTTTGCTTCTTTGGTGTTTGCGCCATTGGGAACGAGACATAGGGTTTTTCCCTTTGTAATTTTCCAATCTGGTTTCTTCTCTTCTGTTTGTATTAAACTGCTTTCTGTATGCCATTGCAGTTCTACCACCCTGATCATAGCTTCACAACTTTCCCTTCCCTTTGTTAGTCTTTACTTGCCCTGGTAACCCCAACAAGATGCAAAAGGAATCCTTTCGAATGCCTCTGACATTTCTCTATCATATACAACTGCACATCTGGGGCACATCAAGCACTCTATTTTGATTTTGTGACATCGAACCAGAAATTCTAATAGACTTTCGTCAGCTTTTGGGTAAACCTTGTACAGTTTATTATCCTATATCCAGTTAACCCCTATTCGCTCACGCTGAGCCCTCTCGAACTCTGCAACCATTCTTGGGTTACATATGATGCTGCACCTTGGGTACATCAACTTGTCTTGGTTTTTTTTGTGACAGTGAAACAAATACTCACGCAACCTTGCGTCTTTCCTAGGGAAATTTCCCCTTCTATGCATTTTCTCCATCTCCAAACAACATTCAAATTCTTCCATGTGAACTCCTAAAGTCTGACCATCAGTGATCTGGGCCATCAGCAGCCTTCATTGCATCACGAAGTATCTTCGCCTTAAGCACCTTTGGGAGGCTCTCAGTAGCCTTTATTTTGTTTTTAATTAGGATAAAGTCCTCATCTTCTTCGAATTCATTCTCCAACTCAATTTTCTTCTCAGAAATTTCCACCATGTTAACGTCCAGAGGTTCAACATAATTAGTTTCCGCCATCAGCAACGGATCAGTGTCAACTTTCATTGGTTTTTTTTGCTTTGTTTGAAAATTTGAGCCTGCCTTCCTTGATTGGGTTCTAAATCAAATCCCTAAAAAGAAAGCATTGTGAGGTTTTATGGCCTAAAAAGTTGTGATACTTGCAAAATCCTCTCTTCTTCCTTTGTTCCAATGGAGGAATTTTAAGGTTAGGAGGTACTACTAATTGGCCATCTTTGACAAGCAAATCAAATATTTCATCACACTTAGTTATATCAAATGTGTAGATTTTCTTAGGGAATTTATCATTCTTTTCATTTTCAACAGGATTCTTTCCATTAGAAGGAATCAGGACTTTGCAAGAATAAGGGGGTGCTTCCTTTAGTTCTGCAAGATCTATTTCGAGTTGATCGAATTTATAAGGGTCTTGATATTCATCTAGATTTCCCTCTTCAGCCTCTATATAGGCTATTCTTTCCTTTATATGATTTTTATTGGCCCTAGCCTTTTCAGCTTTTAATCTTTCTACTTGTCGAACTCTGTCTGCTAGTTGGGCCATATCTCTTAGATACTGCGTATCTAATTTCTTTAGAATGGAATAATCCAGGCCCCCAGCATCCATTTCGACCAATTCATGTTCAGGGACCACTGTAAAGCATCTAGATTTTAATAAACGGAACCTATTCAAATAATCATCTATTGGTTCTGTGAATTTCCTCTTAAGGCTTGCTAATTATTTCAAACTTGTCTTAGATTGGCCCATGTAGAATTGTTCATGGAATAACCTCTCTAAATAAGGCCAAGTATCTATAGATCCAGGGGGAAGGGTTGTGAACCAAGTGAAAGCGTTTTTTGTTAGAGAACTTGGAAAATATTTTATCCTAAGGTTTTCATTATTTGCTAAGTCTCCTACTTCAGTTAAATATCTTGCTATATGTTCCACTGTTGATTCACTCGTATCTCCAGCAAATTTTGTAAACTTAGGAACTTTACAACCCCTGGGTAATTCTGATTGTAAAACATAATCTACAATAGGAGATGTATAATTTGGTCTCCTAAATCCTGAGTTTAAGCCATTTTGGGCCATTATTCTTTCGACATAGTGGTTAGATTATTTTCTGCCACTAAGTTGTCATTTCTAATTCTATGAACAACTTCATCTACATTTTGGTCCCTATTTACCATCATTATTTGTCTAGGTTGTTCCTCTTGTATTTCCTGAACTTCCTATTGCCTTAATCTTGCCCATATATTTCTTTCTTCGACCACTTGTCTAGGGGTTCGAATTTGTTCAATTGTGGGTTCTTCATTTCGAATCACCACAGGATTTTGTCTACGTCTTGCAGGCGCACCAAAGAAATTTGTTTTCTTGGTTTGTTCTATTTATGTTCTGGATTAGAGGATTAAAGATGGCATTCATCTCACGGGCTAAGACCCCTACCATATCATGATTGCTATCATCTATTTGTTGCTTAAGTGCTGCCTGACTATTAGTTGTAAGGGTAGGCATTTGGGCAAAGTTTCCTAGACTCTGGGTATTTGGGCCCAAATGATTCATTCCAGAACCAGACCCTTGGATTGGGGATGAAGTTGACGCATTATGTAACTCTGCCATAAACGAAGTTGGCATCCCATATGAGGGGTTCCAGGGTCTGAAGGCCTCGAAGCCTGGAGGTCAGTGGGGGTCGAATACTGTTGATTCCCTACATTTGGCAAGGTTTGCGCTGATGACACGTTTGATGGCATCTCTATTGTACTTATAGGGATTGTATTTGAACTGCCTATGGGGATGGTATTAGATGCATCAATCGAACCAGAAACGATTGTGCCATCCCCCTGTGGAGGATTTCGTTCCCCATCTTGGTTAGATGTGTTAACCATTGTTTTGGTACGTTGTCTTCTGGGTATATGTGGATTACTATTTGTTATTTTACCGCTTCTAAGGTTCATATAACGAAATGCATTCCAAAATTAGAAGATCCTAAGAATTTTTCTAATAGATTTGAATACAAAAATTTATTATGACACTGTCCCACTAGGCGTGCCAATTTGTTTATAGTGATCTCTAGTAAACAACCGCTAGTCTTCCAATTACTGGTTACTTGCAGGATCGACTAGATTGATCCTAGGACACATGTGTCATAATTCAATTTCATGTTCATATTCATTGATTTATAAGTTTGTATCTTTTAATATAGAGCATAAAACTCTTAAATTTCTCTCTAAATTTGTCTAAGAAAATGTATTGACTGAATGGTAAAGGGAGGCTTCGTTTTAAACTTAGAAGTTTGAATATTGAATGCAATACTGTGTAAATGCGAAATGGATAAAGTATAAAAGATTCTAGAAATCTAAAGTGCTTGACTGAAAGAACAAGGCAATAAAATAAAGTTTCTGAAAAGATAAAGTGTTTGAATAAAATGTAAAGTTTTCTGGAACGTAAAGCGTATAAAACGAAATGTAAAGGGAAGCAAAAGGATTCAGAAAAAAGAAACTGTAAAGGCAAAAGGAATGTAAAATAACTTGAATTTAAATTATGAAAAGACATGATGATGTTCAATATGTGCATGTTATCTTCCACTCGTTTCCATATATCACGGTAGTTTGAGTATTTGAGATTTTTTAGTACACAAGTGAACACACAAATTCTAACATTAGAACACCTATTTATAGCATTTCGACCCTAACGTCCTTGCTCTAAAATTATTCCACGTTCGAAGTATGCATGCCTCTCTCGTTTACTGGCTTCCACGCATCCTTTGCAAATGGCGCCTTTTATTTGAATTTTGAATTGTACGCTAGCGAAGTGTATTTCTGTCTTTTTCGACTCAAATCATAAGTAATTCCTTTGAACCGCTTCAGCTCTTGAACTAAAGCTCTTTATAATTAAAACATGGAGATGCCACAAATCGAAATACACACCTTACTTGAAATTGAATGGTCTTAGAGTAACAACTCTAACACTTCGACAGAGACTTTGCTGTTGATTTGATTTATTTTCCGTTAAGCGGACTAGATGTGATTTTGGGGATGAACTGGTTAGAATGTAACTATGTTCATATCAATTGGGATGACAAGTCTTTGAGGTTTTCTACCCCTGAAGAGGTAGGAGTTGGTTTGTTGACTAGTAAGCAGTTAAAGCGACTGATGCAAGACGAAGCGCAGATGTTCTCACTAATGGTGATGTTGTCTATTGAGAATCAAGTTAGATTGAATGAGTTGTAGGTGGTGCGAGAATTTCCTGAAGTATTTCCTGATGAAATTCCTGAAGTACCTCCTGAGAGGGATTTTGAATTTGCGATTGATCTTGTACTTGGTACCAGACCTGTTTCTATGGCACCGTACAGGATGTTTGCATCTGAGTTGTCTGAACTGAAGAAGCAATTAGAAGGGTTGCTTGAGAAAAAGTTTGTAAGACCAAGTGTATCTACGTGGGGAGCGCCTATGCTGTTAGTGAAGAAGAAAGATGGGAGTATGAGACTCTGTGTTGATTATCGATAGTTGAATAAAGTGACGATTAAGAACAAGTATCCGCTTCCAAGAATTGACGATTTGATGGATCAACTGGTGGGTGCTAGTGTGTTTTCAAAAATTGATTTGAGATCTGGATATCACCAAATTAGAGTGAAAGAAGACGATATTCAGAAAACCGCGTTCAGGACTCGGTATGGATACTACGAGTATTCAATGATGCCTTTCGGTGTTACTAATGCGCTGGGAGTATTCATGGAGTACATGAACCGTATTTTTCATACTTACTTGGATCGATTTGTGGTGGTATTCATTGATGACATTCTAATTTACTCTAAATCGGAAGAAGAAGAACATGCAGAACACCTGAGGGTCGTATAACATGTTTTGACAGAGAAAGAGTTGTATGCGAAGTTGTCCAAGTGTGAATTTTTGCTGAAAGAGGTTAGTTTTCTTGGCCATGTCATTTCTGGTAGTCGCATAGCCGTGGATCCTTTTAAGGTTGATGTTGTGTTGCAATGGGAAACTCCGAAGTCGGTTACTAAAACTAGGAGCTTCTTGGGATTAGCTGGTTACTATAGACGGTTTATCGAGGGGTTTTTTAAGTTGGCACTTCCGTTGACTAAGTTGACTTGCAAAGAGAAATCCTTTGTGTGGGATGTTCAATGCGAAGAGAGTTTCAATGAGTTGAATAAGAGGTTGACGTCAGCTCCAGTTTTGATCTTACCTAATCCAGAAGAGTCTTTTATTGTGTACTGTGATTTTTGTCTAATGGGGTTAGGTGGTGTGCTTATGCAGAATGGTAAGGTGGTTGCTTATGCGTCTAGGAAATTGAGGACTCACGAAAAGAATTATCCTACGCATGATCTTGAATTGGCTGTAGTGGTATTCGTATTAAAAATTTGGAGGCATTATCTATATGGTTCGAGATTTGAGGTGTTTAGTGATCATAAGAGTTTGAAGTACCTTTTTGATCAGAAAGAGTTGAATATGAGGCAGCGAAGGTGGTTAGAGTTGTTGAAAGATTATGATTTTGGTTTGAATTATCATCCCGGAAAAGCTAATGTTGTAGCCGATGCTTTGACCTGAAAGAATTTGTATATGTCAGCCATGATGGTTAAGGAGTTGGAGTTGATTGAGCAATTCTGAGATTTGAGTTTGGTTTGTGAAGTGACACCGAATAGTGTTATGTTGGGAATGTTAAAGATTAACAATGATTTTCTTGACAATATCAAAGAAGCTGAGAAGCGAGATGTGAAGTTGGTGGATTTGATGGTAGGAACTGATCGACCCGAGAATGATGATTTCAAGTAAGATGCACAAGGTGTGTTGAGATTCCGAGATCGTATTTTTATTCCTGATGATGAAGCGATTAAGAAAGTAATTCTTGAAGAGAGTCATAGAAGCAATTTGAGTATTCATCTGGGAGCTACTAAAATGTTTCAGGATTTGAAAGGTTTGTTTTGGTGGCCTGGCATGAAACATGATGTGGCACAATTTGTGTATGCTTGTTCGACTTCCCAGAAATCAAAGATTGAGCATCAGAAGCCTGCAGGGTTGATGCAACCGTTAGAAGTTCCAGAATGGAAATGGGACAACATTTCGATGGACTTTGTGACGAGTTTGCCTAATACCGTAAGAGGACATGATTCGATATGGGTGATTGTTGATAGGCTTACGAAGTTGGCACACTTTATACCTATTAACATTACTTATCCGATTGCAAAGTTGTCTGAGGTTTATGTCAGAGTGATTGTGAAGCTGCATGGTGTTCCAATGAGTATTGTGTCGGATAGAGATTCGAGGTTTACTTCTGATTTTTGGAAGAGTTTCCAGGAAGCGTTGGGATCTAAGTTGATGTTGAGTTCGACGTATAATCCACAGACGAATGGTCAGACCTAGAGAACTATTCAGTCATTAGAGGATTTGTCGAGAGCTTGTGTTCTTGAGCAAAGAGGCTCATGGGAGACTTACCTTCCGTTGATTGAGTTCACTTACAATAACAATTATCATTCTAGTATAGGGATGGAACCTTTGGAGACATTGTATGGACGAAGATGTAGGACTCCATTATGTTGGCATGAATCTGGCGAGAGTGTGGTAGTTGGACCAGAGATTTTTCGAGAAACTACAGAGAAAGTGAAGTTTATTTGGGAGCAGATGAAAGCTTCCTAGAGTAGGTAGAAAAGTTACCATGAAAAGAGAAGAAAAGATTTAGAGTTTCAGGCTGGTGAGCATGTGTTTCTGAGAGTCACGCATGTGACATGTGTCGGACGAGCTTTGAAGTCTAACAAGCTCACTCCTCATTTTATTGGTTCATATCACATATCAGAACGTGTAGGAAAAGTTGCTTACCGTGTGGCGTTACCGCCAAATCTTGCTAAGTTACATGATGTGTTTCATGCATCGGAACTTCGTAAGTATATTCCCGATCTGTCTCATATGATTCAGATGGACGATGTGCAAGTGCGTGACAATCTCATAGTGGAGAGGATGCTTGTGCGGATTATGGATCACGAGATGAAGGTTCTTAGAAGTAAATAGATTGAATTCGTGAAAGTTGTTTGGTTAGGAGCTACTGGTGAAAGCTTGACCTGGGAATTAGAGAGCAATATGTGAGACTCCTATCCCGAGCTGTTTGAAGTAGGTAAACTTCTATTATCGAGGACGAAAATATTCTAGTAGGGGAGAGTTGTAACGCCCGAATATTTAGTTATAATTCTTTAATTAAATATTTAAATAATTGTTTGTGAATTATTAATTGATATTATAATTATAAGTCAGTAATATTTAGCTTAAAGTGAAAAGATTCAAGTAGTAGAAGTGGGGGTAAGAATTAAGCCCAACAGTAATCATAAGGATTATTATTTAAAGTAATAATAAAAACTGAAATTCCTGGCAGCAGATACGTGATGTCACAGAGAATGTTATGACACGCTATCTGACACTCTGTTAACAATTCACACAATAAATGTAAACAGCAGTAAATAACACAATAAGTTGTTTACCTTCTGTCTAACTACACCTACATCCGGGGCTACCAAGCCGGGAGGAAATTCACTATTAGTAGAATTAATTAGAATAGACCAACGGTTTATCTCCTTCACTTAAAACCTACCCAATGCAACTTCAACCTAAGTCCTACTTAGATCTGAGTTCCTACTCACTCCCCCTCAATCACAGCAGTGATATCAACCTATTGAATAATTGAATTGTGAAGACACACTTCAATAAACTATCTTAATCTTGCTTCAAAGCTTTCAATCAAGAGACAAACACTCGTGCTTCACAGCTTTGAGTGATAAACTACCCTTACAAACAAATCCTAGTCCAAGGCACTAATCAATTGATAGTTGCTTGGCTCACAAGAGATACTAGAATTACACAATACAACTGTTAACTCTCCTAACAGTACACAAATAACAACCTGCTATATCTTCAATAAATTCCAGAGGCGCAGCAGCAGTATAAGGGTTGAATTCCTTTTATAGAAGCAGTCCTGAAACTTCAGTTTTGGGCTTCCATAAAGATAGCTAGGGTTCACTTAATTTAATCCTAAAAACATGGTCTTTTCAACAACCAATTTAGGTTTAATTAAGATTAACCTAGCAGCCACGTGAGCATGCTTTCTAATAACAGAAAAACACAATTTAGCAGCTCAACAAACTTCCTGAAAAGTCTCAGGAAAAACAGATTCTGCAGAACAGAATGTCACACTGAATGTCATAACATCTGTTATGACATCAGACTGTTTTCTGCAGAATTTCCAGCACAACTTTAGCTTCCAATTCTGAGCTGTTCTTTAACATCCTTAGCCAGTAGGATTTATCTTCAATCTCTGAATGTCATGACATTTATCAAGACATTGCTATACCCTAGTTTTACCAAAATTAATGCCAACCTAAAACACTAACAAACTCCCCCTTTGGCACATTTTTGGCTAAAACTACTTTAACACATCAGAGTACTTATGCAGCAGAAGACAAACTAGTTCTAAGCTTAAAGAAACTAGAACCTAGAGATAAGATAAATTCTACCCATACAGAAATCCCACAATTCCCACAATTGCCCACATACAAATTAAAATTGCCACATACAATTTCCCAAAAGTCCCAATACTACTGTCACACAGTAGTTCTTCTCCCCCTTTTTAGCCACAAAGGGGCCAAAGTAATTAATACAAAGACCCCAAACAAACATTATGCAATTAAGTACCAGCACTCAACAGATTATAATGAGCTTTAGTCAAGGATTACAGTGCTTGTAATAGTAAATTACAATCATCCAAACAAAATTGGGAAATACAGACAAGAAGCAAGAAACAATTGACAGAACAATTAAACAGAAGCAACAAAAAACAAGAACCATCACAGCAACAGATCAGTTGCTCTCCTTCCCTGAAGAAGCATTGTGATCATTATCATTGTGAGCAACATCATCAGCAACTTTACCAGCTACCACTTCATCCTGAATCTTGAAACCAGAACCTTGATCAGACTTTGCAGGTTCAGGAGCCTTCCTCTTCTTGGCAATTGGTGTCCTCTTTGGTCTTGAGCTACCAACAGATTTAACTCTATACTTCTTTAAAATAGTTCCAGCTTTGGTCATCTTCTCAACTTGAGAACCAAAGATACCACCCTTTGTTTTGACAGGGGAATCAGCAGGAGTAGTTATATCAGAATCCACAGAAGTTTTCTGGACATGATCTCCAGATGTCTTGACATTCTTTATGAAATCTGGATCAGCTGCTAAACTAGGGCTAGCAGACTCTTGGTTAATGGGGACAGAAACTCCAAGTACAGTGTGATTTTCGTCTAGGATCCTGGTGACTATCCTAGCAATGGCGCCTTCCACATACATGGTACCTTCTCTATTTCTTATCTCTGGAGGAACAGATGAAGATGAGTCAGAGATCTTACCAGAGGGCGAAGCTGATAACCTTCATGTATTCTTTGCATGCAGATTCTTGGTCTTCTTGGAGTCAGTTTCCATTGAATGCTGAGGAGAGACCTTCACAGGTTCAACATTCATGGCTGCAGCGATTGCCCTAATCTTAGCCATGGTAGGAGATGGACAGTCAGAATCTTGGGATGAAGAGGATGAGGAAGACATGTTTCGCTGAGATATGTTGAGAGACTGAAACCAAGAATGACAAAGAGTTTGAGAGTATCTTTTGGATGAGGAGGATATGATACTTTCAAATGAAAAGGCTATTATATGGAGGAGTCTCTTCATATTCTTGAAACTTATAAAAATAAGAGGGAAATAATTAGGTGACCCACTTATAATTAATAAAAGGTCTTCTCCTCTCCTTGTAAGCAATCTTAATTGCTACAATTCCTCATACTAACAAATACCCAATTTGCTCCTTAAATTTTCAAATTGACTAGCATCAAGAGCTTTAGTAAAAATGTCAGCCAGTTGAAGTTCAGTGACTACATGATCCAATTTAATCACTTTCTCCTCCACAAGGTCTCTGATGAAGTGATGTCTAATGTCAATGTGCTTAGTCCTACTGTGTTGTATAGGATTTTTTGAAATATTAATAGCACTCAGAGTGTCACAGTACAATGTCATGACATCTTGTGTGACATTGTACTCAGACAGCATCTGCTTCATCCAGACTATTTGAGAACAACTGCTACCAGCTGCTATGTATTCGGCTTCAGCAGTGGACAAGGACACACAGTTTTGTTTCTTGCTGAACCAAGAAACAAGATTGTTTCCCAAGAAGAAGCATCCTCGAGTACTTTTTCATCATCGGACTACCAGATCACAATAACCAGACAAAATTCATTCACATCCATGGGAATACAGGATACCATAATTGCAAGTTCCACTCACATACTTCAGAATTCTTTTCACCTGGTTAATGTGACTTACTTTAGGTTCAGCTTGGTATCTTGCACATACCCCAACATGCAATGTCGTCTCGTGTTACAACAAGCTTCCTATCATGCTTCTATATAAACTTTGATCAACCTTTTCACCACTTGTGTCCTTGGACAACTTCAAATGTGGGGGAGGAGTCCTTTTATGGCTGGCATTCTCCATTCCAAACTTCTTGACAATATTCCTTGCATACTTGCTCTGTGAAAGAAATGTTGAGTCTTCCATCTGTGTAACTTGTATTCCAAGAAAGTAAGTCAACTCTCCCATGAGACTCATTTAAAACTCTGCTTGGATTTGATTGGCAAAGTGTTTCACCATTGTCTCTGACATTCCTCCAAAAACTATATCATCAACATAAATTTGAGCCACCATTATCTTTCCTCCTTCATTCTTGACAAAGAGTGTCTTATCCAAGCCTCCTTTCCTGTATCCTTTGTCTGTAAGGAACTTGGTTAGCCTTTCATACCAGGCCCTAGGGGCTTGTTTTAGTCCATATAGGGCTTTCCTTAATCTGAAGACATGTTCAGGGAAACTTGGATCCACAAATCCTTTAGGCTGTTCTACATATACTTCCTCATTTAAGTAGCCATTTAGAAAGGCACTTTTCACATCCATCTGAAATAATTTGAATTTCGAATGCAAGCAACCCTAGTAGAAGCCGATTGATTCCGTCTAGCCAGGTGCAAAGGTCTCATCAAATTCAATCCTTCAACCTGGGTGTAACCACGAGCAACAAGTCTTGCTTTATTCACGGTGACGCTTCATCGCATCGACTTGTTCTTTTAGATCCACTTTGTACCAATGATGTTTGTTCCTTCTGGTCTAGGAACTAATTCCCATACTTCATGTTGCTTGAACTGGTTCAATTCATCTTGCATTGCTCCAATCCAGAATTCATCACTCAGAGCTTCTTTGACATTTTTTGGCTCTATCTTTGACACGAAGCAAGAGTTTGAGACAGCTCTGGACCTTGTAACAACTCCTTTGGTTGGATCTCCAATGATGAGATCCTTTGGATGATCTTTCTGAATTCTGATGGAAGGATCTTTGTTTGCTTCCTCTGGTTCAGATTTTGGTGGAGTAGGAGTAGGTACATCTTCCTTATCAGGTACTTGAGGTGATGTCTCAAACCATGTCTCAACATCGTATAGGACATTGTGTTCCTGATGATGATCATCAACAATGACATTAATAGACTCCATCATAAACGGGTTACGGGTTGAATACCTATATGCTCTGCGTTAGTGGAGTATCCTAAAAATGCCTTCATCACTCTTAGATTCCATTTTCTCCTTTGATCACGATCTGTCGAAATATAGCATTTGCTACCAAACACATGGAAATATTTCACGTTGGTTTCTTCCTTCCATAGTTCATACGGGGGAGGAAGTTCCCTTTCTTAAGGTGACCTCATAGAACATAGCAAGTATATTCATAGCTTCACCCAAAATGAATAGGAAGTTTCTTAGCATGAATCATTGCTCTGATTCTGTATAGTCCTATTCTTTCTTTCCACAACCCCATTTTGTTGAGGTGTTATAGGAGAAAACTCATGATTGATCCCCTCGAGGAACATAATTCATCAAACTTGCTTTTCTCAAATTCCTTTCCATGGTCACTTATTCGACAATACGACTTTCATTCTCTCTTTGAAGTCTTTTGCATAACTCTTTAAAGACATCAAACACATCGATTTTTCTTTGATGAAGTTTATCCGGTAAATCGAGAAGTCATCCACAACAACATAGGCATATCTTTTTCTACCAAGGCTTTCAACCCATAGGCCCCATCAAGTCCATGTGCAACTCCGGACTTTAGAAGTGGTCGATGTCTAGACATTGGGTGTGACATTCGGTTTGCTTTCCAACCCGACACTCACCACGGACCCTTCCTTCATCAATATGGAGTCTTGGATCCTCCGACCTCCATAGAGATGATCTTTTCATTCCTCGAGATGCGGATGTCCAAGTTTTTGATGCCACAACTTTACCTCCTTTTCATCTTTGTCTGTAGCACATGTAAGAGGTTGGTGTTCTCGATTCCACATGTAGCGCTTGTCCTTTGATCGATTCCTCTCATAACTACTTCTTGTTTATCATTGATTACAAGACATTCGACCTAGTGAAGTTGACTTTGAATCCCATATCACATAGTGACTTATGCTTATGAGGTTAGCGATCAAGCCTTTTACCAAAGAACACTCCATTTAGATTTGGAACTCGAGCGGTCAAGTTTCCAACACCTTTGATTTCTCCTTTAGCTCCATCTCCAAAGGTAAAAAGTGGTAGAATGAGGTTTGACATTATTGATGGGTTTTTATTCCGGTCATATGCTTGGAACACCCACTGTCAAAGTACCAATCTTCCTTGGCTGACACTCTAAGAGAAGTGTGAGCTATCAATGCTACAGTCTTCTTCTTCCACTTTTGAGTGTAGGGTACCTTGATGTTTTTAGGCTTAACATAGGGAGTCTGATTAGGGTATCCATGTAGCCTATAGCAGAAGGGTTTTATATGTCCAAACCTTCCACAATGGTGACATCTCCATCTTTGAAACTTCTTATTCATGTTTCTCTGATCCTGATGTTGACCCCAATGTTGTGACATCTGCTTTGACATTGGCTTATCAGGCCTATTCTTCTTCCTGTTATCAGCAAATTTCTTTGCAGCCACATGTCCTGAGCCAGGAACATTTCCTGTTTTATGTTGTGACATCTGCTTTGATCTTGGTTTCTCATGTCTCTTCTTCTTAATGTCATCAACAGGTTTCTTTTCAGCCACATATCCTAGACCATGCTTATTTCCAGCATTTTGTCCAAGCAGAAGGATTTCTTCCAACTTATCAGTCCCAGTGGTCAGCATCTTGACAGACTTAGTCATATGATCAAGCTTGGAATTCAACACAATAATCTCACTGTTGAGATGACTTATAGTGATTGTATTTTCCTTCTTCTCAGCTTCTAGCTTCACATTTTCTGCCTCCAACTTCTCAATCAGCTTTTTTTGTTTTTCATTTTGCTGACATACTTCACCACTTCTAATACATAGCTTCTTGTAAGTATCAGCAAGTTCTTCAAAGGTCACTTCCTCATCACTAGAGTCATTATCAGGATTGCCACTATCAGAAGGTGCAGTGACACTGGATTTCTCTGCTTTGACTTCCCTTATCCTCTGACTTGGATCTTCTGCTGGAGTCATTAGATCTGCCAATGTCAGATGAAATGTCCTTGACATTATACCCTGACTTTGGATCAACCCTCTTGATGAGTCTGTTGAACTGCCTTCCAAGCATAGCTATAGCTTCAGATATCTTCTCTTCACCATCTACCTTGCATCCTTCTTCAGTATTGGATACAAGTGCTATGCTCTTGTTCTTTTTGTCCACGGTTTCACTGATTCCCATCTCAAATGTCATAAGAGATCCAATAAGTTCTTTAACCTTCAAGGTGCTGATATCCTGAGCCTCCTCTATTGCAGTCACTTTCATTGCAAATCTTTTAGGCAAGGATCTGAGAATCTTTCTCACCAGCTTTTCTTCTGACATTTTTTCACCAAGTGCTCCTGAGGTGTTGGCAATCTCCAAAATATTCATGTGAAACTCATGAATAGTCTCATCTTCTTTCATCTTCAAATTCTCAAATTTGGTGGTGAGCATCTGAAGTCTTGACATCTTCACCTTGGATGTCCCCTCATGAGTAGTTTTGAGGGTGTCCCAAACATCCTTGGCCAGCTCACATTGATGAACTAGTCTGAAGATATTTCTGTCAATACCATTGAATAGGGCATTCAATGCTTTAGAGTTTCCTTGTGCTAGCTCCTCTTCCTCTTTGCTCCATTCTTCCTCAGGTTTCAAGACAGTAGTCCCATCTTTCTCAAGCTTGGTAGGATGTTTCCATCCTTTGTCAGTAGCTCTCCAAGCTTTAACATCCACTGATCTTAAAAAAGCAATCATACGAGGTTTCCGGACTCATAATTTGACCCATCCGGGTAGTCTACCTCCAAATCCTTCTTCCTTATCCATTACGAAACTATTATCCCTAGATCTCACCCGAAATAACTGTGGTGCCCGCTCTGATACCAATTGAAATTCTTGGCAGCAGATATGTGATGTCACGAGAGAATGTTATGACACGCTCGACACTGTTAACAATTCACACAATAAATGTAAGCAAGAAGAACACAATAAGTTGTTTACCCGTTCGGTGTCTACACTACATCCGGGGCTACCAAGCCGGGAGGAAATTCACTATTAGTAGAATTAATTCAGGAGTAAACCAACCAGTTTATCTCCTTCACTTAAAACCTACCCAATGCAACTTCAACCTAAGTCCTACTTAGATCTGAGTTTCTACTCACTCCCCCTCAATCATAGCAGTGATATCAACCTATTGAATAATTGAATTGTGAAGACACACTTCAATAAACTATCTTGATCTTGCTTCAAAGCTTTCAATCAAGAGACAAACACTCGTGCTTCACAGCTTTGAGTGATAAACTACCCTTACAAACAAATCCTAGTCCAAGGCACTAATCAATTGATAGTTGCTTGGCTCACAAGAGAAACTAGAATTACACAATACAACTGTTAACTCTCCTAACAGTACACAAATAACAACCTGCTATATCTTCAATAAATTCCAGGCGCAGTGTATAAGGGTTGAATTCCTTTTATAGAAGCAGTTCTGAAACTTCAGTTTTGGGCTTCCATAAAGATAGCTAGGGTTCACTTAATTTAATCCTAAAAACATGGTCTTTTCAACAACCAATTTAGGTTTAATTAAGATTAACCTAGCAGCCACGTGAGCATGCTTTCTAATAACAGAAAAACATAATTTAGCAGCACAACAAACTTCCTGAAAAGTCTCAGAAAACAGTTCAGTGAGCAGAATGTCACACTGAATGTCATAACATCTGTTATGACATCAGATTGTTTTCTGCAGAATTTCCAGCACAGCTTTAGCTTCCAGTTCTGAGCTGTTCTTTAACATCCTTAGCAAGTAGGATTTATCTTCAATCTCTGAATGTCATGACATTTATCAAGACATTGCTATAGCCTAGTTTTACCAAAATTAATGCCAACCTAAAACACTAACAAAAAGAGTTGGGACTTTTGTTGTCAGTAGAAGCAAACGTGAATTTGGTAACGGAAGAACAGAGTGACGCATAGAACTAGGAAAAGTTGGAACGATCAAGAATCCTCAGAGAAACCTTCAATCCAAGGTAAGGGTGGGGTCCTTGCTCTATAATAGGGGATATGATGAGCAATTGGTAGTTAGGGATGTATGATTCGCTAGGTTGTGTCGTATCGATGTGATTAATCGTAGAAAATCCCAAATTGGAATATATGATCTTGTATTCTGTGTATATTGTTGCTGTTGATTTTGATATTTTGTTGTATATATTGTGTTGTTGTTAATTGTATGAAAATAATGCACAAGTTTTACTGTATATGTTGTACTGTCATTATTGGTGAAGAATGATGTCGATTGGAATTGCAAAATAGTGAAAAATCTGGTTTTTGGTGAAAAATACGCGGCATGAGTCGATACATAATGTTATGGATCGATACAAGCAACTATAGATTTAAAAACTAGGAGCATGAAAAAGGCTTGTATTGATGCATTGAGCCTTGCATCGATTCATGTGGCGAGTTTAGGAGTCTTGTATCGCCCCATACGTGGTATGTATCGAAACAAGTCAGCTTTGCATCGATACAAAAGAGACGTGTATCGACTCATACTGTGTAAATTTAGAAAAACAGAAAAATACAACACGTATGAGTCGACTCATACGAAGCTTGTGTCGATACAAGCTGAGTATGTGTCGATACATGGAGGTTTGTATCGATGCATATTGAACAGAAACATAGATGGAATTCTGGAAAATTGTCTAGGTCGTATCTTTGCGACCGTAACTCCGTTTTTGATGGTGTTTAAACCGTTGGAAAGCTAGAAACATGAATTAACCTACTATTATAATTCTTTTAAGTGCTGTAGGTGAGAACTTGGATGGATTGAAAAGAGTTTCATTGTGAATCAGTTGTTGTTGTATGTCATCGTTGTCGAGGCTTGATGGCCAATGTTGACGGTTACGTTGTGGATTACGTTGTAGTTGTTGTTGTATGTTGTTTAATTTCATTGCATACACACATTTCATATTGTGTTGGCCTATGTTGGCTAAATACGTTGAGCCATTGGGGCAATGTTGTTTACGTTGAAGGCTTACGCCTTGATGCCTCGAAATTATTGGCAAAAGGATTACGTTGGGAGTTTTACTCCATTGGTACCACATGCATGTGCATTAGTTGAGTCGCATGTCATAATACTTAATGATGATGTCGTTGATGATTGAATTACGTTGTTGTGAATAAATGCGTGTTGTCATGGAATCGTTGTGTATTGTTGTTGATTATTCATGTGATTAGAAAATGGCGATTTATATGATTTCAAACTATAGATTGTTTATCATAATCTCAATTATATGGTTTGATATCTCACCCTTTGCTTGTTTTTGCCGTTACCTTTATATTGGTAACGTGCATGTGATCAAGAGGAGTAGTCTTTGCTAATGTGGTTCTGGTTTAGTATCGTTTGCTCTGATACGTAGCACTCGGGGGAAACACGCGTTGTTTCTATTATGTCGTTGTTTTATGTTGAAACTGATATTGTTGAATAATCATGAGATGTTTTGTTTCACGTTGTAGATCCATTTGAATTCTACTGCATGTTTAATGAACTGATTACGTTGTTAACCGTTGAGTAGTGCTATGTATTCGTTGAAGAGATAACGACATGTTTATGTTGTGTTTATGTTGATTTGTGGCATTTCGATTATGTGGATTTTTAATAAAATATTATTTTTGAAAACTGTCATATTTTTCTAAATAAATACGTGGGGTAGAATCCGGGTGTTACAGTACCACCCTAGAAAAGGGTTCCTGTCAGAAAATTTGTGCCTAGATTTTGGCGGTGGCTTGAAACACTAGTGGGCACATCAGATTTGATGAATGGTGGTATTCGTCAAATGGATATGAATGCAGGTATCTTTGGTTTTCCTTGCATCGAAGCAATTAGACAAGAGGACATGGAACAAATTTTTCTTCATAGAGAATTAGGCGTCAGTGTGATGAACTCATACATCCGGTAACCCGATCAATATATTATTTAATTAGTTGAACAATTTATTTACACATTTCAATGAAAATAGTCTAATGTTTATTATGTTTTTATTTAAGGTTGTTATATGACAAATTGATGCGCGGGAATCAATTGTCAAATAGATTCCATTTCGTGTCTTCCTCCCGTTTTAGTAGAGCGACAATTGCTAGGGAACTAGAGTCAGTGAGAGAGCACTTAGTCGATAGATTCATGGGAACTGCCATTACAGAAAGCTTGTATCTTTTGGCGTATAATTCAGGGTTAGATTTTCATTCTAAGTTCATTTTAATATTTGTATTTTTTGCATGAAAATGTTCATCTAAATTGTTTCCTTAATTTATAGATGTCACTGGTTGTTGCTTTCTATTGATCCTATAAAAGAAGTGGTCTATTATTTGAATTCGGTTGACAGTAATTGGACAAATTATCTGGATATGAAGTTAAAGAATGATACGTAAGTGACATTATTCTAAATATTCGTGTGTATTTATATATTTAATTATTTCTGTGACATTATTCTAAATATATATTTTTATCTTGTTAGCACAATACAAGTATTCCGATGTCAAAGAGAAGCTTGGGTACCACATTCTAAATCAAACAACATTAATTGGATCAAAGTTCAGGTATATTAATTTCCACAATTTTGCTTATAATATTTATGCTACTTGATAAAACAAGACAACTATATGTCTTATTTGTTTTTCTATGTAGTATCCTCAACAACAAAACAACATAGATTGTGGATACTTCATTTAGAAGTTTATCAAAGAAATCCTTCAAATGAATTAAATAGAGATTCCAGTCACGGTATGGATTTATAACTTAGGATTTGTTTTATTATTTATCGAATATTTCATATAATTTATTATTTTTAACTAAATCGTGCATATTATTTGTTTTGATATGTAGTACTTCGATGAACACAAGTGTGCAAATTACACGAAATTTCAGTTGGAAGAACTCAAGAGGAATTGTGTCAATATTTTATTGAGCAAAGAATCCTATAAGGTATGAATACATTATTGTGTGAAAAAGGTTATGAATACAATGTTGTGTGAATACAATACTGACCGTGTTATTATGTTCATATCATGCAGGACCAGGACCTTGAATATCTAATTTACCAGGTTTAGTTCATACATTAAGACTGATTTAATTATTATTATAGCTGATTTTGTTAGGGTTGATTTTGGTAATGTTAAAAATATGTGAATTCAATTACAATGGTGTAAATATTTATTTTGGATAACAATGGTATATAATGGTATTTGTATATAATCTTTGTTGAAATAACGGGATTAGGATTGTAAATTACCAGTTCATGAATTATAGGTATAGGAATTACATATTTATAAATTATAGGTTTATGAAGTAATGCTGCAAAAAATGCAGGTTTAAAAATTATATAAATTTTTGGTTTTTCAGTAAAAACCCTAAGAAAACACTTTTTCAGTAAAAGCGCTGCCTTAGGCCACCAATGAAAGCGCTTTTTGAGTAAAAGCGCTTCCTAAGGTAACATAAGAAAGCGCTTTCATAGGTAGGCCTAAGGCAGCGCTTTTTATCAAAAAGCACTTTCATAGGTGTCCTAAGGCAGCATTTTTACTGAAAAAACACTTTCTTAGGGTGCCTACAGAAAGCATAAATGACATTCTAAAGTAGGCCTAAGAAAGCGTTGCTAAAAGTCTACTTAAGAAACAGCTTTTTAGGAAAAAGCGCTACCTTAGGTATACCTACGAAAGCGCTTTTGCCTAAATAAAATGCGCTGCTAAAACCTATAGCAACGCCACCTACGAAAGTGCTTTTAAAGCCCAAAAAAAGCGCTATCGTAGGTCTTTTATGGCATAGTGTTTTCATATGTCTTGACATGTCATATGCATTGTGAATGGTCCAATGTTCAGATAGCCTGTAATGGTTATTGCATTGTAGCTTGCAGAACAATTGTGTGCCCTTGTGGGGTGTGAGCGATTTGTTGTTTTTGGATCTCGCAAATGAGATGCCATGCAGAACGATCGATGGTTCTTGTGAGGACAAGATTCGTTGGTTGGACCCCTTTTATGGGAAATCCATGCAAGACCCAATGTTCAGATAAATCGTGTTGTTTATTGCATTGAGAGGTTAGAGATCATTTGTGGGCACGACGAGGTGTAAGCGATGATCTAATTCCAATGGGAATTGTTGTGACAATATGTGTATTATAATCATATGTTCATATCTTTTGTTTGTGTTATGTATCGCATTATGAGCAGGTGTTGTATGTATTTTGGTTTTCAAAATGTAAACGCTCTCTTTTGGCACCGTTGATGGCCGTTTTTAAACTCTGATATTTGTTATTTTTGTTGTTTTGTCATCTATGCGTTATTTTTGTACGGGGTAAAAAGGGGGTGTTACAGGAGTCGTGCGTGACATATACCTCAAGCGGTTGGAATAAGTTTTCCAATGAAAGGAACCTTTGGGAAGGCGATTTGCTCCATTTTAGTATGAGTTGTCCTCCGTCAAAGGAAATGAAAGTCCGTGTGGTTAGGGGGTGGATGTGTGGATGAGGACAGGTTGCACAAGGCTGAAGAAGATGTTTTGATATTTTAATAATTTGCACAAGGTTATAACTGTGATATGCTGCAGTAGTAAGAATTCTGCATGGTGTGTTGCAATGTATAGCCTTTAATTTGGAAAACAATGTTGTATTGTAAATATAGTTGTAGTAAATGAATTAGCAGTGTTTTGGTATATTTCGGAATGAAATTCAATCGCACCACTGAATATGTATTGGAATGTAGTGATGCATTATAATATTGTTATATAATAAAAAATGTCACATGTCACAAATATTATTGATAATTTTACATGTCCCATGTCAAACATGTTGATAGTAGGGCAATATGTGTATTATATTTTTTTAATGGTAAATCTAATAGTGTTGCAAAATAGTATTTAAGGATTACGTGACATATAAACCATAGGAGTCTTAAAATGAAAAGTGCAAGATGCCCCACACCCAAGTCTAATAAATAAGGTTTCACATATACAACAAAACAGTAGGGTATAATGAGAAAACATTTGGGCCCATATTGGCACTAAAAAATAGTTGGGTTTAAACAGTAAACCTTAAACAAATGGCCAGACCTAGTGTAGGAGGAAAATAAATAAGGTAAATTTGCTTCGTATAAGGAACATGTTGAAGAAGAAACGTTTGGTATTCAAGGCGTAGAAGAAAAAAATGCAGCAACATCACACCGAAGGAGAAATTGTCCTGTTTTGAGGTTAGTTTGCATGTGCTTGCTCTTGAGTTATGATTGTGTGTAGATGTATTTGAATGTTTTTAGTTAACATTTTTTGTGGGGTTGTTATCATGATATTTGTGCAAGATATTTGATTTTGATGGCCCCCCAAAAATTCAATCGTGCGACCAGGTTGATGAAGGGTAAATCTGTTATGGTGGTTGAAGCACAAACGACTGCTGGAGTTAGAGTTGGGAAAGCGGCTGATGATGGATTATCGGAAGCTGTGACGAAAAGGATGATTTCTAGAAAACACAAGAATGGTGTGAAGGTTGTTATTAGGTACATTAATAACAAAAAATACTCCATATGGACTAAGATGATTACCTATGCAAAGACGACAGGGAAAAATGTGCTAGTAAGTGTAGTAATGTTTGAGATTAGGTTAATACTCTTAATAGGGTTACTGAGAGGGTTTTGTAATATTTCATTTGCAGAAAATTCCTCAAGAAGTGATAAGGAACTGCATTCACAGAGGTCATACAAGGCTGCTCTTTCATGAAACGAAATAAAAAAAACACGCACGTGAAAATTGAACTACTCAGATAGAGGACACTGCATGGAAAGGTTTATAGGTAAGGGGTGGTATGAATATGTGAAGGAAGTCGATATGAAGGACGGGGATCTGCTCGGTTTCATACGCTGGGATTTCCCGTCGATGGAGGCAGGACCTAACACGCAAATGATGGCGGTGGGGGTCTTGAACATATGAAGGTTATTGATAAGTAAAATAAAATATAAATTACGAAATATATAATATAATTGAATTATTTCTATAATTATTAGATATAAAGATAGACTTGTTATATATATAATGAATTAGTGCAAAATATATATAAACATATTGGACATAATGAGTAAATATAATTGTGGATATGTATAGATGTAATTGGAAAATGTAAGATTAAAGAATTGTAAAAAACTAAAATAAAATAGAATTCATAAAATAAAATAAAACATGATTATATTGCATTGACAATAAGGAGCAATAAAAAAAATTGAAACGGCCGGAAAAAAAATAGACGGACCAAGGGATTAAAAAAAAAGCCCAGACTCAAAGGTGGCCCACAGAACAAAAATATATTTCCCTGTACATGTGTGACACCAAAGGTTTGATCGTTTGATATACTCTGATCAAACTCTTGGAGACACGCTTGTTTTCGAATGATGAAAATGGAAGGTACATCCAATAATGTCGGTGATGCTGTGGTGATCGCACCTTCGAGGTAAGTTCGTAGTTCATCGAGCGTGATAGTGTCGTACCCCAAAATTTGCCCTCCTATTCCTCAAGACATTTCTCATAGCCATACTCAAGGATTTCTCAAGGGTTGACTAGACAAACCCTCTCCTAAGCAATCAACCCAAATTAGGGTTTGGATATCCTCAGATCTAGATGGACTTCCAGCATCTCCAGTGGTCATCATGCCTCATCATATGCTTCAAATAATCTCCATGTCAACTTTCAAGCCTTACAAGTCAAGTTTCCTCAGACAATTACTCAGATGGTTGAAAATCAGTTGTATTGGACAAAAAGTCAACTGTGGTCAACATACAGTCAAACTTCATAATTTTTGGACAACATCCATATTTTGAAGTAATATTCATCATTTGATCAAGGGTTGCTCATGATTCATCAAGAAAACTCAAGATTTGGTCAAAAGTCAAACTTTCCAAATTAGGGTTTTTGAAGGAAAAGTCAACAGAACTTTGACCAGGCATAACTTTCTCATACTTTATCAGAAATTTTCCCACAAAATCTCATTTTGAAGAGAATTCAATTCTCTACAACTTCATGTATCACAAGCTTGGTTAGAAAATGCTTCATTTGGAAGGTATGGGTCAAAATATTACAGGTCCTTTTCAAAGTCAACAAAAAGTCAACTTTTTGTAGAGAAGTGTTATTGAGCATGGAAATTCCAATTGAGATGAAACCAAAGAGGTTGTTTAGAGGACATCTATAGCTTTCTAAAAGTCCAAGAACACCGAAAAATGTTAAAAATTAAGCAAGATACACCTTGCACAAGTTGAGCATTTTTGAAGAGGTGCACAAAGAGAAATACTTGACAAAATCCAAAATTTTGCAAATGGGCCTAACTTTTCCTGGTTCAAACTTGTTCCTCAGCTAATTTGGAACCTCCAAGCCCAAGGCCACGAATTTTATCTTTTATTTTCTATTTTATTTGGATTTTAATCATTTAAAAGCCAATTAAATTAAAATAAAAGGTAGAAAATCAAAATGAAATGCAAATTGGACTTTTCTCTCATTCTTGAGGTCCAAGCAAACCTCCCAAGCTGGCAAATTCGAAATTGACATTGATTGGCAAGAGAATTGATTGAAATTTGATCAAAAAGGCAATATTTGGTTTTATACCAAATCAAATATTTTCTCATTGATTGGTACATTATTTCCTCATGATTCTTGACCTAAATCCATCTACTATTTATACATGAAGCATTCACATGACGCAAGGACGAAAATTCTGCCTCTAAGAACCCTACCAAAACTCAAAAAAACCGTGTATTGCAAGCTATTGGCAGCCCTAGTTCCAGATTGATTCAGCCAATTCTAAGCATTCCAATACATTCCTGAAGGTTCATTGATTCGTTCCAGATACTCACAAGCCATCAACAAGCCCAGAATCACGAAATCACAGTTTTGGTTTGGTTCAAAACTTTCAAAATCGATTTTGATTATTCATGCATATTTAACATGTTTTGATTGTTTGTTTGTGTTTAGAATGGAGTTTCGAAGCTTTCTGCATTGGTTAATTGTGTTTTGAGTACAGGAATCACGAGATGACATGGCTAGGGTTCATGGTTCAGATTTGGGGCTTTACGTTTTAGACAAAATTAGCCAAAACGATTGATACCATTGCATTCAGGAGATATTTTCCAATCGAACCATGCCCCCCAATTGAATTTATATTGCATATTATGAATTTTTGAAATCTGCAGGTGTTGTAGTGACGGACGAAGCCGTCACTATATGGTTTTGCTACGGAAGAAAACCCGTAGGTAAAAGTCTGGTTTTGAAAAATTCAAATGGGGAAGATGAAGATCTTTGCGCGCATTTTGGTTTCTCAGAAAACTGATTCCTTTAAACTGTTTTTATTTCATATGACTAACACTAAGTGCAGGTTGGCTCAGTCGCAAGCAGCGCGCGTGTTAAAGGCATGGTCAGGGGTTCGATCCTTGGCAATGTCAATTCATTTTTACAAGTTTGCCAAAACTAACACTTTTTCTATTTTTTTTTCATATTTTTTCTATTTAATTTATTTTCTCTTCAAACAATTTTCTCATGCATTAAAAAATCACCAAAAAATATTTTCTTTTTGCATTTAGGTTAGAAAAATGTTTATTTAATTTTTGACATAAAAATTAATATTTTTGCATGCATATTTTAATTAATTGTTAATTAACCATTAAATTGACTTTTAATTACTTTTTCTCATTAAAACCAATCCTTAAAATTCCCAAAAAATTACTCTATCATCTAATTGTCATTACTAACCTGAAAACCTTTTTTCTACAAATTTCCAAAACATTTTGCTAACATTTTCTTATTATTCCGATTATCTATTTCTTATTTCGCATTTACAATTCTAGAAAGGATGTATAGGTCGCAAAGTTTTTATCATGTAATAGCGTAGATTTACATTTTCTGCCTTTACTTTCCGCACTCCTATTATGTATCTGCCCCAAAGTCATGTAATAGCGTAGGACATTTACTTTCAGCATCTTTACTTTCTGCAATTTACTTTCTGCACCCTATAAACTGCTAGTAATTAGGCGTGTATGGCAAGACAAAAATGAACGTAGATCACTTCTAATTTCAAGATAAAATATCTGAATTTGACACACTCTTTTCACACATGCACCCCTTAGGGTAATTCTCTCTCATTGCCTTTCAAAATAAATGGTCAAGTCCCTCGAAGGAAGACGTATCCTAGCACAGTTTCCTACGAAACATATCATCATAGTCCCTTCGATACAAAGATCATAGACCCACGATGTCGCCTACGAATACATGATCTTGTCCCTCAATTGTTGCCTACGAAAAGTGATGATCGCCCCTTCGAATGTGCTAGGATACTTCCTGCAAGTTGCCTTCTATGACCATCCGATGTCCCTTCGAATGTCCCTTCTACATCCAACGAATAAGATTACCTGCCAACCAATGGTATGGATAGCACTATTCTAAAGGAACGAAAAATAACACGAAAATGACCATTCTGAGTAGGTAATAAGACTTTTAGTTGCTTGCTCTATCAAAATACTTTTTGCACCTCACACTTTTGTCAAAGTTCAAACACTTTTCAAAACAAAACATGTCCAAACACTTTGTATACATTCCTACATGAATCATTACAAAGTCAGAGCGAAATGCCTTTTTCAAAACATTTTTGTCAAACACACAAAAAGCAATTTTTAAAGATGAGCTAGAAGCAACTAAGAACCCGTAGATAACTACGGATGGAAAGGGGTGCTAATACCTTCCCTTTTCATAACCTTCTCCCTTACTCAAAATCTAACGAAGGTCTCTTTCTGTACTTTTTACCTTCCCTTAATTGGATAAAAGAAAAGTCGGTGGCGACTCTTGCTATCCGCAATATTTGCGATAAAAAGCAAAACAAATTCCTTAAAGTCAGTTCTCCCACCGTATTATAGATAAGTCGTTCATGCATCCAGCGTAGTGCATTTTTGAACGACTTAGGATGTTATGTTTTAAGAGAAATGCGGTGTGTGTTTAGAGTTTTGTTAGATTGCCCAATTATTTGATGTTGGGTGTTGTTAGGTTTTACAGTAATGTAGACGAAGGAGTAAGTGTCCAAAAAGATTTAAAAAAACAACTTCGTACGGTCAAAAGTGATGTGATGTTTTCGTCATTGATGTTGTTAAATTTATGTCTTACAGGAAGAGGGTTTCTTATTTTGACTCAGAGGAAAGCAAGAATTGTGAACAACAATATTGGAAGCAGTTGGAGAAGGAAGAAGCACGGTTGAAGAAAATGGTAAATTAAGACATTAGTATGTGAGGGAATACATGTGGCGTGAGAATCTGAAAGATTAAATCAAAGATCGATGGTTCAGACAAGAGTACAAGTTATTTAGTGATTTTTTTGGGATGGAGGAAGACTATGTTCCGGTAACTGATGCAGAAAATAGAGTTGAAGAAGCATGCAGTTGTCCTGAAAACGAAGTTTCGGCGATATCCGATAGCTGTTACTCAAAGAGGAGGTAAGATGTTAATTTTTTTGTGTGTTACATGGTATTTTAAGTATTGGTTATATTGTTGTGGGTAATAAGAAAGTAACAATATTATTATGTTGTGATATTATAATCTAATCAGTGAAAAGGTTAGAATCCTAGGAGAGTCTAAAGTGAAAAAATAAAGCAAGTTGGTAGATAGTCCCATGGTAGAGGAAAATTGAGTATTGGTATGTAAAAACCTATTTACAACTTAATTGTAGATAACATAGCTAAAATGTGCTGCATAACATTAAAATTGATGTGACAGATATATGTACATCCAGCAAATTCCAGTGGCGGTGGTGGGAGAATGTTTGATGGAGCCTACCAATTCCATTAAACTCAATGATGAAGACTTGTGTAATACGGTGAACTGACTGTGAGATTTTTGTTTTGCTTTTTATCGCAAAATGTTGCAGATAGCAAGAGTCGCCACCGACTTTTCTTTATCTAATTAAGGGAAGGTGAAAAGAACAGGAAAATACCTTCGTTAGATTCTGAGTAAGGGAGAAGGTTATGAAAAGGGAAGGTATTAGCACCCCTTTTCATCTGTAGTTTTCTACGGGCTCTTAGTTGCTTTTAGCTCACTTTAAAAATTTTCTTCCTGTGTGTTTGACAAAAATGTTTCGAAAAAGGCATTTCGCTTTGACTTTGTAATGATTCATGTAGGAATGTATACAAAGTGTTCAGAAATATTTCATTTTGAAAAGTGTTTGAACTTTGACAAAAGTGTGAGGTGTGAAAAGTATTTTGATTGAGCAAGCAACTAAAAGTCTTATTACCTACTCAGAATGGTCGTTTTCGTGTTATTTTACGTTCCTTTAGAATAATGCTATCAATACCATTAGTTGGTAGGTAACCCTATTCGTTAGATGTAGAAGGGACATTCGAAGGGACATCGGATGGTCATAGAAGGAAACTTTTAGGAGTATCCTAGCACATTCGAAGGGACGATCATCACTTTTCGTAGGCAACAATCGAGGGACAAGATCATGTTTTCGTAGGCCACGTCGAGGGATTATGATCTTTGATTCGAAGGGACTATGATGATATGTTTGTAGGCAACGGTGCTAGGACACCTCTACGTTCGAGGGACTTGACCATTTATTTTGAAAGGCAATGAGAGAGAATTACCCTAAGGGGTGCGTGTGTGAAAAGAGTGTGTTGAATTCAGATATATTATCTTGGAATTATAAGTGATCTATGTTCGTTTTATCTTGCCATACACGCCTAATTACTAGCAGTTTATAGGGTGCGGAAAATAAATTGCAGAAAGTAAAGTGCGGAAAGGTAAATGTCCTACGCTATTACATGGCTTTGGGGCAGTTACATAATATAGGAGTGCGGAAAGTAAAATCCTAATTAAACTATTACATCCCATGAGCAGTTACATAATATTTGAAACGAGTGCGAGAAAATAAATCCTAACTATTACAACCTGTAAGCAGATACATAATAATCGGAAAATATAAGAAGTTCGCATAAGAGAAAATATGTTAGTAAAAATAAGATTTTTGAATGAGGAAAAAGATTTTAGGTTAGTAATAATGATTAAATGATATAGAAATTTTTTGGGAATTTTTTGGATCGTTTTTGATAATAAAAAGCAATTAAAAGTCAATTTAACGGTTAATTAACAATTAATTAAAATATGCATGCAAAAATATTAATTTTAATGTCAAAAATTAAATAAACATTTTTCTGATTAACATGCAAAAGGAAAATATTTTTGGTGATTTTTAAATGCATGAGAAAATTGTTTGAAGATAAATTAAATTGAATAAGAAAAAATAAGAAAATATGAAAAGAAAAGATAGTTTGGAAAAGTGTTAAAAAGGAATTGCTGGAAGCCAGGATCGAACCCAGGACCTCCTGGAGAAACCATCACACGCATTGCCATCTGAGCTAGGCTGCCTTGGTGTTATGAATCTGCAAACAATGGGTTATAAGCATTACAACGTGTCATATTTTGAAATTTCAAAACACAGTCAAACGTGGGCCTCTGATATTAACGTATGAGCGAATCAGAATGCACCATTGTGCCACACACGCGTCGCCTAAGCCAGCACAGTCAACGACGCTAGAGCTAGGGCTCCGGTTGTCTTCTCCGGCAAGCACGACGGCTAATCCTGCAAAATAGGCAAAATCAAAGAAAAAGAAAAACCCTATCCCCCTAATTCGACCCCTGCGAGTTCAATGGTGCCATCGTTTTGGCAAAAACGCCTGTATGATGAGTTTCGAAGGAGATAACATAAACTGCCCTAACAATGGCAGATCCTTATTCCTGCGTTAGAGCTTGCATGTAAGGTATCAAACACGTTCTAATGGATGTCCTGGGTTCATACAAGCAATCAAAAACAATTAATAACACATGAATCAAAGAAAACGAATTCAAGGAAAATACCCAACCGGTGAGAGCTGTATAGCACGATCTGGAGAGCTTTGGCTTCGTGTAAGGGTATGGATCAATTGCTGGGATGTTCAGGAACACGATGGAATGCTTGAAACACCTTGAAACCTGCTGGAAAACCAAATTTAAATTTTGCAACTTTGAGAAATTTTTGAGAAAATTAGGGTTGCTTCAAGAGGCTAGGGTTTCGTCCTTTTGTCTTATGAATGCATTAGGTATTTATAGAGCAACAGATTGGAGCAAAAAGAATGAAAAAAGATATGGCTTTGAATGCAAAAATATTTTCTTGTTAATTTCCATCAAATCTTTCCAAAATTTGATTTTCTCTTCCTTGCATGAGTTTACACGAAATTGGCATGTCTTGTGGGCTTCCTTGGTCCTCAAGTTTGATAGAAATCCAACCCAACTTGTTTTATACCTTGTTTTCATATTTTATTTAATTTAAATTTGAATTAAATGCTTTTAAATTCAAAAATAAATCAAGAAAATAGGTAAAGGTCGTGGCAAGGCATCAAGAGGACATAAATAATATTATGATCAAGTTTGGATCATAAAATTATAAGCCCATTTGGAAAAAATTGGATTTTGTCAAGTATTCCTCTTTGTGCACATATTCAAAAATGCCCAACTTGTGCAAGGTGTATCTTGCTCAATTTTTACCATTTTTGGGTGTTCTTGGACTTTTTGGAAAGCACTAGATATCCTTTAAACAACCTCTTTGGTTTCATGTCAATTGGATTTTCCATGCTCAATAACACTTCTTTACAAAAAGTTGACTTTTTGTTGACTTTGAAAAGGACCTGTAATGTTTTGATCCATATGTTCCAAATGAAGCATTTTTTGACCAAACTTGTGAGGCATGAAGTTGTAGAGAATTGAATTCTCTTCAAAATGAGCATTTGTGGGAAAATTTATGATAAAGTATGAGAAAGTTATGCCTGGTCAAAGTTCTGTTGACTTTTCCCTCAAAAACCCTAATTTGGAAAGTTTGACTTTTGATCAAATCTTGAGTCTTCTTGATGAATCATGATCAACCCTTGACCAAATGATGAATGTCACCTCAAAATATGGATGTTGACCAAAAATTATGAAGTTTGACTATATGTTGACCACAATTGACTTTTTGTCCAATACAACTGATTTTCAACCATCTGAGCAATTGTTTGAAGAAATTTGACTTGTAAGGCTTGAAACTTGACATGGAGATTCTTTGAAGCATATGATGAGGTATGATGGCCACTGGAAGTGTTGGAAGTCCATCTTGATCTGAGGATGGCCAAACCCTAGTTTGGGTTGATTGCTTAGGAGAGGGTTTGTCTGGTCAACCCTTGAGAAATCCTTGAGTATGGATATCAGAAATGTCTTGAGGAATAGGAGGGCAAATTTTGGGGTATGACAACGTGCACGAGTACCATGCCTGTCAAATTAAAATGATTGTTGCCCTGGGAAAGTCAGAGTTGTAACGCGCCGATTCTTGTCCATGTTTATTTAATCGAATTTTTTTGGTTATTTGTGTTTTTATATTATTTTATTGATGAATGTTATTTTACCGATGTATTTTATCAATGTAAGGATCTTCCAGAGGTTCGACGTCCCAAACAAAACCATGGGTTTCGTGTAGTTTCAAAGAAACGAATGCCTCGTTTAGGTTAGCATACATTTCCTCTGTTAATTGACAAGGAGCAAGATAAGCCAGCTTTCTGTCAGACTGATTTTGGCCGACATTATTAATATCCTCCATGAAGTAACCTTGGCTGGCCTCGATATTCTCCACTATGTCGTCCTCTCGCCAAATTATTAGATGTTGATGCATGGAAGATGGCATAATGCCAATTCCATGTAGCCATTCTCTGCCTACCAGCAGATTGTAACTTGCCCTTCCTTGAATAACCATGAATATTGTCGGCCTAGTGACTGAGCCGACCGTGATGTCTACCTGAATCACCCCCATGGTAGTTTTCGTTCTGCCTCCGTAGTCCGACAGAACCACATTGTAAGATCTTATATCGGTGTCGAACTTACCGATTTTCTTCAATATATAATGTGGCATTATATTGACTGTAGCACCACAATCCACTAACACTTTGTAAAGGCTTCAGATTGCTCCACATAGCCATGTCGAGCCTCTCAAAAAAGGCATCTTATCTCTCCATAGAGTCATTGTTCATTACAAAGTAACAGGTTGGCTTGTGTAAAGCCATCTCAGCAGTATCAACATCATCAGCATTTTCCACCTCAGTCGGGATATTATACTCCTTTGGGAGTATAGACACAACATTGACTAGGATATCGAGGCTCTCTTCTGAATCAGAGGCAAAATCGTCAGTTGCCTCGTTGGAACCATTATGGACTAGTTTGTTGACAAGTTCTTTAATCTGTTGCTTGACAGCTGAGTCGACCTTTTCCTTGTATTGTCATGGATTCTTACCTTTAACGACAACAATTTTCTTAGCAGCAACAACGACTTGTCTTTCAGCCTGCTTCTTTCTCTGGAATCGCCACCACTGAGTTCGACTCATAGGATTTTTGCCCATGTAGTTTTCAGACACATGGCTTTTCTTTTCAGAACGCACTTCCAGTCGATAGCTCATGGGGGCATTTCCTTTCGCATCCCTCATAGCACTAGCTACATATGATGGCCCAACGACCATTTGGGGCTTAATCCAAGTCCCATTTGGTGCAGCTGCCGATAGAACAAAGGTCTTTAGCCTAATCTGAGATGCTTGACTAGGATCCCTTTTTCCACTAGGCCCTTCCTCTCTCCAACTATAGCTTTTGGAAATTCTCAGCAGCGACTCTATCAATTAAAGCGCTGCATTTGGGGCACAAGCCGACTTGAGCACCCTTACTCTTGCAACGATAAATAAAACCCAGCAGGTCTTCACTGTCTCTTAGGTAGACGTCAGTTAGCTTGACGTTTGGACTTTCGTCAGTGCTTTCCTCAAGCATGGTATTGTCAGGCACCTCAGTGATGTCGGCCATGTTGATGTCGACAGGCTCAACAAACAGGGTCTGTTCTTGCCTTAAAGGGTTGGTATCAATCTTCTGTTTCCTGGCAGAAAACTTCAAGCGACCCTTTTGGAGTGATTTTTGAACTAGATCCCTGAAAAGAAAACATTGAGAGGTTGTGTGACCAAGATAATTATGATATTTGCAAAAACCTCATTTTTGTCTTTGTTCTAATGGTGGTAATTAAGCATTTGGGGGGTACTAGAATTTGACCATCTTTAACTAATAAATCAAAAATCTTCTCGCATTTGCTAACATCGAAGGTATAAGTTTTTGCAGGAGTTTTCGAACTAGTTTCGACAGAAGGGATTTTTCCTTTGGCAGGAAATAATGATTTACATTCATATGAAGGCCCTGATTTTAATTCAGCCACATCTACATCTGCCTCGGTCGGCGACATGTAATCAGCTTCATATATGGGATATGTATCATCATAGTTGACATAAGCTACCTTCTCTTTCTTAGCCTTAGCCTTAGTGTGTCTAACTTTTTTAAGTCGAAGACGCTCAAGGTGTCGAACCCTATCATCCAATTGTGACATGCTTTTGACGAAGGTTGGATCTATTTTCATCCTAATGGAGTAGTCCAAACCTCCAGCAGCCATTTGAACAAGTTCATGTTCAGGTACTTGGGTAAAGTACCTTGCTTTTAGGGATCTAAACCTGTTCAAATAGTCGTCTATGGTTTCAGCAAATTTTCTCTTAATGCTTGACAATTCGACCAAACTAATTTTGGAATTCCCCTTATAAAACTCTTCATGAAAAAGTTTTTCTAACTTCGACCATGAATCCATAGAATCAGGGGTAGGGTAGTAAACCATATAAAGGTTGCTTTAGTGAGTGATGAAGGGAAATGTTTCACCCTCAGGCCTTCATTATTTGCCATGTCACCTGACTCAGTCAGGTATCTAGCGATGGGTTCAACCGTCGACTCACCCGTTTCTCCCCAAAATTTGGTGTACTTAGGAATTTTCCATCCTCTAGGGTTTTCGGTCTGTAAAATATACACTGAAAATGGGGAGGAATACGTTGGCCTTGGCATTGTATTCATACCATTTCGGGCCATAATTCTCTCAACAATATTGGTTAAGTTATTTTTGACAACTAATTCCTCCAGTCGAATTTTGTCAAGGAGTTGGTCATCCTCTTGTTGTCTGCAAACCAAAACCTTAGGTGGATCGACAACGACATTTCTTTGAGGCGTTGCAGCTTGAACCTAGTACACAGTTTCTTCTTCTATTTCCCCCATGTCCCCATGAACAGGTATGGGTTGTCGAACCGGTGGCCACTTTCGGGCAGCCATTTGGGGGGCTCCCAAGGAGTAACACAAACATGTTAGTTGTGCAATCACCTATCGGTTTCTTTTAGCGGACTTCCTATTAGTCTCAACTAATTCTTGTACTATGGGGTTAAACACATTACCCATTTAGTTAGTTAATATATTAACCAACTTATGGTTGCTATCATCCATTTGCTTCCTAACACTGCCACAAAGGTAGTGTTTAGATGTTGCGCGAGCATTGCCCTATTTCCCCCTATTGCAAATCCTTGCAAAGGAGCATTTGTGTTTTGTGCACTATCAGTCACTACCGCTGCACTTGGGGTCGATTGATATCCTATCATTAAAGAATATGACATTCCATAAGGGGGATCCGTAGTAGTACCAAATCGAGGTGTCGTTGTGTTCGGAATGGAGCTCGTGGCCACCACAGGCCCTGGACTCACCAGTGTGCTCTGGGGAATAGGGACTGATACTGAAACAGTCGTCCCCGAGACAGTTGTGCTGCTTAATGGAGGAAATGACTCAAGTTGTGAAACATTTGGGTCGGTGTCATACCCCAAAATTTTCCCTCCTATTCTTCAAGACATTTCTCATATCCATGCTCAAAGATTCCTCAAGGGTTGATCAGACAAACCCTCTCCTAGACAATCAACCCAAACTAGGGTTTGGCAATTCTCAGATCAAGATGGGTTTCCAACATCTCCAGTGATCATCATGCCTCATCATATGCTTCAAAGAATCTCCATGTCAAGTTTCAAGCCTTACAAGTCAAGTTTCCTCAGACAATTACTCAGATGGTTGAAAATCAGTTGTATTGGACAAAAAGTCAACTATGGTAAACATACAGTCAAACTTCATGATTTTTGATCAACATCCATATTTTTAAGTGAAATTCATCATTTGATCAAGGGTTGATCATGATTCATCAAGAAAACTCAAGATTTGATCAAAAGTCAAACTTTCCAAATTAGGGTTTTTTGAGGAAAAGTCAACTGAACTTTGATTGAGCATAACTTCCTCATACTTTATCAAAAATTTTCCACCACCTCTCATTTTGAAGATAATTCAATTCTCTACAACTTCATATCTCTCAAGCATGGTCAGAAAATGCTTCATTTTGAAGATATGGATCAAAACATTACAGGTCCTTTTCAAAGTCAACAAAAAGTCAACTTTTTGTAACGAAGTGTTATTGAGCATGGAAACTCCAATTGAGATGAAACCAAAGAGGTTGTTTAGAGGACATCTAGGGCTTTCTAAAAAGTCCAAGAACACTAAAAAATGTTAAAAAGTGAGCAAAATACACCTTGCACAAGTTGGGCATTTTTGAAGAATTGCACAAAGGAAAATATCTGACAAAATCCAATTTTTTCCAAATGGGCCTATAATTTTATGATCCAAACTTGATCATAATATTATTTGTGACTACTTGATGCCTTTCCAAGACCTCTTTCTATTTTTTTGATTTATTTTTGAATTTAAAAGCATTTAATTCAAGATTAAATTAAATAAAATATGAAAACAAGGTATAATTTAAGTTGGGTTGGATTTTTATCAAGCTTGAGGATCAAGGAAGCCCACAAAACATACCAATTTCGTGCTAGCTCATGCATGGAAGGAAAAATCAAATTTTCAAAAGATTTGATTTGATTTGAAAGAGAAATTATTTTGCATTCAATGGCATATCTTTTTTCTTTCTTTTTGCTTCAATATTACACTCTATAAATACCCAACACATTGACAAAGACAAAGGACGAAACCCTAGCCCTTGCAAGCAACCCTACTTTTCTCAATTTTTTCACAAAGTTGTGATTTTCGAATTCCACTTTCCAGCCAGTTTCAAGGAGTTTCAATCACTCCATTGCCTTCCTGGACATCCCAGCAACCGTTCCCAGCCTTTACACGAAGTTGAAACATCCCAGATCGTGCTCCCTAGCTCTCACCGGTTTGGTAATTTTCTTGAAATTGATTTTCTTATTTCATGCACTATTAATCATTTTTGTTTGTTTGTATGGTTTCAAGACAATCATTAGATCATGAATGATGCATCTCATGCAAGCTTAGACGTAGAAAACATAAACCACCATTGTTAGGGCATTTGGAACTGTTCACTTCGAACCGGTTGATACAGGCGTTTTCAGGGCAAACGGACACCACCATCATGTTCGCAACCCTCGATTTAGGGGGTAGGGTCCCTCTTTGTTCTTTATTTTGCGTATTTTGCAGGTTTGGAAAATTTTTTGGTCGAAGAAGACGACCGGAGCTAGGGCTCCGGCGTCGTTGACGAGTGCTGACTCCGGCGTGGCTGGCGTGGCATCATGGCTCGTTCTGATTCGCTCATTCATAAATCCTGGGGCCCGCGCGCTGTCTGTGTGTTGAATTTCCAAATCTTGACAGGTTTTACACTTATAATCCAACGCTCACAGATTCCAAACACCAAAGCAGCCTAGCTCAGTTGGCAACGTGTTGATGGATTTCCTCAGAGGGCATGGGTTCGAATCCTGGCAAGGCAACTTCTTTTTTTTCAGTTTTGCAAACTAACATCTTTTTTCTATTTTCTTATTTTTAATATTTTCATGCTAATTTAATTTATCTTTAAACATTTTTTTCATGCATTTAAAAATCACCAAAAATATTTTCTTTTTGCATTTTAATCAAGATAAATACTTATTTAATTTTTGACATTAAAATCAATATTTTTGCATGCATATTTTATTTAATTGTTAATTAATCATCAATTTGGCTTTTAATTGCTTTTAATTATAAAAAACAATCCAGAAAATTACCAAACAAATTATCTTATCATCTAATTGTCATTACTAACCTAAAATCTTTTTCTCCATTCAAAAACCCTATTTTTACCAACATTTTTCTCTTATGCAATTTTCTCTTGTTTTCCGATTATGTATCTGTTCACAGATTGTAACGTTTCGGACTATCTTTCTCGCTTTCCTTTTCAAATTATGTAACTGCATATGGGATGTAATAGTTTAATTAGGACTTTTACTTTCTGCACTCCTATTATGTAACTGCCCCAAAGTCATGTAATAGCGTAGGACTTTATCTTTCCGCACTTTCTATTTCCGCAATTTACTTTCCGCACCCTATAAACTGCTAGTAACTAGGCGTGTATGGCAAGATAAAATTGAACATAGATCACTCATAATTTCCAGATAACATATCTGAATTCGACACACTCTTTTCACACATGCACCCCTTAGGGTAATTCTCTCTCGTTGCCTTTACGAATACAAATGGTCAAGTCCCTCGAACGTAGAGGTATCCTAGCACTGTTGCCTTCAAAAACAAATCATCATAGTCCCTTCGATATGAATATCATAGACCCACGATGTCGCCTACGAATACATGGTCTTGACCCTCGATTGTTGCCTACGAAAAGTGATGATCGTCCCTTCGAATGTGCTAGGATACTTCCTACAAGTTGCCTTCTATGACCATCCGATGTCCCTTTCGAATGTCCCTCCTACATCCAACGAATAGGGCTACCTACCAACTAATGGTATGGATAGCGCTATTCTAAAGGAGAGTAAAATAACACGAAAATGACCATTCTGAGTAGGTAATAAGACTTTTAGTTGCTTGCTCTATCAAAATACTTTTCACACCACACACTTTTGTCAAAGTTTAAACTCTTTTCAAAATGAAACATTTTCGAACACTTTGTATACATTCCTACATGAATCATTACAAAGTCAAAGCGAAATTCCTTTTCAAAACATCTTTCAAACACACAGAAAGCAATTTTAAAGTGAGCTAAAAGCAACTAAGAGCCCGTAGATAACTACGGATGGAAAGGGGTGCTAATACCTTCCCTTTTCATAACCTTCTCCCTTACTCAGAATCTAACGAAGGTCTTTTCCTGTTCTTTTCACCTTCCCTTAATTGGATAAAAGAAAAGTCGATGGCGACCCTTGCTATCCGCAACATTTGCGATACAAAAATCTCAAAGTCAGTTCACAGTATTACAGTCGACAATACCCATCGTTCGTGATGGAACTTCTTCCGCATTCGACACGGGAGTAGTGTTTGTCATCATAGGTATACATTTCCTAGTAGGTGGTTTCTTATTTGCTGAATTCTCACTTCTAAGTTCATGCACTTCTAACTCTAGTGACAAATTCTAACACGTAGCACATGGTCCCACCAGGTGTGCCAATTTGTTTACTGTGGAAAATGGTAAACATCCACTGGTCCTCCCTAGGTCCTAAAACTAAGGGTCACTTGCAAGATCGACCAGTTTATCGTAAGACACATGCTAAGATTTGGTATATTATACTAATTCTCTATAAATAGACCTTGGTCGAGAAATGGCTTTCAGAGACCAAGGGAAGCAGTACAATGTTTTTCCACACGAAATTTCGACCACTGTCTAACCGACAGCAGGCGCTGGATAAACAAGACTCAACTAATCACTAATTGGTGACTCGTGACCAATAATTGAAGTTGAAGTGTTTAATAAAGAAGTTGTTCGAAATGAAACGGAAGTAAACAAAATAATAAAGAGAAAACTTAAACATAAATTGATTGCATTGAAAGTAAAGATGGTGATTCACGTACATATAAAGCTCAATGACTCTTTCTTCCTTTAGCGTGGAATTGGGCAGAGTTTTGGTTAGCAATTTGAGAATACAAGTGAACACACCTAAAATTATAATGAACTGACTTATTTATAGTACTTTACAAGGTAACCGCTGAGAGTAATCAACGGACGAAATTCAAACTAAGATAAAACTGCTACACACGATTTCGCCACTCATTTAGAGCTTTGCAACCACGACCTCTTGAAGTAACCGCCCACGATCTTCAGACTTTGACTCTTTCTCGCTTCATGATTTCAAATGGATTAACTACTTCTGGTTTCGATATACCTTAGGAAGCACAATATTCCCTAAGTACCTTGGCCTATGTCTTCGACAACATCTACCTTTCGACCAACTCCTTCGCTTGACCCATAATGTGTCGAATCGGCCAGCAATATTTCTTTACCCATCTAGTTGATGTGGTTTATCTTCGACATGTTTATCTTGTGTTTATTTCTTCTGGCTGCTTGGTCGATTTAATTGATCCTCTAGTTCACTTTCTCAGTCGACCTATATTTTCTGATATTTCTAAGCTTTATAAAGTTTTCCCAAATAAGCTATATTTTTTTAGAATCAACCCTTAACTTGTAGGGATATTTTCCTTTAATTAGTGTCCTCAAACGCAACTAGAAATTTCCAGTTAACACGTCGAAGGAAAGGAAAGTCCGAGTGGTTATGGGGTGGAAGTGTGGATGAGGACAAGTTGCACAAGTTTGAAGAAGATTTTTTGATATTTTAATAATTTGCAAAAGGTTATAATTGTCATATACTGCAGTAGTATGAATTCTGCAGGATGTGTTGCAATGTATAGTCTGTAATTTGGAAAACAATGTTGTATTGTAAATATAGTAGTAGTAAATGAATTAGAAGTGTTTTGGTATATTTCAGAATGGAATTCAATCACACCACTGAATATGTATTGTAATATAGTGATGCATTATAATATTGTTATATAATAAAAAATGTCACATGTCACAAATATTGTTAATGATTTTACATGTCCCATGTCATACATTTTGATAGTAGGGCAATATGTGTATTATATTTTTTTCTGATGGTAAATGTAATCGTGTTGCAGAATAATATTTAAGGATTACTTGATATATAAACCATAGGAGTCTTAAAATTAAAAGTGAAGGATGCCCCACACCCAAGTCTAATAAATAAGGGTTCACATATACAAAAACGGTAGGGTATAATGAGAAAACATTTGGGCCTATATTAGAACTAAAAAATAGTTGGGTTCAAATAGTAAACCCTAAACGAATGGCCAAACCCAGTGTAGGAGGAAAATAAATAAGGTAAATTTGCTTGGTATAAGGAACCTGTTGAAGAAGAAATGTTTTGTATTCAAGGCGTAGAAGAAGAAAAAACGCAGCAACATCACACCGAAGGAGAAATTGCTGTTTCGAGGTTAGTTTGCATGTGTTTGCTCTTGAGTTATGATCGTGTGTAGATGTATTTGAATGTTTTTAGTTAACATTATCTATGGGGTTGTTATCATGATATTTGTGCAAGATATTTGATTTTTGATGGCCCCCTAGAAATTCAATCGCGTGACGAGGTCGATGAAGGGTAAATCTCTTATGGTGGTTGAAGCGCAAGCGACTGCGGGAGTAGGAGCTGGGAAAGCGGATGATGATGGATTATCGGAAGCTGTGACGAAAATGATGATTTCTGAAAAACACAAGAATTGTGTGAAGGTTGTTATTAGGTACATTAATATCAAAAAATACTCCATATGGACAATGATGATTACCTGTGCGAAGACAACAGGGAAAAATGTGCTAGTAAGTGTAGTAATGTTTGAGATTAGGTTAATACTCTTAATAGGGTTACTGAGAGGGTTTTGTAATATTTCATTTGCAGAAAATTCCTCAAGAAGTGATAAGGAACTGCATTCACAGAGGTCATACAAGGCTGCTCTTTCATGAAACGAAATAAAAAAAACACGCACGTGAAAATTGAACTACTCAGATAGAGGACACTGCATGGAAAGGTTTATAGGTAAGGGGTGGTATGAATATGTGAAGGAAGTCGATATGAAGGACGGGGATCTGCTCGGTTTCATACGCTGGGATTTCCCGTCGATGGAGGCAGGACCTAACACGCAAATGATGGCGGTGGGGGTCTTGAACATATGAAGGTTATTGATAAGTAAAATAAAATATAAATTACGAAATATATAATATAATTGAATTATTTCTATAATTATTAGATATAAAGATAGACTTGTTATATATATAATGAATTAGTGCAAAATATATATAAACATATTGGACATAATGAGTAAATATAATTGTGGATATGTATAGATGTAATTGGAAAATGTAAGATTAAAGAATTGTAAAAAACTAAAATAAAATAGAATTCATAAAATAAAATAAAACATGATTATATTGCATTGACAATAAGGAGCAATAAAAAAAATTGAAACGGCCGGAAAAAAAATAGACGGACCAAGGGATTAAAAAAAAAGCCCAGACTCAAAGGTGGCCCACAGAACAAAAATATATTTCCCTGTACATGTGTGACACCAAAGGTTTGATCGTTTGATATACTCTGATCAAACTCTTGGAGACACGCTTGTTTTCGAATGATGAAAATGGAAGGTACATCCAATAATGTCGGTGATGCTGTGGTGATCGCACCTTCGAGGTAAGTTCGTAGTTCATCGAGCGTGATAGTGTCGTACCCCAAAATTTGCCCTCCTATTCCTCAAGACATTTCTCATAGCCATACTCAAGGATTTCTCAAGGGTTGACTAGACAAACCCTCTCCTAAGCAATCAACCCAAATTAGGGTTTGGATATCCTCAGATCTAGATGGACTTCCAGCATCTCCAGTGGTCATCATGCCTCATCATATGCTTCAAATAATCTCCATGTCAACTTTCAAGCCTTACAAGTCAAGTTTCCTCAGACAATTACTCAGATGGTTGAAAATCAGTTGTATTGGACAAAAAGTCAACTATGGTAAACATACAGTCAAACTTCATGATTTTTGATCAACATCCATATTTTTAAGTGAAATTCATCATTTGATCAAGGGTTGATCATGATTCATCAAGAAAACTCAAGATTTGATCAAAAGTCAAACTTTCCAAATTAGGGTTTTTTGAGGAAAAGTCAACTGAACTTTGATTGAGCATAACTTCCTCATACTTTATCAAAAATTTTTCCACCACCTCTCATTTTGAAGATAATTCAATTCTCTACAACTTCATATCTCTCAAGCATGGTCAGAAAATGCTTCATTTTGAAGATATGGATCAAAACATTACAGGTCCTTTTCAAAGTCAACAAAAAGTCAACTTTTTGTAACGAAGTGTTATTGAGCATGGAAACTCCAATTGAGATGAAACCAAAGAGGTTGTTTAGAGGACATCTAGGGCTTTCTAAAAAGTCCAAGAACACTAAAAAATGTTAAAAAGTGAGCAAAATACACCTTGCACAAGTTGGGCATTTTTGAAGAATTGCACAAAGGAAAATATCTGACAAAATCCAATTTTTTCCAAATGGGCCTATAATTTTATGATCCAAACTTGATCATAATATTATTTGTGACTACTTGATGCCTTTCCAAGACCTCTTTCTATTTTTTTGATTTATTTTTGAATTTAAAAGCATTTAATTCAAGATTAAATTAAATAAAATATGAAAACAAGGTATAATTTAAGTTGGGTTGGATTTTTATCAAGCTTGAGGATCAAGGAAGCCCACAAAACATACCAATTTCGTGCTAGCTCATGCATGGAAGGAAAAATCAAATTTTCAAAAGATTTGATTTGATTTGAAAGAGAAATTATTTTGCATTCAATGGCATATCTTTTTTCTTTCTTTTTGCTTCAATATTACACTCTATAAATACCCAACACATTGACAAAGACAAAGGACGAAACCCTAGCCCTTGCAAGCAACCCTACTTTTCTCAATTTTTTCACAAAGTTGTGATTTTCGAATTCCACTTTCCAGCCAGTTTCAAGGAGTTTCAATCACTCCATTGCCTTCCTGGACATCCCAGCAACCGTTCCCAGCCTTTACACGAAGTTGAAACATCCCAGATCGTGCTCCCTAGCTCTCACCGGTTTGGTAATTTTCTTGAAATTGATTTTCTTATTTCATGCACTATTAATCATTTTTGTTTGTTTGTATGGTTTCAAGACAATCATTAGATCATGAATGATGCATCTCATGCAAGCTTAGACGTAGAAAACATAAACCACCATTGTTAGGGCATTTGGAACTGTTCACTTCGAACCGGTTGATACAGGCGTTTTCAGGGCAAACGGACACCACCATCATGTTCGCAACCCTCGATTTAGGGGGTAGGGTCCCTCTTTGTTCTTTATTTTGCGTATTTTGCAGGTTTGGAAAATTTTTTGGTCGAAGAAGACGACCGGAGCTAGGGCTCCGGCGTCGTTGACGAGTGCTGACTCCGGCGTGGCTGGCGTGGCATCATGGCTCGTTCTGATTCGCTCATTCATAAATCCTGGGGCCCGCGCGCTGTCTGTGTGTTGAATTTCCAAATCTTGACAGGTTTTACACTTATAATCCAACGCTCACAGATTCCAAACACCAAAGCAGCCTAGCTCAGTTGGCAACGTGTTGATGGATTTCCTCAGAGGGCATGGGTTCGAATCCTGGCAAGGCAACTTCTTTTTTTTCAGTTTTGCAAACTAACATCTTTTTTCTATTTTCTTATTTTTAATATTTTCATGCTAATTTAATTTATCTTTAAACATTTTTTTCATGCATTTAAAAATCACCAAAAATATTTTCTTTTTGCATTTTAATCAGATAAATACTTATTTAATTTTTGACATTAAAATCAATATTTTTGCATGCATATTTTATTTAATTGTTAATTAATCATCAATTTGGCTTTTAATTGCTTTTAATTATAAAAAACAATCCAGAAAATTACCAAACAAATTATCTTATCATCTAATTGTCATTACTAACCTAAAATCTTTTTCTCCATTCAAAAACCCTATTTTTACCAACATTTTTCTCTTATGCAATTTTCTCTTGTTTTCCGATTATGTATCTGTTCACAGATTGTAACGTTTCGGACTATCTTTCTCGCTTTCCTTTTCAAATTATGTAACTGCATATGGGATGTAATAGTTTAATTAGGACTTTTACTTTCTGCACTCCTATTATGTAACTGCCCCAAAGTCATGTAATAGCGTAGGACTTTATCTTTCCGCACTTTCTATTTCCGCAATTTACTTTCCGCACCCTATAAACTGCTAGTAACTAGGCGTGTATGGCAAGATAAAATTGAACATAGATCACTCATAATTTCCAGATAACATATCTGAATTCGACACACTCTTTTCACACATGCACCCCTTAGGGTAATTCTCTCTCGTTGCCTTTACGAATACAAATGGTCAAGTCCCTCGAACGTAGAGGTATCCTAGCACTGTTGCCTTCAAAAACAAATCATCATAGTCCCTTCGATATGAATATCATAGACCCACGATGTCGCCTACGAATACATGGTCTTGACCCTCGATTGTTGCCTACGAAAAGTGATGATCGTCCCTTCGAATGTGCTAGGATACTCCTAAAAGTTTCCTTCTATGACCATCCGATGTCCCTTCGAATGTCCCTTCTACATCTAACGAATAGGGTTACCTACCAACTAATGGTATTGATAGCATTATTCTAAAGGAACGTAAAATAACACGAAAACGACCATTCTGAGTAGGTAATAAGACTTTTAGTTGCTTGCTCAATCAAAATACTTTTCACACCTCACACTTTTGTCAAAGTTCAAACACTTTTCAAAATGAAATATTTCTGAACACTTTGTATACATTCCTACATGAATCATTACAAAGTCAAAGCGAAATGCCTTTTTCGAAACATTTTTGTCAAACACACAGGAAGAAAATTTTTAAAGTGAGCTAAAAGCAACTAAGAGCCCGTAGAAAACTACAGATGAAAAGGGGTGCTAATACCTTCCCTTTTCATAACCTTCTCCCTTACTCAGAATCTAACGAAGGTCTTTTCCTGTTCTTTTCACCTTCCCTTAATTGGATAAAAGAAAAGTCGATGGCGACCCTTGCTATCCGCAACATTTGCGATACAAAAATCTCAAAGTCAGTTCACAGTATTACAGTCGACAATACCCATCGTTCGTGATGGAACTTCTTCCGCATTCGACACGGGAGTAGTGTTTGTCATCATAGGTATACATTTCCTAGTAGGTGGTTTCTTATTTGCTGAATTCTCACTTCTAAGTTCATGCACTTCTAACTCTAGTGACAAATTCTAACACGTAGCACATGGTCCCACCAGGTGTGCCAATTTGTTTACTGTGGAAAATGGTAAACATCCACTGGTCCTCCCTAGGTCCTAAAACTAAGGGTCACTTGCAAGATCGACCAGTTTATCGTAAGACACATGCTAAGATTTGGTATATTATACTAATTCTCTATAAATAGACCTTGGTCGAGAAATGGCTTTCAGAGACCAAGGGAAGCAGTACAATGTTTTTCCACACGAAATTTCGACCACTGTCTAACCGACAGCAGGCGCTGGATAAACAAGACTCAACTAATCACTAATTGGTGACTCGTGACCAATAATTGAAGTTGAAGTGTTTAATAAAGAAGTTGTTCGAAATGAAACGGGAAGTAAACAAAATAATAAAGAGAAAACTTAAACATAAATTGATTGCATTGAAAGTAAAGATGGTGATTCACGTACATATAAAGCTCAATGACTCTTTCTTCCTTTAGCGTGGAATTGGGCAGAGTTTTGGTTAGCAATTTGAGAATACAAGTGAACACACCTAAAATTATAATGAACTGACTTATTTATAGTACTTTACAAGGTAACCGCTGAGAGTAATCAACGGACGAAATTCAAACTAAGATAAAACTGCTACACACGATTTCGCCACTCATTTAGAGCTTTGCAACCACGACCTCTTGAAGTAACCGCCCACGATCTTCAGACTTTGACTCTTTCTCGCTTCATGATTTCAAATGGATTAACTACTTCTGGTTTCGATATACCTTAGGAAGCACAATATTCCCTAAGTACCTTGGCCTATGTCTTCGACAACATCTACCTTTCGACCAACTCCTTCGCTTGACCCATAATGTGTCGAATCGGCCAGCAATATTTCTTTACCCATCTAGTTGATGTGGTTTATCTTCGACATGTTTATCTTGTGTTTATTTCTTCTGGCTGCTTGGTCGATTTAATTGATCCTCTAGTTCACTTTCTCAGTCGACCTATATTTTCTGATATTTCTAAGCTTTATAAAGTTTTCCCAAATAAGCTATATTTTTTTAGAATCAACCCTTAACTTGTAGGGATATTTTCCTTTAATTAGTGTCCTCAAACGCAACTAGAAATTTCCAGTTAACACGTCGAAGGAAAGGAAAGTCCGAGTGGTTATGGGGTGGAAGTGTGGATGAGGACAAGTTGCACAAGTTTGAAGAAGATTTTTTGATATTTTAATAATTTGCAAAAGGTTATAATTGTCATATACTGCAGTAGTATGAATTCTGCAGGATGTGTTGCAATGTATAGTCTGTAATTTGGAAAACAATGTTGTATTGTAAATATAGTAGTAGTAAATGAATTAGAAGTGTTTTGGTATATTTCAGAATGGAATTCAATCACACCACTGAATATGTATTGTAATATAGTGATGCATTATAATATTGTTATATAATAAAAAATGTCACATGTCACAAATATTGTTAATGATTTTACATGTCCCATGTCATACATTTTGATAGTAGGGCAATATGTGTATTATATTTTTTTCTGATGGTAAATGTAATCGTGTTGCATAATAATATTTAAGGATTACTTGATATATAAACCATAGGAGTCTTAAAATTAAAAGTGAAGGATGCCCCACACCCAAGTCTAATAAATAAGGGTTCACATATACAAAAAACGGTAGGGTATAATGAGAAAACATTTGGGCCTATATTAGAACTAAAAAATAGTTGGGTTCAAATAGTAAACCCTAAACGAATGGCCAAACCCAGTGTAGGAGGAAAATAAATAAGGTAAATTTGCTTGGTATAAGGAACCTGTTGAAGAAGAAATGTTTTGTATTCAAGGCGTAGAAGAAGAAAAAACGCAGCAACATCACACCGAAGGAGAAATTGCTGTTTCGAGGTTAGTTTGCATGTGTTTGCTCTTGAGTTATGATCGTGTGTAGATGTATTTGAATGTTTTTAGTTAACATTATCTATGGGGTTGTTATCATGATATTTGTGCAAGATATTTGATTTTTGATGGCCCCCTAGAAATTCAATCGCGTGACGAGGTCGATGAAGGGTAAATCTCTTATGGTGGTTGAAGCGCAAGCGACTGCGGGAGTAGGAGCTGGGAAAGCGGATGATGATGGATTATCGGAAGCTGTGACGAAAATGATGATTTCTGAAAAACACAAGAATTGTGTGAAGGTTGTTATTAGGTACATTAATATCAAAAAATACTCCATATGGACAATGATGATTACCTGTGCGAAGACAACAGGGAAAAATGTGCTAGTAAGTGTAGTAATGTTTGAGATTAGGTTAATACTCTTAATAGGGTTACTGAGAGGGTTTTGTAATATTTCATTTGCAGAAAATTCCTCAAGAAGTGATAAGGAACTGCATTCACAGAGGTCATACAAGGCTGCTCTTTCATGAAACGAAATAAAAAAAACACGCACGTGAAAATTGAACTACTCAGATAGAGGACACTGCATGGAAAGGTTTATAGGTAAGGGGTGGTATGAATATGTGAAGGAAGTCGATATGAAGGACGGGGATCTGCTCGGTTTCATACGCTGGGATTTCCCGTCGATGGAGGCAGGACCTAACACGCAAATGATGGCGGTGGGGGTCTTGAACATATGAAGGTTATTGATAAGTAAAATAAAATATAAATTACGAAATATATAATATAATTGAATTATTTCTATAATTATTAGATATAAAGATAGACTTGTTATATATATAATGAATTAGTGCAAAATATATATAAACATATTGGACATAATGAGTAAATATAATTGTGGATATGTATAGATGTAATTGGAAAATGTAAGATTAAAGAATTGTAAAAAACTAAAATAAAATAGAATTCATAAAATAAAATAAAACATGATTATATTGCATTGACAATAAGGAGCAATAAAAAAAATTGAAACGGCCGGAAAAAAAATAGACGGACCAAGGGATTAAAAAAAAAGCCCAGACTCAAAGGTGGCCCACAGAACAAAAATATATTTCCCTGTACATGTGTGACACCAAAGGTTTGATCGTTTGATATACTCTGATCAAACTCTTGGAGACACGCTTGTTTTCGAATGATGAAAATGGAAGGTACATCCAATAATGTCGGTGATGCTGTGGTGATCGCACCTTCGAGGTAAGTTCGTAGTTCATCGAGCGTGATAGTGTCGTACCCCAAAATTTGCCCTCCTATTCCTCAAGACATTTCTCATAGCCATACTCAAGGATTTCTCAAGGGTTGACTAGACAAACCCTCTCCTAAGCAATCAACCCAAATTAGGGTTTGGATATCCTCAGATCTAGATGGACTTCCAGCATCTCCAGTGGTCATCATGCCTCATCATATGCTTCAAATAATCTCCATGTCAACTTTCAAGCCTTACAAGTCAAGTTTCCTCAGACAATTACTCAGATGGTTGAAAATCAGTTGTATTGGACAAAAAGTCAACTATGGTAAACATACAGTCAAACTTCATGATTTTTGATCAACATCCATATTTTTAAGTGAAATTCATCATTTGATCAAGGGTTGATCATGATTCATCAAGAAAACTCAAGATTTGATCAAAAGTCAAACTTTCCAAATTAGGGTTTTTTGAGGAAAAGTCAACTGAACTTTGATTGAGCATAACTTCCTCATACTTTATCAAAAATTTTTCCACCACCTCTCATTTTGAAGATAATTCAATTCTCTACAACTTCATATCTCTCAAGCATGGTCAGAAAATGCTTCATTTTGAAGATATGGATCAAAACATTACAGGTCCTTTTCAAAGTCAACAAAAAGTCAACTTTTTGTAACGAAGTGTTATTGAGCATGGAAACTCCAATTGAGATGAAACCAAAGAGGTTGTTTAGAGGACATCTAGGGCTTTCTAAAAAGTCCAAGAACACTAAAAAATGTTAAAAAGTGAGCAAAATACACCTTGCACAAGTTGGGCATTTTTGAAGAATTGCACAAAGGAAAATATCTGACAAAATCCAATTTTTTCCAAATGGGCCTATAATTTTATGATCCAAACTTGATCATAATATTATTTGTGACTACTTGATGCCTTTCCAAGACCTCTTTCTATTTTTTTGATTTATTTTTGAATTTAAAAGCATTTAATTCAAGATTAAATTAAATAAAATATGAAAACAAGGTATAATTTAAGTTGGGTTGGATTTTTATCAAGCTTGAGGATCAAGGAAGCCCACAAAACATACCAATTTCGTGCTAGCTCATGCATGGAAGGAAAAATCAAATTTTCAAAAGATTTGATTTGATTTGAAAGAGAAATTATTTTGCATTCAATGGCATATCTTTTTTCTTTCTTTTTGCTTCAATATTACACTCTATAAATACCCAACACATTGACAAAGACAAAGGACGAAACCCTAGCCCTTGCAAGCAACCCTACTTTTCTCAATTTTTTCACAAAGTTGTGATTTTCGAATTCCACTTTCCAGCCAGTTTCAAGGAGTTTCAATCACTCCATTGCCTTCCTGGACATCCCAGCAACCGTTCCCAGCCTTTACACGAAGTTGAAACATCCCAGATCGTGCTCCCTAGCTCTCACCGGTTTGGTAATTTTCTTGAAATTGATTTTCTTATTTCATGCACTATTAATCATTTTTGTTTGTTTGTATGGTTTCAAGACAATCATTAGATCATGAATGATGCATCTCATGCAAGCTTAGACGTAGAAAACATAAACCACCATTGTTAGGGCATTTGGAACTGTTCACTTCGAACCGGTTGATACAGGCGTTTTCAGGGCAAACGGACACCACCATCATGTTCGCAACCCTCGATTTAGGGGGTAGGGTCCCTCTTTGTTCTTTATTTTGCGTATTTTGCAGGTTTGGAAAATTTTTTGGTCGAAGAAGACGACCGGAGCTAGGGCTCCGGCGTCGTTGACGAGTGCTGACTCCGGCGTGGCTGGCGTGGCATCATGGCTCGTTCTGATTCGCTCATTCATAAATCCTGGGGCCCGCGCGCTGTCTGTGTGTTGAATTTCCAAATCTTGACAGGTTTTACACTTATAATCCAACGCTCACAGATTCCAAACACCAAAGCAGCCTAGCTCAGTTGGCAACGTGTTGATGGATTTCCTCAGAGGGCATGGGTTCGAATCCTGGCAAGGCAACTTCTTTTTTTTCAGTTTTGCAAACTAACATCTTTTTTCTATTTTCTTATTTTTAATATTTTCATGCTAATTTAATTTATCTTTAAACATTTTTTTCATGCATTTAAAAATCACCAAAAATATTTTCTTTTTGCATTTTAATCAGATAAATACTTATTTAATTTTTGACATTAAAATCAATATTTTTGCATGCATATTTTATTTAATTGTTAATTAATCATCAATTTGGCTTTTAATTGCTTTTAATTATAAAAAACAATCCAGAAAATTACCAAACAAATTATCTTATCATCTAATTGTCATTACTAACCTAAAATCTTTTTCTCCATTCAAAAACCCTATTTTTACCAACATTTTTCTCTTATGCAATTTTCTCTTGTTTTCCGATTATGTATCTGTTCACAGATTGTAACGTTTCGGACTATCTTTCTCGCTTTCCTTTTCAAATTATGTAACTGCATATGGGATGTAATAGTTTAATTAGGACTTTTACTTTCTGCACTCCTATTATGTAACTGCCCCAAAGTCATGTAATAGCGTAGGACTTTATCTTTCCGCACTTTCTATTTCCGCAATTTACTTTCCGCACCCTATAAACTGCTAGTAACTAGGCGTGTATGGCAAGATAAAATTGAACATAGATCACTCATAATTTCCAGATAACATATCTGAATTCGACACACTCTTTTCACACATGCACCCCTTAGGGTAATTCTCTCTCGTTGCCTTTACGAATACAAATGGTCAAGTCCCTCGAACGTAGAGGTATCCTAGCACTGTTGCCTTCAAAAACAAATCATCATAGTCCCTTCGATATGAATATCATAGACCCACGATGTCGCCTACGAATACATGGTCTTGACCCTCGATTGTTGCCTACGAAAAGTGATGATCGTCCCTTCGAATGTGCTAGGATACTCCTAAAAGTTTCCTTCTATGACCATCCGATGTCCCTTCGAATGTCCCTTCTACATCTAACGAATAGGGTTACCTACCAACTAATGGTATTGATAGCATTATTCTAAAGGAACGTAAAATAACACGAAAACGACCATTCTGAGTAGGTAATAAGACTTTTAGTTGCTTGCTCAATCAAAATACTTTTCACACCTCACACTTTTGTCAAAGTTCAAACACTTTTCAAAATGAAATATTTCTGAACACTTTGTATACATTCCTACATGAATCATTACAAAGTCAAAGCGAAATGCCTTTTTCGAAACATTTTTGTCAAACACACAGGAAGAAAATTTTTAAAGTGAGCTAAAAGCAACTAAGAGCCCGTAGAAAACTACAGATGAAAAGGGGTGCTAATACCTTCCCTTTTCATAACCTTCTCCCTTACTCAGAATCTAACGAAGGTCTTTTCCTGTTCTTTTCACCTTCCCTTAATTGGATAAAAGAAAAGTCGATGGCGACCCTTGCTATCCGCAACATTTGCGATACAAAAATCTCAAAGTCAGTTCACAGTATTACAGTCGACAATACCCATCGTTCGTGATGGAACTTCTTCCGCATTCGACACGGGAGTAGTGTTTGTCATCATAGGTATACATTTCCTAGTAGGTGGTTTCTTATTTGCTGAATTCTCACTTCTAAGTTCATGCACTTCTAACTCTAGTGACAAATTCTAACACGTAGCACATGGTCCCACCAGGTGTGCCAATTTGTTTACTGTGGAAAATGGTAAACATCCACTGGTCCTCCCTAGGTCCTAAAACTAAGGGTCACTTGCAAGATCGACCAGTTTATCGTAAGACACATGCTAAGATTTGGTATATTATACTAATTCTCTATAAATAGACCTTGGTCGAGAAATGGCTTTCAGAGACCAAGGGAAGCAGTACAATGTTTTTCCACACGAAATTTCGACCACTGTCTAACCGACAGCAGGCGCTGGATAAACAAGACTCAACTAATCACTAATTGGTGACTCGTGACCAATAATTGAAGTTGAAGTGTTTAATAAAGAAGTTGTTCGAAATGAAACGGAAGTAAACAAAATAATAAAGAGAAAACTTAAACATAAATTGATTGCATTGAAAGTAAAGATGGTGATTCACGTACATATAAAGCTCAATGACTCTTTCTTCCTTTAGCGTGGAATTGGGCAGAGTTTTGGTTAGCAATTTGAGAATACAAGTGAACACACCTAAAATTATAATGAACTGACTTATTTATAGTACTTTACAAGGTAACCGCTGAGAGTAATCAACGGACGAAATTCAAACTAAGATAAAACTGCTACACACGATTTCGCCACTCATTTAGAGCTTTGCAACCACGACCTCTTGAAGTAACCGCCCACGATCTTCAGACTTTGACTCTTTCTCGCTTCATGATTTCAAATGGATTAACTACTTCTGGTTTCGATATACCTTAGGAAGCACAATATTCCCTAAGTACCTTGGCCTATGTCTTCGACAACATCTACCTTTCGACCAACTCCTTCGCTTGACCCATAATGTGTCGAATCGGCCAGCAATATTTCTTTACCCATCTAGTTGATGTGGTTTATCTTCGACATGTTTATCTTGTGTTTATTTCTTCTGGCTGCTTGGTCGATTTAATTGATCCTCTAGTTCACTTTCTCAGTCGACCTATATTTTCTGATATTTCTAAGCTTTATAAAGTTTTCCCAAATAAGCTATATTTTTTTAGAATCAACCCTTAACTTGTAGGGATATTTTCCTTTAATTAGTGTCCTCAAACGCAACTAGAAATTTCCAGTTAACACGTCGAAGGAAAGGAAAGTCCGAGTGGTTATGGGGTGGAAGTGTGGATGAGGACAAGTTGCACAAGTTTGAAGAAGATTTTTTGATATTTTAATAATTTGCAAAAGGTTATAATTGTCATATACTGCAGTAGTATGAATTCTGCAGGATGTGTTGCAATGTATAGTCTGTAATTTGGAAAACAATGTTGTATTGTAAATATAGTAGTAGTAAATGAATTAGAAGTGTTTTGGTATATTTCAGAATGGAATTCAATCACACCACTGAATATGTATTGTAATATAGTGATGCATTATAATATTGTTATATAATAAAAAATGTCACATGTCACAAATATTGTTAATGATTTTACATGTCCCATGTCATACATTTTGATAGTAGGGCAATATGTGTATTATATTTTTTTCTGATGGTAAATGTAATCGTGTTGCAGAATAATATTTAAGGATTACTTGATATATAAACCATAGGAGTCTTAAAATTAAAAGTGAAGGATGCCCCACACCCAAGTCTAATAAATAAGGGTTCACATATACAAAAACGGTAGGGTATAATGAGAAAACATTTGGGCCTATATTAGAACTAAAAAATAGTTGGGTTCAAATAGTAAACCCTAAACGAATGGCCAAACCCAGTGTAGGAGGAAAATAAATAAGGTAAATTTGCTTGGTATAAGGAACCTGTTGAAGAAGAAATGTTTTGTATTCAAGGCGTAGAAGAAGAAAAAACGCAGCAACATCACACCGAAGGAGAAATTGCTTGTTTCGAGGTTAGTTTGCATGTGTTTGCTCTTGAGTTATGATCGTGTGTAGATGTATTTGAATGTTTTTAGTTAACATTATCTATGGGGTTGTTATCATGATATTTGTGCAAGATATTTGATTTTTGATGGCCCCCTAGAAATTCAATCGCGTGACGAGGTCGATGAAGGGTAAATCTCTTATGGTGGTTGAAGCGCAAGCGACTGCGGGAGTAGGAGCTGGGAAAGCGGATGATGATGGATTATCGGAAGCTGTGACGAAAATGATGATTTCTGAAAAACACAAGAATTGTGTGAAGGTTGTTATTAGGTACATTAATATCAAAAAATACTCCATATGGACAATGATGATTACCTGTGCGAAGACAACAGGGAAAAATGTGCTAGTAAGTGTAGTAATGTTTGAGATTAGGTTAATACTCTTAATATGGTTATGGAGAGGGTTTTCTAATATTTCATTTGCAGAAAATGCTTCAAGAAGTGATAAAGAACTGCATTCACAGAGGTCATACAAGGCCGCTCTTTCGTGAAACGAAATCGAAAAAAACATGCACGTGCAAATTGAACTACTTAGACAGAGGACACTGCATGGAAAGGATTATAGGTAAAAGGTGATATGAATATGTGAAGGAAGTCGGGATAAAGGACGAGGATCTGCTCGGATTCATACTTTGGGATTGTCCGTCGATGGAGGCGGGGCCTAACACGCAGATGATGGCGGTGGGGGTCTTGAACAGATGACGGTTATTGGTAAGTGCCAAAATGCAGTTATTTTGTATATATGTTTTGTGGCACTTATCTTCTTGTTTGTTAATAATCGTTGAATAACCCAACTTTTTGTTGTAAATACGTTTTATTGTGTCTTGTGTACATATTGTACCTTTTTAACTAGTTTTAATGTATTTTGTAGGTATTTTTGCTATGGCACTGTTGCGGCAGAGAGGAATTTAGGTTAAGAGGTCGCTGAGTGGGCTCTTGCTGCTGAGCGACATTTAGGTCTATTTAGTTTGTAAATATCTGATGGCGCTCAACGCGCCCTCGCCGCTGAGCGTGCTCCTCTTTATTTTGCTTTATAACATAATTTTTTTCATTTCTAGGTTATGTTTTTGGGGTGGATTTTGATTCCCATTTCAATCAACCTTTATTTTTGGTAGTTATCTTAGAAAACAACCCTTACGTCTTGCAATCATCCATTCTATTTTTCTGAAAAGCATCAAATTCAAGTTGCATAGCTTGAGCCCATGATGGATGAAGAAGAGCTTGGTTATAGTTGGATGCTTCAGACTCAGTTTGGGCAATAAAGACTTTTGGTTTAGAGTGACTAGTTTTGGCTCTAATAAGCATTTGGTGTTCGTTCTAGACATGATTAGACACAAGTGGATTGCTATGAATAGAGGGAGATTGTGAAGATTCAGCTACAGGAATGCAGGAAGATATGGTAAGTTCATTAGAACACAATGAGGAATTAGGAGGAGATGTAGAGTTGAGTAGTGGAGAGTTACCTTGTAGGGTGTTGATATGTTGAGTGTGTTGATCCCTGTGATGCACAACTCTTTCATTGGAGCTATCAGGTACAGAGGTCTCAGCAGTTGTAGGACCTAGTGAAAAGTGGAGCCATGTACGTTTGTTCTTTCATGATCCTTAGGATAAAGGGAGTCATAAGAGTTGGTGATGGTGAATTTTGGCAAGAAAGACAATTGAGGGGACTTGTCTGCAACTTGGATAAAAATGTGAGGATCAAGGTCTATATTCAGATTAGGGTTTCTGTGAGAAGAGGCTAGTGATGTTGGAGACAAATGAGGTTGAGACTGCTAAATAGGAGCAGTGGTCGGACAACGGTTGCTATGCTGCAAGATGGCAGGATTTGACTTAGCTGGAGGAACCAGGGAATCACCAGAACTAGTATATTTAGTATTGGGAGCAGCAATGGTGGATAACATATAGTAACTGGAAGTTCCTTGAATAAGAGCAGGCCTCGTACTTGAATATTGAGACTCATTAGGAAATAAAGTGGTGAATGGAAAGTTGTCCTTATTGAATGTGACATCTTTTGAGATATATTTTTCCATTGGCACTAAGGAATTTATAGCCCTTGTGCTTAGGTGATATCCCATGGTAAACACACTCACTGCTTCTCATCTATATTTTGTGCTGATTGTAGGGCCTCAGTAGTGGGAAACTTGAGCAACCAAAAGTTCTGAGAGATTTGTAGTTGGGTTGTTTGCCATATAATGCATGAAATGGTGAGTTCGAATCTTTCAAGGTTGTGGTAGGCATCATGTTAATAATGTGCACAACTATGGTGAAACAGGTTCAGATGGAGAAGGTTCAGAAGTTACCTCAAATGTTTTATATTTTTCAGGGGTTGGTGAAAACACCGGTGGAACCTCCGACAGATAAATGGTATCAAATAGAGTCGCCATCGAACGTCTTTTATCTCATGAGGGAGAAAGGAAAACATCGAGTAAACGTGAGGGGAGAAATCTCGGTCCTATAACCGTGAAATCGAGAGAATCTAGGTAAGGGAGTTAGTTACGCGAGGGGAATGAATTAGCACCCCACGCGCCCGTAGTACTCTTTGGTATCCATTTTCTATTTCAAACTAAAGGGTGTGTTATATCTATGCTTAATCGCTAATCATGCATGCAAAAGAAAAGAGAAAATAAGAAACCACCGGGAAAAGAAGGAACTATTTACAAAGTTTGCTCGATCGAGCCCCGTGACAAGATGCCTACGTATTCCCGCGAGCAATGAGAAAGTTAGAGCGTCGTAGTTCAGCTCACTTGTTTTGGTGTGTTTTTGTGTTTTTTACTTGTGAAAAGATTTTAAACACAAAAGAAAAGAAAGAGCGCAAAGGAGAAGAGAGTTTGTGTTGGTTGGTTGCTTTTACCTTGAGAAAGGATTTAAACCATTATTAAGTGTTTTGTTTATGAAAGGAAAAAGAAAAGCACAAGTTTTAGTTTTAATCACATGCAACATGCAAAAGAAATTAGCAAAGCAAGGTCGGACCTATGGTTTAGGATGCAAGGGAATCTCTGCCTATGTTGACATACAAAGGATGTGGATCCTAATGTCTAGGCTAAAGAACCAATCCTAAGCAAGCTCCTGGGGAAAAACAGACAAACAAACAAGTATGCACAGGTCACAAGTAGAATTGCCCTAAACGGGTCTTTAAATAAACCAGAGGGGTTCCTGAACATGCTCCAAGTACGGAAGCCCCATCATGCATCTCTATTCCTACTTCTCATGGCAAAATAAAGCTGTAAAGCCCTACTTCTCATGATATCTAGGAAAGCTGTAAGAGAATGCAATAAATAATGTAGAAACTACCGAACGGATATAGAATCCGAAGAGCACTTCGAGCTAATGAAATACTCCGGAAAACTTCAAGTACTGCAGCCATACAATAAGAGCAAACCGGTGAGAATTTTTCAAAGCATCGAAAACAAGCGGAATATGTGTCGATACGCATCTGAAGCGACAATGCCTGCAAGAACGGGATAAGGCAAACAAAACAAAACAGAAATGGTGTACACGTGCGTGTACAAACTTAACCAAAACCTACAAGAAGGGAGTTAAACCCAAAAAGGAAATAAAGGAAAAGTGTGCGAGTATCGAAGAAACGATCCGCATATGTATGCGTCGCATGTCCCTGCAGAAAATGGAGTACAAACAGCAGCCAAGCGTAGCTAGGGTGACTACTGTTCATTATCAAAATCGAAAAAATCAGAAAAATTAAACCAGAGGACCACGCTAAGCCCGGTTTTCTGTGCTAAGCGCGACCTATAACCCAAAAATCTAGAACATTTGGCGCTTAGCGCGCTCTGGACCGCGCTAAGCGGGACCTGCAACCTGCAGAAAAATTATTTTTTGATCCGAACCACCTGTTTATGATGTTTTCATGCAACAGTCCGATCCATATCGTTGAGCCATAATCCAGCAATAGATGAGAGTTACATGAGCATGGACGGAATGCGAATCGAACGATAAAACCAATGCTCATATCAAGGTAATAGTGCGTAAACATGTGAGGAATGCAAATCGAATCAATAAAACCAATGTTCATATACATGTAGATATGCATGAACATGTGAGGAATGCAAGTCGAATCGATAAAACCAATGTTCATATCAAAGTAAAGATGTATGAACATGTGAGGAATGCAAATCGAATTGATAAAACCAATGCTCATGTCAAAGTAATGATGTATGAACATGTGAGGAATGCAAATCCAATCGAGAAAACCAATGTTCATATACATGTAGATATGCATGAACATGCAAGGAGTGCAAATCGAATCGATAAAACCAATGTTCATATACATGTAGATATTCATGAACATGTGAGGAATGCAAATCAAGATGATAATTCCAATGTTCAAATGACAAGTTAAATGCATGAGCATGCAAGGAATGCAAATCAAGATGATAATTCCAATGTTCAAATGACAAGTTAAACACATGAACATGCAAGGAGTGCAAATCGAATCGATAAAACCAATGTTCATATGACAAGTTAAATGCATGAACATGCAACGAATGCAAATCAAGATGATAATTCCAATGTTCAAATGACAAGTTAAATGCATGAACATGCAAGGAATGCAAATCAAGACTATAATTCCAATGTTCAAATGACAAGTTAAATGCATGAACATGCAAGGAATGCAAATCAAGATGATAATTCCAATGTTCAAATGCATGGTGATGCGAGCTAGTCATGGCATTTTGAGGTTTTCTTCCAAAGAATCTTAGTCATGCATTGACACAAACACTTGGAGTGCACATGCAACAAGTTTATGCACAATGCACTAAATGCTTAGATGTCTACATTTTGAACGCAACTTATGCTTCACATTACTATGAACCAATGGAATTGATCAAGCTAAATAATCACCAATGCATGAACATGCAATAGATGATGCAAAGTGTATGAGTTCATGTCTTATGTGCAAGGGGAAAACAAGTATGCAAGCATATGCACATGCTATGAACCAAAATCCACACTCCGACACACATAAGGCGGAAAAATCCAATTCTAATCAAGAAATTCAAGAGAACAAGTTCAAGACCTAGGATCTACATTGAATTTTCATACAATTCAGTATTCAATTTCAAGAAAAAGCATAAAATCAAAAGAAAAAAACAGCTTAAAATAAGTGCTTATTTGAACCTAACACTTACTTGCACTTGAAGTTTGAGTCAAATTGAAGAGGAATTCCTTGTGCTCTTTAAAGAAAATACCGAATCAACGATGAATTGTGGATAATCTTCAGAATTAAGCTTGAATTCTTGAAGAAAAGCTTGAAATCTAATGGAGAATTGAAGAAGAAGAAGAGAAATCCTTAGATCTTGAAATTGAGATGAAGATTAAGAGGAATCGGATCCTTCCATGTCAAATGCGTGCAGAAGAAGGAGAGGATGCTATTGATTGAAGTAGAAAAAGCTAAGAAGAACAAAAATCAAGAATTGCAGGTCGCGCTTAGCGCGGTCTGTGGAAGAGGCGGGTGGTGATCGGAAGTCTGGTGGCGGCCTGTGGTGGTTGCTTGGAGGGAAAGTTGAAGTTTGAACCTTTTGAGTTTTTGTGCTTTGGGAATTTGAAAGAATTGGAGTGTTTTTTATAGCGAAAAATTAAGCTAATGAATGTGTTGTTATGATTTGTGAAGAGGAAAGTCTATTTATAGCTTTGGATCCTCAATCAACAAGCTAATCATGATTATCCGAATAATTTTCGTAATTAATCTAAAACAACCAAATCCGTGCAGAATTCAGAGTCGGAATGCAAACAAAAAGTGTCCGGAATGCGATTTTGCTTGCGAGAATCAAAATCTTGACTTGATCCGATGAATGGTCAAGGGAATCAGAATTTTTGAAGTTTCAGCATCAATTTTGGGCCACTAACACATGCAATTTCGTCAAGTGGGGAAAATGCCTCGCAGGATCTTCTCGATCGAAATTTGCACACGAGTGTTTCGGACATCTGAAGCTAACGAAATTTGTGAACTTTTGGCGCGGTCCCGCCTCGCTTCAATGAAAATCGTTTATTATATGATCTTTGGAACTTCGCAGATTAGATGAAAATTGCTCGCCCAGCTCAAAATCAACCTCGTAGAATAAAATTCGTACCGATCGGTGAGGAATTAGCTCTTGTATTGCAAATGAGAGTTGTAGAGGACTTCGATACGGATTTTTAGAAATCAGTCTCGCTCAATTCCGAGTTTCCAGCTAAGAGATAGAGACCTTTTAATGGACAAAACGCACGGTTCAGCACTAAAATTCAGCTTCGTTTATTAGGGAAAATGACTCCTTTGAGAGCCTTTCTCGCAAAAATATGTTCTCGACTCTCAAACGAAAGTTTTAGATAATAATGAGAGGGGAATGTCAGTCGAAAATCAACAGAAAATACCCACGAGAATGAGAGATACGCCTTATGGAATGCCCAAAGTGCGCCAAAACCTGAAATTCACTTTATTGAGAAATGAGCGAGTAAATTCTTTTTGGTTGCCATTCGGAATACTTGGAACCTGATACTCCTCATGACGAATGTTATGCATGCTATTACATGTATGTTTTATGCAATGGAATTATAAGCCAAGGAAACGCAGAAAAGAAGAGGGTAAATTTTGGGGTACAACAGCTGCCCCTATTCAATCATCCTCAAGCCTGAGAGTAAGGTTGGCGTCTGCCTTCCGGGCGACAAGGTATGAGGTGATTGAATACCGAAATGGACTCGAAAATTTATGCTCTGAATTTCAATGTCTGCTGAGGGAAAGATATGTTGCGCCAGAGCTTAACTGGGTCACAACAAGAAGACACACAGAATAAATGCTGAATTATGTGAAAATAGGTACAGGTGTCTTCCTGACCCGGAAGAAGAATTGGCCTCTACCCAATTCAATCCACAATGTCAGGGGAGAACTGACATGCAAGCGGAAGCAAAGACTAGATACGCAAACTAGGCCAACCATATTACGCCGACTGATTGGGTGGATTTGTGATGCAAAGACCAGAAAACGCCGATTAGACTTTACGAAGGAGAGAAACAAGAGTATTCTTGTTCTCAAAAGACCCACAATGCCAGGGGGAACTGGCATGCTAGTGGAAATAAATACTAGATACACCAAGTAGACTAACCACATTTACGCCGACTGATTGGGCGGGTCTGTGATGCAAAGACTAAAGGTGTCGATTAGACTTTACTGACTCAGAATGCTGTACTCTGAGGGAAAAGACAAGTGTACGGCTTGCTTTCAAAGCTGAAGGCATGTTGCACCAGGTTAAGAGCTGGTTGTCTCAACACTACTAAGAAGGAGATGGACATATTGTGCCGGAAGAAACCAAGACACAACGGATTCCAAGAGAAGCACAACACCGCTGGGGATGAAAATTGCGCTTCTGGCTTATAACCCTATGAGGTGTATGACTCTTTTAGGGATGATGCCAATGTAATGATGCATGCTTGCAAGAAATATGTAAAATGATTGCAATGGGATCTCAGCCAGGGATTAGAGCATTAGAGAACGCCCAAAAATCTCTCAAGGCAAATTGAATCCTGCTTGATAAGCTTGTTGAGGAAATGATGCCACAAGAAACTTGTCAGTTAGACAGAGGCCCACTGGGGATAAAGGATATACTTGGAGAAGATCTTCCACCGTTACCCATCATGGCTCTGGCTGGGGGGACAAAGGTATGCAGACTGCTGGGGAAACTGAGTGGCCAAGCAACAACCATCACTTGCACTCTGGGAGATCGGGAGAGACATATCTCAACTCTACTGGGGAGAAGTCGAGATACACTGGCCATATCGGGGGCATTGTGAGAGGCGAACCCGTTGGGGATAGTCATCTCTGCAGGGGATAAGAGAGAATAGCACACTCCAAATTCTAATAGGCACCCACTAGGGAGTTTCCACTGGGAAGGATATGACGGACCCATGTTGGGGATAGACGCCGTACGACGACAATGCTGGGAAAGAGAAAGGACTCCGATGAGGACAAAGCTGAGGAAACGTCATGTAGAATCCTGACCCATCTCCATACTAGTGCAACTGGGCATCCTACAATACAATGTTAGTGGGGTGACCCTGGCATGATGTGACAAGTTTGTCTGCCATCCAGATCACTCAAGCCTTAAAGCAATATTCAGAAGTTTCTGATCACGGTAAAACCAACAATGTTTATATATGCAAAATTTTACCACAATACTTTGAACATCTTTTGCAAACAAATCAAGAATGCAAGAAATTAATTGACAAGCAAAACTCATTTTATTGATTGAAAGTGAGCCCAGAAAATAGGCAAGTACAATAGGAAGCAATTCCTGAAATGAGGCAATTGCAAAAGTAAAACAAGAGGCAAACTAAAACGCATGGCGTTGCGACAATGAATCCTCATTGGGTTTCAACCCTGCTATCATTCTTATAACTCCAACTATCTCATCACTTCGCTTTTCTCGAAAAAGGTGATTGGCTTGATCACTTCCCTTCGGAGTAACTCGAGATGTTGCCACAGAGTGCGACCATTGATCTACTAAGCATGTCTATGCATAGTATCGCTTGACTACGTCCGCGTTCACGGGTAATGGGAAGTCTTCTCCGTCCATTTTTGCGAGCATCATGGCTGCACCCGAAAAGACTTTCTTTACAACAAATGGCCCTTCGTAATTTGGTGTCCACTTTCCCCGCGGGTCTTCTTGGGGAAGGATTATCCTCTTTAGCACAAGATCACCAGGTTGGTAGTTTTGAGGTCGCACTCTTTTGTCAAATGCTCTCTTCATTCTCTGTTGGTAAATCTGCCCATGCCCGATAGCTGCTAACCGTTTCTCATCAATGAGGCATAGCTGGTCTAAATGGTTCTGTACCCATTCGTCTTCATCAAGCTCGGCATCTTTCACAATTCTTAACAAAAGGATTTGAACTTCGATTGGAAGCACGGCTTCCATGCCATAAACAAGAGAAAATGGAGTTGCCCCTGTTGAAGTACGAATGGTAGTCCTGTAACCATGCAAAGCGAAAGGCAACATCTCATGCCAATCCCGATAGGTTACTACCATTTTCTACACAATCTTTTTAATGTTCTTATTCGCCGCTTCAACAGCGCCGTTCATCTTCGGGCGGTATGGGGACGAATTGTGGTGCTTGATCTTGAAGGACTCACAAAGCTCCTTCATCATCTTATTGTTAAGATTCGACCCATTATTTATGATAATCTTGTCGGGAATCCCGTAACGGCAGATGATGTTGTGCTTGATAAAACGGGCGACCACCTGTTTAGTGACGCTAGCATATGATGCTGCTTCAACCCACTTGGTGAAGTAATCTATTGCAACCAGAATGAAGCGATGTCCATTGGATGTTGTCGGCTCGATCTTTCCGATCATATCAATGCCCCACATAGAAAATGGCCAAGGAGAAGTTAAAACATTCAAAGGCGACGGTGGCACGTGCACCTTGTCAGCATATACTTGGAATTTGTAACAAACTCGGGCATGATTAAAGCAATCGACCTCCATGGTTGACCAATAATACCTAGCTTGCAAGATCTTTTTAGCCATGGTGTGCCCACTAGAATGAGTTCCAAATGAGCCCTCATGCATTTCTTCGATGATCTTGACAGCTTCATCTTTACCAACACATCTGAGCAACATCCCGTCATGATGTCTACGGTATAGCACACCATTATTGAGAAAGAACTTCGCCAAGAATCTTCTCAAGAACTTCTTATCTGTCACAGAAGCCTCCGTAGGATACTCTTGAGTCTCAAGATACCGCTTGACATCGTAGAACCAAGGATTTCCATCTTTCTCTGCTTCAATCTCAAAACAAAAGGCTGGCTCATCCAACCTCTGAATGGTTATCGAAGGCGCTTCATTAGCCCATTTGACTTTGAACATGGATGCTAGGGTGGCGAAAGCATCAGCTAGGTTGTTCTCTTCTCCCGAGATATGATCGAAGGTGATTTCCTCGAAGTAAGGAATCAACTTCATCACATGCTCTCTATAGGGAATCAGATTTGGGTGACGAGTCTCCCAATCCCCGTTAATCTGGCAGATCACAAGTGCATAATCTTCGTACACTTTCAGATGAATAATTCTCAAGTCAATCGCCGCCTCGATACCAAAGATGCAGGCCTCATACTCAGCCATGTTATTGGTGCAATCAAAGCAGATTCGAGCTGTGAATGGGATATGATGACCGACCGGAGTAGTGATCACTGCACCAACACCATTGCCTAATGCGTTGGAGGCTCCATCAAAGACCAAAGACCACTTGGATCCTAGGTCGGGTCCCTCGTCTGGACCTGGGATGTTACAATCCTGAATGTACATTATATCCTCATCAGGAAATTCAAACCTCATAGATTGATAATCATCCATTGGTTGGTGGGCAACATAGTCTGCCAACACACTACTCTTGATAGCTTTCTGAGTGGTGTATTGGATGTCATCCTCTGTTAAGATCATTTGCCACCTGGCGATCCGGCCTGTCAAACTGGCTTTTCGAATATGAACTTGATCGGATCCATCTTGATATCAACAAGGTTGTGGGTCTACACGCCTTAGTCGGCGAGCAGCCCACGCTAAAGCACAACAAGTTTTCTCGAGCAAGGAGTGTTTTGTTTCACCGGTAAACTTTTGCTTAGGTAGTATATTGCATGCTCTTTTCGACTGCACTGGCCATGTTGGCCCAAAGACACACCCCATCGAGCCAAGCATCACAAATACATGATCAACGGCCTACCCTCCATGGGAGGTATGAGAATTGAGGTTCCCGCATACTTTTTATCTTGTCGAATGCGACTTGGCAATCGCCATTCCACCGACCATCCGATCCTTTTTAGCAATTTGAATATAGGTTCACATGTGGCGTGGTGAGAGATGAATCTAGAGATGTAGTTTAACCTCCCTAGAAATCCACGGACCTCCTTTTCGCCTGGTCTGCATTTCTTGAATTGCTTTTACTTTAGCAGATCAACCTCGATGCCTCTTTCACAACAAAGCCTAACAAAGCCGATCGACGCCAACGCTCACTTATTCGGATTCAGCCTCAGTCTAAATTTCCTCAATCGATCAAACAACTTCTGTAGGTGTACCAAATGCTCTTCTTCGTCCTGAGATTTAGCAATCATGTCGTCGACATATACTTCAATCTCTTTGTGGATCATATCATGAAAAAGAGTTACCATTGCACGCCGGTAAGTTGTCCCGGCGTTCTTCAATCCGAAAGGCATCACCTTGTAACAGAAAGTTCCCCATGGTGTGATGAAAGTTGTTTTAGCCATGTCTTTCGGTGCCATCTTAATCTGATTATACCCGGAAAAGCCATCCATGAACGAAAACACTTTTGCATGAGTTGTATTGCCCACCAATATGTCAATATGGGGAAGCGGGAAGTCGTCTTTTGGACTTTCTCTGTTCAGATCCCTGTAATCAACACATATTCTAACTTTTCCGTCTTTCTTGGGCACAGGAACAATGTTGGCAATCCATGGGGGATAAGAAATGACTTTCCAAAGCTCGTCGTTTTTGACTTCCTCTTTGATCTTCTTAGACATCTCGGGATGAGTTCTTCGAAGTTTCTGCTTAACAGGAGGGAATTCTTCTTTCAAGGGCAGCTTGTGCACAACAATATCGGTATCCAACCTAGGCATGTCTTCATAAGACCAGGCGAAGATATCAGAATACTCTGAGTAATTCAATCAATTTCTGTTTCACACTGTCTTCTAAAGCGGCCCCGATTTTAACCTCTCTGGTCACATCAGGGTTGCCCAGATTCACTTTCTCAATCTCTTCCTGATGTGGTTGGATGACCTTTTCCTCTTGTTCTAACATACTTGCTATCTCTTTAGGGAGCTCACAATCTTCCTCACCTTCTTCTTCGGCTTGGTTGATCGGATTATCGAAGTCATAAAGAGTGATAGCAGAGTCGTTATCAAAGGGATCCATTAGGAGTGTGGGATTATATTTGCATGATATATTTTAATGCTTATTTTAGTTTTTTTTAGATGATAAAAGAAAAATAAAGCATTGCCATTTTGCGTTTTAAAATTGTGATGTAAAATTGAAGGAAAAGGAACAAAACATTTGAATGAAAAAGACGTTCTTTATTTCATGATAAAAATGTTGCATATGCAAACAAGGTGGCCCTACATATGATTCACTGTGCCTTGGGAAGAGCACAGGAATTATTGCATGATGACAGAAACGAAAGAAAATTACTCTTCCGCCATCGTGACTGGGACGCAGTCTTTTGAGGTCCAGTTGTTGAGCTCCATGCCAGGGACACTGGGACGGATCCACTTATCAATATCGAAGTCATTATCAGAATCATCCACGACGTTAGCTTACCCAGAACTGATGCCAGCACTAGAGAACTTTACAGGAGTAGCCAAATTGGGTGCTTTCAGAATCTGACGGTGCAGAACAGGGTCAAAACCCAACCCAAACTTGTTGAACTTAGGTGCTACCTCCACCACGCGGCCCCAACCTTCAGGGCATCCAGCCTCGACCATAGCTTTTGCATCCTTCAACGATGCCATGGAGAATTCGGGTTTACCTTTCTTAACCCTCTTCTGTTGAGGGGTCTTCAGCATGTGCACCGTCTTAAAGCCTTGAAACAGGGTCTCATGAATCTCGCCATCGACCTCTACATAGCGAAAGGAAGCAAGATGGCTCACAATATACTCTTCTTCAGCACAGACTGTGATGGTTTTCCCTTCAACGGGGTACTTCAGCTTCTGGTGAAGAGTAGATGTGACCGCTCCAACTTTATGGATCCATGGACGGCCCAAGAGGCATCAATAAGCAGGTTGAATGTCCATGACGAAGAAAGTTGTAACGAAAAGCTGAGGCCCAATTTTGATGGGGAGATCCACTTCTCCAAAAATAGACCGTCTTGAACCATCAAATGCTTTTACAATCAGATCGCTTGGGCGGAGTTCAAGACCTCCATAATCAATCTTCACCAGCGCAGATTTGGGAATCACATTGAGTGAGGAACCAGTATCAACCAACACTCGGGACAAAGTGGTGCCCCAGCATTCTATGGAGATATGCAAAACTCTGTTATGGTTCCGACCTTCCGGTGGGAGATCACAATCGGTAAAACCCAATCCGTTGTTCGATGATATGCTTGCATTCACGTTTTCAAATTGTCCAATCAAGATCTCCTGTGGCACGAAAGCGGCGCTCAACAGCTTCATCAAGGCATTTATGTGCACCTCAGAATCTCGTAGCAAGGAGATAATAGAAATTTTTGCGTGTGTTCGAGCAAGTCGGTCAATTACCCGAAATCACTCTTATGGATAAACTTCATAATTTCTCTATATCCTTCTCCAAATCAGGATTGGCGCTTTGCAAATCTGGTTTCTTCAAAGGCTTCTTGCCCTTGGCTTTGGCAATAGCCTCTACTTTAAGTTGTATTGCTAGATCAGAGAAAATTCGCCCGCTTCGGGTCATGCCACCACTTCCAGCAATGTTATCAGCATTAGCAATGTCCAACACATCACCTTTCTCTGTTGGAGAGGAGACATCATTCTGTTTCACCCCATTCTAATTCAATAGCCTTTGAGTCGATGAGGTCTTGCACCTTGCACTTGAATGCATAACAGTTCTCAATACTATGCCCCAAGGTTCCAGAATGGAATTCACAACTAGCATTAGCATCGTAGTTTCGGGCCGCTTATCCGAGGAGGAGGTGCAATGCGGCTTGGGAACAACCACCAGTCATTCAAGCATAAACAAATCAGCATAGCTCATAGGAATGGTATCAAACCTCCTAGGAGTACGATTCTCTTGTTGCCTCTGGTTTTGTTGACGCGGTGCTTACTGAGTTTGTGGTTGAGAAGCGGAGATAGTCACTGCATTGACCTGAGCCTTACTTCTACCACCATATACATTGGCTTCTCCCTTTCCTTCTTAGGATAGTCGAAGCTTTCTTAACACCTAAGAACTTCCTTCAACCCATCGGATTTTACCACTTCACCCACCTCTCGATCACCCATCGGACCATCTCAAAGAAAGCTTGCGTAATCGCATGCAACATAGTAGTGTCCGACAAAGTCCCGTGAACATATCAATCATCTCCCGCCGACCATGGATGGTTGAACTCTAGCAAGAAGTTCTTCCACTTCGAGCATACTCTTTGAATGTTTGCCCCGGTTTCTGAGACAAACCCAACAACTGTGTGCGATTCAGAGCCATATAAATGTTGAACTGATACTGCTGAAGGAAAGCATTCACAAGATCGCGCCATGTCCTGATATGGCCTCGTTCCAGATGCATATACCACTCTAGAGATGCCCCAGTAAGACTTTCTTGGAAAAAGTGCATAAGCAATCTCTCATCTTCAGTATAAACCGCCATCTTGCGGAAATAAGCCGTGATATGAGTTTTGGGACAAGTTGCCCCATTGTACTTGTCAAACACTGGCACTTTGAACTTCGGAGGAAGCCTTACTCGAGGCACCAATCCCAAGTCAGATAAATCTAGCCCATACAACTTTTGACCCTCAACAGCTTTCAACCGCTCTTCAAGCAAACGGTATCTGTGGTCGTCTGCGGGGAAATCAACTTCACTGCCATTCACAGAATAGGCTTCATCATTCTGATCAAAGTCTGTGCCCTGGGAACGAGGACGACCCCGAATACGATGCTCTTGCATCCCATCATCAAAGAAAAATTGTCCCTGAGGTGGAGTAGGTTGTGGAGGTGGAAACCGACTAGTGACGTGCGCACCTGGACCACGAAGGTGGTCGTTGACACCCAAATCAGCATTATTTGCTTCAACACGAGGTTGACCTACAGAAGCATCATCAAACGGATTGCGTCGGCTATCCTCTAAACGAGTCCTCTCAACCAAAGCCCTCAGCTCTTGCTGACCCTGATTCATATTGGTGATGACTTCCATGAATTGGGCCATCTGCGCCCATCCGCGCCATCGCGCCATGTCCGCTGAAGTTGTTCCATCTATCGCTTCTCGAGTCGGGTAACGGTGGAAGTTTGCAATCTTTCTGCTAAATAAAAGCAGCATAAGCCGAGGATGAGAACTCCGGACAAAACCTGTTATGCATGGTATGTACATATATGAATGATATGCATGTTATGCATGTGATGGCATATTTGAACATTTCCAGGACTCCTAGCAGTTTGACTCAAGTTTTAGGACTTAGCAAGATAATGGATACTGAAAAATCTAACTATCATTAAACCAAAGAAGATTACAAGCATTTGAATCAACTATTTTTTTTTGCAAATCATATAAGAGGAGTAATCCCATCAACAAGCCTGATGGTGATTTCCACACACGACAAATAAAGCATAAATCTAGACATCAGACATAGGAAATCCTTCTGCCTCTGGTGCACCCGATTGAATCTTGAGACGTTCCAATTTTCCAACAGCAAGGGACAATTGAGCTTCTCTCTCTTGGATACGGGATTCATACACCAATTTCTGACTATGCATTTGCTTCTTCAAGTCTTCAATTTGAGCCTTGTATTTCTTTTCCAAGCCGATGACAACACTTCGGTGCTCTTCCGGGGAAATAGAGAAATCTTCGAATCTGGGCCTCTTCTTAATTGAATCAGATGCTTCCACTTTGAAATACTTGAGCTCATGAACCAACTGGTTCTTTGTCTGAGTTGTAACAAGACAATTCACCGGTAATGTCTCCTTTTCTTCAAGCAAAAGTCGATTCTGAGCAAGCACTCGCTCATAATCGCCTTTAGAAACAACATCAGGAATTGGCTCTGGTGGATAAAAAGTCGCCGCCCGTAATGGAAGGCCATTGGCGATCTCTATTCTTGTCTTTTATCCATTGGATATAAGAAGCATAGGTCAGGATCCTTCTTGCCAAAATACCGTCCTCCTTCAAGAAGGATGCTTTTCCATGCTTGAACAAATTCTAGCCATCATACCCAGAATATCGTACATCACAATACAGAGTTTCCCGCACAAAACTCGCATCAGGAGGTCCAACCAAAGCATAACCCAACTGTCTCACTGCAAGAGTCAGATTGTAATTGATACCTCCCCTTATGCCCATGAGAGGGACATTAGGAAAGTCTCCGCAACAAATAACAACCTTCTCACACTCGGTCTTGGACATCTCGCGTCGACTCCAATTGATATCTTGAGATGTGAGGCCCATCAATCTTGGGACCCACCTCATGGTATGCCGAGTATCGACAAAAGCACCATTTCGAGGAAGAAAACCTTAAAACCAATGATATAGCAATGGCGCACAACAATTTACAACTCCACCTTTGGCTTTGAAGCTCCTGGACTGAAGGGAATGGTAAACATCTCCTAGCAAAGTCGGAATACGATTCCGTTGGATGAAAATAGTAATGGCATTCATGTCAACAAATTTGGGCTCATTCGGGAACAAGCATATCCCGTAGATACAACAGGCTAGAATAGCATTGAAGCCCTTCCAATCCTTCTTGCCAACATTGGCATTGCCCTCCCGAAGAAGAAAACCCAAATGAAAGCCTTTCACGGCACCCTTGATTACGACATTGGCGGATACCACAGATTTTTGCAAATGAAGAGCCTTGGCAATCTGATCATCGGTCGGTCTCTCCATGGAGGCATGAAAAGGCACTCGATGCAAGATAGGGATGTCTAGGATACTAGAATACTCTTCCAATGTAGGCATCAACAAATAATCCAGAAACACGAAGCACCTCAACTCACGGTCATAAAACTGGAAAAGGGCTTGGAGCCTGTCCTTCTGATAATTGGTCAAAAGAGATTTCAACCACGTCAGAATTCTTCCATAATCTCTGGTAAATGTGACAACATTCTCTGGCAGAGACTTGTTAGCCATCAGGAGGAGATTCTCGAGAGCGAGAGTAGGGAATTTGTACACTGGATGACGTCTCTGATTGTTCTTCTTTCCAGTATCCATCTTCCAAAACGACCCGGCAACTAGACTCGAAGGTAAGAAATCCTGGAAATGACAAATATGCATGTTAGAAATGTGCAAAAATTAAAATTTTCGTGAATGCAATATGTTTGAATCATGTATCCTGTATATCAGAACCACTGTTGTACTGAACTCTCAGGTAACTGTAACAAAGTCTGAAACTTGTCACCCAACCAAGGTACCATGTAGCAACTGAATCGGAATATCACGGGTTCAAAGGTTCGGCATCAAACTGGAATCCCATAGAAAATACCAGAAAATACCAGAAAATACCAAGTCACCATCAATAACAAAGTCACCAGCAGTAACGAGTCACCAACAGTACCTGTAGTAATGATATCCCGCCCCAACTCACAGGGTGATTCTAGACTCAACAGGGGGTCCTAATGATAGTCAGAGTCGACAATCCTTTATCGAGTACTTCGCTGACTACACAACAGGGTGTAGGGCGAAAGCACCGTCAATCGAATCTCGTCTGAAATTTGGTACTCCATGCCTCCTCACACGCACCACGGGATGCGGGATTCGGCATGGACATCCATTTAGCCTATGTGTCACTGGTCGGGGTAGTTGGCCTTTTACCTCAAGTAACACCCACCCAGATCAAGAGATAAACCAGCACAACAACAGTCCAGATACAGGATATATGAAAGCAGTAAATATGCCACATATAATGCAATGCAGAGCATACAAATGATGATAAAGCGATAAAGCAAATAAACACCCAATAGACATGAAAAAGAACGCTAGGATCAACTCCTGATCGGACCAACAAAAGGTTTGTACGATAAAACAAAACACACCAATACAAAGTTTGCTTGATCGAGCCTCGTGACAAGATGCCTACGTATTCCCGCGTGCAATGGGAAAGTCAGAGCGTCGTAGTTCGGCTCACTTGTTTTGGTGTGTTATTTTGTTTTTTACTTGTGAAAAGGTTTTAAACACAAAAGAAAAGAAAGCACGCAAAGGCGAAGAGAGTTTGTGTTGGTTGGTTGCTTTTACCTTGAGAAAGGATTTAAACCATTATTAAGTGTTTTGTTTATGAAAGGAAAAAGAAAAGCACAAGTTTTAGTTTTAATCACATGCAACATGCAAAAGAAATTAGCAAACCAAGGTCGGACCTATGGTTTAGGATGCAAGGGAATCTCTACCTATGTTGACATGCAAAGGATGCGGATCCTAATGTCTTGGCTAAATAACCAATCCTAACCAAGCTCTTGGGAAAAATAGACAAACAAACAAGTATGCACAGATCACAAGTAGAATTGCCATAAATGGGTCTTTAAATAAACCAGAGGGGTTCCTGAATATGCTCCAACTACGAAAGCCCCATCATGCATCTCTATTCCTACTTCTCATGGCAAAAGAAAGCTGTAAAGCCCTACTTCTCATAATATCTAGGAAAGTTGTAAGAGAATGCAATAAACAATGTAGAAACTACCGAACGGATATAGAATCCGAAGATCACTGCGAGGTAACTAAATACTCCGGAAAACTTCAAGTACTGCAGCCATACAATAAGAGCAAACCGGTGAGAATTGTTCAAAGCATCGAAAACAAGCGGAATACGTGTCGATACGCATCCGAAGCGACAATGCCTGCAAGGACGGGATAAGGCAAACAAAACAAAACAGAAATGGTGTACACGTGGGTGTACAAACTCAACAAAAACCTGCAAGAAGGGAGTTAGACCCAAAAAGCAAATAAAGGAAAAGTGTGCGAGTATCGAAGAAACGAGCCGCATATGTATGCGTCGCATGTCCCTGCAGAAAATGGAGTATAAACAGCAGCCAAGCGTAGCTAGGGTGACTACTGTTCATCATCAAAATCGAAAAAATCAGAAAAAGTAAACTCGAGGACCGCGCTAAGCCCGGCTAAGCGCGACCTGTAACCAAAAAATCTAGAACATTTGGCGCTTAGCGCGCTCTGGACCGCGTTAAGCGCGACCTGCAACCTGCAGAAAAATTATTTTTTGATCTGAACCACCTGTTTATGATGTTTTCATGCAACAGTCTGATCCATATCGTTGAGCCATAATCCAACAATAGATGAGAGTTACATGAGCATGCACGGAATGCGAATTGAACGATAAAACCAATGCTCATATCAAAGTAATAGTGCGTAAACATGTGAGTAATGCAAATCGAATCAATAAAACCAAAGTTCATATACATGTAGATATGCATGAACATGTGAGGAATGCAAATTGAATCAATAAAACCAATGTTCATATCAAAGTAATGATGTATGAACATGTGAGGAATGCAAATCGAATCAATAAAACCAATGCTCATATCAAAGTAATGATGTATGAACATGTGAGGAATGCAAATCGAATCGATAAAACCAATGTTCTTATTCATGTAGATATGCATGAACATGCAAGGAGTGCAAATCGAATCAATAAAACCAATGTTCATATACATGTAGATATGCATGAACATGTGAGGAATGAAAATCAAGATGATAATTCCAATGTTCAAATGACAAGTTAAATGCATGAGCATGCAAGGAATGCAAATCAAGATGATAATTCCAATGTTCAAATGACAAGTTAAACGCATGAACATGCAAGGAGTGCAAATCGAATCGATAAAACCAATGTTCATATGACAAGTTAAATGCATGAACATGCAAGGAATGCAAATCAAGATGATAATTCCAATGTTCAAATGACAAGTTAAATGCATGAACATGCAAGGAATGCAAATCAAGATGATAATTCCAATGTTCAAATGACAAGTTAAATGCATGAACATGCAAGGAATGCAAATCAAGATGATAATTCCAATGTTCAAATGCGTGGTGATGCGAGCTAGTCATGGCATTTTGAGGTTTTCTTCCAAAGAATCTTAGTCATGCATTGACACAAACACTTGGAGTGCACATGCAACAAGTTTATGCACAATGCACTAAATGCTTAGATGTCTACATTTTGAACGCAAGTTATGCTTCACATTACTATGAACCAATGGAATTGATCAAGCTAAATACTCACCAATGCATGAACATGCAATAGATGATGCAAAGTGTATGAGTTCATGTCTTATGTGCAAGGGGAAAACAAGTATGCAAGCATATGCACATGCTATGAACCAAAATCCACACTCCGACACACATAAGGGGGCAAAATCCAATTCTAATCAAGAAATTCTAGAGAAAAAGTTCAAGACATAGGATCTACATTGAATTTGCATACAATTCAGTATTCAATTTCAAGAAAAAGCTGAAAATCCGAAGAAAAAAAACACAGCTTAAAATAAGTGCTTCTTTGAACCTAACACTTACTTGCACTTGAAGTTTGAGTCAAATTGAAGTGGAATTCCTTGTGCTCTTCAAAGAAAATACCGAATCAACGATGAATTGTGGATAATCTTCAGAATTAAGCTTGAATTCTTGAAGAAAATATTGAAATCTAATGGAGAATTGAAGAAGAAGAAGAGAAATCCTTAGATCTTGAAATTGAGATGAAGATCAAGAGGAATTGAATCCTTCCATGTCAAATGCGTGCAGAAGAAGGAGAGAATGCTATTGATTGAAGTAGAAGAAGCTGCGAAGAAGAAAAATTGAGAATCGCATGTCGCGCTTAGCGCGGAGGTCGCGCTTAGCGCGGTCTATGGAAGAGGCGGGTGGTGATCAGAAGTTCGGTGGCGGCCTGTGGTGATTGCTTGGAGAGAAAGTTGAAGTTTGAACCTTTTGAGTTTTTGTGCTTTGGGAATTTGAAAGAATTGGAGTGTTTTTGGTAGTGGAAAATTAAGCAAATGAATGTGTTGTTATGATTTGTGAAGAGGAGAATCTATTTATAGCTTTGGATCCTCAATCAACAAGCTAATTATGATTATCCGAATAATTTTTGTAATTAATCCAACACAACCAAATCCGTGCAGAATTCAGAGTCGGAATGTAAACGAAAAGTGTCCGATGCGATTTGGCTTATGAGAATCAAAATCCCGACTTGATCCGATGAATAGTCAAGGGAATAGGAATTTTGAAGTTTCAAAGATCAATTTTGGGCCACCGACACATGCACTCGCTCGCAGAAAATGCCTCGACGAGGATCTTCTTATCGAAATTTGCACATGAGTGTTTCGGGACATCCGGGCTAATAAAATTTTTGAACTTTGGCGCGGTCCCGCCTCGCTTCGATGAAAATCAAGCGAGATATGATCTTTGGAACTGCAGATCAAATGAAAATTGCTTAGTTCACTCAAAATCAACCTCAGAGAATAAAATTCTGGTACCGATCGGTGAGGAATTAGCTCTTGTGTTGCAAATGAGAGTGGTAGAGGACTTCGATACAGATTTTTAGAAATCAATCTCGCTCAATTCCGAGTTTCCACCTAAGAGATATAGACCTTTTAATGGACAAAACACACGGTTCAAAGACTAAAATTCACACATCGGGGAAAATGACTCCTTTGAGAGCCTTCCTCGCAAAAATATGTTCTCGACCCTCAAACAAAAGTTGTAGATAATAATGAGAGGGGAATGTCAGTCGAAAATTAATAGAAAATACCCACGAGAATGAGAGATACGCCTTCTGGAATGCCCAAAGTGCGCCGAAACCCGAAATTCACTTTATTGAGAAATGAGGGAGTAAATTTTTTTTGGTTGCCATTCGGAATACCTGGAACCTGATACTCCTCATGAAGAATGCTATGCATGCTATTACATGTATGTTTTATGCAATGGAATTATAAGCCAAGGAAATGCATAAAAGAAGAGGGTAAATTTTGGGGTACAACAGCTGGTTCTGCAACCTTTCCAGATCTCAAATAAATTGCACTCACATTAGCATTAGGACCTTTCGGATTAACAATTGTTTAGGCTGGAAGTTGGTTCGATCCTTGGGCATGCAGGGTATTTATTTGAGTAGCAACTTATCCCATCTGTGTATATAATGTTTGAATGCTAGAATCGATTATTTGTTGGAACTAGAGAAAAGGGGTGCAACTAACTGTTGTTTGGTGGGCTGTTGGTTTCCATATCGAACGTTGGGATGGCTCCTCCAATTGGGATGGTATTTATTGGTGGACAGGTCGGGGCTTTGTTGTACCTATTCTGGTTGTAAAGGTTGGCTGCATAGGCTCGAGGAAGCTCGCTTGTCGACTCATCTTGCAAAATTGGACAAGCATCGGTCGGGTGCTCAGAAAAAATACAAATACGACACACAGTTACTATTTGTGGTTTGGCTACTACTAACTGCTTTACTAAGGCATTTAGCTCATGAATTCTGGTCTCTAAAGCTTTGTTGGAAGAAACCTGAATTTGTTTCACGCCCCTGCTTTGAGCATAATTGTCTCTAGTGGTGAATTGTTGGGAATTAAGAGACATATTTTCAATAAGAGCCTTGGCAGCAGCTGGAGTTTTATCAACAAATGCTCCACCACTAGCAAGATGTTCCTATCCATCAGAATAAACCCTCATAAAAGTACGGATGAGTAGTTGCTCGTAATATGGTGTAGAAGGCGATGGATACCAAGTGTTTGAATCTCTCATAATACTCAGACAAAGAGTCATTAATTTTTCTAATATCTCTCTAAGAACACTCTTTTTAGAGCATTCCAGCTTACGATTGAATTTGGCTCAAGATAATATATCCAATCATTTTCTGCACCCTGCAATGAAAAAGGAAAAGCTCGAAGTTTGATGTGATCTTCAGGGATCCCTTCTGGCTTCAATGGTGTAGAAGACACCACCTGGAATTCTTTTAAATGTTTCTGCGGATCCTCACTCGGAAGACCACTAAACTTGGGCAACAGGTGTATTAAACCCGATTTTAATTCAAAAGGAACAACAACATCATTATATTCAATACTCAAGCCATTATAATTCACATCAAGGAAAGCCAATTCCCTTAAGGTTCTTTGGTCATCCATATCAAAAACAAATTCAATCCGAAGCAAATAAGTTATGCAAATGGTCGACTCAAAATAAGACTAGATTATGGGTGGTGAACTAGCGGTAGCTGGATCGTTTCTACGTCGTGTGTGCAAAGTTCTCTACTTGGATCAAAACTACAAGTTAAGAACACGGAGACCTAGTAGCCATAACTAATGCACAACATTGCAACAACAATTGTGAAAATGCCAACAATGTCCCTAAATAGTCAAAACCAAACACAATGAAGGAAATCGATTAAAATAAAATCGAAAATAAACTAACATTGAAATTAATCTAACAACTTAAAAATATAATGTTGAGAATTTTTCGATTTTTTCAACTCTATGAAAACAATAAATAAATCATAAAAAAAGAAAAAGAGGAATTTGGCGATTTAAAACAAACTCCGTGAATTACTCCATATATATGTACCAAGTCGTTATATGATTGGCTGAATTCTCATCCTCCTCACTCGTAGTCTTGATCCGACCACAAGACATTCAATCCTTTGTCTTGTCTTTTGAGAAAGGTTGACAGCCTCATCCGATGTGGCCAAAGCCTCCACATTCATAACACCTTAACTCTCTTCCCGAGTAGGTATTTCCCCAACTTTCTTCCAAAAACTATTTGTCCTACATATGTCATATGGGATGTTTCAGACATTTGATATTGAGCTACCTTCCATCCTTTTCATTACTTTATTGAATTGTCTTCCAAGCATGACTATGGTGTTTGACAATCCTTTCTCGGTGTTCGATTATATTCCTCACCTTTCTCTTCGGTTTGACTTGAATGTTATGCTTTTAGGCTTCTTCTCATACCTTTCATTAATACTCACTCAAATGTTTGAGGAACCCACTAGTTCATCCACTTTCATGTTGTTGATTTCTTAATCTTCTTCAATAGTTGTTACTTTCATATCAAATCTCTTAGGTAGAGATCTTAGCATCTTCCTTACCATCTTATCTTTTGGTATATTCTCACGTAAGGCACTCCAAGAACTAGCTATTTCAAGAACATTCATTGGAACTTCTTGAATGCTTTCTTCTTCTTTCATTCTTAGGTACTCAAACTTAGTTGTGAGCAACTGTAGATTTGACATTTTAACCTTTGAGGTGACCTCATGAATAGTTCTGAGAATTTCCCAAGCATCCTTGGCCATCTCACATGTATTGATCACTCTGAAGATGTTTCTGTCAACTCCACTGAATATAACATTTAAGGCCTTTTAGTTGGCAAGTTCCAGTTCATCATCTTCCTTTGACCAGTTTTCTTCAGGCTTTAACTCGCCAGTAGGTTGATTATCAGCTCCAATAATGACAGGATGTGTCCATCCTTTAAGAAGCCTTCCAAGCCCTGCTGTCTAAGGACTTTATATAAGCTGCCATTTGAGGCTTCCAAAGATAATATTTAGAACCATCTATAATGGGTGGTCTATTCAAGAATATTGCCTCCTTGTCCATGTTACTAGATAATATATTGATCTCACCTAGAGACAGAGCAGCGTGCCTGCTCTAATAACAATTAAAATTCTGGTATCAGATATGAGATGTCAAATTTATCGTCACAACACTAATATCTACTATGAACACGGCTAAATAAAACAGATTTTAAAGAGTGCAGAAAATAATAAAATTACGGAGAATTGTTAACCCAGATCGGTTCTAACCACCCAACATCTGGGGGCTTCCAAGCCATGGATGTAGTTCACTATTAGCTGTATTAATTCAAAGTAAACCTTCCCTATTACACTCCTCACTTAATGATACTACCCAATGACCCTTCTACATAAGATACCACTCTTATATATGAGAATCTTTGCTCACTCCCCAAGTCAGACATTGTGACACTCAACAAAATCAAAACTGAAGACACTCTTCAAAGATACACAATCACACTCGCTTCAAAGCTTATGGTGATTGATAAATTACAACTCAAATAAAATGTCCTACTCAAGTAGAAATACGAGAAAGGATCACAATGAACAATTAACAACCAAAATAATAAACAACCAACAATTAAAATCTAGACCTCTAAATCAGGAACGGCCAAACTGCAAAACAAGGTTTGCAGCCTTTAAATAGAGTAACAGCAACTAGGGTTTCTTTACTCACAAGTCTTCATCGCCTCATGTCTTTTCTCCATGAAATCAGGATATTAAATCACCAATTATATTGCTAAAGAAGTTCTCAAGCTTACTTAGTCGAAGCATAAAAATAACAAACAAACTGACTTCCTAAAAATCTTAACTTGAATTACTTCTATTAGTTTCACATGTTGGGACATCTGCGGTGACATATGCTACTTGAGTATTTTTAATGGAAATTTCTGAGCATAATGTTTTACCAAAATTTTTGTCAATCCATAGAACTAACACATAGATAGATCTGTTGAGCTTGCATACAAGATTCTTGTTAGAGTAGACAAAGCCTGTGGGTTGAGTCATGTAAACTTCCTCATGTAAGTTTCCATTGAGGAAAGCGTTACTGACATCAATATGTTGTATATCCCAGTTGTAAGTTAAGACCAGAGTTAGAATTACTCTAATGGTGGTGGGTTTAACTACCGGAGAAAATGTTTATGTGAAATGAAACCCTTGTTCCTAGTGAAACCCTCTTGCCACTAACCCGGATTTATGTTTAATGATGCTACCATCAGCATTTTCCTTAAGCTCGAATACCCACTTGCATCCCACGACTCTTCTATCAAGTGGCAATGAGGTAAGAGTTCATGTACTATTTTTCTCAAGAGCATTAAATTCAACTTGCATAGCTTGAGCCCAAGATGGTTGAAGAAGATATTTTTTATAGCTTGATGGTTCAGACTCAATTTGGGAAATAAAGACTTTTGGTTTAGAGTGACTAGTTTTGGCTCTAGTGAGCATTTGGTGGTTATTCTAGACATGATTAGACACAGGTGGATTGCTATGAATAGAGGGAGATTGTGAAGATTAAGCCACAGGAATGCAAGAAGATAAGGTAAGTTCATTGGAACAAAAATATGGATTAGGAGGAGAGGTAGAGTTGAGTAGTGGATAGCTACCTTATGGGGTGCAGATATGTTGAGTGTGTTGATCCCTATGAGGTACAACTCTTTCATTGGAGCTATCAGGTGCAAAGGTCTCAGTATTTGTATGACCATGTTAATTAAAGTGGAGCCATGTACTTTTGTTCTGTCATGATCCTCAGGATAAAGGGAGTAAGAAGAGTTGGTGATGGTAACTTTTGTCAAGCAAGACAATTGAGGGGACTTGTTTGAAACAGGGCTAACACTTTGAGGATCAATGTCTATATTCAGATCAGGGTTTCTGTGAGAAGAGGATGGTGATGTGGGAGACAAATGAGGTTGAGACTGCTAAATAGAAGTATTGGTCGGACAACGGTTGCTATGCTGGAAGCTGGAAGGATATGACTTAGCTGGATGAACCAAGGAACCACGAGAACCAGTATATTTAGTATTGGGAGCAGCAATGGTGGATGGCACCATATAGTGACTGGAAGTTCCTTGAATAAGAGCAGGGCCTCGTACTTGACTATTGAGACTCATTAGTAAATAAAGTGGTGAATGGAAAGTTGTCCTCATTGAATGTGACATCTTTAGAGATATATATTTTTCCATTGGAACTAAGGAATTTAAAGCCCTTGTGCTGAGGTGATATCCCAAGGTAAATACACTCACTACTTCTCATCTACATTTATGCTGAATTTAGGGCCTCAGTGGTGGGAAACTTGAGCAACCAAAAGTTCTGAGAGATTTGTAGTTGGGTTGTTTGCCATATTATGTATGAAATGGCGAGTCCAAATATTTCAAGTTTGTGGTAGGCATCCTGTTAATAATGTGAACAACTGTGGTGAAACTGTGGTGAAACAGGTTCAGATGGAGAAGGTTCAGAAGTTACCTCAATTTTTTAAATATTTTTCAAGGAGTGGTTCTACAACCTTTCCAGATCTCAAAGAAATTGCACTCGCATTAGCATGAGGAACTTTCAGCTTGACAACTGTTTGGGCTGGAAGTTGGTTCGATCCTTGGGCTCATAGGGTATTTATTTGAGTAGCAAGTTATCCCTTCTGTGTATGTAGGGTTTGAATGCTAGAATCGGATCTTTGTTGGTACTGGAGATTATTTACAACCATTTTCTATACAAGTTCCTCTAAAGAAGGTCCAGAAGGTGCAGGGGTGGTAGCTGGTGGAGTGTTTTGTGGTTACGTAAGGGGTGCAATTAACTGTTGTTGGATGGGATGCTAGTTTCCATATCAAAGGTTGGGATGGATCCTCCAATTGGGATGGTATATGTTGGTAGACATGTCTGGGGTGTTGTTGTCCCTATTCTGGTTATAAAGGCTTGCTATATAGGCTTGAGGAAGCTTAATTTTCGACTCGTCTTGCAAAATTGGACAAGAATCGGTCGGGTGCTCAAAAGAAATACAAATACGACACACATTTGTTGTTTGAGGTTTGGCTATTGCCAGCTGTTTGACTAAGGCAGTTATCTCGACAATTCTGGTCTATAAAGCTTTGTTTGAAGAAACCTGGATTTGATTCATACCCCTGCTTTGAACTAAATTTCCTCTAGTGTTGAATTGTTGGGAATTAAGAGACATATATCAACAAGTTTTCCACCACTAGAAGCATCAAGAATGTTCCTATCCATCATTAATAAACCCTCATAAAAGTACTAGATGAGTAGTTGCTCTGAATATGGTGCCGAGGGAAGTCATACCAAGTGTTTGAATATCTCCCAATACTCACCAAAGACTCATTACTTTGTCTAATACCACAAATCTCCTTTCTTATCGAGGAAACTATGGAGGAAGGAAAATATCTCTCCAAGAAAACTCTTTTCAGAGCATTCCAACTTGCGATTGAATTTGGCTCAAGATAATATATCCAATCCTTTGCTGCACCCTACAATGAAAAAGGAAAAGCTCGAAGTTTGATGTGATCTTTAGTGATCCCTTATGGCTTCAAAGGTGTATAACACACCAGCTGGAATTCTTTCAAATGTTTGTGTGGATCCTCATCTGCAAGACCACTAAACTTGGGCAACAAGTGTATTAAACCCGATTTTGATTCAATAGGAACAACAACATCATCATATTCAATACACAAGGAATTATAATTCACATTAGGGGAAGCCAATTCCCTTAAGGTGCTTTGGTCATCCATAACAAAAACAAATTAAGAATCCAAGCAAACAAGTTATGCAAATGGTCGACCTTAATCGACTCGATCAGGGTGGTGAACTAGTGGTAGCTGGATCGCCTACATCATGTATGTAAAGTTCTCTACTTTAGGATAAAAACAACAAGTTCAAAACATGAAGACCTAGTATGCGGAACTAATGCACAAGAATGCAACAACAATTGTGAAAATGCCAACAATGTCCCTAAATAGTAAAAAACAAACACAATGAAGGAAATCGGTTAAAATAAAATCAGAAAATGAAACGAACGTAGAAATTAATCTAATGACTTAAAAAATATAATTTTGAGAATTTTTTCGACTCTATGAAAATAGTAAATAAATCATAAAAAATAGAAAAAAGAGGAATTTGGCGATTTGAAACCAAACTCCAATAACTACTCCGTGTTTATGTACCAGTAAGAGTTGTTACATGATTCGCTGATTCCTCGTCTGCCTCCTCTCAAAGTGTTCATCTGATTATAATACATTCAATCCTTTGTCTTGTCTTTTGAGAAAGGTTGGACAATCTCATTCGATGTGGCCAAAGCCTCCACATTCATAACACCTTAACTCTCTGCCCTAAGTAGGTCTTTCCCCAGCTGCCACTTTCTTCCCAGAATCATTTGTCCCATCGATATCATATGGGATGTTTCACATTTGATATTGAGCTACCTTCCTTTCTTTTCAGTACTTTATTGAATTTTCATCCAAACATGACTTTGGTGTTTGACAATCCTTCCTCAGTGTTCAGATTATATTCCTCACCTTTATCTTTAATGTTGGTCTTAAATGCTATGCTTTTAGGCTTCTTCTCCTCCCATTAATACTCAAAATGTTTGAGGAACCCACTAGTTCATCAACTTTCATTTGTTGATTTCTTGAGCTTCTTCAATAGTTGTTACTTTCATATCAAATTTCTTAGGTAGAGATTGAGCATCTTCCTTACCATCTTATCTTTGGTATATTCTCATCCAAGCCATCGCAGCACTAGCTATTTCAAGAACATTCATATGAAATTCTTGAATGGTTTCTTCTTCTTTCATTCTCAGGTTCTCAAACTTAGTTGTGAGCAACCGTAGTTTTGACATTTTAACCTTGGAAGTGCCTTCATGAGTAGTTATGAGAATTTCCCAAGCATCCTTGGCCACCTCACATTTATTGATCAGTCTGAATATGTTTATGTCAACTCCATTGAATATAGCATTTAAGGCCTTTTAGTTGGCAAGAGTTAGTTCATCATCTTCCTTTGACAAGTTTTCTTCAGGTTTCAACTCAACAGTAGGTTAATTATCAACTCCAATAATGACGGGATGTGTGTATCCTTTCAGAATAGCCTTCCAAGCCCTGATGTGTAAGGACTTTATATAAGCTTCCATGCAAGGCTTCCAAAGATAATAGTTAGAACCATCCAGAGTGGGTGGTCTATTCAAAAATATTGCCTCCTTCTCCATGTTACCAAAAAGTATCTTCCATAGATATCAATTGAAATTCTGGTATAAGATATGAGATGTCAAATGTAATGTCATGACACTAATATCTGCTATGAACACAGATAAACAGAATAGATTTTAAAGAGTGCAGAAAACAATAAAAACAAAGAGAATTGTTAACCCAATTCGGTTCTAACCAACATATGTCAGGGAGCTTACAAGCATTGGATGAAGTTCACTATCAGCAGTATTAATTTGGAGTAAATCTTCCCTATTTACACTCCTCACTTAATCATACTACCCAATGACCCTTATACATAAGATACCACACTTATATATGATAACCTTTGCTCACTCCTACGTCACACACTATGACACTAAACAAAATAAAAATTGAAGACACTCTTCAAAGACGCACAATCACACTTGCTTAAAAGCTTATGGTGATTGATAACTTACAACTCAAAGAAAACGTCCTACTCAAGTAGAAATACGAGAGAGGATCACAATGAACAATTAACAACCAAAATAATAAACAAGCAACAATTAAAATCTAGACTTCTAAGTCAGGAACGGCCAATATGCAAAACAAGGTTTGCAACCTTTAAATAGAGTAACAACAACTAGGGTTGTTTTACTCACAAGTCTTCAGCGCCTCCTGTCTTTTCTCCATGAAAGAGGGATATTAGATCTCCAATTAATATGCTGAATACATTCTCAAGATTCCTTATTCGAAGCATAAAAATAACAAACAAACTGACTTCCTAAAAATCTGCACTTGAATTACTTCTATCAGTTTCATATGTTGGGACATCTGCTGTGACATCTGCTACTTCAGTATTTTTCATGGAATTTTCTGAGCAGAATGTTTTACCAAAATTGCTGCCAATCCATAGAACTAACACATAGATTGCCGCCATTTAGGAAAGTGTTATCGACATCAACTGATATCCCGCTTGTAAGTTAAGGCTAGAGTCTGAATTACTCTAATGGTGGTGGGTTTAACCATAGGAGAAAAGGTTTATGTGAAATCAAACCCTTGTTCCTAGTGAAACCCTTTTTCCACTAACCTGGCTTTATGTTTATTTATGCTACCATAAGCATTTTCCTTAAGCTTGAATACCCACTTGCATCCCACGACTCTTCTATCAGGTGGCGTAGATACCATGTAGCTTGTAGCAGAATGACTTTATATGAACAAATCGCCCGCAATGGTAACATCTCCAGTGTCGGTGTCTTCTGTTAGAGTGTTCAATCCTTCTTCCACGATGTTGAGACATTTGTTTCAACATTTGAGGTTTAGACTGAATATTATTCATATTTAAGTGGTGTCTCTTTTTGGTTATTTCATTATATCCTAAACCACTTATATATTTTGCATGTGTTCCAGCCAAAAGTATATTGTCCAATACATCTGATCCACTTTTCAGCATTCTGACAGATTTGGTTAAACTTATTAGATCAGACTTGAGTAGACTTACTTCATGTTCCAACTTTGAGATGGTATTTAGGTCCTCCTTCTTTTCTGCCTTCAATTGAGCTATCATTTTCTTTTGATTCTCGAGTTCTTTATGGATTTCATCATTTCCTCCATCTGATTTGCAAATCCTAGTTAAGGATGTATGTAACGCAATGAATTTAATTAATTATTTAATTAAATTATATAAGAATTTAATTATTGGATTTAGACGAAGTTTGAGAATTTATCGGTATTATTGTAAGAGGTCTGTTTGGATTACTAAAAATAAATTTGGATTTAATTAGTTAAATTGGAGGAATAATATTAAGAATAATATTATTTATTTATTTTGAATAATTGTATTTAATTAGATTAACTTGGATTGTGAGTGGCGAATAGCGAAGTGGAGGTGTGAATATATATATTAATCCCATTAAGAAAATAATAGTATTATTATTATTATTATTATTATTATTATTATTATAGGATTAAAAATAATTAGGTTTCAGTAGAAGGAGGTTTTTGGTTTTGGGAAAATAAATCATGAAAAGAGAAACTGCAAACCAAAAGAGGAACAAGGATTTTAACGGAGAAAAGTGGAACAATCAAGAATTCTTAGAGCAACCTTCAATCCAAGGTAAGGGTGGGGTTCTTGCTCTATAATTGGGGATATGATGGGCAATAGGTAGTTTGAGATGTATGATTCGCTAGGTTATGTCATGTCGATGTGGTTAACCGTAAAAAATCCCAAATTGGAATATAGGATTGTTGTTATTTTGTGTATAATGTTGTTGTTGATTAAAAAGGATGCATAATTCTGGTATTAGATGATATGTTGTTGTGACTGTTTGCAAATAGTCATAATTAATTAACTATTATAATTTAACTTTAACGGTGTAACACTGCTATCTAAATAATTCTCTATATCCATTAAATATTCATTACTGATGACTCACTATGTTATTATTAATACTACACCAAACCAAACAACCAAAAATCATGCCACCTTTATTAACTAGGGCACTAACCACACAAAAGGAGGCCCCACCCCTTGCTCCAAGGCGTCCGCCCTCCTCCTCTTTGGCAAAGGGGCACCCGCCCCACCATCCATAGCCTCAAGGGGCGCCTGCTTAAACAACCGGATGAACATCATTCGATAACTATATCAATGAAGTCTCCATCAAACGTTTTTTTATCTCGCAAAAGGAGAAAGGTAAACGCATCACGAAAACCTAAAAGGGATAAGACACGGTCTTGCGACCGAGAGATATGGTAAGGGAATATATTACGCGAAGAAAAGGTATTAGCACCCCACACGTCCGTAGTACTCTATGGTATCCACTTCTATTTTCTGTCTAATGGGTGTGTTTATATCTATTTATCGCTTAATTGTTATATCTGTATTCTAAAAGATAATGCATGTGAAAGAAAAGAGGATAAAGAAAACATGGGGAAAAGAAGGAAGTATTTACAAATTTTTGCTCGATCGAGCCCCATGACAAGATCCCTACGTATGCCATCGTGCAATGGGAAAGTCAGAGCATCGTAGTTCGGCTCACTTTTTTTGGTGGGTTTTGTGTTTTTTACTTATGAAAAAGAGTTTTAAACACAAAAAGAAAATGCACTCGTAGGCGAAAATGGTTTTGCATTGGTTGGTTGCTTTTACCTTTGAAAAATGGGTTCGAATCATCATTAAGTGTTTTTAATTTTCAAAAGAAAAGAAAACAAGTTTTTGTTTTATTACATGCGAGGATGCAAAAAAGAAAAAACAAAACAAAAGGGAAACTAACTACTTCTACCCCTAATGTTATCATGCAAAATGGCCCTATGGTTGAGGATTAAAGTCCAAGCTAGAAGACTATCCTAACCGAGAAAACCTAGGGAAGCTATCCTAACATCCACCTTGGTTGAACGACCAAGGGATGAAGAGGGATTAAGCAAACAAGTGCTTTGGCAGAAGCACACAAATAATGCAATGCGCAAACAAATGTTAAACAAGCATAGGCATAACCTACATAGAAAATGATGCGAGTTCTGCAATAAATGCGAACCCCGGGAATGAGTGGAGAGTCAGAATAGGGGACTCTTGACACTTTTTTATTGACTCGATAAATGAATAGTAAGACGATTCACGTGTACCATACAAGACACAGACTAGAACCCCGGGACGATCACGACCCTTTCCCTTGCCCATCATATCAATGACTCGATAACAGGAAATATAAAAAGCGGACTTTGCTTGGTGGTTTCACGTCGGGTGTCCTAACCACTTCTGACCCATGCAAGCACAATTGTAAACACACAATGAAAATCGCCTCCCTATGCATGGAAGAGGACTTTAAACATACCAAACACAATTATCAAATAGAAGTGCCCTAAACGAGACTTTAAATAAATCAGAGGGGTTCCTGAAAATGCTCCAACTACGGAATCCCCATTATACATCTCTATTTCTACTTCTCATGGCAAGGAAAGCGGTAAAACCCTAATTCTCATGCTCTCTAAAAAAGCGGTAAAAGAATACGATAAAAAGGTATAGAAAATACCAAACAGATAAAAATCCGAAGAGCACTGTGAGCTAAGAATACTCCAGAAAACTTCGAATAAAGTCCAATCACAAACTGAATCTCTGGAAGAAATACACTTCAAACAAAATACCAGAAAAGAGATATAACGCTGGATATACAAATTCGTACTATAACCAACACTTGCATGAAATACAATTCACACAACGATGTGCAACAACGTGATATGGAACATACAAGTCCAATCACAAATCAATCCTCGAAGAAATATAATTCAGCAGAAACTGTAATGAATGTAACGTCGGATACACAAATCCGCATCACAACAAACACCTGCATAAATTACAATTCACACAAAGAAGTGTAGCAACGTGATATGAAACATACAAGTCCAATCACAAACTGAATCCCTGCAAGAAATACAATCCAGACAAAAACCAGAATAATTGTAATGTCGGATATACAAATCCGCATCACAACAAACACCTGCATGAAATATAATTCACACAATGAGGTGTCAAAGTAATATGGGACATACAAGTCCATACTACAATCAGAACCACCTGCAAGAACTTCAATTTGAGCAGAAAATAGTTCATGATATAACATCGGATATGCAAATCCGTGTTACAAACAGTACTTGCATGAAATACAATTCATACAAATACATGTATCAAAGTAATATGGAACATACAAGTCCATATCACAATCAGAACCACCTGCAAGAAATACAATTCGAGTAGAAAAATGGTTCACGATGTAACATCGGATATACAAATCCATGTTACAAACATTACTTGCATGAAATACAATTCATACAAATACATGTATCAAAGTAATATGGAACATACAAGTCCACATCACAGATGAGGTGCCTGCAAGAAATAAAATTCATACAAAGTACACAAAGAAATGCATACACACGTGTGCAATAACAAGATATTGATTCTACACATCCAAATCACAAGTATTATGCTCAATGTACCTTGCACAAACAACAAAGTGTTAGAAGTAACAAGATAGAGTGCTTGTCAGAAAAGCTCAAAACCGCTTATTCATAGTGAAATCAAGGCTTGGAGTATAACTTCCTAATAGGGGAAGAAACTATACATCATAATGTTTACCTAAACATCTCTAAAAGATAGAGGAAAAAATTGCAAACAAACATGCAAGAGGAACATAGAAAAACTATACAATTATCAAACTAGTTCCTAAGAATTATTCCGCTAAAGATTAGCTTTGAAGTTCTACTTACAAAACAATGGTAATGTTTACATTTAATTAGAATCATGTTAGGAGAAATTTCCTAAAGTTTCTAATAAACACATGGTATTACGCTCCTACAACTACTCAATTCAAATGACAAAGGAGAAGCATGCTTTCAAACAACGCTACATGATCGAAACTTGAGAATTAAGAAATTATCGAGTTAAATTGGGTATGTAATTATACAAGTCAGTAGCTAAAACGTATTAAATGGTCTCAAACAAAATATACAAGAAAAATCATGGTTGAAACATTGTGCACAAAACTAAGTTAAAAACGATCTATCGTCGTTCTAAGGGTTATCAATTCTAAAATCATGGACTCAATTATCATTTCTAAACCGAGGTGAGAACTACCAAACATGTCAGCATGTTAATTAAGAGGTTAGTTGAATGTTAGAAAGAAAGTTAAGCATCATGTGCAAAAGATCGATTCCTAACTAGATGAAATAGCAAACAATTATACATCTTTATGTTCACTCAAAGGAAAAATCGGATAAAGACCTAAAAGGATCTAAAAAATTATTATAAAAATACCTAGAGGCTCCTAATATATTATAGAATCAGAATATCAATTTTAGGAATTTTTTGTTAAGAATGATCAAAATCGCATTTATATGCTAAGTATTATGGAGAAACCGCTTTAAACATGTTATCAAAAACAATTAAAACGATATCGAAATTTAATTAAAAAAAATGTGATAAAATTATAAAAGTCCTAAAGTATCAGGAACTTATTTATTCAGATTTTTATTATCGAGAAACGATCGAAAACCACATCGAAATGTGCACGGTATCATGGAGAACTCTTTCTAAACATGGTATCAAGATTGATTAAAACTAATGGGAATTAATTATCAAAATTCACAAAAACATGTCAAAATATCCTAAGACACTAAAAAGTCTGACAATTATTTTTATACATTTTTTATGAATCGATAGAATCGAAATTATAAGCAAAATTGGCTAAGTGTAGAACATGGTTTACAAAGAAACATGGGTGTATTGCCTAATTTCAGTTTGAACTAATTAATGTTAAATGGGCGCTGAGGCAAATTTTGTTAGGCCCAGTCTCTAAATGGCACTAAGCCCATTTGTTTTATCCAAACCATACATTTTTTTATTCAAATTATTTATTAATCCATGTCACGTTTCTATGTATACCATGGCTCACAGACTTTATCAATTGGGCAAATTAATCATAAATGAATTAAGAGGAAATATATGCTATCAGCCAATCACGTTTTACCACCTGTTATTCAATAATCTAAATAAAATTATGTAATAAAAAAAACTCACAATTCATGGAAATCTGTTGCGTTTTTGCATGGCCCAATGGAAGAAAGACACGCCCAGGGCAGAAGGCGACGTTGTTGGCTACAGTGACGCCGGAAACGAAATGGCGGTCTTCTCCGACGATGCTACGGCCAAAATTTGAGGAATTTACGCAGAATCGCGAGCTTTCCACCTTCAATCTCGGATCGTTCATGATGACGCGGGGGTGCACTCAAACTCTGAATCTTGGACGAATCTGCAGTTTATTCCTCAAATGCTTTTACGAACAAAAGACAATGCAACGTAATTCAAGCCCGACGTCGATGAATACCACTTGTATCCCTTTTCATTGACAGCAAATGATGAAGACGATTCAGATCTTGGAGCGTGAAATAAAAGTTACGGCCTTGTCATGATAGAGAGAAGAAGGGCGTCCATTGCTGGCTATGGTGGAGGAAAATGAGAGAGATGTCGAGAAGAGTTCGAACAACTCACTGATTCGAAGCTTACAACCTGAAGGCAAACCTCGCATTCACACACCTTTTTTCTTGATGGTGAAGGTTGTTGAAAGAGAAGAAAGAGTGAGGTGGTGATGGCACGAAGATGAAGATGAAGATGTCGCTGATTATGGAGGGGAGAGAAAGTTGTTACAGTCAGTTTGTTATGGTTGGAGATGGTGGAAGAAAGGTTGTGGTTAGAATCAGAGTTTGTTAGAGTTAGTTACGGTGGTGAAAAAATGGTTATGGTTGTTAATGGCAGTGGAGATAGAGATGGTGAGATGAGTTATTGTGAAGAAAGATGAGGGTGAGGTAGGTGAAGGTGAGAGAGAGAGGAAGGAGGTTGAAGAATGGTCATAGAGAGTTTGTGACTGTTAGCGAGGGAGAATGAGGGAAAGGGTCCTGGACTGAAGAAGAGAGTGAGTTTGGCAATAAGGAGAAAAAGAGTGAGCCCTCATCATGTTACAACTGTCGTAATTTTTATGGTCTTTTTCTTGCCATCATGCATGCAAGGCTCCTTATTGTATGGCCAAATTGAGAAAAATTGTACAAACCATGCTGCGACTTTTGCAATAACATAACTTCCCAACCACAGCTTATACGAGATCTCAACATTAAAGTTGTAGAGGGAATTTGGGTGAACAATTTTCATATTGAAAGATTTTTGACTTGAAGTTCGTAGCATGCTTTAAATCGATCCCGAAGATTGGAAATCATAATTGATAAAATATCGGCAATGTCAGCAAAAGTTTACCGAATGTTTTCCTTGGACTTTACAGCCTTGTAACTCTCGATCCGTGGCCTGAATCAATTTGATCTCTTCTGCAATGTTCGAGATCGCCGCGAAGTGAACAACTTTGTAGTTAAGAGTTTTTCGATACGGAGTCGATAGCTATAAGAAAATCGAACCCGAAGCCGTCAGCCTGACCATAGAAAAAAACACTTCAAAATATTTCTGTGTTGAATATTGTGAACATGACAAACTCATAACTTTCGAGCTCCGTAACTTCCGATCCGAGTCCTGAAATGAAACAATTCATGAACGAAACTTGTAGCAGATAAAACAAACTCCAACTTTCATGTTCAGAGTTTTTCCGTGCGACGATCAAATCGACGAGTAAAACAGTCTCGAAAATGCGCACAACAATAGTTTGAATATCGTAAATATGATGAATTCATAACTCTCAGGTTTCGTAACTTTCCTTCAACAAAGTTGTAGACTGTCGCGAGACGAAAAACTTTCTTTTTAAACGTTTTGTGAAACGGAGTCACGAACTATATGAAAATCGAACCCGAAGTCGTCAATCTGACCACACAGCAAATACTCAAAACATTCACTAAGTGTCGGATTTTGCACACATGATGAGTTTGTAACTTCCAAACTTCATAACTTTTGATCCAAGTCCCGAATTAATTCGACTCCTTCAGCAAAGTTGTAGACTGCTGCGAAATGAATAACTTTGATTTTTAACTTGACGCAAAACGATGTTTGGAAACACGTGTAAAATACCTTCAAAAGTTATGAACATTAAACTTTGGAGCCTCACAACTCGAAATCTGGGCATTTTTAGAGAAATCTTCACAAGGACAAATTCAGAGTACGAAATGCGCTCTTTCCAATGATTACTAATTCACAAACTTTCGACCACAGACGAGCAAGATACGAAGTCGGCAACATGGCTCCGCGAACATTAAGTGCTTAAAACTAAGAAAATATTCTTAAGTATAAGATTTCTTAAAGTGCAAGAAATCTCATTTTCACCTAACTCTTCCGACTTTTCTCAACAAACGACCATATTTTCTCACATGTCAACTTTTGACAATAATTTTGACCAGAAATTCCACTCGGTCAAAATTTGAATTTTGATGACTTTTCAGGACACACACTCAAATATCATCTTATCCGACCGTTCTTGATTTTCTGATGAATCGCGTGGATCGATAAGCTGTATCCAGACACTTCAAAACTCGCGGAAGGCCAGAGAATCATTCCAGGCGCAAATATTCGACCACAACCTACTCTTACTTGAAAAACTCAATTAATATCCTCATGGTAGGAGATTAGAACTTCAAAACTCTAATTCTCGTGAAATAATCAGAAGATTTTCGACACACATATCTTGCGTATTGAGATAACACTTGAAATAACGGTACCCCAGATATCCAGCTTTCGATAATGAAACCTCTTCTTAAGAATGTTCCACTCGCTCAATTTGAAAAATTAGATCCCACAGTTAATGCTCAAATAATATGCATGCAATGCACCTATTGATTAAGTGCAAGCCAATTATTTATTGAAAGATGAAGAGGGCAAATTTTGGGGTGCAACACATTCCCTCACATCATGGGTGGCCCACGCCTCCAATTCTTCTTTTCCTCTTCGTACCGTCTCATATCCGAAATTAATACCATTTTTAAGAATAATACAACCACTTAATTCATTTTGATCCACTTCCTGACTCAATCGGTATACTTCATGCACATTAATTTCTAATTACTGCAACAATTTTATCTACTCATTATTTCCATTGATCGATCAACGATAACATTATCGATACAACAATTAAACAATTATTCTACACATAATTTACACAAACAGAGATAATTCCATACAATTTCATCCCCACATACGATTCATCATAAACCCGGTAATAGAATTAGAAGCCCACCCTTACCTGGATTCACTGCAGTTCAACTTCCCGATCGCATCCCAATTTTCGTTTGAGCTCCGATTTGGCTTTCCGGTCTAAAATCTTCTCCCAACGGCTAACCTTCAAAAGCTTGTTCCTTTCCCCCACGTACGGCTCTCTTTTTCCCAACCAAAAACCTAATTCCTTATATTTCTTTTTAATCCAATAAATAAAATAATAACAATATAATTATTATTATTTCTTAATGGGCCTACTAAACGTACCTCCGATTTGCTATTCTCAACTCAACAAATCCAGTTCGACTTAAATAAATAAAATAGTCCAATAAATAAATAATATTATTCTTAATATTAATCTTTCGATTAAACTGACTAAATAATCCGATTTTTAAACCTAATAACTCCGATCGACATATCCATCCAATTACGCCTCTTAAAAATAACATTGACAAATCCACTTAATCCGATTAATTCTCAAACTTCGTCTAAATTCCTTAATTTAAACCTTCGATAATTTAATTAACTAATTAATTAAATTTGGTGCGTTACAACTCTCCCCCACTTAGGATATTTTCTTCCTCGAAAATCCATCTGACCCAACCATCCTTAACACTACAGTTTAAATCTAATACTTATACCTCCATCTTTCAATTACCCCTGCAACATAATCATTACTATCTCGCCAACCATTTTAGCAATATCTCGAGACAACATCTTACAACATAGAAACAACCTTCACATGCTCATACTCGACTTATACAACATTACATCATTATCATAGCAACACCTTAAACACTGAAATACTTATACAAAATCCTTATTCTTATACTCTAAGGTCATTCATCCAAGAAACACGAACAACTCTCTTAAATCTCATCAACTCGAAGACACCATCTTCAAGACATATCATCCCTCACTTAATGCAATATTATGATAGCAAGTCAAGTCTACATCATCCAATACGATCTCGTCAGCTATCAACAATAGATTAAGGGAAATCAAGTCCTAAAATTTGACAATAGATATCCGATAATCATAATGGAGTATAAACCATCATTACCAACTACAACAATATTCCTTTTTAAAACTTGTACTCATCTCTTCACGTTTCCGAATCTACTACGAACCTCCAGCGTTCCAACAACTTCAACAACTCATACTACTCTTCTAAATCGCTCACCAATAATTCCGCAGTAAAATCTACAACAATCTGTCACTTAATCGATGGTCCAACATCGACATTCTACGCTAGGCCACGAAGACCACAACCTCACAGTCTACCAACAACGCTTAACACAACTTACTAAATTCTAAGTTATAACTATTATTATTTTCCAAGATGTTCCAACTTTTTAAACAACCAAAATCTTAAATTTGTATTACCTTCAAATTCTGGAAACAGCAAAACACCATCAACACTCCGACTGTATCCATCAGTAGCATACTAATCTGATACCTCACAACCGAACACATTCGAGAAGCGAAGCTTCTCCCCCACTTAGCTTCAACTTAATTCCTGCAACCAGTCAACCAAAAAGACATGAGTACCGACAGTGTTCCACACACTTGTCGCGTACAAAGGAAATAAACAACATTAGACAACACTGGCCAGACAGACCCACCTGCTCTGATACCACTAATGTAACACCCCAAATTCTACCCAAAAATTGTACTAAAATTCAGAGTAATTAAAACTTTCAATAAAGCATGGGATGCCACATTTTCAACATAAATAATTCGAACAGATCAGATACATAACACTTTCATCATCAGGGGATCACATATCACTTACAAAAACTTTTTAAACAAAACATTCTTTTTATTACCACGCAGCGGAATTCATAGTTATACAACTTAAAAAAGCTGATCATCTTTATTCACTTACACAACTTGAAACATCATGTTCAAGTTCCAAAATACTTAACAACATTTATTTTAGAACATCACTTAAGATTCAACAATTATACTAATAACATCAAGAGTCAACAATATAAACGACATAGACAGAAACATCCCCCCGAGTGCTACGTATCAGAGCACTGACACAGACTTGAACTGACAACAACTAATTCTTCTTTCTCAAATACCTGCACGTTACCAGTTATAAAGGCAACGACGAAACAAATGAAAGGGGTGAGATATCTACCAATATAAACAAGTGTTTGATAAATAATATGCTAGGAATAAATCATACAAAATTATCACGTCGCAATTAAGACATCAAAAAACACTTCACAATTAACAACATCACAAAATTACTTCACAGTTAACAACAACACAACTCACTTTGCATCACAACAATCACATTTATGACAACTCCAATGAGACATAACAGTGCATATGCATGTGGTACCAACAGGGCTTCATCTCCCTTCACTAATTTCCAATTAATAGAGGCACAAGGCATAAGCCTCTTTCGTAAATCAGCTAATACAGGCCTTCACAAATATGCAAATATATGTGACTCAATAATGCACGTAACACAACATAAACCACAAATTCATGTAGACAAGCATAAGCCAATATCAACAAAATCTTTACCAATAAATAGAGCTAAACATCGTCACACAAACATCCTGCAACTTCGCATAAAATAACAACATACAACAACATACACATCCCCAATAATTCACCAAGAAAATAACAACTCAACATATTCAACGTAATCCACAAAATAACTAATCATAAACTCCTACTAAAATATACAAACTATCTCGACAATCCTTAATTAATTCTGGATAACTAATTTTTCAGCTTAATTCACTACTTCGGCTAATTTAGTACTAGTTTTAAGCAATATTATTACTTCTAAATAATACATTCTTACTGATGTAATTATTTCCTGAATCCAACTTATACTGTCCTTATAATTATCACCTGCAATTATCTCTTCTTCTACTAACACTTCTATTATCTTCTTAAACTGAAACTAAAAGTATATGTAACAGTATCATAATATTCTACTAAACTACTGCTATCACAAAGTCTTCATCTACAACTAATCCAATTTTCTACTATATTGTTGTATCAGACTACTACTTGGATCATAAATTAATTAACTGTATTAGACTAAATTTTAATAGAATTATTATATTAATTAACTATTATAATTTAACTTTAACGGTGTAACACTGCTATCTAAATAATTATCTGTATCCAACATTTCTTTCATGTAACAGAGTCGAAAACGCTCGGCGGATTCGGCTGTTCCCTCCAACACATCCAAAAAGTCTAAGAGGGACAAGAAACTTCGCCACAATGGGAAGGCTGAGGTAAGCATCATTTAATTAGAATGCTTTGAATATAGTTATAACTTCTCCTGATAACTTCCTTATATTTAGAGCCATCACCTGATGATCAGTCTCCCCACTCCCGTAAATCCAAAGAACATAAGAGGAAGCATGCTTCCTCTCCAGAAGAAAGGGTGGCGAAAAAGAAAAGGAAAGCCCCCCGGCCGGAGACCTTGGAACGATGGTCGATGACACAGAAGAACCAACAATGGTCGATGAGCAACCACTCTTTACGAGGCGGCGAGGCAAAGTTCTCTTGGCTACTTGTCATGACATTGCCTTTCTTTCGAATGTTGACAATATCATAATACATACATCCATTGTCACTCCACACCCTACTCTTGTGCATGTGGAGATCAAGGAGCCAGAAGGGGACGCTGTTACCGCTTCAGTTCGGGGAAATGAGACGATAATTCCCAGTTCACCGCCAAAGGTACTCACCATATTTTCTATCTTCTGTATTTTGACTACTGAGTCTTACCTGGATGATACTTGTTCTTTCTTTTAGGTCAAAGCTTCTGACCCACAGTGCAGTGTGCCAGATTATACCCCACTATTAGAGCTTCTTCACCCCACCATCGACAAGCTCTCAACGTGGTCGCTGGTGAGTTTGTTGTCCTCACTGTTTTGGCTACTCTTAGTGACTCTGATTCGGTCACTAGTCATGCTAGGCATGAGGGTTATAGTTCGACTAGCTCTGACTCTAGTCTTTTAGATTTGAGACTCCTCAAAATGTCACCATTCTATCCCAAGTTCAGAATCTTTCTGACAAGAAGGATGATTCAGCTGGCCCTTCTGGGGCAAATGATATCTTGTCTGACATGGATGTCGATGTTGCTCTAGCAAGACTCGATAATTTTGTAAGTCGGTATATTTCCTCTTCGACTCCACCGCTCCTAGGCGGTGACAAGTTAAGGCTCGAGGCGCCAAGGTCAAGAAATCGACGAACAAAACTGCACGCACGCTTTCAAATTCCGACTTGCCTCATCTATCGTGATGAGGATTTAGCTCTTGGACCAGAGCTTATGGATGATATTACTCAATTAATAGGTCTTCCGATCTCTGAATTCTCAAAACTTATGGTGGTTGAACACATTCTCCTTCACGTCGACAAACACTACTCAAATGAAGGAGAATGAGAAACTGGTTGACACAAAGCAAGCGCTGGTGAGGAGAAACATGGACATGGTGAAGAAGACTAAAACAGTGATCGAAGGGCTGAAGGCCCACATTAATCAGAAACGGAAGAAGCAAGATCCTAAAAGGAAAAGAGCTACTGAAATACGCAGTCGAATTGCCGATTTGTGGAAAGAATTGGAAACTCTAAATGCAGAGTTGGAGCTTGTCGTAAAACAAGATGAAGAGCTTGATCAAGCTATCACCCCTGCTCAAACTGAAATGCTCCAGCTGAGCAAATATGCCCTCATTGTCAGTACTGCCACTGCTCGAGTCGAAGAAGAGTTGCTAACACTCTAGACAAGAGTAAATGGGCTAAGCGCTGCGACGGTACGCTTCCATGGCGATTTGGCCAACTTCCAAAGAAAATTCGGCAATTTTTTATTAATGTAACCGTTTTGATGTACCTTTGTTGTGATTCTTCATATTCCTTGTAACGCTTGTACCATGAATCTTAATCACTTTTTATGTAACATCATATTTTGGCACTCTCATTTTATAGTTATGTATGACTGATATGCTGGCTTCGTTATTGCTTTGTTCCAGCTCAGTTCGACACACTTTTCACGTTGTCGTAATTGAGATTTCTTGAAGAATGGGTTTATATTTCTTCAAGTACTTACCATTTACCCTCAGAATGCGTCGATCTGGGGCCAGTTCTTCAAGTTCATATGCGTTATTGGAAAAAACTTAAATTATCTTGAACGGTCCCTCCCAATTAGGTGACCATCAACGTGAAATACTTTATCTTTTACCTTTTTATTATAGGCTTTGGCCATCCTATCCTTTTGCCTCATTAACGCATCAAGGGCCAACGTCCTCTCTTCATTCAAGTCAACCAACTCGTCAGTCAACATATTCTAATAGTCTTCGGATGGTATTTCATGTTGTCGTTGAATCCTTATAGATTGAACATGTATTTCTACTGGCAAAACAACATCATGTCCATATGCCAGTCGAAATGGGGTTGCCCCCGTTGCCTCTTTAGGAGACGTTCTACATGCCCACAAAGCTTTGTCTAGCGTTTGATGCCAATTTCTTGGATTTTTGTCCACATGTTTCTTAATCAAGCTAATTATTACTTTATTGGCAACTTCGACCTGGCCATTTGACTGAAATTAAGAGGTGGAAGTTATCAGTTTTATCCCAACCTCCTTTGTGAATTCTTGCATTTTTCGCCCCGTGAACACTGTTCCTTGGTCGTTGTGATTGTTTCAGGAATTCCAAACCGACACATAATATGATTTTGTATAAAATCAATCACAGCCTCTTGGTCGACATTTTTAAAGCTACGGCGTACACCCACTTTGTGAAATAATCAATGCCGATTAAAATGTACCTCTATTTTTTAGATGATGCTGGCTTTATTTCCCCAATCACATCTAAGGTCCATCCTCTAAAGGGCCAAGGTTTTATAATAGCATGTAATTCGTTTCCTGGCACGTGTTGGATGCCCCCATGCATTTGGCATTTCTGACATCCTCTATAAAATTCAATACAGTCTTTCAACATTGAAGGCCAATTGACACCTTATTGCATCAACAACCATTTCATCTTGTGTCCAGCTTGGCGTGCACCACATGCTCCACTATGCACACTCGACACTGCTATGTATGCCTCACTTTCTCCTAGGCATTTAAGTAATACTCCTTCGAAAGTTTTCTTAAATAGTTAATTTTTAATTAAAACAAAACTCAGGGCATGGTATTTTATTTTACGATCTATCGAACCCGTGGGAGAGCGTAAGTAGTCGACCAGGGGTTTACGCCAATCATTGTCTTGCCCATTATCAATTGCTAAAATTTCAAAATTTTTGGCATCTATTGCACCTAATTTTATAATTTACAAATCCTAAGGAGATAAAAAAGTAGCTCGAACCTTTTTCCTTACTTGAATAGGCTCTTCATCTTCATTCTTCTTGTATCCTGAGGCTTCTTGCACTAAGTCATTAGCTTCTTGGTTTTCCCGTCGAGGTATGTGTTGAAGGCTTGCTTGTTTGAATCGTTTTAGTAACCTTATGGAAATCACAAAGTACATGATAAGGTTCTGTTTAACGCATCTATACTCTTTTGACACTTGTTTGATTACCAATTCGGAATCTCCCATAATTTCGACATTTCTTGCCCCTAATTCTAGTAGCAGTTCAAGTCTAGTAATGAGAGATTCATACTCTGCCTCATTATTAGTACAGATTCCGTCGATGGTGTACTTGAACTCTGCTAGAATTTCATTGGGAGAAATTATGATTCCTCCTATTCCTGCACCATTTTGGTGACTAGAACCGTCGAAATATAATTTTCAAGGCACTAGTTCGACAAAATTTTATAGCATAGCGACCATGGCATGATCGACTAGGAAATCTGCCACTATTTTCCCTTTTATTGCTTTTAAAGGCAGGTATGTTAGGGATTATTCAGCTTAACGCTTAAAGTTCATTTACCAATTCGACTATGCGTAATTGGTTTAGACAACATGTGTTTAATAATATCAAATGAGAGGATACTGTTCAGGGAAAACCTTATTAAAGATATTTTAGGATTTGAAGCTCAAGTGTCGTAACTCAAGTTCCAAGCTTATGATTGTCTTGTTATATCAAGTGAGCCCTATTTATATCATTCCTTCCATGAAGCTATTTCTTCCCTTCCGAATCGCCTCAATAAGATTAACCTCGTCAAGGCAAGGAGCTAGTCACAACTTGTAATCATTCACTAGTAACGCCTCATAAAGACTCTAGGAACTTCATCTTCATAACGCCCCGCTCAATCCTTCATACTCGAGTAATCGCCGAACTACCTCTAATCTAGGCCGACCTCATGTGCTTTCCCGAGACCCATGTCGGATAAAGACCTCTTCCTTAAGGCCGAGACCTATCCCGGATCCCCACGCCCCTCCGTACATCCATCTCGGCCGAGGATTTTATGCATGATCATAAGCTCTTGGTCGCTCGGGTTTTAAGCTCCTTGAATCAGGTTTCACTCAAACAACAACCCTTAATCCCTTAGCGAGATGTGCATATTTTTGAACTTTCTTAAAAGTGTAGCACGTGACCCACGTGACACCAAAATTTCAACGGTCACTTGTGTGTTTGATGATTGCCCTAAATAGGGAAAACTTGATTTCACGCCTCCTTTCCTCCTCCTACTCATTATATTTCATTTATTTGCCTCCACGAATTCCTCCTCTACATATTTTCAACTCCATCGCAATCTTTTGCCGTCATTGTTTCAAAACCTTCCTACCAATCACCGATCATCAACCTGTATCCTCTTTTCTTTACATTATTTTTGTTTCAATCCAAACATGGTCGTCATTAGGGAATGCGATGACTTTGGTCGCAAAATCCATTTAGGAGACGAGGAACGAAAAACCCTGGTCGAGGAATGCATGTGCGAGATGAGTGATGCCCAAAGGGTGACTGACCTAAAGAGAGTTACGGATGTGTTTCAGGCCAAGTTTTACTCGAAAGTGATTCGACCGACTCTTCGTGTTCGTGGAGCTAATAATGGAAACCAACCGATCGATCAAAGGAGAAGTAGGCTTGCTAAGTCCGACAGATGAAGAAATCACAGACCACGCCTCTATGGAATATCTCGCCTCTGTGAGACGAAGATGATGGATTTTGGAGTCTTGTGAGCCCGGAGAGTGTTCAGATGATCCGTCCTCGTGAGCCGAGACGGAGTGGTTTTACTTTATAATCGGAGTGATCGAGGAGTTTGGCATTCAATTCCCACTCTCCGACTTCGAAACTGATATCCTCCGTACCATTAACCTGGCTCCCTCCCAACTCCGTCCCAACAGCTGGGGTTTCATCCGGGCCTTCGAAGTAATTTGCCGAGCCCTATCCATAACCCCCACCATTGGTTTGTTCTTTTCTTTTTTCGAAATAAAAAGCACGGAGCCCGGAAACTGGGTTGCCATCAGCGGCATCCCAAAAAGAAGTTTCCTCCAAGCCTACACCTCCAACTTTAAAGGCTACAAAGAGCGCTTCATTCGAGTAAGATGTGGGTCTCGGTGCCCTCATGTTATTTATGGTACTGATGGGCATCATAAGTTCCCTTTGTACTGGACTTGCGACCCACTCCCTATCTCCGGCTTTGATTACGACAAATGAAGGATACCGAGATCCTTTCTTTAGAAATTCTGGACTCCTTCAGGCCGATTCGGGTCAAGGATTTACTTGCCCTGTCTCCTGAGGAAGTCCCCAACTTCCTAGGTAAGAACTTCTCAATTAGCTTTATTCTGCTACGCTTTACTTGTATACTTAATTTCCTCCTTTCATTTTATTTCCTGCAGACAAAATGACTGATGTGTCCGTGAAAGAGCAGAGGAAGTTAATGGCCGAAGCTCGTGCTGCCCGAATGGGTGGCGGCGGTCCCTCCGAGACCAAGTCTAACCTAGCCGGGCTGGAAGTGCGTGTCCCGAAGAAAAAGAAGAATGTCACGACCCGTGACCTCGCCATAGACAAACGCTATCATGCCCCCACTAAAGCACTCACCGAGCTTGCACCATTTCGAGTCTATACCCAAAAAGCTGAAGACCGTCATGGGAAACGAGGCCAACTCGGAAGATTGGGCTATCTCCAATTTGCTAAAGGAGACTGGCGATAGCTCTGGTTGAGCTTCTACGGAGAATCGGTTCTGGGCTGCCGACTTTGATGGCCTTAAATTTTTGTATGATCATCTCAACGCCACTACCGAGGTGAACAAGCTGACCCATCTGGGTTCGCAACAGATCACCAAACAGCTGAGTTCGTACCTGATGAGGTGTGCCGTGCTCACCCGAAGTTTGTTAGAGTCTGGTGATCATGTGGAGAAGAAGAAAACCGAGTTGGAGGCAGAGGTCAAAAGGTTGGCTGACAATGAGCAGTTCCTTCTCGATGCCAACAACGTATTCAAGAGTAAGCTTTCGGAAGCTGCCAACGACATTACGGACCTTGAAAAGAAGAATTCAGAGGCCAGCAGCCGGATAAATACTTTGGAAGACGAGCTTGCGCAAATGTCAACCAAGTTCCAAGATTCTGAGAAGTCATGCCTCCGAGTTAAAGGACGCCCTGAAGAAATCCCAGATGGGTATGCTGGACGCCGGGGATATAGCTTTTGACCGAGCCAAAGCTCAAGTCAGTTGTTTATACCCCGACATAGACATCTCGTAGGTTGACTTCTTCAAGACCATCGTAGATGGGAAGCTGGTGGAAATTGATGAAGATGATAGTGAGACCACCGTTAGCGAAGACAACGCTAAGGTGGATGCCAACTCTGCCAACCCCAACCCTTGATTTCTTTGTTTCTCCATTTTTAGAATTTCCGTAGTTAGTCATCCCTTTTGGTGGATGCATTTTGTACTTTGAATATTCGCCCTGCCGGGCTATTTTAATTGCTTTCCAAGTTTTTGCTATTAATTTCCATGATGTTTCCCAGAACGTTCATTTCGTGCATAGTTGCGAACTTTTATGTAGTATTTACGAGCCCCCCAAGCCATAGGATGCGGCGAGCAATCCTAATGGTTTAGAAAGGACCACATAACAATTGTTCACAACGCCAACATACACCTCCAGGTATCACCGGCCTACCGAGCCTGGAGAGAGTGTTGAGGGAACGCCTGATGAAACTCGGTTAAGATGCTTCTTTTTATACGTTTTGAAGGTTGCTCCAAGGAGGAACAGAGCCTTTTGAGGTTCAGAGCCTCTATAGGGTTGATCCGAGACGGATACAGAGCCCAACCGAGGTTAACCAGAGGGTTCAGAGCCTCTTTCGAGGTTGACCAAGGGGTTCAGAGCCTCTTCCGAGGTTGGACCGGGGTTCGTGAGCCTTCCGAGGCTGACCAAGGTTCGTGAGCCCTTCCGAGGTTGACCAAGGGGTGTTCCCAATGGAAACAGAGCCTTTCCGTGACTGAGAGACGATCCTAGACCGAGCTCAGCAGTACGTCGCCATTTGCTTCCACGGATCAGATGCTGCAATACAATTTCATTATATAGATGTTTCATTAAAAACCCTGGCCCTTGCCTAGGGAAAAGAGTGCACCAATTATTCTTACATAAATATGTTTAACTAAAATAAAATTTAAGATTTGCAACATTCCAAGTCCCTGCACTGCGCGCCTAACGCTCCAATTTGTAGGCTCCGCTTGCAATTCTTCCGAGACCAACGTCCCTCCCATGGGATCTAACTTACCCTTCTTGGTAGGGTCGGTCACTTTCTTAAGTACCAAATTCGACCTTGAACCCACGTTGTTTCACCCAGAATTGAAACGTCTGTCATTCTCTGCCCATTTCCCGACATGAGCCGTGTCCCTTATCTCGCCCAACAAGTCCGCTTCTTCATACAAAGCTCGCTATGGCTTCCTCTTCAAAGTTTTTCTACGCCAAGAGGGTAAACTACCTCTATCGAGTCATGGCATCGCCCAAAACCATCCCGAAAGGAGTCTCTGGTTGTGGAATGGATTGTGGTATGGTATGCCCATAAAACTGCAAGCATCGTGCCCACAACCCTTGGTCGAATCCACTTTTCTTTATTGCATCAATATGACCTTGTTGGCCACTCGGTCGCCCATTCGCCGTGGATGCTCTACGATATAAACTTGTTTTGAATTCAGCCTACGTAATTCCACTACCGAGGTATTTCAATCGTGTCTGCTGGCTTCAGACAATGACCCGAGGTAGTCCAAACCGCAAATGATACTTCTCCAATAAAAACGCCGAACTCGGTCCGCCGAGATCCGGGATACAGCTTCTACTTCCACCCACTTAGTAAAGTAATCCACTGCTACAATCAGGAACTTCAACTGTCCCGGAGCCACTAGGAACGGCCCCAAGATGTCGCCCCCACCGACAAAGGCCACGCACCGTAACGTGTGCAAGAACTCGGATGGAGTATGAATGGCTGGAGCGAACGTTTGACACTTTGAGCACTGAGCCACGTATTCTTGACAATCTTTTGTTAGAGTAGGCCAGTAATACCCGGCCCTTAAGATCCGACTGGCCAAAGCTCTTCCTCCTCCATGATTTCCACAAGCTCCCTCATGAACTTCCTTCATCACCGTTGACATATCCTCCTCTGACACACAACGTAGCATGGGAGCTACACGTCCCAGCCGGTATAGTTTCCTACTCTACTACAAACCGGGATGAAACCTTCTTGATTCGCTTGGCTTTTTCTCCATCTTCAGGTAATGTATCTTGTTGTAGATAACGAATGATCGGACTCATCCACCCATCGTCCCCCTCACGAATTGCCATGCGTTCTTCCTTTTCAATGCCGGTGGAAGTACTTCTCAGATGATGATTTGTTTATCCTGCATCCTTAGAACTAGCCAAATGAGATGTAAGATCGCCGGGTATTCTCTTCCTGCCACATGACATATTTCAAAGATCCTTAACTGTCGACTTAGTGAAACGGCTTGTTGCAAATATTTTGCCAAAGTAGGATCTTTTTCCTGAAATGATCTATCCACTTGCCCTACCACCAATCGTGAATCGGTAATAACCAAAGACAAGCATTCGACCTCCAAAGTTAGCCTTAGATCGCCAACAAAGCTCAGATTCTCGCCTGTTGTTACTTGTGGAAAATCCAAACGAAAGAGTATCTCCAAGACCATTTCCTCGGCCTTCCAAAACTACCCCAAGGCCAACGCTTTTGAGATTAGAGGAACCGCCAATGCATGTAATCCACCTTTTGAGTAGAGACCTTCTCGGGAAGCAAGTTCCACCATGAAGTCGGGCTAGGATTGTGATTTGATACCGGGTACGAAAATAAACCGATCTCAGATTCTCGACAGTTCCACGACCCAGACACCATCCTTCCGCCAAGTCCGCTTTGAACACCGCTTCAACGGAAAATTAGTCTTCACCTGGACGGGATGCCCAAGGAAGTAATGTCTGAGCTTTCGTGCAGTCGTCACAAGCGCCAGTGCCAACTTCTCAATCTTATGGTATCTCGACCGCCTTTAACACCTTGCTTACAAAGTAAACCTGACGCCTCCTCTTCCGTGTTTCGACCAAAGACGAGCTAATCGCCCCATCCGTTATTTCCAAGAGTGTCAATCGAGAACCTTCTTTGGGTCCGATCAAGACCGAGGTGCCGACACAATTGCTTTATCCCATTGAATGCTTCTTCACACGCTCCGCCCATTCGAATCGAGCTCTTCTTAATTGCCGAGAAGAAATGGATGACTTGTCACCGCACAAGACAAGAACGAGACAACGCGCCAAACGCCGCTTAGTCTGCACTGACGAGGTCGGACTTCAGACGTCAATGATCGCCGGCACTTATCTCGATTGGCCTCGATACCACGATTCAGGAGCATGAAACCCGTGAACTTGCTTGCTTGTACTCCAACGACACTTGTCCCGTTCAGCGATATTGAAATTCGCGACCGCCGGGAAGGTCTCTAATGTCTATCACATGATCTGCTCCCGATGTGTTTTGATCACCATGTCATCTACGTATACTCAATATTCACCAATATGAGGAGCAAACACCATATCCATCGCCCTTTGATAAGTCGCTACGGCTTTTCAAGCCAAACGGGCATAACCCCGTAATAAAATTCTTTTCGCCTCACATGAAGGCGGTCTTGGATGCATCACCGTTCATCCGGACGGTTGTACCCCGAGTACGCGCCCAAGAAACCTCGGAGGCGAAACCCAAGAACTGCCAATCACCGATCAATGTGAGGGAGGCGTAAGGATCCTTTGGGCATGCTTTGTTCAGTCGGTGAAGTCTACACACATTCTCCACTTGCCATTCTTTCCTTCACCATAACAACGTTGATAGCTGTTGTATTGCAACTCTTTAACGAAACCGCTTTTAACAACTTTTCCCACCTCCTCGAGACGGCTTGTCCCTTTCCCCATCTTCCGCTTCCTCTCATGACACCGCTTGACCTCGATCAATTGACAAATTATGGCACATGATCTCTCGGGTCTATGCCCGGCATATCCGATGGCTTCCGTGAAAAAAGGTCTAGATTTTGTCTTAACACCGACTATCTCGCCTCTTCCTCCCTTGTCAATTGAGTCCCCGTGATGGTGACTTGTGAGGGCAACGGCCCAATTTGGATATCTTTGATCTCCCTCTCTCGGATCGATATCGACCATGCCGACTTCGCGGCTCGGAGAGGCCTCGATGGTCCTAACTTCTTCTTGGCCTTCAAACTATCCTTATAGCACTCCGGCCAGCCCCGGTCTCCTGACCACCCCGACGCCTGCTACCTAGGGATATCATGGTCAAAACAACGCTGATAATACCGCCTGCGCGTTAAACGAAGGTCGTCCATGATATGTTGTAGGTGACGACGCATTAACCACTAAATACCTAACTCGAACGGCTTTGCACTTTTCCTTCTTCAAAAGTAGTTAGCACGGGAGATACCCCAACCTCAGACCGTTTCGCTCTGAGAATCCGGACAAGAGTCCCGCAGAAAGGTAACAACTCATTTGGCTCAAACCCATTCCTTGAAAGCCTCCCAAGAGAGGACGCCCCATGAACTTCCCGGATCGATCAACACACGCTAACGCCCAATCCCGGATTTGTACTCAATCACCATAGGATCGCTTTCATGTGGCACCTCTTGCATCTTCACCCGAGAGGTTATCACCTCAGATCAAACCTCGAGGTTCTGGCGCGGTACCCACCCCGAGCCACGAGCATACCTTTTCCGGCCGAACTAGTGGAGCCACCTCCCGCAAAGCCCCGAGATAGTGTTGAGAGTGCTGGTTGATCTCGCCTCTTTACTTCTTCCATGCCTTACCTTTTCTTGACCGAATTAGAAGCCGAGTCCTCCTGGGATGAATCCCGCCACGGTCTCGCCCAGATCTTCCTTTATGTATGTATGTTGACGCCTCTTTGTATTAATTTTTCAATCTCTCCGCAATCGTATGTGACCTGGTGTGCCCTTCGACGGTGAAACTCGCACCATGCTCCCAGATCACCCCAGAACCGAAAGCACACCACTTACCACTGTAAGGTGGAGTAAGCCTCAAATGATCGATGTCATGAGGATGTCTTCCTTCTCGTGTTGAGGGGTGAACGCCTCCCGGAGCCGAAAGCCGACTGCGGGCGCGACGGCAACCGCCCGTCCCTGCTCGTTTCACGGTGGTGGCAAGATCCCGTGGTCGGTCGCTCGTCACGTCCCGACCCCGCCTTTAGAATCTCGGCACGCTTCTCCATGTTGCTTTCTTCTCCTTCACGTAGCACTCGCCCGAGTAATGATCTCGCCCATGCTCTTGGCGGGCTAAAGAATCATTGAATTGACCGCTTTAAGGCCATGCCGGAACGCTGCCACAAATATCTCCTCGATTGGGATGTGAGACCTTGATGGTCTCCTCTGAACCTAGCCATGAAATCCCGCAGCTTATCTGTATGGCGCCGCTTCACGCTGAATGGGAGGTGTTGGCCACCTTACATGGCGATTATCGAGAACCGCCGAATGATCTTTCGTTGAAGTCTTGATAGCTCACTATGGACAACCGGCAGTCCCATATACCAACAAGAAGGTCGATTCTTCTAAAGGTACCGCCATCAACTTGCACTTAAGGGAGTCTGTTGTCCAATAAGCGCCATTGTGTTGTTAACCGCAATGATGTGCTTCCTCGTCCGCCTTGCATCATACGATGCCGCGACGGGGTTTGAAATTATCTGAACGGATCTCCTGCATTGCCCGAGACAAGGGCCGCGGTTCCAAAGGCTCAACTTCTCGCTTCTTCCGCCGCCAAGCCACCGGGGCTTGAACGTTGTCCCGATGTATTTCGTTATGTCAGCGCAGTCGCCGATCATGGCCAAGAATCGGTGAGATCCGTGGATCTGCAGGAAGCTGAGACATTGTCGTCGTGTGTGTTTGTGTGTTTGCGGCCGGATTGATTTTCACCGAGTCTCACGGTGGCGCCAATGTTCTTGGCAGAAAAACTTATTAAAGATATTTTAGGATTTGAAGCTCAAGTGTCGAACTCAAGTTCCAAGCTTATGATTGTCTTGTTTATCCACGGGCGGAGCCCTATTTATATCATTCCTTCCATGAAGCTATTTCTTCCTTCCAGAATCGCCTCAACAGACAACCATGGCTTGAAGGCAAGGAGCTAGTCGTTATGTTTGTAATCATTCACTAGTAACGCCTCATAAAGACTATAGGAACTCTTCATCTTCATAACGCCCGCCAATCCTTCATAATCGGAGTAATCCCGAACTACTCCTGATCTAGGCCGACCTCATGTCCTTTCCCGAGACCCATGTCTGACAAAGACCTCCTCCCACGAGACCTATCCCGGATCCCCACAGTCTTCCCTCCAGACATCCATCTCGGCTGAGGATTTTATGCATGATCAGATACATACACGTCAACTGGATTTATATATTGCTTCAGTTTGATACAAGATAAATACAAACACATGCATAGCTTTTCTATATCACTATACCTAGTCTCAGGACCATTTAACATACGACTAAGGTAATACACAGGTCGTTCAACATGATTGTCGTCCTCTTGAACTAAAATACTTCCTATAGTCGACTCCGAGGATGCTATGTACAACCTCATAGGCCTATTTATAAGTGGAGGTGCCAATATAGGAGGCTTTACCAAATACTCCTTGATTTTGTTGAAAGCCTCTTGATGCTCTTCTTTCCAGATAAACTCTTCATTCTTTAGTCGAAGCAGTGGTGAAAGTGCTTTAGTTTTGCCACTTAGGTTGGAAATGAATCTCCTTATAAAATTTATTTTGCCCAACAAAGACTGAAGTTCCTTTTTGGTCGACGGTGGTTTGACGTCCATGATAGCTTTGGTCTTGCTTTAATTGACTTCAATGCCCTTCTTATGCACTACAAAACTAAGGAAATTTCCTGCCTGCACACAAAAAGCACACTTTAATGGATTCATTTTCAATCTATATTTTCGCATTCTTTCAAAAGATCTCCGAAGGTGTTCCAACTGTGTCGATTTACTGCTCGACTTAATTACAATATCGTCGATGTAAACCTGCATGAAATCTTCAATAAAATCATGGAACATAGAATTCATTACCCTTTGATTTGTGGCTCCGACATTCTTCAAGCCGAATTGCATGACCACCCATTCATAGGCATCAAGCATACTTAAATATTCGAAACCAGCAGCCGAATCGACTAGCATTTCAGCAACTGGCATGGCATATTCATCTTTAGGAGTGGCAACATTTAAGTCCCTAAAATTAATGCACACTCTTAGATTTCCATTTTTCTTAATAACTGGCACAATATTGGCCAACCATTCGACATACCTTGCAGTTCTGATGAACTTGCTTTTGAGGAGTCTTTCTATTTCCTCCTTGATCTTCGAAATAATTGCGGGTGCAAAACGTCAAGGTGTTTATTTCACTGGCTTTTTCCTAGCTTTTATTAGTAACTTTAACTCGACCAATTCCCTATTTAAACCTAGAATTTCATTATAGTCCCAAGCAAAACAATCTTTAAACTCTTTTAGTAAAGATATTACCTCAGATCTGAGTTTTTGGTCGATATTGGTGCTAATATAGGTTTGTCTCTTATCACCCTATGTGCCAAGGTAGATTTCTTCTAAAGGATATTGTGCTAGCATCTTTTCTGGTGCCATGGGATCCTTCTCGAAACCTAGAGGTTCATCGTCGTATATGCAATCTAAAAGCTGCTCACCGACGCTTTCTTTGACCAGTTTGCTTTTATCTGGTGGTTCTGGCGCTACAGCCAAAATAACTTCTTCTAGAACGGGAAGTTTACCAGCTTCTGTGGCCATGTTTTCTTCAGCTTCTAGAGTCGAATTTATCTTGTTTTTGGAAATGTACGCTGAAATCCTTTTCATTGCTTCTAGCTCAGACATCACTGTCATGGTGGCTTCCCCAGGATGTCGGCATGGGTTCCTCTAGTAAGGATCTTCCAGAGAGGATCAACATCCCACACAAAAATGTAGGTTTCGTGTAGTTTTAAAGAAACGAATGCCTAGTTCAGGTTGGCATACATTTCCTCTACTAGATGACAAGGAGCAATGTTAGCCAGCTTTCTATCAAACTAGTTTTGGCCGACATTATTAATATCCTCCATGAAGTAACCATGATCGGCCTCAAAATTCTCTACTATGCCATCCTCTCTCCACATGATTAGGCGTTGATGCATGGATAATGGCACAACACTGATTCCACGTAGCCATTCTCTGCCTACCAGCAGATTGTAACTTGGCCTTACTTGAATAACCATGAATATTATCAGCCTAGTGACTGAGCCGACCGTGATGTCTACCTGGATCACCCCCATGGTAATTTTAGTTCTTCCTTCGTAGTCCGACAAGACCATGTTGTGAGATCTTATATCGGTGTCGAACTTACCAATTTTCTTCAGTATATGATGTGGCATTATATTGACAATAGCGCCATAATCCACTAACACCTTGTTAATGGCCGTTTCTTCAAATTTCGCCCTAATCAGCAAAGGCTTAAGATGGCTCCTCATAGCCATGTCGGGCATCTCAAAAAAGGCATCCTGGCTCTCAATAGGGTCATTGTTCATTATAAAGTAACAGGTTGGCTTGTGTAAAGCCATCTCGCAGCATCGACGTCATCAGTGTTTTCCACCTCCTTCGGGATATTATACTCCTCTGGGAGTATATATACAACATTGACTAGGATGTCAAGGCTCTCTTCTGAATCAGAGGCAAAATCATCAGTTGCCTCATCGGAACCATTGTCGAATGGTTTGTCGACAAGTCCTTTAATTTATTGCTTGGCAGCAGAGTCGACCTTTTCCTTGTACTGTCGTGGATTCTTACCTTTACCGACAGCAATCTGCTTAGCAGCAACAACGGCTTGTCTTTCAGCCTGCTTCTTTCTTCGGAAGCGCCTCCACTGAGTTCTACTCATAGGATTTTTGCCCATGTAGTTTTCAGACACGTGGCTTTTCTTTTCAGAATGCACTTCTAGTCGATAGCTCATGGAGGCTTTTCCTTTCGCATCCCCCATAGCACCAGCGACATTTGATGGCCCAACGACCATTTGGGGCTTAATCCAAGTCCCCTTTGGTGCAGCAACCGGTGGAAAAAGGTCTTTGGCCTAATTTGAGATGCTTGCCTAGGATCCCTTATGTTCCACTGGGCCGTTCATCTCTCCAACTATAGCTTCTGGAAATTCTCAACAGCGACTCTATCAGTTAAAGCGCTGCATCTGGGGCACAAGCCGACTTGAGCACCCTTACTTTGATGGTTGGACTTTTGTAGGTGATTCCCTCAAGCATGGTATTGTCAGGCACTTCAGTGATGTCGACAGGCTCAGCAAACAGGGTCTCTTCTTGCCTTGAAGGGTCAATATCAATCTTTTGTTTCCTTGCAGCGAATTTCAAGCGACCCTCTTAGAGTGATTTTTTAACCAGATCCATGAAAAGAAAACATTGAGAGGTTGTGTGACCAAGATAATTATGATATTTGCAAAAACCTCTTTTTTGTCTTTGTTCTAATGGTGGTAATTTAGCATTTGGGGGTACTAGAATTTGACCATGTTTAACTAATAAATCAAAAATCTCCTCGCATTTGCTAATGTCGAAGGTATAAGTTTTTGTAGGAGTTTTCGAGCTAGTTTCGACAGCAGGGCTTTTTCCTTTGGCAGGAAACAATGATTTACATTCATATGCAGGCCCTGATTTTAAGTCATCCACATCCACATCTTCCTCAGTCGGCGACATGTAATCAGCTTCATATATGGGATATGTATCATCATAGTCGACATAGGGTACCTTCTCTTTCTTAGCATTAGCCTTAGTATGTCTAACTTTTTCTAGTCGGTGGCGCTCAAGGAGTCGAACCCTATCAGCCATTTGTGACATGCTTTTAACGAAAGTTGGATCTATTTTCTTCCTAATGGAGTAGTCAAAACCTCCAGAAGCCATTTGAACAAGTTCATGTTTAGGAACTTGGGTAAAGCACCTTGCTTTTAACGATCTAAACCTATTCAGATAATTGTCTATTGTTTCAGCAAATTTTCTCTCGTAAAACTGCTTGTGGAAAAGTTTTTCCAACTTTGACCATGAGTCGATAGAATTAGGGGGCAAAGTAGTAAACCATGTAAAGGCTGCTTTAGTGGGGGATGAAGGGAAATGTTTCACCCTCAGGCCTTCATTATTCGCCATGTCTCCTAACTCGTCAGGTATCTAGCGAGGTGTTCAACCGTCGACTCACCCGTTTCTCCCCCAAATTTGGTGTACTTAGGTATTTTCCATCCTCTATGGTTTTTGGTCTGTAAAATATACTCTGATAATGGGGAGGAATACGTTGGCCTTGGCATTGTATTCATACCATTTCGGGCCATAATTCTCTCGATAATATTGGTTAAGTTATTTTCGATAACTAAATCCTCCTATCGAATTTGGTCAAGGACTTGGTCAGCCTCTTGTTGTCTGCGAACCAAAACCCCAGGTGGATCGACAACGACATTTCTTTGAGGCATTGCAGCTTGACCCTGGTACACAGTTTATTCTTCTATTTCCCCCATGTCACCATGAACAGGTATGGGTTATCGAACCGGTGCCCTTTGTCGGGCAGCCGCTTGGGGAGAACCTAAGAAGTTACACAATTGTGTTAACTTAGCAATTACCTGTCGGTTTATTTCAGCAGACTGCCTATTAGTCTCAACCGATTCTTGTACTATGGGATTAAATACATTACATATATGGTAAGTTAGCATATTAACCAAATCATGGTTGTTATCATCCATTTGTTGCCTTAATACCTCCACAGAGTTAGTGTTTAGATGTTTCTCTAGCATTGCCCTATTTTCCCCTAATGCAGATCCTTGCAAAGGAGAATTTATTTTATGCGTTATCAAACATCATTGCTGCACTTGGGGTTGACTGGTATCCCGTCATTAAGGAATACAGAATTCCATAAGGGGGATTTGTAGCAGTACCAAATCGAGGTATTGCTCTATTCGAAATGGCACTCGTGGCCACAACAGGCCCCAGACTCACCGGTGTGGTCTGGGGAATAGGGACTGATACTAAAGCAGTCGGCCCTAAGACAGTTGTGCTGCTTAATGGGGGGAAATGACACAAGTTGCGAAACAACTGGTTTGGAAATACCCAGCGTTCGTGAGGGAGCTTCATCCGCATTTGACGCGGGAGTAGGTTTGTCATCTTAGGTGTACGTTTCCTAGTAGGTGGTTTTGTTATTTGCTGAATTCACACTTCTAAGTTTCATGCACTTCTAACACTACCGACAAATTCTAACACTAGCGCATGGTCCCACCAGGTGTGCCAATTTGTTTACTTTGGAAAATGGTAAATAACCGTTGGTCCTCCCTAGGTCATAAAACTAAGGGTTACTTTCAAGATCGACCAGTTGATCTTAAGACACATGCTAAGATCTACTATATTATACTGATTCTGTAGAAATAGACCTTGGCCAAGAAACGGTTTTCAGAGACCAAGGGAAATAATACAATGGCTTTCCACATAGAATTTCGACCACCTGCTTAACGACAACAAGCACTGGACGGACAAGACTCCACTAATCCCTAATTGGTAACTCGTGACCAACAATTGACGTTGAAGTGTTCAACACAGAAATTGTTCGAAATGTAACGAAAGTAAAAAATAGTAAAGAGAAAACTTAAACATAAATTGATTGCATTGAAAGTAAAGATGGTGATTCACGTACATCAAAATCTCAATGACTCTTTCTTCCTTTAGCGTGGAATTGGGCAGAGTTTTGGTAAGCAATTTGAGAATACGAGTGAACACACCTAAAACTATAAGGAACTGACTTATTTATAATACTTTACAAGGTAACTGCTAAGAGTAATCAACGAAACAAATTCAAACTAAGAAAAAAAAACTACTACACACGATTTCGCCATTCGTTTAGCTCTTTCCAACCACGACCTCCTGAAGTAACCGCCTACGATCTCCAGACTTTGACTCTTTCCCAATTCGTGACTTCAAAGAGGATGATCTGCTTCTGGTTTCGATATACCTTTAGGAAATAATAATATTCCCTAAGTACCTTGGCCTATATCTTCGACAGCATCCATCCTTCGACCAACTCATTCATTTGACCTAAAATATGTCGAATTTACCAACAGTCTTTCCTCACCCATCTAGTCAATGTGGTTTGTCTTCGACGCGCTTGTCTCATTTATTTCTTTTGGCTGGTTGGTCGATTTGGTTGGTTCTCTAGCTCAACTTCTCAGTCGACACATGTTTTCTAATATTTCTTACTTGGCTTTACAAGGTTTTCCCAAAGAAACTATATTTGTTTAGAATTGGTGCTGGGCTTGTAGGGACATTTGCCTTAATCAGCGCCCTCAAACGTATTTAGAAATTTCCAGTTAACAACTACTCAAAGCAATAGATGAATCTCTTTAGGTGAAAATAAATCACCGACCAAGAAAGTGTAACAGGTAAGATCATAGTTGTCATACCCCAATTTTTGACCTAATATACCACCTTACATTTGCATCATTGCATCATTAATGCTCGTAATGTAATTAATCTGTGTAGCATTCACAGGTCAAAATTAGGGTTTCATCAAATTTTCATCTGATTCAAGAGGCAACCAATTAGGGTTTGAGTTTTACTCACTTCATTTGACCTATCTTGATCAAAACATCAACCTTTGATCCTCAGATATCCAACTTTTCTCATTGATCAATCGAGGATCGACCAATTAGGGTTTTGATCGAGGATGAGTATTCTCGGATTTTTTGAGCAATGAATGACTTTTTTGGCTAGATATTGATCATTATATCTTAGATACAACATGTTGACCCACTGGATTCAAAACATCACAAAGTTCATGACTTCATCAACAATTTCAAACATCCGATGAAAATTCATTTGCAGACGAAAAGTCAAACTTTGACTTTTGGTCAACTTTTCAAGACAAAACCTTTTCCAACATCAAAATACTTCAAATGATCCATCATGATCATAAAAATCAAAGAATTTGAAAGTCAACAAAAGTCAAAATTTCTAACACTTAGAAAAATTTTCAAGTGTTAAATTTTGTACTTTTTCCAAACTTCCGGCATTTTTTCACATAGTTCCACTTTGATTTGGAAAAACTCAAAACATGAAAGTTGTAGCCCTTGAAAACAAGCTTCCAAAATGTCCAAGAACTCTCAAATCCATGGAGTCTAGCTATACTTTGAAATTGAAACATAAGGCTCCATAACCATGGATTTCAAGGTCAAAACTTAAAGATTATAGGTCATTTTTGATTTCTTCTTCAGAAGCAATGACACCTTGCCAAATTGAAGATAGAACTGATAAATATCAGCTAGAAGTAATAATTGAAGGATAGGATCAAAGTTGGATTTTAACACATGGTGAAAAAGGAAGTTTCCTTTAAGGCAAAATGTCTTTCTTGCCCTCTAAGGCAAGTTTCAATTACCAATGCCAAAACTTTGTGCCAACATTTCGTAACTCATGGCCTATAAAGAGGTATCATTTTCAAGTTCAAACACACCAAAGCCATGCAAGTACATGCTTTCCTTTCACTTACTTGAAATTCAAGAATCATAGTGAAAATTGAGCATTCTTGCAATTTTAAAACTGTGAAACCATGAAAAACTTTTGGTGTCTAACATATCATATGATCAATATATAACATGTTTGAAACATAAGATCAACACAAAGAAAGCTAAAACTCAGAATTACACTTCATGTCACATAAGTTGCAAACCGCCTTTAAACTTCAAATTCATAGGTTGGCTCGAGCAATTGATGTTTCGATCATCCAAACACCATCCATATACATCATAGATATGGTAGACCCTCAAGAACAACAGTAATAACTCTAACATCGATTTCCGCCATTTGAGCTGTATGTGTGGACTTGGTGGATTGATCCGTGGTAATTCAAGCAAGGCATCAATCATACATGATCCATAGAGGCCTGAAGCTCAAACAATCATTAGAACACAACTGAAGCACTCAAATCCAAAAATCATCAATAGTTAAGATCTCGAACTTCAATCTCATGATTCTTTGATTCATTTTGAAAAATCTTGGCCATTTGTTTTCTGGACCTCTCACGATCATTAACCCTCAATCAATTGGAAAAATCATCAATCATACACGATTTCAATTAGGATTTTCAATTCTAGGGTTCTTCGTGATTTCTGGAAATTCAACCATGATAAACCAAAAATAAATGAAATTAACAACAACCATCATGTTTCTTGTCAAATTTCGTGCAAATTTGATGTTTACATCATCCATTTTCATTGAGAAACAAAGAATCTAGGTTTGAACAAGGATTGAAGAGGACGATGATGGAGTTCGCGCGTGTTCTTGTTATTTTCAAATTCAAAATTTCCAATATAATATTAACACGTGGTTTTGATTCAATACACGAATGCATTGTTGCCCCAGCGGTTGCCAGCTCGCTCGTAAGTGTTTGTGCCACGTATCCACCCATCAGGTCCTGGGTTCAAGCCTCCCATGGACCAATTTTTTTTCATACTTTGTGATTTTCTTCATATTTTTTCACAAACTTTAACATTTTTTTTAACCAATCAAAACTCCTCATTTTGAGGTGATTTTTTGTTCACTTGTCAATAAATACATCTATTTTATGATAGTGCAAAAATTTTCAGAAAAAACTTTCATCTGATTATGTTTTAATCGAGCCGAAAACGACGCTTTTTGAGCACTTTTCAAAACCACTTTAAAAGGTGATTTTTTCAAACTTTCGAATCCCGATTCTTTTCAAAACTTTTCATAAATGAATTTTACATTTCAAAAACACTTTCAAAACCATTTCTTCAAAACTTTTTCATCAAACTTACATCTTTTCACCATGATCGATCCGATTTAAACGATAAAATCGATTCGTTTTCTCTCAAATTTCTTAATCGATCATGGGCCTCCCTCAAGGTGTAAGTCCCAAAACATTCTTTTTATGTGCATATATTTCTTTGTACATATCCATTTCTTTTATGTACACATCTTTTTACCTGTACATAATACAGACAAAAATTTTCCGTTTGTTTTCACTTTACACTGAATACCATTGGTATTGAAAGGAGCATTATTCCCTGTGAAACTGCTTTCAAACCAATGGGCCTCCCTTACGGTGTAAGTCCCAAACCAACATTCTTTATGTACATAATTATTTCTTTGTACATATCAAATTCTTTTTCAAACACATACAAATTTTTATCTATACATAATACAGATACTTTTTACTCAAACACGGATAAACTTCGATCGCTTTTTTTCGTTCAGATATACATCGCATACCATTGGTATTGAAAGGAGCATTATTCCTGTGAAACTGCTTAAACCAATGGGCCACCCTTATGGTGTAAGTCCCAACCTCCTATGTACATCCACATTTCTGTACATAAACACTTGTTCGTTACGTTTACTTCCTTGTACACAATTCAAACTTGTAAATAATCGTTACGCTTTTAAACGCTCTGCTTCACGACGCTTATTTATATTTCCTTCATAAACTCTTGTAAATAAACTTACATGCATTGTTTATATTTCCTTCATAAACTCTTGTAAATAAACTTTACATGCATTGTTTATATTTCCTTCATAAACTCCCGTGAATAAACTTCATATACTTGTTTATACAATTGTCTAGTTATAACATAACAACTAGTCTAACCAATAGGTTCCCAGCTGTAGCCTCCTCTGGGCTTTATACAAGATAACTCTCCCCACGAGTTTAGCCTCCTCTTAGGCTTCATATAAGAAAACTCATTCATCCGAGTTTAGCTCCGCTTAGGCTTCATATAAGACAAGACTCCTGAGTCGCCTCTTGGGCTTCGCTCAAAAGAACTCCTCATTGAGTTTAGCCTTCTCGGCATCATACAATGAAAGAGATAGGAAATCTCTTAACAGCCTCCTATTGGGCTTCTAATACAAAGAATCACCTGCTAGATAGAACCCCGAGTATAATTTCCTATGAAATTGCTCTTAATTCCAAAAGGATGGTTTCCGTGAAATCCTTTTAAAGACAAAGCCACCATACCCTATAGCTTCCTTCGAGCTTCATACAAGGACCCTCGATGACCCTCAAAATGCCTCCTCTTGGGCTTACAATAAAGGACCCATGGGCTTCTTAAAAGCATCCCTTTAACCAATCAATTTCTCCCGAGATTTAGACATTTATCATCTCTATGGAAGAAGTATCTCATCTATCAAATCACATACATCAAAAACTTTTCAAACTCTTTTCAAACAAAAACATCTCTTAATTGTAAGTGGTAACGCTTGTACACTCAAGCAAAACACCCAATGCTTACAGCTAAAAGATTCAATCATCTTTTCAAAACATCTTTCTTAAACATGTAAGTGGTAACGCTTGTACACTCAAGCAAAACACCAATAGCTTACGATGAAAGATTTTTATCAATCAAACTTTTCAAAATGTATGTGATGAAATAGATTAGATACATTTTCATTAAGATGACATTCTGTCTGCTCTTACTAACATTCCGCTGTTTCCACTATAAGTGGAACTACGATTGCTCCGACTTTCTCAACATCCTTTGAGAATACGTAGGCACAAGGTCTCATCCTTGCCGAGCAAAATTCTTTCTCCCTAACCAAACAAACCATAGATCCCTAGATCCGAGCTACAAATGCTCGATTCCCACTAGGGATATGTATGCGTAAGATCCACGATCTTTGCGAGCACAATAATAACAAACACTAGATCCCATCATAATCCATCGCTTCTTAAAATCCCAAAGGAGAAACTTTCCCAATCATAGAAATAGCAATTAAAATACACAAACATATCAAACATATTCATATAAAGCAATAGATAACTATATATATTTAGGGTGCTCCATCTATTCCCTTTATATAACAAACCCTTACTCGTAATCTCCCAATGCTATGCGCCTAGTTTGCGCTAGTCGTTATGCATATCAAAATCAATCGAGGGTATTAAGCTTTTCCCTTTTCATAATCATTAAATCATCTTTTCTTGTGTTGAAAATAATAAAGCTTGATGCTCGCGGCATCTTTATAAACAAATCAAAAGAGTAAATCGTTTTGAGCCGAGAATCAATTCATTCAATTTCTAGCGTCACTTTTAACGCTAACAGAAAAATGGCGACTGATGGGGAGAATGAACTTTGATTTTCAAAATGACTCGCCAAGAGCATCGTTTTTTTTGTTTTCAAAAAAAAAAGGGGTTGTTTCATATTTGCATATATCTGCTTTTCATTTTATTGTGTGTTTTCAGCGATTTCATCTCGATGGAAAGAAATCCTAACCCGATTTAAGAAACATTTTAAGATCTAGGTGGGGTAGTCCTATTAACTTGTGAGAAGTCTCAAGATTTACGGAGTTAATTTGAGATCCCTCTCTGGAGGTTGTCTTGGGAGTATTTGTGTTTAGCAAGTATTTGCGAAGACATTTTGCTTTCAAGGAACTTTAAAGTCGAGTGGTATAGAACACATAACCCATCCCGCCATTTAGGATGTAAAGTGAGATTGTTCGGGCAAGCCTCAGAATAATTGTCATGCGAGACTACGATCAGCGTAGTCTTGAAAAATATTATTGGACCATCGAGTATTCAACAAACCGATAATATTTCAAAGAGGAGTGTTGAGCTCAGATATCGTGAGAACCCGTTTACGTATGAATAAGCTCTTAGAACTTAACCACGTTTGATTCTTATCGTTGGCCTCATGCTCGTGACTTCGAACGCTTGACCATGTGTATAACTACTGACCATGTTTGCCGCATTCATGCATTCATTCATTCAAAAAAAAAAACTTCATTTCTCTTCCCATTTCCAAAGAATTTAGAGATTTTTCTTTGTAAAATATTTTAGGTTAGAGTGATGGACATCAGAGGAAGATTCACCAAGAGATACAGTTTTAGAATTCCTGACGTAGGAAAGTTAAAAGAGTTAGCATCCTTGGTAGAAGATCCCTCGGATTTCAGAAAACGCTATGGAACTCTTTTAACTATTCTAAACACTAACGTTGATGAAGGACTTCTCAAAACTTTTGTTCGCCACAATCCGGCCTATCAAGCTTCACTTTCCCTGACTATTAGTTGATGCCTACTTTGGAAGAGTACGCGCATATATTAGGTATCTCAGTATCGGACAAAGTGCCTTTCAATGGTTTGGAAGCCATTCCTAAGTCACCAGTCATTGCCACGATGACTCACTTAAAGAAATCTGAGATAGACAAAAACCTAACTACCAGAGGAAAACTCTTAGGACTAACTTCAAAGTTCCTAATGGAGAAGGCTCTTAAATTCTCCTAAGTCGGTAGTATGGTAGCCTTTGAAGCTATTTTAGCTTTACTCCTCTATGGATTGGTGTTGTTTCAACGTCCCAAATTTCGTTGATATCAACGCCATAAGGATCTTTCTCGATTGGAAATCCTGCCCCACTCGCTGGAGACACGTATTTATTCATCATAGGAATCGCAAGGAGACGGAACTATCGTGGTTGTGTACTGCTTTTCAAATGGATTACCTCACACTTGCCTAAATCTCCTATCTTCCGCGAAACAAAGATGAATGGCATTGGTCTCAAGACTCATGTCTCTTACAAACCATTTATATCCATTGGTATACCTTAGCGCATAATGAGATGGAAATCATTGAGAGTCGTGGAGAATTTGCCAACGATTTCCTCATTGGTACAAAAGGAGGAATTAATTCAAACCCATTCTTGCGTAGACGTCAACTTGGATAGCAACCTTCAAGAACCTCTGGATTTACGTAGAGAGAGCTACTTCTATCATGAGGAGAGGATTCCGATGAAGGCTAGATGATTACGCATGTATCTCGTCACGACGAAACCCCGATCGTAGGAAACTTGTGCATCTCCATGATACGTACAAGACAATGAGCGCCCACTAAGCAATTATTATTCACCTTGCAACATCCGCCTAAGGATCTTCAAGGATGTCCCACCATAAAAGGTATATCAGCGATGTTAGATATCGTGACCCATGTATCTACGTAAATTGAGATGACCATGACGAAATACGTGAGGCATTTTCCGCATGAGCTTTAGTCTCAAATATCAACTCGAAAATACCGTAAACGCTATCATCCCTTGTTTCAATGTACCCAAGTATGTGGAGATTAAATACAACGGTTCCAACGCTCCAGGTCTCCTTTGGTGATTTGCCTACCCGGTCCCCGTTTACACAAATACCTGTAAAGCACCTCACTACAACTCGATAGAGGATGGAAGGATAAACCATGCCAACTCTTCCAAGCATCGTCATATAATGTAATCGGACGAAAACACCATGGACGAGTACACACCGCTGCTACCAAGACCGCACCTCGTTGTTAGACAAATCCAGCTATATCTCCCGAGAATCCCGCAACGATTCTCATTGTTAATCCAAGCACGAATGATGGTCCTCCCGATAGACCGACGCCAACATGCATTTTGATGAGATAACCGAAATTAATCAAGAAAAGTTAACATCGAGTCGTGGATCAACCGATGCATTCTCCAAGATTTCAATATTGTCTTATTATTGAACCCAAGCTCACCGAGAAGCTTTAATGAAGGTATTAGACCAAGCCTATGTAGACCATGATGTGACTATGCACGCTGGAGGTATTGTCGCCAACATAACAGCTTGTAATAATCTAAGTTTCGATGAGGAACTCGTAAGAAGGGAAATATCATAACTGGCCTTGCATATCTCAATGAGTTGCCAATCGATTCCCCGTCCAATGTATTGGTAGATACCGGTTCATCTTTTGAACGAATGCCAAAGACGACACTCCGCCGCTCGCTTACAAAGGGACACCAATGAAGTTCAATGACAGAAGTAGCTTTGACGGGTCACGGAAGTCATTATTGGGAAGTCGATCTCCGATGATAATTGGTCCGCGATACTTTCCGCATCACTTTCAAGTCATGGACGCTACCAGTTTACAGCTGTCTACTAGGAAGACTCGATCCACGAGGTGGGCAAAGGACATCTACTCCATCGTGTTTAAATTCATAATAAATGGAGCTAGTAACCATCCCTGTGAACAAGCTTTGCTTATGTTTCATTTGTCCGCCTCCTCTTCATCACAGCCCAACGACGTTGAAGGGACACATCTCCTAACATCCGTTAAGATGAATCTACAAGCAAAGCAAATCATCTATCTCTTCTTATAAAGAAGGAAAGACAGATAGTAAAAGATGGCAATGTCAAGGATGGGGACAAGTAATCAAACCGCCAAGAACGAGACAAAGCTTGACTCGTTCACACCGACTTCCCAAAAACAAGCAAAAGGATGAAGCACTTCGTCCAATTAAAGAAATATTCAATAGTGGGGTTTTCAAACCTCGCTTCCAAGAGGTTGTCACCATTGAAGATGATGAAGATGATCTCTCCGATTCAAGAATGGAGCACTTATTTAAATACCCTGAATATGTCCAAGAAGAATCGACGCACTGCATTATCCTCCTCGATCGATCAATTCAAGGGTATATCCCTAGCAAAATGAAAATCCGCCTGTCCCTTCTAAAGTTTGGGATACCTTGGGAGAACCAAGCGACAAATTTGACTACATGGTGAAATATACTGCGCCAGAAAGCTCGAGAATTAGAATTGAAGATATCCAGCCCACTGGATGGGGTGATTCTTTTGAGTATCCTAGTCAACCGTAGGAAGCGCATCTGCCTAATCAACAAATCAAGTTCCTAACGAAGACCGCTTAATGCGCTCAGAGTTTGTTAAATCGCATCCCGACACCACTACATCAACATGATCACCAAGATCAAGAGTAACGTATTCAGGATACGATTTGGAAAGTGTCGCCAACAACGAGTCTCTTCACTCTGAAGATTGGAGGGTACATCCCCATAATTCAACGCAAAGGTTAACGGGAAGTACATATGCTGCATCCCATACTTCTCGATCTGTTAATCAAACCGAAGAAGACTGTTTTAGCAGTTGTTGGCTGAAGATTTTGATATTTGTGATTCGAATAGGAATCATTGAGCTCGAAACGAAACAATGTCAATATTCGTTGGAACAAAGTGAATGTCATAGTTCGATGAAAGAATTGGCTCTTCGAATGGACCTCCATCAACTTGGAGCTCGAATGGAAATTATGATGATATATGTAAAGCAAGCTTCAAATGGTAGTAGGTTGTATCCGAGAAGTGAGTTCAAGTCGGTGGTCAAGGCATTTGAAATTCAAAACGCGAGGGATAATTGAAGTTAGAATGTATACTGGAGACGGTTCAAGACGCGTGGAAGCTAGAGACGTGTGTCCCGCATGTTCGAACGTGGCAAGATCTTACAAGTCGACTGCTATGGTAGAAATAGTATAAATAGGAGTCTTAGTGTTAGAATTTCGTGTCATATCTATTGTACAAAAATTCAAGAAACATTCAAAATACCACATGGCTAGGGAAACAAATGCTCGAATGATGTAATGATGATTGCACCAAAACTTTTATTATTCAATAATGCATCTTTATCTTTTCATTATCTTTATCCCGCATCAATGTCTTTTAAATTCTTACATTCAAAGTCATTTAACTTTCCTTGCATTCAAACGCTTTCTTCCATTTCAAAATCCTTTACTTTTCTCGAAACTTTTACATTAACGCCTTATTTTCCGTAGCTTTTACATACTTGTTTTTACATTCTTGTCTTTTACATTTCATGCCTTTACTTTGAAAATTTTTACATTTAAAAGTCATTTAAGCATTTCGCACTTATATTTCTTTCCAGAATTGAATCTTTGTTTATTTACTCATTCAAGTCAATATTATGTTTCTTTATTTAATCATGGCATTAAGTTATCGAATGTCGGATCGAATACATTGGACTTATATAAAACACTCTAAATATAAGCCTTAAACTTGAACCTTATTTTGTTATTAATTCTATCCAAACAACTAATACCCCATAGGATCAATCTAGTCGATCCCGCAAGTTACCGAGGAATTGAATAACAATCACAACGCTTATTTGATAGTTTGAGGACTAGCTGTTGTTTCACCGTAAATCATCGTGAACAAATTGGCACGCCCAAAGGGGACCCATTGGTCGTTACAAATTAAAAATAAGGATTATAAGACATAACTATTATAAAAGGTCCTTCTCGAGTAAACAAAGTTCATTGGTATATGAACCTTAGAAGTGGTAGAATAACTAATAGTAACCAACCCTTACCCAGAAGAAAACAAAATAATAGGATGTCTAATCCAAATAATCAACAAGGGGAACAAAACACCCCACATGGAACAGCACTGTTAAGCTGCTTTCGACGGAACGCCCAACATGATCCCTTCGAATGCACATTATTGCATCTTCGACTAGTAATATGGCCACGAACGGAACAAGTGGCATGTCAACAAACAATTCGACCCTAGGAAATGCAGGACCATCGTTATCTTGGGGACCTATCCCACAAAGTGGGTACAAACCCATTTCGCTACTCCCACCACCAACTAGGCCACCCATTTATAGCAATAGACCCGTAAACTCTTATGGGATGCCAACATCTTTTATGGCGTGTTTACAAACTTCGACTTCAACACGCCACCACAATTAGGGTCGGTTCGGGGCTAACCAATTCATGACAAATAACCAAGGGTCAAGAGGTTATAGTGCATTGCCTATCCTAAACTACGTAAAATCGATAGCTTTTAGGCGCTAATGGATGATAGTAACCATAATATGATAGGAGTGTTAGCGCAAACTATGCAAGAAATCTTTGCCCCAATAGTGCAAAATGTAAATGTGACAAACAGAGAAAACATGTATAATATGAGTCGAATACAGATTTCTTCACGGAGAGGCGAGGCGTAACTGTGCATTGGTTCGAGCGGACATACCTATCATCGAACAAGTTGCTGATGACCCACCTTATAGGCCGCTAGAGAGGGGTTAATTTGGGGCAAGGGCACAAGGGTAGATGCCCCCGTGATTCGAGAAGAACCACAAAGGGGATTAATAGAACCACTAGCAAGGGTCGAAAGATTAGATGCCCCAGTGATTCGAGAGGAACCACAAAGGGGTATGATGGAACCAGGGGCAAGGGTCGAAAGATTAGAAGCCCCAATGTTTTGAGAAGAACAACCTAGAGGAGTTGTCATGGTGGGTCGAAACCAAGATGTCAGTGCCTGTCCATAGTTCAAATGACAATATCTTGGCAGAAAATAACCTAACCACCATGATAGAGAGGATTATGGCCCAAAATGGTATTAATACAGGGATTAGAAGGCCAAATTATGCCTCTCCTATAGAAGATTATGTAATGCATATTGATTTACCAAGGGGATACAAGATCCCTAAGTTTACAAAGTTTGTTGGAGATACTAATGAGTCAACGGTCGAACATATAGCCAGATATCTGACCGAAGTAGGAGACATAGCAAATAGTGAGAACCTTAGAATTAAGTATTTCCCTAGTTCCCTCACTAAAAATGCTTTCACATGGTTTACCACTTTGCCTCCTGGATCAATAGACACCTGGACCCTCTTGGAAAGGTTATTCCATGAACAATTCTATATGGGACAATCCAAGATAAGTCTAAAGGAACTAGCAAGTGTTAAGAGGAAGTTTACTGAACCTATAGATGAGTACTTAAATAGGTTTAGACTCTTGAAATCTAGATGTTTCACAGTAGTTCCTGAACATGAGTTAGTCGAAATGGTCACTGGCCTGGACTATTCTATTTGAAAGAAATTAGATACACAATACTGAGGGATATGGCTCGCTTAGCAGATAGGGTTCGACAAGTCGAAAGACTAAAGGCCGAAAAGGCCGTGGCTTTCAAAAGTAATAAAAAGAAAGAGTTTCCTATGTCGAAACCGAGGAAGTCAAGACTATCCCGAATTCAAGAGGTCAAATAGATCTCATTGAGTTGAAACAGCTCCACCTTACCTTGTAAACTATTAGTTCCCACCAAAGGGAAAGAAATTGTTGAAAATGAGAAAAGTGATAAGTTCCCAAAGAAGGTATATACCTCATGTGACGAAAGTGTGATGAGATTTTCGATTTGCTTGTCAAAGATGGCCAATTAATTGTGCCATCAAATGTCAAAATACCTCCTTTAGATCAAAGAAAGAAAAGAGGGTTTTGTAAATATCATAGTTTTCTAGGCCAAAAACCTCACAGTGTTTTCTTTTCGTGGATTTGATCAAAACGCAATTAAAGAAGGCGATTAAAGTTTGTCGACAAACCAAAATGAAAGTAGATAAAGACCCTCCTCGACATTGCAGATACCAACTACCCGAGCCTTCGAGCATTGGAGAAATCAATATGGTGGAAGGCACTAAGGCCACTACATCGAAAGAGGAAAGCACCGAGAGTGAAAGTTGGTGCGGTCAAGTCAACAATGGAGTCACAAGACATCCACAAACAACCGAGACTTCGATCGAATCAGCGCCATCGTAGTTTCGAAGGAATCCAGGATACCGAGGGTGAGAGCCGAGGCTTAGAGTTGGTATAGAAGCATCAAGGCCCGAGGCTCCAACTAGAGAGAGTCCAAAGGAAGTTCGATTACTGTAAAATACTGCCCCTAGAGTTCGAAAATCCCAATCAAGACGCTGCCCACAGGATGGGGAGATGATGATACAAAAGGGGGATAGAGATGGTAGCATTCCTCAGAGAAAGTCCGGATACCTTAGGGGAACCCAAAGGAAAATTTGATTATCTGTAAAATACCGCCTGAGAGTTCAAAGATTCGGATCAAGACGCCAAACCATCGGGATGGGGAGATGATGTTGAAAAGGTGAAGATGTGGATGTCAATATGGTGGATCCGAGAGACCCGCTCGAGATGCGGAAATGGAAAGATACCTTGAAAAGGAAAAATACAAATGGAGGATGGCTATGCTGCGCATACCACCTCAAAGAATATCTCTGTCAGGCCACAAGGAAATGCTGAAATGATGCTTTGTCCAAGATACAACATCATATGCAACCAGAGGATTGCAGCAGAGTTCGAAAGGAAACAAAGGGCTCGAACTGGAGTAAATTGGCGCCAAGACAACCAATTATTTAGATGCTACCCTAGAGCTGGGGAGAGTTTGTTGGAGTTCGTGGTTCGCTGTCACAAAGGGGCAACCAAGTGCCTGATTTGCCCAAGGTGCTCAGCAACATATTGTCATACCCCAAAATTTGCCCTCCATCTTCTCAAGATATCTCATACATCCATACTTAGGGATTCCTCAAGGGTTGATCAGACAAACCCTCTCCTAGACAATTAACCCAAACTAGGGTTTGGTGTTTCTCAGCTCCAGATGGACTTCCAACATCTCCAATGGTGTTCATGCCTCCTCATATGCTTCAAAGATTCTCCATGTCATGTTTCAAGCCTCACAAGTCAAGATTGCTCAGACAATTGCTCAGATGGTTGAAAATCAGTTGTATTGGACAAAAAGTCAACTGTGGTCAACATCCTCATTTTGAAGTTACATTTATCATTTGATCAAGGGTTGATCATGATTCATCAAGAAAACTCAAGATTTGCTCAAAAGTCAAACTTTCTAAATTAGGGTTTCTAGGTGAAAAGTCAACTGAACTTTGACTGATCATAACTTTCTCATACTTTCTCATAAATTTTTCCACCACCTCTTGTTTTGAAGGAAATTCAATTTCTACAACTTCATGTCTCACCGAATGTCCAAAAATGCTTCATTTGAGAGGTATGGCCCAAAACATTATAAGTCATTTTCAAAGTCAACAAAAGTCAACATTTTGTTTTGAAGATATATTGAGCATGGAAACTCCAATTGAGATGAGACCAAAAGGTTGGTTAGAGGATCTTAGAGCTTCCAAAAGTCCAAGAACACTCAAAATATGGAAAATTGAGCAAGATACACCATTCACAAGTTGGGCAATTTTGAAGAAGTGCACAAGGAGAAATACTTCTAAAAATCAAAATTTTTGCAAATGGGCCTACTTTTTCTTCATCCAAACTTGTTCCTTATACAATTAGGAATATCCAAGCCCAATGCCATGAATTTTTATTTTATTTTTCTATTTAATTTGGAATTTATTCATTTAAATACAAATTAAATTCAAAAATAAAGTATAAAATCAAAATTAATTGCAAATTTGATTTTTATTTCTGCCTTGAGATCCAAGTAACTCATTAAAGCCGACAAATTTCGAAATTTGGATTGATCTGGCAAGATTGGATTGAAAATTGATCAAGAATTGAAAATTTGATTTTGTATAAAAATCAAATTTGATTTGCATTGATTAGTGATGATTTCTTCCTTAAATCAGCTCCAAATCCATCCACTATAAATGTATAATGCATAGCACATGATTGAAAACGAAAAAATTGGCTCAAGAACCCTAACCTAGAACTCAAAAATTCGTGACCTTCAAGCAACTGGCAGCTTTGGTTTTGGATCGTTTTAGTTGATTCTAAGCATCAAAACACATTCCTTGATACCTCTTGAATCGATCTGCACTTTCACTTTGCTCAAAACCATCCGTAATTAAGAAATCACTTAATCGGTTTGTTCTTGTTTTTTTCAAAATCGATTTCAATCATCATGCATTATTAACATGTTTTGTGTTTGTTTTGTGATTAGTGATGAGTTTGCAAGCATTCCAAGCACTTGATTGAGTTTCCATATCGGAAACACGATATGCCATGATTAGGGTTTCTGTGCGCTTTAGGGTTTCACAAAATAGGAAAATTGGACCATGAGACTATGTTCATTATGCTCGAATGATGCCCGGAGTCGAACCATGTCCTTAGATGTTATATTATGTATGCTTGATTTTCCATTTAGCTGTGGCCTCAGAAGGTCAAGAAAGACCGACGCTAACTTTTGAAAATTCAAAACGAAGAAGACGATGGTTGGCGCGAGATGAGGCACGGGAAGGAGACGGTTTGTAATTCTACTTCGCTCCTGGATTTCAAACAGCTTGCACTTGGCTCAGTTGGTTAAGGCGTGACTGTATGATACCTGTGTCCTCGGCTCGAATCTCCCGACCGGTTTTGAGTTTCTTTTTTCAAACTTGCATTTTTTTCATATTTTCATATTTTTATTTTATTTAATATTTTGCATCTATTTTAATTTTCAAATATTTTATCATGCATTAAAAATCATCAAAATATTTTTTCCTTTTGCATTTATTTTCAAAATATTTATTTAATTTATAAAATTAAAAATATCATTTTGCATGCATATTTATTTTATTCATAATTTAACATTTAAATCACTTTTAATTAGTTTTAAGTTATTAAATGCATCCAAAAATCCCAAAAATTATTTTAGCATATTTATGTTATTTCCAAGATGTCATATTTTTCTCATTCAAAATTTGCATTTTTACTAACATTTTCTCTTATTCGATCTATCTCGATTTTCACTTTTTACGTGTTATTCCTTGCTTTGGATAATTTTTCTTATCGCTTTTTCAATAATAATGTAACTGCATGGATGTAATAGTTTAAATTAGGTTTTATTTTTCCGTAGTTTAAATTATGTATCTCGCCTAAAGCCATGTAATAGCGTGAGGACATTTATCTTTCCGCATCTTTACATTCCGCATTTTAATTTCCGCACCCTATAAACTGCTAGTAATTAGGCGCTGTATGGCAAGATAAATTGAACATAGCCCACTAATTTTCAAGATAAAATATCCAAATCAACACACTCTTTCACACATGCACCCCTTAGGTAATTCTCTCGTTGCCTTTACGAATTCAAATGGTCATGTCCTCGAACGTAGAGGTATTCTAGCACCGCTACCTTCAAACAAATCATCATAGTCCCTTCGATACAAAGATCATAAGACCCACTATGTCGCCTCCGAATACATGATCTTGACCCTCGATTGTCGCCTACGAAAATGATGATAGTCCTTCAATGTGCTAGGATACTTCCTACAAGTTGCTTTCTATGACCATCCGATGTCCCTTCGAATGTCCCGCTTACATCCAACGAATGGAGTTACCTACCAACTAATGGTATGGATAACGCTATTCTAAAGGAACGAAAAAACACGAAAACGACCAATTTCGAGTAGGTAATAAGACTTTAGTTGCTTGCTCTATCAAAATACTTTTCACACCTCACACTTTTTTCAAAGTTCAAACTCTTTCAAAACGAAACATTTCCTAACACTTTGTATACATTCCTACATGAATCATTACAAAGTCAAAGCGAAATGCCTTTTCAAAACATTTTTGTCAAACACACGTAAAGCACATTTTAAAGTGATCTAAGAGCAACTAAGAGCCTGTGAGATAACTACGGATGGAAAGGGGTGCTAATACCTTCCTTTTCATAACCTTTCTCCCTACTCGTAATCTAACGAAGGTCTTTTTGTACTTTTACCTTCCTTAATTGGATAAAAGAAAAGTCGGTGGCGACTTGCTATCCGCACATTTGCGATACAAAATCCACAAAGTCGGGCTTCACCGTGTTACGTAATCAAGCGACTACTGGGAGACACCTTAAAGAGAGAATTATCTTAGGGATTTCTAGATCACCTTTATTGCTCGTTTGACTTGCTTGCTTTATCTTTTAAGGGTTGCTTGGGTATTATATTGTGGGGATCCTACACCGGATCCGGTTTTTAGGTAAGTAGCAATAATCGTGCACTGCTAGACGATATCAAAACGGTCAACATGATGGCTACGTTAGCGTGACACTTTGATGTCCCGATACTTTCATTCCCAAGTTGAGGATAGTATTTGGCTTCGCGTGGTGTCATCAAGCGCTAACTAAACTTTTAGAACCTTAATTGACCCATCTTAGCCATTAGGTAGTGAGATGGCTTCGGCTTTGGTGCACTAAGGTTGGTTGATACTGATGCCGCCATTGAGATCGGACTTTGGGATATTTTCGTTCGACCACTTGGTAGTCGTATTGAAATAAACGCCTACGAGAAAGATCGATGATGTGAGATTCCTAGAACCCGCTACTTATTATAGGACGTGATGAACCAACTCAAACTTTTGGTGGGTAATCACCTATACCTCTTGCAAGCCTTAAACCTAGGCTCATTGTGTGAATTTGTGTGCTAAACATGACATCATGACATCATTCGCATTGCATATCATTTCTAACTATTTCAAGGACCTAGGATTTATCTTTGCTCTTTGTAGGGATTATGGCTTCTAGAAAGACTATCCGAATCAACTTCATGGGTATACCTTCTCACCAAAGAATTGGTTTCGTAAATTCTCACATGCTCACCATCAAAAGACATGGTTATCTACTTGATTTGGTTATCTCCGTTTTGAAGAAGATATGATGCATGTCCTATTCCAGCTTGATCCGAAACACCATTGCTTTACATTCCTGCATTATCGCTGGTTCCTACTTGAAGAGTTCTCTGTTACTGGGTACCTATTCTTGACCAAATGCCATTCACCGTTTAGAAAAGGTTCCTAAGTACGAAGACATCGTGATCCGCTTTACATCTTAAGCATAAGCCAATTGGGAAACCAAGTGGAGTTAAGGGTTTACTTTCCAAGTTCCTAATTAAGAAAGCCCGAGAATTCCTCAAAGTTATGAGTTTCATGCATTCAAGACATTGTGGCCTTGCTAATCTATGGTTTGGTTCTATTTCCTAACTCGGATCAATTCATAGATGTCAACGCCATCAAGTTGTTTTCACCCGTAATCCAGCTGCCTACTTTACTTGAGATATCCTACATTCTCTCCACACTGCATTACTAAGAGACAAGGAACTCTCATGTGTTGTATACCGCTACTTTCCGTGGTTTATTTCGCACCTTCCTCCATCAGTTTTGAAGAATGAACAAAGGATGAAGTGGTCTCAAAGATTAATGTCACTCTCTCATTCGATATCCGTTGAATCTTTTCTCTCAAAAGGACTTCACATTCATCGAGGCCAGGAGAATTCTAATGTACCACTACTTGGTATAAGGGAGGTATTACTTACAACCCTTCTAGCTCTACGCTTTGGTTTTGCTCAAGAGATGGTCCACATGATATGCTTCTCCAAGATATTGTGTTCGACTACAACCACGATCTCCGATTACCGACGAAGGTTCATACATGCTCTGGGCATGGTAAAGAAGACCGATACCAAGACTTTGGGGCACCAAAACTCCATTCCTTGGGAACCCACTCAAATGGTGCGAGCTCGAGCTCAAACCTCATGATGCCATTCACGCCTGCTTTACCAGTAATTATGGAACCTGCTATAGGTGACGCACTTATATCGTTCTCCATCCCGACATGCCTACCGATTTTGAAGACTTGAAGAGATCCTGGATTCACTCAAGGAAGAGAGGGATACCTTGAAGCTCAAAGGTTATGCAAGTGAGAAGAAAGTGCTAGAGTTGACCAAGCTACTTCACGAGGAGCGAAACATCAACGCCTACCTGGCACCAAGAGGAAGCGCCATGGAGACTTAGAGCTTAGGATTTTATGTTTTCTTTTTTATCTTGAACTATCTTTGTACTTAAAAAGAAAAAGAATAATAAAAAGAGTACTAATAAATGTTTGTTCATTGCTTGTTTAACAAATTTAAATCTCTAAGGTCCTTGAAAACATTGCATTGCATTCGCATAAACATTGCATATCATAGCATAACATTGCATCACGTGTACATTGAAGATTGGTTTTCTCATTTGCTCGCTATTTATTTTAGCGTAAATGGCTCTGAATAGTCCGTCAAAGATCTCCGTGCTCGTAATGCTTGTTTCAGAGATGTTTACCACTTGGTCCAAGGCCAAGAAGATCCAAGAAGCTCATCAACAGAAGAAGAAGGTCGTGGTCTTCTCAACATGGGCGACGCTACAAAGGAGGTCCTAGAGTGGTTAGTCGAATTGAGCTCAAGGAAGTGTCAAGAAGGAGGATGAGCAAAGTAACAAGGGTGATGGTGAAGGCGCCATGAACTTGAGAAGAACTATGATGATGGCCAATACCGATGAAGATGACAAGTACAAACAACTTGAAGACCGCTTGAATGCTGTGGAAAACCCAAGATGTCCGGCTGAATTTTGATGATCCGAGTCTTGTCCCCGGTGGTGATTCCTCCTAAGTTCAAAGTTCCAACTTTTGCTAAGTATGATGGCATGTCTTGCCCTAAGCTGCATTTGAAGTCCTATGTCCAAGATCAATCCCCACACGGATGATGTAAAGTCGGATGCACTATTTTCAAGAGAGTTTGTCCGAACTCGCTTGGATGGTACTATCGCTAGAGAATGACCGTATCCGCATTTGGAGTGACTTAGTGATGCTTTCCGCAGAAGATGAGTACAATGTCAATTGACACCCACTCATGCAACTACAAAGCATGTCTATGGGTCGTGACGAGAAGTTCAAGGAGTATGCTCAAATGGAGAGATCTAGCAGTAGTTCAACCACCCTTGTCCAATAGGGAGTTGGTTGATATGTTTATGGGAACACCGACAGCCCATTCTTCAATCATCTCGATTGAAACTCTTCACCGGATTCACCGAGCTGATATTGACAAAGCGAGCGTTGAAGTCGGTATCAAGAGTGAAAGATTCATAGAGTCATCTTCAATGTCGCAAGAGATCTTTTGGTGGTAAGAAAGAAACTAATGCCGTATGGTCGTAAAAGCCGAGCCAAGACCGATCGTGCTCAACTGTGGGGCGCCTGATCTCCAATCCTACATTAGCACAACCTCGAGACAACGCGCCGTAGCTGAGCGCCACCAAGACAGCTTACGAAGATCAACATGCCATTGTCGCAAGCCTTGCAACACATGTTGAAAGCAAAGTTGATTACCTTGAGGGATCCTCCTCGAATCAATACCTCCTCTCCGAGATACAACCCTAATGCTAAGTGTGCTTACCATTCCAACAGCCATGATAGTACGATGATTGTTGGGCTCAAGAACAAGATTCAAGATATGATCAAGCTAAGCATTGAGTTTGACCCCGCTGAGACCCGAATGTGATCAACGCGCCTATGCCTAATCATGACAAGAGTTCCAATGTCGCTACGATACTTATGTTTTCAACGATGACTCGACCATTCCTCCGATGACCGTTAAGAAGAATTTGCCAAGCCGTGTCAATCCGTGATGCCCATAGAATTTCGATGGTGCCCATCCGCACCGATGGTTGTGCTTGGTTGAGAAGACGGTTGGCATGATGGATAACCATGAGATACTATTTCGAAACCACCGTGCGTAAGCCGGTGAAGATATGTCTAAGCTGAAGATCGAAGATGTGAATGAAACCGCATCATCCGTGGGATACCTTGGGCAGCCAAGTGGAAAGTATGATTACATGGTGAAGTACACTGCTCTCAAAGCTACAAGATTCCTATTGAAGATGTTAAGGAACCGGATGGGGTGACGATTTCCCGTAAGACTATCCGATGTTAACACCATAAGGATTTCCTCTCACGATCCTGCCTAGAGTGGCACCTCTCATTACTTCTCCACCAGCCCATATTCCTCCGACAAGGCTATCCCTTGGAATTATGGAGTCGATGTTTACTATCATGGCGTCAAGCAAGACCTCCGACCATTGAAGATCTTACAATTGAAGCTACCATTCGACATTGACAACATCACGGATCAAGTAAGGTGACCAACCGAAGAGTATTCTCTCGGATATCTCTCCTCCAAAAGACATGACTCCAAATGATTCCAACTATTCAATCCATTCCCAAGCTAGAGGGAAAGAACCAAAGACTCATCCCGCCTCACCTAAGTACCAAAGGAAGTTATCAAGACACCTCCAAACAAGAAATGGAGGAAATTCAAGATTATCAAGAAGAGTGACTACAATGTTGTGGAATTGGGACGATGCATCTGGCCCAAGATCTCCATGCTTGCTCGCTTCTTGTGCTCCGAGGCTCATGCTAATGCCTTGGTGAAGTTTCAAGAATGCTCATGCGCCGAAGACACTACCACCGATCAATTTGAAGTTTGTATTGCTAGCTCGGCGCCAACAACGGCCTAGGCTTCTCTCGATGTCGATTTGACTCCCGCGGAAAGAACACAACAAAGCCTTGCACATCTCTCGAATGCAAGGGCACTACATTGTCTCATGTTTGGTTGATACCGGTTCGCTCAATATCCTACCAAAGACCGCTGATCGACTTGATGTCGAAGGGTTGGTTCTGAGACCCGTGACATTATTGTGAGAGCTTTTGATGGTTCTAAGCGAACAAGACTTGGAGAGCTCATTCTCTCATAAAGTCGGTTCCCGACTTTGACTCCACTTTTTTGTCATGGACATCCGTCCATCCTACTCTTGCCTACTTGGACGCCCTTGGATACATGGGGCAGTCATACTCTACCTTGCATCAAAACAAGTACCCGTGAAAGGGAAGTTGTCACAGTATGTGGTGAAGAAGAATATATGGTCACCATCTACAATCGTCCGATACCTCGAGATGGAGGGTGAATTCTTCGAGACTTCGTCAAGCTTTTGAAACAATACCCGAGTCATGCCCTGACCCTCCTACTCCTCCCGAAGTTACACAAGTTCCGCCTAGGATGGCCTCACCGAAAGATGCTCAAGTTTGAACAAGGAGGTAGTATATTTGGGGTCAACTCCCGATCTTCCTTTCAACCGACAAGACCGGTTTAGGCTTCACCATCAAGGGTCGAAGATGATACGCCGCTAACGTGCCGGCCAACTTCCTTTCGGCATCGCCCAGAGTGGAATCCATGCTATAGAAGACGACGACAACGACTTGACATCGCAAGTGGATCTTCCCAACTCCGCATAATGGGCTCAAGAATTGAAGATCAAGACGCTATACCAATCTCCTTTAGTCGAGTAATTGCTCTTGTTTTGTTTTGCTTTTCGTATTTCTTTATGTTTTGAACAATAAACTTTGAAAGCCTAGTGCCTTGCCCGGCATCATGGCTCGCTTATGTAGGGTTATTATCTATTGTTTGTATTTTCATTCAATAAATTCGTTGACTTTTGCATTCAATTGTTTGTTTTCTTTCTTTACTTTATCACCCTTCAAAAAGCTATGTGTTTTTACACACACCCACGTGATACACGCTAATCACCCGAATCTCGTTAATAACAGCTATGCTATTGCTAAATATGACTTGATAATCCGATCTACCAAGCCAAGACGAAAGTGAGGAAGATTGTGAAGTGCCGTGAGAACTTGCCGACTGCTACAAGAAGAAGAGCGAGTTATACAGCACGAAGAGCAAGTTGAGGTTGTGAATTTGGGTACCGACGAAGACAGTAAAAGAGATCAAGATAGGAGCGGTCTTGAGAAGTGTTAAAGAAAGATTGATTCAGATGCTACGAGACTATATTGAGGTTTTGCTTGGTCATACGAAGACATGCTGTTTGGACATTGATATTGTGGTACACCGATTGCGATAAAAGAAGGTTTTCTCCCAAAGGAAATGTAGGTCTGCTGCATGCCCCGAGATGTCGAGAAAATCAAAGCAGGTTATGAAACAGTTCAACGGCTTTCTAGTCATACTTCCTATCCACAATGGGTTGCAATGTGGTGCCTGCCTAAGAAGGATGGCAAGGTACGAATGTGTGGGATTATAGAGATCCAACAAAGCAAGTCCGAAAGACGATTTCCACTTCCTCATATTGATGTTCGTTGACAACACCGCCAGATAAGGTTTTCCTTCATGGATGGTTTCTCCTTATAATCGATCAAAATGGCTCTCAAGACATGGAGAAGACTACTTTGTTACAAGGGGCATTTTCGCTACAAGGTTATGCTGCTCGGATCAAGAACAGGGCGCCACTTATCAACGTGCTATGGTAACATTATTTCATGACATGATTCATCACGATAGAGGTCTACGCCGACATATGATAGCTCGATCACGCATCAAGAAGAACATCTTGATCATTTGCGTAAACTGCTTGATAAGTTGAAGAAGTACGAGTGAGACTTAATCCTAACAAGTGCACCTTTGGAGTCGATCCGAAAACTCCTAGGGTTTGTTGTCGCGGTAAAGGTATTGAAGTTGACCCGCCAAGGTTAAAGCTATTCAAGAAATGCCACCCCCGAACCGAGAAGGAAGTCGAGGTTTCCGATTGAACTACATTGCCGATCATTGCACATCTAATCGCTACTTGTGAGCCAATCTTCAAGTTACTAAAGAAAGATCAAGTAGTGGAATGGAATGACGATTGCCGATCGCTTTTGACAAAATCAAGGAGTACCTCTAATCCTCCTATCCCGATGTCACCAAGGAAGACCTCTTATCATGTACTTGACAAGTTAGAGAACTCAATGGGTGTGTGTTGGGGCAACATGACGAGTCCGGTCGAAAAGAGCATGCAATATACTACCTTAGCAAAAGTTTACCGATCGTGAAACAAGATACTCACATGAGAAAACTTGCAACGCTTTGGCTTGGGCTGTCACGACTAAGACAAGATATGTTGACTCACACTACCTTGTTGATTTCCAAGATGGATCCGATAAAATACATATTTGAGAAACCAAATTTCTCCGAAGAATAGCAAGATGGCAAATGATCTTGACCGAATATGACATCCAAGACACTTCTTTAAAGCGATCAAAGGAAGTGTAGTAGCCGATCATTTGGCTCATCAAGCCGTAGATGACTATCCATGCGTTCAATTTCCAGATGAAGATGTTTTACTAGTTACAGACAGAAGAACTGTGCCCGCATTTAAGGACCGAACAAGGATCCCGATGGACCATGGTCTTTGATGGAGCCTCAAACGCACTTGGCAATGGCATTGGCGCCATCATTACATCCCCTACAGCGGACACACGCCTTTCACCGCCAGATTATGTTTCAATTGCACTAACAACATGGCGAATATACGGCGGCATCATGGGTATCAAAGTCGCTATTGACTTAAGAATCAAGTTCTTGCAAGTGTATGGAGACTCCTTTAGTGATCACCGACATAAGGGAAGTGATACGAAGCATCCGAATCTCATTCCGATCGAGAGCATGTTCGAGTTTGATCCCTACTGAAGAGATTACTTTGATCACATCCCACGAGAAGAAATCGCAAGTGACGATTAGCTACTATGTCATCTATGTTCAAGGTCGATGGGACAACGAGGCTCCCCGATCATCATTGAGAAGTTTGACGAACCACGTATTGTCATGAGCTTGATACGTAAGAGAAACCTTGGTACTATGACGTGAAGAGGTATCTTGAGACTCGTGAATATCCCGCCAGGGCATCCACAATGATAAAGAAGTTCTTGAGAAGGTTTGCATCCAAATTCTTCCTCAAGAACGATCTTATACAAGCGCAACCACGACTTGTGCTTACTCCGCGGTAGATCGAAAATAGCAATACGTATCATGGAAGAGTTACACGGCTATTTGGTACTCACTCCAAAGGGACAATGGCTAAGAAGATTTTGAGAACAGTTACTATTGGTCCACCATGGAAGCGATTGTCACCGCTTATGCTCGATCTTGTCACAAGTGCCGATTTATGCGAGATAAAGTGCACGCACTCCAGTACTGAATGTTCTAACCTCCTTGGCCTTCGCAATGTGGGCATTGACATGATCGGAGAAACAAGCCCACGCCTTCCAATGACATCGCTTCATCCTTGTGGCAATTGACTATTTCACCAAGTGGGTAGAGGCAGCCTCATTCGCATCTGTTACCAAGAATGTGATGGCTCGATTCATCAAGCATAATCTTATCTGTCGATATGGCACTCCCGAAAGGATTATCACAGATAATGGCTCTAATCTCAACAACAAGATGATCACCGAACTCGCACGTTAGCTCAAGATCAAGCATCATAACTCTTCTCCTTATCGGCCTAAGATGAATGGCGCAGTGGAAGCCGCCAACAAGAACATTAAGAAGATTATACAGAAAATGACAGTGACTTACAAATATTGGCACGAGATGTTACCATTTGCTCTTCATGGTTACCGCACTACAACGCGAACATCAACAGGGGCAACCCCCTTCTCTCTCGTATACGGTATGGAAGCCGTCTTTACCCATCGAAGTTCAGATACCCTCAACCAGAGTCCTCCAGGACGCAGAGTTAGGCGAAGATGATTGGGTCCAGACCCGCCTTGATCAGATTAACTTGATTGATGAGAAACGACTCGCATCCATCTGCCATGGACATATCTATCAGAAACGAATGATCAGAGCATTTAACAAGAGGGTCAAGCACCGAGTCTACCAAGTTGGTGATCTAGTGGTCAAGCGCATCATTCTTCCACAAGGTGATCCCAGGGGCAAATGGACTCCCACCTACGAGGGACCATTTGTAGTCAAGACAGTATTTTCCGGCAGAGCTATGATACTTAGCACCATGGATGGTGATGATTTCCCACACCCTGTGAACGCAGACATAGTCAAAAAATACTACGCCTAAAGAAACCCGCTAGGTCGACTGACCTAGGCAAAAGTAAGGGCATCCTGGCGAACCAAAAGGGTTCGGGAAAAAGTTAAGGATATATACAAAAGATGTACACCCGACAAGTCGAAAACCTGAAAAGGCGGCTTGGGCAAAAAAGGGTATCCCGGTAGACTGAAAACCCGAAAGGGCGGTCTAGGCAAAAGTTAGGGATTTGAGCGTACGACTATGTCTCTTCCAGATCACCCGCTTCCAGACTACTATCAGCATTCAAGATTCAAATGGCGAAGATAAAATCACTCACTTTCTACTGACAGCAAGGAGATGAGATAGTTGAAATATATGAGTACTAGCATAGTTGGAACTTAACGAGATTGCTTCCGCATAGCTTTTTACTTTTCTTGGGTATAAACTACTTGGCCATACGCCACCTTCCAAATAAATGCAGATTCTTTCTTTACAATTTTCACTGTTGTCGTTTGCAATAAGTCCAACGTTTGTTTTGAATGACTATACGCATTTGACAATAAGAATCTAATCACAAACATGCGAAAAGTGAACGAACAAAAGTAATTACTACAGGCTCCAGGAATTGAGATGACAGCAAAGGTCACCAAAAACATTCCCCCCGCAGAACATAATCCCCGCAGAGGTGTCACTCAATAAACCTCCCCCAGCGGAGTATATGTTAATCCACGAGCAGTGATTCCACTCAACTGAGCAATGTTACATCGGTCTCCAAGCAGTAACACTTCATCCCCAGCCGAGATATTTTCAGCAGAATATCTCTCAACAATTCCCCTTTTCTCCAGCAGCGGTATCCAGACTCGGGACTTGGTCAGATAGTGCAACGGAGAAAATCTACATCTTCTATTCCCCCAGTCAGAGATTCCAACGGGCCCCAACCCGGTCTCCCAGCAACCATCAAACACTCTCCAGTGAGATCTGCGCTCAAAATCCCCAGTAGAGCGCCTCCTAATTCTTCCCAACAGGTCTACATACAAGATCCCCCAACAAATTCCCTCCCGGACTCTCTCCAGCAAGGTCTATGCATGAGACCTCCAACAACGAGTTTCTCAATCTCTACCCTCCTCAATGGTATCTAGGCCCAAGACTTGGTCAGATAGTGCATCGGAGGAATCAAAGTTTCCTTTCTTCTCAGGGTTTCCGTCCCCAAACAGAAGTCAGAAATCTCCAAGCAGAACATCCGCATCTTCTTCAAGATGGATATGTTTTGAAATACCACAACATCTATCATTCATACATTGCTCATAAAGTCATAATTCATGCATATGTCATTCATATACATTGTCATGCATCATACTTTGCATAAGACTAACAAATATTCTATCAAAGTTTCTCTTGTTTTTTCCAAAACAGGTGAAAGTCACTTCTGACGCAAACAGGTCCAGGATTAAGCCCCGAATCTCGACGGGAAAACTATCAGAAAGACCACCCCTAGTTGTCCTCCGACAACTGGTCCAGGGTTAAGACCCGAATCCAGACGGGAAAACTATCTGAACGACCGCCCTCGTTATCCTCCGACAACAGATCCAGGATTAATACCCGAAGCCAGACGGGAAACCCTATCCGAACGATCACAAGTTATCCTCCGATAACATGCAGTGGATCCACACCCGATGCACAACATGGAAGATATCCACATTTTGCGAATTACTACCTCCCTCAGAGTAATCGGCACGGAGATTTATTCTGAATCCTTCTTATTATCAACAATAACTACAGAGTCTAGCGTACGACTCAATCACCCTGGATGGCATCTTAAGCCCATCTCCGACTACTTATCAACATTTCTCCGCTTTCAGAATGCTGCATATTTGGTTAAAAATCAATACAAACCAATAACTTCATTCAAAAATGAGCACGAAGTCTAACGTACGACTCCCTCCGGATGGCATCTTAAGCCCATCTCCACGCTCCTTTCACTTCCAGAAACGTCTACAGAGCCTAGCGTACGGCTCACTCCCCCCAGCATCGACCTTTCCAGATGGCATCTTAAGCCCATCACCGTCAGTTCTCATGTCAACAATCTCAAGTCTAGCGTACGACTCCTTCCCCAGCGAAATCTCCAGCCTCTCCAAATGGCGTCTAAAAGCCCATTCCCGCATCATCAGCCAACAGCGAGTGCAAATTTTCAGGTGTACTCGAGTGTTCAATCATCTTCTACCTCCAGGTCACGAAAGACACGTGCCAATCTAACCCTTCCAGTACAAGAAGATTGAACAGGGGCAGCTTTCATACCCCAAAATTTGCCCTCCATCTTCTCAAGATATCTCATACATCCATACTCAGGGATTCCTCAAGGGTTGATCAGACAAACCCTCTCCTAGACAATTAACCCAAACTAGGGTTTGCTTCTCAGCTCCAGATGGACTTCCAACATCTCCAATGGTCTTCATGCCTCCTCATATGCTTCAAAGATTCTCCATGTCAAGTTTCAAGCCTCACAAGTCAAGATTGCTAATTGCTCGGATGGTTGAAAATCAACAGATTGGACAAAAGTCAATTGTGGTCAACATATACCAAACTTCATGATTTTGGTCAACATCCTCATTTTGAAGTTACATTCATCATTTGATCAAGGGTTGATCATGATTCATCAAGAAAACTCAAGATTTGCTCAAAAGTCAAACTTTCTAAATTAGGGTTTCTAGGTGAAAAGTCAACTGAACTTTGAGTGATCATAACTTTCTCATACTTTCTCATAAATTTTTCCACCACCGCTTGTTTTGAAGTAAATTCAATTCTCTACAACTTCATGTCTCACAAGAATGTCCAAAAAATGCTTCATTTGAGAGGTATGGCCCAAAACATTACAGGTCATTTTCAAAGTCAACAAAAAGTCAACATTTTGTTTTGAGGATATATTGAGCATGGAAACTCCAATTGAGATGAGACCAAAAAGGTTGGTTAGAGGATTCTTAGAGCTTTCCAAAAAGTCCAAGAACACTCAAAAATGTGGAAAAATGAGCAAGATACACCATTCACAAGTTGGGCAATTTTGAAGAAGTGCACAAGGAGAAATACTTCTAAAAATAATTTTTTTTGCAAATGGGCCTACTTTTTCTTCATCCAAACTTGTTCCTTATACAATTAGGAATATCCAAGCCCAATGCCACGAATTTTTATTTTATTTTTCTATTTAATTTGGAATTTATTCATTTAAATACAAATTAAATTCAAAAATAAAGTATAAAATCAAAATTACTTGCAAACTTGATTTTTATTTCTGCCTTGAGATCCAAGTAACTCATTAAAGCCAGCAAATTTCGAAATTTGGATTGATATGGCAAGATTGGATTGAAAATTGATCAAGAATTGAAAATTTGATTTTGTACAAAAATCAAATTTGATTTGCATTGATTAGTGATGATTTCTTCCTTAAATCAGCTCCAAATCCATCCACTATAAATGTATAATGCATAGCACATGATTGAAAACAAAAAAATTGGCTCAAGAACCCTAACCTAGAACTCAAAAATCCGTGACCTTCAAGCAACTGGCAGCTTTGGTTTTGGATCGTTTTAGTTGATTCTAAGAATCAAAACACATTCCTTGATACCTCTTGAATCGATCCAGACCTTCACTTTGCTCAAAACCATCCAGAATTAAGAAATCACGAATCGGTTTGTTCTTGTTTTTTTTCAAAATCGTATTTCAATCATCATGCATTATTAACATGTTTTGTGTTTGTTTTTGTGATTAGTGATGAGTTTGCAAGCATTCTGGGCACTTTGATTGAGTTTCCATGGCCGGAAACACGATATGCCATGATTAGGGTTTCCTGTGCCGTTTTAGGGTTTCACAAAATAGGAAACATTGGACCATGAGACTATGTCCATTGCGTTCGGAATGATGCCTGGAGTCGAACCATGTCCTTAGATGTTATTTATATTATGTATGCTTGATTTTCCATTTAGCCAGGGCCTGTAGCGTCGAAGAAAGACCGACGCTAACTTTTGAAAATTCAAAACGAAGAAGATGATGGTTGGCGCGAGAGGCGGGCATGGGAAGGAGACGTGTTTGTAACACTTACTCCGATTTCAAACAAATTGCACACTGCCCAGTTGGTTAAGTGGACTGTATAGATGTTCTCCTGGTCCTCGTCGAATCTCCCCAGGACCGGTTTTGAGTTTCTTTTTTTCAAACTTGCATTTTTCTTCATATTTTCATATTTTTATTTTATTTAATATTTTGCATCTATTTTAATTCGTTTCAAATATTTTTATCATGCATTAAAAATCATCAAAATATTTTTTCCTTTTGCATTTATTTTCAGAAAATACTTATTTAATTTATAAAATTAAAAAATATCATTTTGCATGCATATTTATTTTTATTCATAATTTAACATTAAAATCACTTTTAATTAGTTTTAAATTATTAAAATGCATCCAAAAAATCCCAAAAAATTATCTTAGCATATTTATGTTATTTCCAGCATGTCATATTTTTCTCATTCAAAAATTTGCATTTTTACTAACATTTTTCTCTTATTCGATTCATCTCGTATTTCCCGATTTCTCACTCTTTTACAGGTTATTCTGTTTCGGACAATTTTTCTTATCGTTTCTTTTTTCAATAATAATGTAACTGCTCATGGGATGTAATAGTTTAAATTAGGGTTTTATTTTCCGCAAGTTTAAATTATGTATCTGCCCCAAAGTCATGTAATAGCGTAGGACATTTATCTTTCCGGATCTTTACATTCCGCATTTTAATTTCCGCACCCTATAAACTGCTAGTAATTAGACGTGTATGGCAAGATAAAATTGAACATAGCCCATTAATTTTCAAGATAAAATATCTGAAATCAACACACTCTTTTCACACATGCACCCCTTAGGGTAATTCTCTCTCGTTGCCTTTGCGAATTCAAAATGGTCATGTCCCTCGAACGTAGAGGTATTCTAGCACCGTTGCCTTCCAAACAAATCATCATAGTCCCTTCGATACAAAGATCGTAAGACCCACGATGTCGCCTCCGAATACATGATCTTGACCCTCGATTGTCGCCTACGAAAAATGATGATAGTCCCTTCGAATGTGCTAGGATACTTCCTACAAGTTGCTTTCTATGACCATACGATGTCCCTTCGAATGTCCCGTTTACATCCAACGAATGGAGTTACCTACCAACTAATGGTATGGATAGCGCTATTCTAAAGGAACGTAAAACAACACGAAAACGACCAATTCTGAGTAGGTAATAAGACTTTTAGTTGCTTGCTCTATCAAAATACTTTTCACAACTCACACCTTTTTTTTAAAAAGTTCAAACTCTTTTCAAAACGAAACATTTCCGAACACTTTGTATACATTCCTACATGAATCATTACAAAGTCAAAGCGAAATGCCTTTTCAAAACATTTTGTCAAACACATGTAGCACATTTTTAAAGTGATCTAAGAGCAACTAAGAGCCCGTAGATAACTACGGATGGAAAGGGGTGCTAATACCTTCCCTTTTCATAACCTTCTCCCTTACTCAGAATCTAACGAAGGTCTTTTTCTGTACTTTTACCTTCCCTTAATTGGATAAAAATAAAATTCGGTGGCGACTCTTGCTATCCGCACATTTGCGATACAAAAATCCACAAAGTCAGTTCACCGTGTTACACATATGACCAGAACATGGCTGGAGCGTTCGAAACTATCCCCTTCGCCCCATGCTGGAATCACAAGGAGGTTGGCCAGATGAGTCAACACTTCGAGGGTAATCATACTCAACGAAAGCCTGATAGCCCCTACCCAAGAGGTGCTCGAAGGGTGACGCTCAAGATCCCCGCAGTACCAATGCGATAAGTGGTCGCAAGTCAAGACCAATAAGGGAAGGATAAATGGAAAGGCAACGAGCGAAATGCACGCCACGCCATGGTGTATGGAGGCGCTTTAACACCGCGAAGAGGAAGAAATGAGACTAGAGAATTACAAAGGAAAACCCCATGTCTAGATCACAATGGCGAAGGCAACAACGAATTGAAAGGTCAAAGAGAAGCCTTGGCGCATAAAGAGCAGTTTCGACCACCAATAAAGAAGTGTCAAGTACCAACAAGCCAATTACAAACAATCAACTCAAGATAAACCTCCGCTAGTCGGAGACTTTTCTAAAACACAACCAGATGAATCGAAAGAATACACCCAAGTCCGAAGAAGACGAGGATATACCGACGGATAATCAATCGAGGGGAGTCATCACCAATTTAAACCGCAATGTGGTATCCGATTACCATCCGAGTTTGGCCAAGAGACCAAATCAAGAGCATGAGGAAGAGGATACCATAGACTTGATGAAGCACGACCGCCTTTGCTACTATGTAATGGATAACGTGCGGTCGAAGAGCGTAACGCATTCTTGAGCACCCAGCCAGAATGAAGAATCATTCAAGCCATTGTTCATTCGAGCAAAGGTCGGAGCCCATGGGGTGAACAAGGTCTTAGTGGATGGAGGCGCCGCAGCTAATCTAATGCCTCAATTCATGCCGAAAAGTTAGAATTCAAGAGAGTGATGTCAAACCACACAACATGGTCCTATCCAACTATGAAGGGAAAGTAGGTCAAACGTTAGGAGTGGTGCAAGTGGATTTAACCGTTGGATCGAGCTGCAGGCCCACCATGTTCATGGTGATCGAAGCGAAGGCCAATTATAACTTGCTGCTAGGAAGAGAGTGGATTCATGGCGTAGGAGCAGTTCCTTCGTCAATGCACCAAAGGTTAGTTCTGTGGAGAGAAGATGGTATAGTTGAGAATATCGAAGCGGACCAGAGTTACTTTATGACAACAGTCAATTTGGTCAACAAAAGGAATTATGACAAGTACCTGGCACGAATAGCCCCTTGCACCCCAAGTGACGAAATGAATGAAACAAGGGATGCACACTACTATATGACCCTTCGCCATGATGGCATGTACTGGGACAGAAAAATAATTAAGGGGGACGAAAGAGTCGAAGACACTTCGCAAGGACGGCCACCAGGCTGGGATTTCGACAATCCTGCTCATGACTGAGTCCTCCTTCTTCGAAAGGATTTCGGCCTATATGGCTGAGAATGAATGGAAAGCGGCTTCAGAAGCTGAAATACATAATATAGTTGAAGTAAATGAAATGAAAGGGAATGGTTTGAAAGATTCACCTTGTGAAGAAAACGAAATAGATCAAAGGCTTGATGCCATATATGACAAAGAACCCTTGGGCTTCGAGAAGGATCCTACAAAATCAGGCGCCAAAATATTAGCGTAGAATCCGCTCGAAGAGGTGAATTTGGGGGATGATAACACAAAGAGAATAACCTACATAAGCACAAAACTCAGCCCAAGTTTCAAGCAAGAGGTGATCGAAGTCCTCAAGAAAAACAAAGATTGCTTTGCGTGGGATTATGACGAAATGCCTGGTTTGAAGAGAGAGTTAGTGGAGCATGACTCCCAATTAAGGATGGCAAGAAGCCCATCAAGCAAACTCCCGAGATTCGCGCAAGGCTCACAAAGATCAAAGGCGAGGTCGAAGGTTGCTACCGCAAATTCATCGAACCACAAGGTATGTCGAATGGTTAGCAAATATAGTACCGTTATTAAGAAAATGGTTCTCGAGAATATGCATAGACTTTAGGATTTAAATACCGCAACCCCAAAGATCAATACTCATGCCGTGGCGTAAATGTTAATAGACTACGCAGGATTCGAATACCTAAGTATGCTAGATGGATACTCTGGTTATAACCATATCTTTATTGCTAAAGAAGATGTTGCTAAGACATCATTTCGTTTCCCAGGAGCCTTAGGCACCTATGAATGGGTAGTGATGCCTTTTGGTTTAAAAAATGCTGGGGAAACTTACCAAAGAGCAATGAATTCCATTTTTCATGATTTTATTGAGACATTTATGCAGGTGTATATTGATGATATAGTCATCAAATCTATCTCTGCAGAGACCCACCTGCATCATTTGAGCCAATCATTCGAAAGAATGAGAAAACATGGCTTAAAAATGAACCCCCTTAAATGTGCATTTTTTGTGCAGGCTGGAGATTTCCTGGGCTTTATGGTTCACAAAAAAGGAATCGAAATCAACCAGAATAAGACCAAAGCCATTATGGAGACTAAAGCACCCACATCGAAAAGGGAGTTGCAATCTCTGCTGGGGAAGATTAATTTTCTCAGAAGGTTCATTTCGAATCTAAGTGGGAAAACTCAAGCTTTCTCTCCACTACTTTGTTTAAAGCAAGGCCAAGCCTTCGAGTGGAACGAAGCACATCAAGAGGCCTTCGGCAAGATTAAAAGATATCTCTCTCAGCCTCCTATCTTATCTCCACCTTCATGGGGAAAGCCCATGAGATTGTACATATCTGCTTCTGAATTTACTATAGGTAGTATGTTAGTACAAGAAGATAGTAATGGCATCGAAAGAGCCATATATTATTTAAGTAGGGTGTTGAATGATGCAGAAACTAGATATAGTAATATAGAAAAGTTGTGTCTTTGTTTATACTTTTCTTGTATGAAACTTAAGTATTATATAAAGCCTGTTGATGTTTATGTTTCATCTCATTTCGATGTTATCAAACACATGCTTTCAAAACCAATAATGCATAGCAGAGTTGGTAAATGGGCTTTAGCCTTGATGAATATTCTTTGACTTTCATGCCTTTAAGAGTCGTGAAAGGTCAAGTAATTTCGATTTCATTATGGACCATTCATTGGTCGAAAAGCTGTCATGGGTTACGTCGAATGCAACCTTGGAAGCTATACTTTGATGGTTCGACCCACGAGAGCGGTGGTGTTGGAGTTCTCATAATTTCTCTGAAGGAATTCCAACAAAATTCAAGTATAAGTTAGATGGTCCTCGTTTCTAACAACGAAGTTGAATACGCATTGTTGGACTTGAAGCTTTGTTGGAATTGGGGCAACTAGAGTCGAAATCAAAGGTGATTCGTAGTTAGTGGTCAAGCGATAACAAAGGAATATAAATGCATAAAGGAAAATCGATGACATACTTTGTCATAGTTAATAGGCTACTCAAGAAATTCAATACATGGATATTCAACATATACCGAATAGAAAATCAAGAAGCAAATGACTTAGCACAATTGGCTTGTGGTATAAAGTTTCGCCAAAAACTTGGAGGATTTGGTCGAAATTAGAGGTAGGGTTATGGCTACTGACTCATACCATCGATTTAGAAAATATTAAATTGGGATGTGGTGATAAAGATGGATTCAAGTATTAGCCATAAATACCTTATCGATACATTGGCGAAGTCCATTAATAGCATACTTAAAAATCCAACATTAAATGTTGACAGAAAATAAAATATAGAGCATTATCATATGTCCTCATGGAAATGAATTGTTAAAAAGACCCAAGAAGGACATTTAAATGCTTAGGAGAAAGTGAGGCATATTTAGCATTATCGAAGTCCACAATGGGGCATGTAGGCACATCAAGCGTGCCATAAAATGAAATGGTTGCTATTTCGATATGGGATGTACGCCCAAGATGCTCAAAGATTGTATAGATTTTGCTAAAGGGTGTGAAGAATGCCAGAAACATGCAGGAATTCAACATGCTCCTGCAAGTGAGTTGCATTCGATCATTAAACCATGGCCCTTTAGAGGATGGGCATTAGATTTAATAGGAGAAATCAATCCTGCTTCATCTAAAGATCAGAAATATATCTTGGTAGGGATAGACTACTTTACCAAGTGGATCGAAGCAATACCATTAGTAGTTGTAGATCAAGAGGCTATTATTAAATTCATACAGAAACAAATTATCTATAGGTTCGGATTGCCAGAGAGCATAACCACAGACCAAGGTTCTGTATTTAATGGTAGAAAGATGCAAGAGTTTTCCCAAGAAATGGGGTTTAAATTGCTAACATCAACACCATACTATGCTCAAGCAAATGGTCGTCAAGCACCAATAAAGTAATAATAGGTTTGATAAAGAAACATGTTGGTAAAAACCAAGAAATTGGCATAAGACTTTAGACCAAATACTATGGGCTGAGAACATCTCCTAAAGAAGCTACTAACACTACACCTTTCCAACTAACATTTGGTCATGATGCGCCTTACCAAGGAAATTCATCTATAATCGTCAATTCAAAGACAAAATGAAATCCCATCTTCTTTATATTGGGAAATGATGATGAATGAGTTAGTTGAATTGGATGAAGTTAGATTGCATGCATTGGAGATCCTGATGAGGCAAAAGGAGAGTAGCTGTGGCATATAACAAAAGGGTGAAAGGTAAAATATTCAAGACTAATAACTTAGTTTGGAAAGTTATACTGCCCATGGACAAGAAGAATAAAGCGTTAGGTAAATGGTCACCTCATTGGAAGGACCTTTTCGAATAATGAAAACTTTTTCAAATAATGCGTATGAAATCGAAGAGTTGGCGATGATAAGAATCCTAAAGGTAAATGGGAAATATTTAAAGAAATATAAGCCACGCGGAGATTCAATATTAACAACGTAATCATAATAATATAAAGAAATGCCAAATGGTGATTAAACTTGCCAAATGGCGTTGTTTAAGGTGTTACTACAACATTGAAATACAAGATTCATTAAACAAACAATTTTAAATGGGTATTGTTCCTTAATCGATCGAAGATACTCCGATAAGACTCAAGCCTTTGTTGAGTGAAGCGCTTGGTCTTTCTAGGATAGCAACTTCACCCTTAAATTGCTCACCGCTCACCGCAAGTCCTTTATTAAGGAGCTCTTCAATCGATTGCCAAAAGTGTTGGTTTCATATGCCGTTGTTGGGCCTCCTTAATTTTACTTTGAAGTTCTAGAATTTGTTTCTCCCGAGAAGAATGGATTGAGCTCAAGTTCATAATCGCCTTTAGCTTGTCGGATATGTATGGCGTGCTCTTCACCTTCTTTAGAAAGCTTCCAAGCATGCTCATAAGCAGCGTCCATTGCAGCTCGCTTCTCTTGAACCTTATTGGTAGCAGATTCATCTTGGAGGAAACACCCAGTCATGTTGTCTATTAAAGATTGAAGTTCGAAAAGAATGGTGCTAACCTCCAGAGAACAGTTGGTGAGGTCGACTTGGTTGAGAAGTCCCTTCATGATAAAGCAGGTTGTACTGTCTTTCTTGAGTACTTCAAATAAATTCACATCTAGGATTGTTTTCCTAATCTTGTGAAGAAGTACAACCCTATCATCAGAAGGCGTTGAAGCAGTATTCGAACCAGCACCAGCCTTGGGAAGAGGAGTATCTCTCTGAGCCAGTTTAGCCTTCATGTACCCAATAGGGTCATTCGCTTTAAAAGGGCTAACTCTTCACTGTTTGACGTTGAGAGGACTCAGAAGTTCCATGCGCAATGGAGTCACATCCATTTCAATTCCATTGGCTCATTGGTAGAGCACCATCACCTTCATTATTTTCTTCCTCATCATCTTCTTCATCACCAACTAGGTCCACTACTCGATGTCATCGCCATTGTGATTATCGACCGCTCTTCACTCGAACCGCCTTGAGCATCTTCTCCTCTTTCGTCCCCGATCCTTCCTCGCTAGAATCTTCGCCTTGAGAGGCATTGGCTTTTTCCTTCACTTGAGTTGCCTTTTACTCTCTTGAGGGATTTCGAGAGGATTTTTTGTTGAAGTTTCGGAGGCACCTCCTCGAACTTCGTGTGTTGGTTCATTTGTTTCCTTAAGAGGAGGCGGTGCCTTGGTCATCCGGGCGCTCGTAAGCCCCGCTTGAACCGCCATATTGAGGAGCCTTTGTTCGCATCAGACACTTGAATCTCCATAAGGAGAAGAATGGATCGGAGCAATGCTTGTGGGGAGGAGTCAAGTAGTCGGACTGAGTTGAATCATCCTACACAAATAAAGAAAGATTAGAAACTTACAACTAAGGTACGAATAACCATTTTTGAAAAATTCAAAGTGAATTCACCTGTGGATTGTCTGAAGATATATTGCTGTCTATATGTTCCAACATTACGTTGGAGGTCGAAGGTGGATTTTGGATTTTGAAGGAGCAACATCCACGAATCAAGTCCGTAGACGTTAGTATCCTTTGAAATATCTTTCTTTGCTTCTTCTTCAAGTTGGTGAACTTTCCCCAGTCTTGAGAGTCTTCCCACTGGTACTTGGCTTTCGCTTCTTGGGAGTAGTTGGTGGGAGTTTACTAGTCTGAAATGGTACAAACATAAGTTAGACTTCAATCATAAATTTAAGCCTATTCGAAATACCAGAATAAACTGTTTACTTTTGGAGTCGGAGCAATGGTTGGAGTTGGAGCAATGGTGTTTGTTGTTGTTGTTGTTGTTGCAGGAGTAATTGTTGGAGTTGCTTTGGGCACATCATCATTGGTTTCGATGGTTTGTTGAGAGCTGCTTCCCTCCTTGGTCTTCGATGCAACGGTCTTGATTCTAATGGCTGAAAATCGAAACAATTAAGGTAAATGTTAAAATAAAGAAAGTAAGAATTATTTTGGGATTTCCCAAGCATTCGCATCTGCGCCTTCATTCGAAAGAATCGACATGGCAGAAAGGTCATAGCGAAGATGCCCTGGGAAATTATGGAGCCAGTGTCGAGCCCATGTCACAGTCTCAGATGGCTTTAGTTTCTTTTGAGATCGATACTACAACATCTCTTTGCAAGTTAACCACCAAGGGTATGGGGGAAACCAAGCCAGAGCCAGTTCTGAGGTAGGTAGTTTGGGAAACTTAGGTGGATGCATTTCGAGTGCCAACCTATACCTATCCTCAGGTGACAACCCTGAAGGAAGTCTGAACTTAGAGACTTTTTCTTTAAATTTTTCCTTCAAGGTTTGGGATGCTCGATATACTGTGGACTCCATGCGTGTGGGATCATAAGTTGTTTCAAGTAATTAAAAGCTTTAATCTCTTGAGCATGAGTGAACATACCTTTCTTTTGTGTACCGCACATCGAACGCAAAGATCGGCTTTTTGGATGGTCAGAGTGTCAAACATATAAGACTTGTAGAATTTAGTCCACCAATCCAGAAAACCCTTTGATGAAAAATGGGTTGGCGCAAAAGGAATTAAGTCAAATTGAGCAAATTCTTGATATTGTTCCTGCTGCAGCTTAGCTTCTCTGGCCTTGAAGGTTCGACCGGAGGTAATAGCGCTTTGAGTTTGAAAAAGGGGTTCAGGAATTAATTGACATAAACCAAATTCTCTTGAAACGAAGTTGGGTTGATAGGAAAATAGAAGGATTTGGTTCTTGGTCGGAGTGATTCTTGAGGAGATTAGTCTTGGGAGCAAGAAGGCTTTCCAGATGTCTTGGATCTCTTTACTCTTAGCAGCCTCCGAAAGGGACATGGTGAACCATGACGGTCCATGAGTCCTCGAAGCGAAAGGTGCCATAGTCTCTTCGAACTTGTGCTTTTTGGAGAAGAGCATAATATATTGTGAGAATAGAACCTGGAAATCAGCCTTATCATCACTTGGAGTCAGTCTCCTTAGCCTTGTACCTTCAACATTTCGATCCGCTATTTCTGGATCTTGCTCAACAATGGTATCAGCGGTGGAGAGTGAAGATTCGAACATGGCATTTAGCCATAACTGGAGCAACCATAAGGGACCAGCTAGCAAGATATTCTTAGGAGTGTGAGATTTCAGACTCGAAACAGCTGATCTCAAACTTTCATAGAGATCAACCAGTAAGAGCTCACTTAAACAAATTCTCCTATTTTCATGTAAATCTCTGGCTAGAGGGATAAACCTACTGGATACTTGTAGTGACCTACTGCAGAAAACATATCTTGATAACCAAAGGGTGAGGAATGCAATATGTTCTACATCAGATACACTATCACCTTCGGTGATAATGGTCGATAAATTTTGAGAAGCTGGCTAATTTGACGTCGAAGTCAATAATGCTTGAATGTTCTTCAGAATCAGGAATATATGTTTCTCCTACTGGTGATAAGCCTGTGATAGCGGTTATATCGAAGAATGTAGGTGTGATCATTCCTCCGGGAAGGTGAAAGGTATTATAAGTACTGTCCCAAAAGTACAAGGATGCAAATAGCGAGGGTGGTTGAGGTGAAGCTGTTTCGACAACTTAATTAGATTGTAGATCCCTAGCTCCTCCCACTGATGGGATTTCTTAGCCTCTACCTTAGCAAACCAGTTTTGGTAAGCTACATCAGCAGTAGGGCAAGATCGAAACGGCTTAAAGTTACTTTTAACATAATCTAGGATAAAAGGGTCTTTTGGGGGAGTATCAGAGGTTTCTATGTCTTTCAAGAGGAGGATTCCTTCACACTCGGTTCCTAACTTAGGGGTTTCTATCCTATTAAACAATGGTTTAAAATCATAGCAAACAGGGAATATTGTCCTAGTATCCTTCAGGATCTCAAAGCCTGTGAGAGGACCCATTAGGGCAAACCTCTTTCCAGCAGCATTAGTTGGGATTAATACCTGGGAAGAATACAGGAGTTCTTGTTCTTTGGGAGATGCCTTGGGGGTATAAGTACCGATTGACCTTGGTGAATGTCAACTTTGCTCTCCATGATCGGTCCAGCGTTCTTGCTCTTCTTCTTGGAAATCTTTTTCATCTGAGATGTTGTTGAAGACATTGTTGGAAGTTGTTAAGAATTTAGGGTTTTTTAGCGAGAGAAGAAGAAGAAAAGAGAGTTCAGAGTGTGAAAAAGATTAAAAGACTAAGTTTGTTTGGTTTTATAGTAGGGAAGTTGAAGCACTCATCAACTAGAACCCAGATATGTGGAGGTCGTGGGTTGGACACGGAGTGAGGTGGCGTAAAATGAGCATTGGTAATTTTTCTTGCAGGAAAAACCTTACTAAAGTGATTTTAGGGATTTGGAAGCTTAAGTGTCGTAACTCAAGTTCCAAGCTTGTGATTGTCTTGCTTATCCCGCTGGCGGGAGCCCTATTTATATCATTCCTTCCTTGAAGCTATTTCTTTCCTTCCGTAACTGCCTCAGCTCATTTAACCATGGCTTTGAAGGCAAGGAGTTAGCTGTTACAGCTTGTAATCATTCACTAGTAACGTCTCATAAAGACTCTAGGAACTCTTCATCTTCATAACGTCTATTCAATCGTTCCTACTGGAGTACCTACCGAGCTACACCTCGGGCCTAAGCCGTCCTCGTGTCTTTCCCCGAGATCCAAGTCGGACATAGATCTCCTCTTTGATGGTTGAGACTTATCTCGGATCCTTCCATCCAGGCATCCATCTCGGCTGAGGATTTTGTGCATGTTCATAAGCCCCCTTGGTCGCTCGGTTTTAAGCCTTTTGAATACGTGTCGACCAAACAGTTTGAACCCTTAATCCCTTAGCGAGATGTGTTACATTTTCAAACTTTTCCAAAAGTGTGACACGTGACCCACGTGACATCAGTCCAACGGTCACTTGTATATATTTTGCGTGATTGCCCTATAAAAGGGAAAACCTGATTTCACGCCACCCTTTCCTCCTACTCATTATATTTCACTTAATTGCTCTCCAGGAAATCTTTCTCTACAAATCTCCAAATCCTACTGCGCTCTTTTGCCGTCAGTTACTTCAAAACACATCCTTTCAATCGATCGATCATCAAATTCAGGTATCCTCTTTTCCCTACATTGCTTTTTGTTTCATTCTAAACATGGTCATCATTAGGGAATACGATGATTTTGGTCGCAAAATCCACTTAGGAAACGAAGAACGAAAAACCTTGTTTGAGGAATGCATGCGCGAGATGAGCAATGCTCAAAGAATAACTGACCTAAAGAGAGTCACTGATAGGGTTTGCACTGAAGTTTTTACTTCTAATAGTGATTCTGACCCTGACTCTTCAGGTTCGGTGGAGCTTATAATGGAAACCAACCGTCTGATCAAAGGAGAAGCCGTAGGCTTTAAATGGAGCCTAATACAAGATGAAGAAATCGCTGCCCTACGCTCTTTAAGGAGTGTCTCGTCTATAGGAGACGAAGATGACGTGATTCTGAAGTCTTGTGAGTCTGGGGAAAGTGTCTGCATGATCCGTCCTCAGGAGGTCAAACCAGAGTGGTTTTACTTTTATACTGGGGTGATCGAAGAGTTTGACATTCAATTCCCCTTCTCCGACTTCGAGACCGATATCCTTCGTACCATCAACCTTGCTCCCTCCCAACTCCGTCCCAATAGCTGGGGCTTCATCCGGGCCTTTGAAATAATATGCCGAGCCCTATCTATAACCCCCACCATTGGTCTGTTCTTTTCCTTCTTCGAAATAAAAAGCACGGAGCCTGGAAACTGGGTTGCCATTGTAACACCCCCTTCTAATTACCCGCGTTTTATAAATAACAATCAGAGTATTTAATCATCATCAAGAAGGCGTCACAATTTAAAACATAAAAATTTGACCAAACAATCATGCTTCAATCAAGAATACTCATCAATTAAATCATACTCAAAATTATGTTTAACAGCTGAAATGAAACATAATCAAATCCCGAATACTTTACTCAACAGCTATTCCGTGATAATAAATCAACAAAATTCCAAAATTATTAAAATATCCATAAAAGGATTCCAAACAATCGCTTTTCCCCAAAGTTACATCTACGAGCACGACATCGACACGCGGACAAAGACTCGAATCTAAGGCTATCCTCACCAACTCCAAGCGCCTAATCACTGGATCGAAATGTTAAAGTAAGGGTGAGATTTCATTTCAATGTAATATGTATTATAATGCCTAGATCCAACAGATTAATTGAATATATTAGTTCATCAACCAACACAAGATCATAAACAATACGTAAACAATTCACACAATGATCATGTATAAATATCAAACAATGGCAATTGTAACATCGAAACCATCCTAACATGTTACAATTCCATATGCAATGCGACTCTATGCATGTGGTACCAATCGTGAACCGCGCTCACCCACCGCCTCCGCTTACTCGTGGAAAGACAAGGTAATCCATGATTCGCCCACACCATTGGGTCAAGAATCTAGCCTCACTACCTCTACCTGTGTCGGTCTCTTGGCTCGCAAGCTCACTTCCGCACAATGGAATGAACCAATTAACAAATGTATATGCATGCAATCATAAAAGCATGCCACATTATTCCACCGATCATAATAAATCAACATAGCCAAACGATGTCATTTCACCAATACATCACAATCAAATCACAATGGACATCAAAATACAACATGATATACATTAGTTCTCATCCGTAACTCGCACCATTCTCATTGATTACTATCTTCCGTATTTAAATCCACATTTTCAAAAATCGAACTCGGCTCTTTTAAAATAATTTTCAATAAAATAATATTTTTCTTTTCCAGGAGGTAGAACTTTAAATTTAAGAAATAACGAAAACGGCACTCGAATCGAGTTACTTTAGAAAATATGCATTTTGAAAATTTAGAAGTTTTGAAAAATACAGGTAGCGGTTCCTCACCGGGAGAACCCGTTCCCACAATTTGAAAAATACACGCCCGAAATTTGTATGGGGAACCCTTCCTCCTCAGGGAACCGTTCCTGTGTTTTCAAAATAGAGTCCCCCGATTTTTATGGAACCTTCCTCCCTCAGTGGAACCGGTTCGTGTACAAAAATTCAATTTGAAATTTTACTGAACCGGTTCCTCCCCACGTGGAACCGGTTTCACGACTGTAATAACAAAATTTATCATTTTGACAGCTTTATGCATCCTTAACCATTTCCAACCTTTCCAATACGAATTATAATATCATGAACACCATTCTAACACCATTTTACACCATTTTGACATCAACTAACATAATTTATCCATTCCTAATTATCATCTCGACACACTAGTGATAAATTTTCCATCCATCGACACAATTAGGGTTTCATACTATAATCTACCATTCCAATTCCTAACATACCCAATCATCCCATTGGTTCCCAAAACCCATAAGACATATTAACCAAATAAAATCACCCTTACCTCGCGATGATTCTCCTGCTTTCTCTCGCTCGGCTTTTCCTCTCTTCTCTTCTTTCTCCAACTCTACGTGAAATGATTTTCCAAAACCTTCTCTTTTTCCTTTCTTTTCCTTTTATATTTCCTTTTAATATTCCAATTAAATAATTAATTAATACTTAGCAATTAGTAGAGTGTTTTACTATCACACCCACCGCTTACTCGCACACCTCCAAACCTTTCCTCATTAAATAATCCAATTAATCCGTATGAATTAAATATTTAAGACTTTAATCAATTAAATAATTAATTCTCGCTATTTAATATTGAATTAAATCGGGTGTCACAACTCTCCCCACTAAAAGAGTTTTCGCCCTCGAAAACATACCTTAGACGAAAAGTTCGGATATGAGTCCTTCATCCGACTCTCCATCTCCCAAGTCACATTTCCTTCACTGGTCCTCCCAAGCTACTGCACTGCTATCTCTTTACCTCGCAGCTGCTTCACTTTTCGATCCTCAATTTTCGCAGCCGCTCAACAAATAAATTATCTCGAAACATCATCTACTTGAATCTCATGAGACGGATCCGCAATGTACCTCCTCAACCGAGATACATGGAAAACATCATGCAAATTGCAAGTGACGGCGTAAAGCAACTGACACGCAACTTTCCCAACTCTCTTGGTAATCAAACGGACCAATAAAACACGGAGTCAACTTCCTTGACTTCAAAGCTCGACCAATACCAGCCATCGGAGTAACTCTCATAAACACATGATCTCCTTCATCAAACTCGAGATCCTTCCTCCTCTTATCGTGATAACTCTTCCGACGACTCGAGAAGTCCTCATCTTCTCCGAATCATCTTAATCTTTTCCAAGTTTGTTGAACGATCGTCCAATCACAAAGACTTTCTCCGATTCGCACCAACACAACGGTGTCCGACATCTCCTACCATACAATGCCTTAAATGGAGCCATACCAATGCTCGAATGAAAACTATTGTTGTAGGTAAACTCTATCAATGGCAAATAGCTATCCCAAGCTCCACCTTTCTCTAACACACAAGCTCTTAACAAATCCTCTAACGATCGAATCGCCCCTCCGTCTCGACCATCCGTCTGCGGGATGATATGCGAACTCAATCGTAACTTAGTACCCGTAGCTTCTTGCAATCCTGCCCGTAACTTAGAAGTAAACCTCGATCTCTATCCGACACAATGCTAGACGGAATACCATGCAAACTCACAACTTTCTCAACATACACCGCCAACCTCTCCATCGGATAATCCATTCTTATCGAATAAAGTGAGCAGATTCATCAATCGATCGACAATCACCCGATAGAATCACAGTCACTGTTCTAGGCAACCTAGACACAAAATCCATAGAAATGCCATCCCACTCCATTCCGAACGAATAACGGTTCCATCACCCCGACGGCTTCGATGCTCAATCTTTGATTTCGACAAACCAAACATGCATACACAAACTCGGCGATTTCCTTCTTCATTCCCGCCACCAAAATAACTTCTTCAAGTCATGATACATCTTAGTAGCACCGGATGAATACTCAATCCACTTCGATGTCCTTCCTCCAAGATACTCTTCCCGATCTCAAGAACATCCGGACACACACTCTATCACCAAATCTCATGACACCATTCTCGCCAATTCGAATTCACCTCCTTGACCTTGGTTAATCAATGTCACCATCTACCAAACCAACATCGACTTCGCCCATTTCGAATCTCTTCCAAAATACAACTAGTCGCCTTCAACATGCCCAACTTCACACTATTCGAGTAGTCTCACAAACCAAACTTAAGTCTCGAATTGCTCAACCAACTCTAGTTCACGGACCATCAACATCGACATATGCAAGGATTTCCGCTCAATACATCTCGCTACGACATTTGCCTTACCGTGATGGTAGTTCAAACCAAAATCGTAATCCTTGAGAAATTCCAACCATCTCCTCTGTCTCATATTCAACTCCTTCTGATCAAAGAGATACTTCAGGCTCTTATGATCGCTGAAAACCTCGAACCGTGAACCATACAGATAATGCCTCCATAGCTTCAACACAAACACCACGGCCGCCAACTCTAAATCATGAGTCGGTGATTCCTTCATGAGTCTTTAACTGCCTCAAGCATAAGCCACAACCTGCTTATCTTGCATCAAAGCACCTCCTAAACCCATCAAAGACGCATCACAATACACCACAAAAGATTCTTCCGGATTTGGCAAAATCAAAATCGGAGCACTAGTCAACCTCTTCTTTAATTCTTGAAATCCCTTCTCACAATCTGCATCCCAAATAAATACTTGACCTTTTCTCGTCAATTTAGTCAATGGTAACGCTAACTTAGAAAACCCCTCAATGAACTTCCTGTAGTAACCTGCCAGACCCAGAAAACTACGAATCTCCGAAGCATTCTTCGGCACTTCCCACTGAGATACCGCTTCTACTTTCGTAGGATCAACAACAATACCATTCTTGGATATCACATGACCCAGAAAACTCACTTCGCTTAACCAAAACTCACACTTCGACAATTTCGCATAAAGTTTCTTTTCCTTTAACAATTCCAATACAACTCTGAGATGCTTTGCATGCTCCTCATCATCCTTTGAGTAGATTAGAATATCGTCAATAAACACCACCACAAACTTGTCAAGATACGGATGAAATATCCTGTTCATATACTCCATAAACACACCAGGTGCATTAGTAACTCCAAATGGCATAATGTAATATTCATAATGCCCATACCGCTCTAAAAGCCTTCAATATCTTCCGCCTTAACGCGAATCGATGATATCCGCACTCGATCAATCTTGCTAAACACACAAGCTCCAACCAACGATCCATCAAGTCATCAATCCTCAAAGGATACCGATTCTTGATCGTCACTTTATTCAACTGTCTGTAGTCAACACACAGTCTCATCGTACCTTCCTTCTTCTTAACCAACAACAGCGCACCCCACGGCGAAACACTAGGCCGAATAAATTTCTTCTCCAATAACTCTTCCAACTGTTTCTTCAGTTCAGACAACTCAGATGCCGACATGCGATAAGGCGCCATCGACACCGGACTAGTTCCAGGAATCAAATCTATAGCAAACTCCACTTCTCGCTCACGTGGTAACTCATTAACATCCTCCGAAACACCTCCGAAATTCATTCACACGTGCAACTCACCACTCTTAGCCTTCCCTTTCACTTCCGTTGAAGAATATAACATGAACACTACAGCACCATCTCTGATAGCTGAGTTCATCTGCTTAACTGACATGATCGCATCTTCAACTTTGGCTACTTCAGGAAATATAACCGTCTTCTCAAAATAATTGATATGAACCTGGTTGAAGACCAACCAGTTCATTCCAAGGATAATATCAAGTTGTTCTAACGGTAGGCACACTAAATCCATACCGAACCCTCTATCGAAAATAACGATAGGACAATTTCTACACACATACGAAGTAGTCACTGAACCCGACGCAGGAGTGTCAATAACCATACTTCCATCCAAATTAGAAATTTCTAGATTCAATCTCTTAGCACAGTTCAAAGAAATAAAAGAGTGTGTCGCTCCAGTGTCAATAATTGCAATTAAAGGTATGCCATTAATAAAACATGTACCTTTAATCAACCGGTCATCAGGCTTAACATCTGATCCTGACAAAGCGAACACCTTCCACCAGCTTGCTCTTTCTTTGGCTTAGTACATCATGGACGAGTGTGTCCTTCTTCACCACAGCTTGTAACAAGTTATCCTTCGGGATCTACACTCCAGCCTAAATGACCGACTCTCCCACAATTGTTGCACTTTCTCGCATCGCCTTGCATTCAAGAGCTCGTGACCCAACTCACCACATCCAGTAGCACTTTACGAAGAACCGTAAGAACCGAGTCTCCCCACTAGGCTTCTTCCAACCTCCGCACCTATGATTATTCCTATCATAAGGCTTACCGCGATCCATCTGCCTCTTACCCTTACGGTCAAGATAACTCGAGCATTTGCCTTAGTACTAGTAAGATCTTCCTCCGTAATCCTACTACAATCAACCAAATCGAGAACCTTCTAATACCGACACCGACACCGCTGATCTCATCACGTAGTCCATTCTCAAACTTGATACATTTGGAAAACTCTCCATCCGCATCGTTAGGATAATTAGCATAATACTTTGCTAACTCAAGAACTTGGTCACAGACTCACTCACGGACTTGTTGCCTTGCTTGAGCTCCGTGAATTCTATCTCTTTTACCCCGAATATCTTCGTGAAAATACCTTCTTAGAAAGCTCTCCGAACACCCAAGTCAATGCAACCCCGCCTTCTTCCAATTCGCCCGGTAGCAACCCACTCGCCTTCCTCGCTAACATGTGAGTACCATACCTCACCTTCAGCCCCTCAGCACAATCAATAACTCTGAAGATCCTCTCGATCTCCTTCAGCCACTTCTGAGCACCCTCGGGATCATGTGCACCTTTGAACAACGGAGGATTATTCCTCTGAAAATTCCCCAATTGTCTGTCAGCACCAATCGCAGCCCCCTACTGATTCCCTCCGAGCACTCCAATAACATTCCCAAAGCCTCAAAGAATAGCATCATCATTCCTTCCGTTATTCTTCCTACCATTGTTCGTAACATTACAAAACAATCTACATCAGCACACAAGTATCGACAGTGTTACTTACACTAGTCGCATACTAAAGGGATAACGACACTAAGACAAGACCGACTATGCTCTGATACCACTATTGTAACACCCCCTTCTAATTACCCGCGTTTTATAAATAACAATCAGAGTATTTAATCATCATCAAGAAGGCCACAATTTAAAACATAAAATTTGACCAAATAATGCTTCATCAAGAATACTCATCAATTAAATCATACTCAAAATTATGTTTAACAATGAAATGAAACATAATCAAATCCCTAATACTTTACTCAACAGTATTCCGTGATAATAAATCAACAAAATTCCAAAATTATTAAAATATCCATAAAAGGATTCCAAACAATCGCTTTTCCCCAGGTTACATCTACTAGAGCACGACATCGACACGCGGAACAAAGACTCGAATCTAAGGCTATCCTCACCAACTCCAAGCAGCCTAATCACTCGGATCCGAAATGTTAAAGTAAGGGTGAGATTTCATTTCAATGTAATATGTATTATACGCTCTTAGATCCAACATTAATTGAATATATTAGTTCATCAACCAACACAAGATCATAAACAATACGAAACAATTCACACAATGATCATGTATAAATATCAAACAATGGCAATTGTAACACCGAAACCATCCTAACATGTTACAATTCCATATGCAATGCGACTCTATGCATGTGGTACCAATCGTGAACCGCTTCACCCACCGCTCCGCTTACTCGTGGAAAGACAAGGTAATCCATGATTCGCCCACACCATTGGGTCAAGAATCTAGCCTCACTACCTCTACCTGGTCGGCCTCTTGGCTCGCAAGCTCACTTCCGCACAATGGAATGAACCAATTAACAAATGTATATGCATGCAATCATAAAAGCATGCCACATTATTCCACCGATCATAATAAATCAACATAGCCAAACGATGTCATTTCACCAATACATCACAATCAAATCACAATGGACATCAAAATACAACATGATATACATTAGTTCTCATCCGTAACTCGCACCATTCTCATTGATTACTATCTTCCGTATTTAAATCCACATTTTCAAAAATCGAACTCGGCTCTTTTAAAATAATTTTCAATAAAATAATATTTTTCTTTTCCGGAGGTAGAACTTTAAATTTAAGAAATAACAAAAACGGCACTCGAATCGAGTTACTTTAGAAAATATGCATTTTGAAAATTTAGAAGTTTTGAAAAATACAGTGGTAAGGTTCCTCACCGGAGAACCCGTTCCCACAATTTAAAAATACACGCCCCGAAATTTATGGGGAACCTTCCTCCCCAGGGAACCGGTTCCTGTGTTTTCAAAATAGAGTCCCTCGATTTTTGTATGGGGAACCCTGTTCCTCCCAGTGGAACCGGTTCCTGTGTACAAAAATTCCTGCATTTGAAATTTTACTGAACCCGGTTCCTCCCACGTGGAACCGGTTTCCACGACTGTAATGCAAAATTTATCATTTTGACATTTTTATGCATCCTTAACCATTTCCAACCTTTCCAATACGAATTATAATATCATGAACACCATTCTAACACCATTTTACACCATTTTGACATCAACTAACATAATTTATCCATTCCTAATTATCATCTCGACACACTAGTGATAAATTTTCCATCCATCGACACAATTAGGGTTTCATACTATAATCTACCATTCCAATTCCTAACATACCCAATCATCCCATTGGTTCCCAAAACCCATAAGACATATTAACCAAATAAAATCACCCTTACCTCGATGATTCTCCTGCTTTCTCTCGGCCGGCTTTTCCTCTCTCTCTTCTTTCTCCAACTCTACGTGAAATGATTTTCCAAAACCTTCTCTTTTTCCTTTCTTTTCCTTTTATATTTCCTTTTAATAGTCCAATTAAATAATTAATTAATACTTAGCAATTAGTAGAGTGTTTTACTATCACACCCACCGTTTACTCTGCACACCTCCAAACCTTTCCTCATTAAATAATCCAATTAATCCAGATGAATTAAATATTTAAGACTTTAATCAATTAAATAATTAATTCTCGCTTATTTAATATTGAATTAAATCAGGGTGTCACAGCCATCAGCGGCATCCCAAAAAGAAGTTTCCTCCAAGCCTACACCTCCAATTTACAAAGAACGTTTCTCCGAAATGATGTGATCCCGTGCCCTTATATTATTTATGGCATGATGGGCATCATAAGTTCCTCTTTATTGGACTTGTGATCCGCTTCCTATTTCGGTTTTGACTATGATAGTCTGAGCGATTCTGAGATCCTTTCCCTAGAAATTCTGGACTCCTTCAGACCGATCCGTCAAGGATCTACTTGCCTATTCCCGAGGAAGTCCTCGACTTCCTAGGTAAGCTTTTTATTTAGATTTATTCTATTTTTCTTTATTTGTATGTTTACTCCTTGTTCCATTTTCCACGCATAAAATGGCTGATATGTCAATGAAAGAATGTAGAAGTCGATGGTGCTGCACGCCGGATGGATGTCGGTGATCCTCCGAGTCCAAATCCAATTTGGCCGGACCGAAGTGCGTAATCCAATAAAAGAAAACGCCACGACCCGTGTCCTCGCCTCCAAACAATCGCTTCTCTCGCTTCCCCACCCTGCAACCGCAGCCCCGAGCCTATCCCAAAAAGTCAAGACCGTTATGGGAATGAGACTAACTCGGCAGACCGGGCCATCTCCAATTTGCTAAAGGATACCGGAGGTAGCCATGATCATGCCTCTCGTAAAATCGGTTCTGGCCACCGATTTTGACGGCCTCAAGTTTCAGATGATCATCCGAATGCCACAACCGATGTGAATAAACTGACTAGTCTAGGCTCGCAGCAGATCACTAAACAGCTGAGCTCATACCTGATGAGGTGTGCTGTACTCACCCGAAGCTTGTTCGAGTCTGGTGATCGTGTGGAGAAGAAAAAGGCCGATCCGAGTTAGAGGTCAAAGGTTAATGACAACGAGCGCTTCCTTCTCAATGCCAACAATGCATTCAAGAATAAACTCTGAGGTCGCGATGACATCACAAACCTTGAAGAGAAGAATTGTAAGCCAAGAACGAATAAAGACTTTGGAAGATGAGCTTGCCCAGATGTCTATCAAGTTCCAGGATTCTGAAAAATCATGCTCCGAGCTGAAGGAAGCACTGAAGAAATCCCAGATGGGTATGCTGGATGCCGGGGACTTAGCCTTTGATCGTGCCAAAGCTCAAGTCAACTGCTTATACACCGACATAGACATCTCGGAGGTTGATTACTTCAAGACCATTGTGGATGGGAAGCTGGTGGAGGTTGACGACGATGATGGCGAGACCACTATTAGCGAAGAAAACGCTAAGATGGATGCCGATCCTGCCGACCCCAATCCCTGACTTCTTCTTTTGTTTCCATAGTTAGTCATCCCTTTTGGCGGATGCGTTTTGTATTTTGAATATTCGCCCTGCCGGGCTTATGCAATTTATACTTTGAATATTCGCCCTTCTGGGCTATTTTAATTGCTTTCTAAATTTTCGTTACCAATCCTCCGAGTCTAGTTGCGAACTTTTATGTGGTATTTACAGTTCTCGCCACGTGGATGCAACAAGCAATCCTAGTGGTTTTTGAGAGAAACACATAACGTTTGTTCGTAATCCCACAAGCATCTCTTATCAATCCCGACTTGCCGAGATTGTAGAAAGTGTTAAGGGAACGCTAGATGCAACTTCAATAAAAATGTTTTTATTCCATTCGTTTCGAAGATTGCTCACAACGGTTCGAGCCTCATGCCGAGGTTCAGAGCCTCTATAGGGATGATCCGAGACGGATTCAGAGCCCCAACCGAGCTTGACTGAAAGGCTGTCCGCGTAGGAACAGAGCCTTTGCGTGACTGAAAGACGATCATTAGACCGAGTTTAGCAGCACGTCGCCATAGGGTTCAGAGCCTCAAGCGAGGTTGACCAAGACCAAGGAGTATTCCGCGGGAATGAGCCTTGCGTGGATCGAAGATTATCATTAGACCGAGCTTAGCAAAGACGTCGCCATAGGGTTCGGATCCTCAAGCGAGGTTGACCAAGGAGTATTCCGCGAGGAATGAGCCTTGCGTGATCGAAGACGATCATTAGACCGAGCTTAGCAAAGACGTCGCCATAGGGTTCGTGAGCCTCAAGCGAGGTTGACCAAGGAGTATTCGCGAGGAACAGAGCCTTTATGGATCGAAGACGATCATTAGACCGAGCTTAGCAGCACGTCGCCATAGGGTTCAGAGCCTCAAGCGAGGTTGACCAAGACCAAGGAGTATTCCGCGTAGGAACAGAGCCTTTGCGTGACTGAAAGACGATCATTAGACCGAGCTTAGCAACACGTCGCCATTTGCTGCTACAGATCAGATGCTGCAATGTAATTTCATTAGATAGATGCCTCATTAAAAACCCTGGCCCTTGCCTAGGGAAAAGAGTACACCAATTATTTTTACATAAATATATTTAACTAAAATAAAACTTAAGACTTGCAACATTCCAAGTCCTTGGTAATTCTGATCCGTCCAACGTTTCCAATTTATAGGCTCTTGCAATTCTTCCGAGACCCGAATGGTCCCTCCCGCTGGGATCTAGCTTACCCTTCTTGGTAGGATCGGTTATCTTCTTAAGTACCAAATCTCCAACCTTGAACCCTCGCTGCTTCACTCGCAAGTTGAAACGTCTGGTCATTCTCTGTTTGGCTGCCACTTCCCTGACATGGGCCGTGTCCCTTATCTCGCCCAAGAAACCGCCTTCATTCAAAGCTTGGTTATTGGCCTCCTCTTCAAAATTTTCACGACGCCAAGAGGGTAAAACCACTTCTACCTAATCATGGCATCACCCAAAACCATCCGAAAAGGAGTCTTTGCGCTGTGGAATGGATTGTGGTATGGTATGCCCATAAGACTTCATGTAGGCATTGTGCCCACAACCCTTTGGCCGAATCCAGCTTCTTCTTTATTGCATTAAGTATGACCTTGTTGGCCGACTCAGCCTGCCCATTTGCCTGTGGAAGCTCTACGGATATAAACTTGTTTTGGATTCCGAGCTCCTTGCAGAACTCTACTACCGAGGTACTTGCAAATTGTGCCCCGTTGTCCGAGACAATGACCCGAGGTAGTCCAAATCGGCAAATGATGCTCATCCAATAAAAACGCCGAACCCGGTCCGCCGAGATCCGGGACACGGCTTCTGCCTCCACCCACTTAGTAAAATAATCCACCGCTACGATCAGGAACTTCAACTGTCCCGGAGCCACCGGGAACGGCCCCAGGATGTCAGCCCCCCACTGATAAAAAGGCCACGGCACCAGAACGGTGTGCAAGAACTCGGATGGTGTGTGAATGGTTGGAGCGAACGTTTGGCATTTTGTGCATTGTGCCACATATTCTTGACAATCTTTTGTTAACGTAGGCCAGTAATACCCGGCCCTTAAGATCCGACCAGCCAAAGTCCTTCCTCCTCCGTGATTTCCACAAGTCCCCTCATGAACCTCTTTCATCACTGTTGACATATCCTCCTCGACACGGTAACATGGAGCCGCACGTCCCAACCTATATAGTTTTCGACTCCATTACAAACCGGATGAAATCTTCTTGATTCGCTTGGCCTTCTCTATCTTCTTGTGTAACCTCTCGTAAATAACGGACGATCGGGCTCATCCACCCGCCTCCCTCACGATTGCCGTGGATTCTCCTTTTTCAACACTGGCACGAAGTACCTCATGGATGACCGATTTGTTCATTCCTAATCCTTAGAACTAGCCAACCGCGATAGTACATCGGCTCGTATTTTCTTCCCGCCACATGACATATTTCAAAACCTTAAACCGCCGACTCAATGAAACGGCTTGTTGCAAATATTTCTCCAAATGGGGTCCTTTACTCAAACGACCCGCCCACTTGTCCGCCACCAATTGTGAATCAAGACGAACCAAAGAAGGCCACCCTACTTCCAAAGCTAACCTCGACCGCCAAGAAAGTCAGATTCGCCTGGTTGTTGCTCGTAGAAAATCCAAACGCAAAGAGTATTCAAGCACCATCTCTCCTTGACCCTCCAACTACCCCTGCGCCACTACCTTTGAGATTAGAGGAGCCATCGACAGACAGAATCCACCTCTGAGTAACATCCTCTCCTGGCGAATAGACAAGTTCCACCATGAAATCAGCTAGAGATTGGGATTTGATACTGGTACGAGGACTCAAACTGATCTCATACTCCGATAGTTCCACGGCCCAGGACACCATCCTTCCGACTGTGTCCTATTTAAACACCGCTTCAAAGGGAAGTTAGTCTTCACCGACGGGGTGTCCAAGGAAATAATGTTTGAGTTTTCGTGCAGAGGTCACAAGCGCCAAGGCCAACTTCTATCTTCCGTATCCGTCGCCTTTTAATACCTTACTCACAAAATATACCGGACGCCTCCTTCATCCGTGTCTTGTACCAACACGAGCCGATTGCCCTTCGCCATCGCTGTAAAGTGTCAATTGAGAACCTTCTTTGGGTCTGACTAGCACCGGAGGTGCCGACAGCAATTGCTTTACACCACTGAATGCTTCTTCACATGCTTCCGTCCATTCAAACTGAGCTCTCTTCTTAATTGCCGAGAAGAAATGAATGGATTTTTCGCCTGCACAAGACAAGAAACGAGACAGCGCGGCCAAACGGCCAGTTAGCTGTTGTACTTCTCGTATCGAGGTCGAACTCCGCATGTCAATGATCGCTTGGCACTTATCTGGATTGGCCTCGATACCCCGATTTGTGAGCATGAAACCCAGGAATTTGCCGGCTTGAACTCCGAATGTACACTTGTCCGGGTTCAAGCGCATATTGAATTTCCGAACCGCCGCGAAGGTCTCCCTAATGTCTATCACATGGTCTTCCCCTGACGTGGTTTTTATTACCATGTCGTCTACATACACTTCAATATTCCGACCAATCTGAGGGGCAAACACCATATCCATCAGTCTCTGGTAGGTCGCGCCGGCGTTCTTCAAACCAAACGGCATAACTCTGTAATAGAAATTCTTTCGCTCCGTCATGAAGGCTGTTTTGGACGCATCATCCGGGTTCATCCGAATTTGATTGTACCCCGAGTACGCATCCAAAAAACTTAGGAGGCGAAACCCGGAAGAACTGTCGATCAACCGGTCAATGTGAGGTAGTGGATATGGATCCTTCGGACATGCCTTGTTCAGGTCGGTGAAGTCTACACACATCCTCCACTTGCCATTTTTCTTCTTCACCATAACAACGTTTGATAGCCAAGTTGGGTATTGTACCTCTTTCACGAAACCGGCCTTCAACAACTTCCCTACTTCCTCCGAAACGGCATGTCCCCTTTCTTCCCCCATCTTCCGCTTCCTTTGTGACACCGGCCTGACTCCGGGATCAATTGACAAATGATGACACATGATCTCGGGATCTATGCCCGGCATATCTGACGGCTTCCAGGCAAAAAGGTCTAGATTTTGCCTTAATACCTGGACTATCTCGGTCTCCTCCTCCTTTGTCAACTGCGTTCCGAGGTGGGTAATTTGCGAGGGCAATGGGCCGATCTGAACATCTTTGACCTCCTCCTGAGGAGTAAGTCCATCCTCCCCCGTCCTTTCTCTTGGATCAATGTCGACCATGCCGACTTCGTGTTTCGGAGAAGCTTCTGATGGACCCGACCTTTTCTTAGCTTTCAGACTGTCCTTATAGCACTTCCGGGCCAACCCCTGGTCTCCACGGATAACCCCGACACGCCCTTTGCCGAGAGGATACTTCATAGTCAAGAACAGTGTTGACAATACCGCTTCAAGTGCATTAAACGAAGGTCGCCCGACGATAATGTTGTAGGGTGACGACGCGTTAACCACCAAATACCTCACCTGAACGGTTTTGGCATTTTCTCCTTCTCCAAAAGTAGTTGATATGGGAAGATACCCCAGAACCTGCACCTGCTCGCCGGAGAACCCTACAAGAGTCCCGCTGAAAGGTAACAACTCATTTGGTTCGAAACCCATACCTTTGAAGGCCTCCCAGTAGAGGACGTCCGCGGAACTTCCCGGATCGATTAACACACGCTTAACGCCCAATCCGGATCGCACCTCAATCACCATAGGATCGCTTTCATGTGGAAGAACTTTGGCGTTTCCCGAGAAGGTTACCACCGATCAAACCTCGAGGTTCCAATACGGCACCGCCCAAACCCCGAGCATATCTTTTTCGGTGAACTAGTGGAGCCGCCTCGCAAATCCCCGAGATGGTATTTAGAGTATGCCGTTGACCTCGCTTTTCACTTCTTCCACCGCCTTGCCCTTTTTCTTGGATCGGGAATCAAGACGGGTCTCGCCGTGGGATGAATCCGCTTCGGTCCGCCAGATCTTCCTTCACATATGTTGATAGTTTTCCTCTTTGAATTAATTTTTCAATCTCCCTCCGCAATTGTATGCGAGGATTCTCGTGGTGTGTCCTTCGCACGATGAAACTCACACCATGCTCCCGGATCATTCCTAGAACCGTGTTAACACCCACTTATCGTAAGGTAGAGTAAGCAATGATCGACGTCCCGAGGATATCTTCCCCGGTATTGAGGGTGTAAACGCCTCCTTGGAACCAAAGCCGATCGTGGACGCGGAGGTCGCCCGTCCCGAACTCGCTCACGGGTGGTGCAGATATCCGTGATCGGACTGCTCGCCTCGCCCCGCCCCCGTCTTTTGAATCTCGAGCTCGCTTCTCCATGTTACTTTCTTCTCCCTTCACGTAGCACTCAGCCCGAGTAATGATCTCGTCCATGCTCTTGGCGGGCTTTTGGGCTAAGGACTCATTGAACCGTCCGCCTTAAGGCCGAACGCAACACAAATATCTCCTGATTAGGATGTGAGACCTTGATAGTCTCCTCGTTGAATCTAGCCATGAAGTCCCGGAGAGATTCGGAAGGGCGCTGTTTCACATTGAAGAGTGAGGTATTGGCTACCTTGATGACGATTAGTAAAACTTGAATGATTTTCCGTTGAAACTCGATAGCTCACTACGCATAACCGGAAGCCCCATATACCAGTAAGGCCGATTCTCAAGGTACCGCCATCGCCTTGCACTTGAGGGAGTCGGTTGCTCTATAAGTGTCATCGTGTTAATGGCGATGATGTGCTCCTGGGGTCCGCCTTGCCATCATATGATGCCGCCAGGGGTTTGAAATTATCTCGAACGGCATCCTCCCGCACGAGACAAAGGTTGCGGCTCCGAGGTTCTACTTGATCTTCGCCTCGCCCAAGCTCTTCGCTTGAAGGGCTTGAACGTTATCCTGAAGTGTTTCGTTATCCGGCGCAGTCATCGATCATGGCCAAGAATCGAGTGAGATCCGTGGATCTGTTGGTGATGTTTGAGACATTGTCGTCAGATGTGTTTTTTGCTTGTGCCCCGGGAATGATTTCACCGAGGCCCCACGGTGGCGCCAAATGTTCTTGCAGAAAACCTTACTAAAGTGATTTTAGGATTTGAAGCTTAAGTGTCGTAACTCAAGTTCCAAGCTTGTGATTGTCTTGCTTATCCATCAAGGGAGCCCTATTTATATCATTCCTTCCTTGAAGCTATTTCTTTCCTTCCAGAATCGCCTCACCATTTAACCATGGCTTTGAAGGCAAGGAGTTAGTGTTACGCTTGTAATCATTCACTAGTAACGCCTCATAAAGACTCTAGGAACTCTTCATCTTCATAACGTCTATTCAATCGTTCCTACTGGAGTACCTGCCGAGCTACACCTCGGGCCTAAGCCATCCTCGTGTCTTTCCCCGAGATCCAAGTCGGACATAGATCTCCTCTTTGATGGTCGAGACCTATCCCGGATCCTTCCATCCAGGCATCCATCTCGGCTGAGGATTTTGTGCATGTTCAGTAATAAGCATGATTAAAGGTAATCATTGTCTTTAATAACCGCACCATACCGTGGCAATTGTTTTGAAGCGGTTCGGAAACCCAAGAGCCGTCGTGACTGACGTAGTAGAAATCATATACAGTGTCATAATTACTCAGGGTCATTTTGTTGGCTGAAGATTTTGATATCTGTGATTCGAATAGGAATCATTGAGCTCGAAACGAAACAATGTCAATATTCGTTGGAACAAAGTGAATGTCATAGTTCAGGATGAAAGAATTGGCTCTTCGAATGGACCTGCTGAAACTTGGAGCTTCGAATGGAAATTATGATGATATATGTAAAGCAAGCTTCGAAATGGTAGTAGGGTTGTATCGAGAAGTGAGTTCGTCAAGTGGTCAAGGCATTTGAAATTCAAAACGCGAGCGGGATAATTGGAAGTTAGAATGTATGCGCTGGAGACGGTTTGAAGACGCGTGGAAGCTAGAGACGCACAGTGTCCTGCATGTTCTGAACGTGGCAAGATCTTACAAGTCAGACCGTTATGGTCGAAATAGTATAAATAGGAGTCTTAGTGTTAGGATTTCGTGTGTCATATCTATTGTACAAAAATTCAGTAAACATTCAAAATACCACATGGCTAGGGAAACGAATGCTCGAATGATGTACGTATAATAGCACCAAAACTTTTATTATTCAATAATACATCTTTATCTTTTCAGTTTATATTTAACCTGCATCAATGTCTTTTAAATTCTTTACATTCAAAGTCATTTAACTTTCCTTGCATTCAAACGTTTTCTTCCATTTCGAAATCCTTTACTTTTCTGAAACTTTTACATTAACACTCTTATTTTCCAGAAAGCTTTTACATACTGGTTTTTACATTCTTGTCTTTTACATTTCATGCCTTTACTTTGAAAAGTCTTTTACATTTAAAAGTCATTTAAGCATTTCTGCACTTATATTTCTTCTGTAAATTGAATCTTTGTTTATTTACTCATTCAAGTCAATATTATGTTTCTTTATTTAATCATGGCATTAAGTTACTGAATGCCGTGATCGAAATACATTGGACTTATATAAAACACTCTAAATATAAGCCTTAAACTTGAATCCTTATTTTGTTATTAATTATATCCAAACAACCAATACCCCATAGGATCAATCTAGTCGATCCTGCAAGTTACCAGAGGAATTGAATAACAATCACAACGCTTATTTGATAGTTTGGAGGACTAGCGGTTGTTTCACCAGAAATCACTGTGAACAGCAGTACAAAAGGCAAGGTCCATCGTCCAAAATCTTCAAAACCTGCTCGACCAATGACCAAATTCTACTCAAGGGTTAAACCAAGTGGAAAATTACCCGAGTATCTCGACTTCCAAGGAGTTCGCCACTATTGGAAACCTGTTGAAGTTCGGACTAACGCTCCTAGTTCTAAGTAGTTTATCTTTGCTTTTGTTTTGAACTCTCACTTCGCCCAAAGTGAAGAGATGTTTTATAGGGTTTAGCTTTTAAATAATTTCTCTTTGTCTTGCCCAAGATAAATGAGTTTGTATTTTAGGGCCCTATTTCATATTGTGAATCATAAATAAAACGCGTTGTTTTGTTTCTACACTTTGTGTTTATTTTCATTTTACCCTTTCTTGGAAATGATAATCCTAAAAAACATTAAAAAAAAATCTTCAAAAAAAAAAAAGAATAATAAAATTTTAATCTGCATACACTTTCACATTGACTTTTTCAAAAAAAATGATGATGAAAAAATTACTTAATCAAACATAAATCAAAATGCAGATTAAATGGATGGACAAATCCATTGAAAGCAATAACTCTATGCTCTCTCCCAACTTTGAAACCTCGTGAAGTCGCCGAGGAAGAAGTTGAAGAAGAGATCCGGATGAGATTTCTCGACTACTTAAGCACGAGGAACGAATCATTCAAATTTCGTAAAGAACCTCCGAAGCAATCAACTTGGGTTCAAGAAGACAAAAAGAAGTAAATATCGGAGCTTCACTCGACAAAGAACGCCAAGAGCAAACCGATAGATCTCCTCAAGAATATGTTAATGTGTTCGCTTGGTCCTACCAGACATGCCAGTTTAGATACCAAAGATCGTGGAGCATCATTTGCCATTAAAGCCGGAGTGTCCACCGCTAAAAAGTCGAGAAGAGTTCACCGATATGGTGATAAAATCAAAAGGAAGTTCAAAACGACGCAGTTTCCTCGTCACTTCCGAATATCCTCAATGGCTAGCCAACATAGTGCCTGTCTCCAAGAAAGACGGAAAGGTCAGAATGTGTGTTGACTACCGGGACTTAAACAAGGCAAGTCCAAAAGACGATTTCCCACTTTCGCATATCGACATGCTAGTGGATAACACTGCAAAATTCAACGTCTTTTCCTTCATGGACGGTTTCTCTGGTTACAATCAGATCAGAATGGCTCCCGAAGACATGGAGAAGACATCCTTCATCACGCCATGGGGCACTTTTTGCTACAAAGTAATGCCGTTTGGATTAAAGAATGCAGGTGCAACTTACCAAAGGGCAATGACTACTCTCTTTCATGAAATGATGCACAAAGAGATCGAGGTCTACGTGGATGACATGATAGCAAAGTCTGACACCGAAGAAGAGCATATAGAATATCTCTTAAAGTTGTTTCAGCGACTAAGGAAATTTCAACCAATCCTAACAAATGCACCTTTGGGGTAAGATCCGAAAACTCCTAGGTTTCATCGTCACCAAAGAGGTATTGAAGTTGACCGACAAAGTCAAGGCTATTCAAGAAATTCCTATGCCACATACGAAAAGCAAGTAAGAGGATTTCTGACGGTTGAATTACATCTCCGATTTATCTCTCAAATGACGCTACTGGGCCGATATTCAAGCTTCTCCGCAAAAATCAAGAGGTTGTATGGACAGAAGATTGCCAAAAAGCATTCGACAGTATCAAGGAATACCTGTCAGAACCGCCAATACTGATTCCTCCTGTCGAAGAAAGACCGTTAATCATATACCTTACCGTGCCGGAAGATTCCATGGGCTGCGTGCTTGGACAGAAGATGAAACCGTAAGAAGGAGCATGCCATTTACTACTTAAGTAAAAAGTTCATAGACTGTGAAACTCGTTACTCCATGCTCGAGAAAACATGTTGTGCTTTGGTGTGGGCTTCAAAACGTCTCCGCCAGTACATGATCAATCACACGACTTGGTTAATCTCCAAAATGGATCCGATCAAGTATATCTTTGAAAAGTCTGCCTTAACAGGAAGAATTGCTCGATGGCGATGTCATATCGAATATGACATCCAGCGTGCTAAAGCGGTCAAAGGAAGCATTCTCGCGATCACTGGCTTATCGCCAATGAATACCAATCTCTCAAGTTTGACTTCCCAGACGAGGATGTTATGTACTTGAAGATGAAAGATTGTGACGAACCACTACCTGAAGAAGGTCCTGATCCAGAATCTAGATGGGGTTTAGTCTTTGATGGAGCCGTTAATGTCTTTGGCAATGGAATTGGAGCAGTCATTATTACTCCCGAAGGTTCTCATATCCCGTTTTCCTCCAGATTGCTATTTGATTGCACCAACAACATCGCAGAATATGAAGCTTGCATCATGGGTATCGAAGAAGCCATCGACTTGAGGATCAAGATCCTTGACATATATGGAGACTCAGCCCTTGTGATCAACCAAATCAAAGATAAGTATGAAACTCATCATCTTGGTCTAATTCCTTACAGAGATTATGCAAGACGTTTGTTGACTTTCTTCAACAAAGTTGAACTGCATCATATCCCTCGAGATCAGAATCGAATGGCAGACGCCTTGGCAACTCTATCTTCCATGTTCAAAGTCAACGATTGGAACGATATGCCTAAGATCCGCATTAGACGCCTTGAAAGACCTGCATATGTATTTGCAACTGAAGCAGTCTTCGATGATAAACCATGGTTTCACGACATCAAACGTTTCCTTCAAACACGAGAATACCCACTCGGGACGTCGTACAAGGATAAGAAAACTCTAAGGAGGCTTTCTAGAAACTTCTTCCTCAATGAAGATGTGCTATACAAAAGAAACTTCGACATGGTTCGCCGGATGCCGACAAAGAAGCATACAATCATCCACGAGGTACATGAAGGATCCTTTGAACTCATTCAAATGGGCATGCAATGTCCGAAAAATCCTAAGAGCAGATACTATTGGATAACAATGGAATCGATTGTCAAAACGATGTCATAAGTGCGGATCTACGCAGATAAGATCCATGTGCCACCGACTCTACTCAACGCTCTCTCTCCGTGGCCTTTCTCCATGTGGGGCATTGACATGATCGGATGATCGAACCAAAAGCGTCCAACGGACATCGCTTCATTCTAGTGGCTATTGATTACTTCACCAAATGGGTCGGCGCGCTTACGCCAATGTTACAAGACAAGTGGTTGTGAGGTTCATCAAGAACAACCTCATTTGCCGATATGGAGTTCCAAGCAAGATCATTACAGACAATGGATCGAACTTGAACAACAAAATGATGAAAGAACTGTGTGAGGAATTCAAGATCGAGCATCATAACTCATCTCCTTACCGGCCAAAGATGAACGGTGCCGTTGAAGCTGCCAACAAGAACATCAAAAAGATCGTCCAGAAAATGGTCATCACCTACAAAGACTAGCACGAAATGCTGCCATTTGCTCTGCATGGGTATCGTACTTTAGTACGCACTTCAACAGGGGCAACCCCCTTTTCTCTAGTATACGGCATGGAAGCAGTGCTCCCCGTAGAAGTTGAGATTCCATCAATGAGATTTCTCATGGAAACAAAGTTATCTGAGGCCGAATGGTGCCAAAGCAGATCGGGACGACCAGCTGAACTTAATTGAAGAAAAGCGCCTGACCGCTTGTGTCATGGACAGCTATATCAAAGAAGAATGAAAAAAGCTTTCGACAAAAAGGTTCAACCTCGTGAATTCCGAGAAGGCGACCTCATGCTTAAAAAGATTTTGTCTTTTCAACCAGATTCTAGGGGCAAATGGACTCCTAACTACGAAGGTCCGTACATCGTCAAAAGAAGCTTTTCTGGCGGTGCTATGATTCTCACAACTATGGACGGTGATGAACTCCCGCATCCTGTGAATGCTGATGCAATCAAGAAATACTTTGTCTAAAAAAACAAAAGAACAGCTCGGTAAGTCGAAAACCCGAAAAGGGCGGCTTAGGCAAAAAAGAGCGTCTCGGTGGACTGAAAACTTGAAAAGGCGGTCCAGGCAAAAATTAGAGACAATAAACAGAAATTATCCTGATAGATTGAAAACCTGATAAGGCAATCTAGGCAAAAAAACAAGGATACAAAAAATGATGACAAAGTAACTACAATCAGTCCGTACTTCGTCAATCTTAAGAAACTTCCACCAACGGATCTTCAATCAATTCCTCTGAAGCAACAAGCACAGTGGGAATTCAAAGTTGTTAGGGATAATAGCGGTTATTTGCTTTCAATGTAGCCTTTTCCCAATAAATTATCATTTCCAACTTTTGTAAATAGCTCATGGAATCACGCCTTTGGCTGATTACCATTCTATCAATAAATTTGAGCCTTGTGCCTTTTGTTTGCAATTCCTGCTTTATTCTGTTTTGCAAAATAACGTTTTTTATTGCGAAAATCACTTTTTGAAACTAAAAGGTTTTAAATGAATTTTTACTTCAAATTTTTGAGATAAAAGTGAAATTTTTCTTTGAACTCTGAACGCAGAAAGAACTTCAACAGTTTTCTCCATAAGTGTTTCGATCTCCGAAGGATAGAATGACTGCTACAAGAAGTCTTCTCCTCAGCAGAAATTATCAAAGGACGGTATTCTTATCCAAAAATAATTCCCAGCAAAGTTGCCAATGAAATGCCTTTCTCCGAAAGTTTAAAGCATGCAACTCAGATCCTTCATCAGCAACGTCTACACCATTGCTGCGGATATTGCTAAGTATTTGTTCGAACTGTGACATGGTCCTTTTCCCAAATACCTCTTTATTGTTTTGTTAAGTCTTGTCAGCATGCATATGACATTCATAACATTCATGACATTCATACATAATAGCATCATTTATGCATTTTGCATTCCTCAAAATGTTTGCTTCCATATCACTGGTTTAAATCACACTTATTCATGTAGGTTTGATCATATCCCCAGTAGATTATCCCAAAGCAGAGAAATACATCTTTTTCTCTCTCCTGTTCCCCAGCTAAGATTATTCCTCATTGGGAACAAAGTCTTGATTGACCCTTTCTTTCCAGTTCATTCCTGGATAGAACCCTGTCTATAATCAACAAAGCAATAAGCAATAGCCTCATCATTTGAGCCGCTTGTTTTTCTTTTCATTCCTAAACTTGTCATGAAAGTTTGTTCTTCTCAACAAAGTCAAAATCACGACTGTACGAGAAATTCCCCAGCAGTTGTCTTTCTGTCTAAAAGAAAACCTGTGTCTTCCAATCAAAATGCCCGCGTCTTCTCAAAAGAGAGATCCTCGGCAAGATTGTATCCAAGAAAATAGAAACTCATTTGAGTTTTCTCTCACTGGCTGTTATTCACAAGGCTGAATACTCAGTAATATATCTCAAAGATTTACCTTGTTATAGTTATCACTTTGCTTATAATTGGTAATATCTTCAAAACTCATTTGAGATAAGTTTCCATCTTTGTCCGATATTCACAAAGCTGAATACTCAGAAAACTTTTCAAAGATTTACCTTGTTATAATTATCACTTTGCTGATAATTGGTAATATCTTCAGAACTCATTTGAAATCAGTTTCTATCATTTGTCTATTATTCACAAGGCTGAATACGCAACAATTTTCTCAAAAGATTTACCTTGTTATAGTTATCACTTCGCTGATAGTTGGTAATATCTTTAGAATTCATTACCATAAACTATCACAAGGTTGATAATTGGTAATATCATTTTCACTTACCTTAAACACTGTCACAAGGCTGACAGAAGGTAATCTCTTTGTTTCCCAAAGCGAAACAGATATTCACATGTTTTGTGAATCTCTTTTTCCCCAGCGAGACATATTGCTTGTTTCTCAACAAACAGGATCCTCTTTTCTTAAACAGATCGAGTCATCCTCACAAATTTTTCCCACCATGTCATTTTCTTTGATATCATCCGGGTAAAAAAAAACTTTCACAATCATTTTGCATCACTCGCATCTTTTGGTATCTTAGGTCCAAAATTTGTGTATTCTGATATTTAAGTCTCTTCACACCTATCAAAACGAAGATATTCATCTTCATATTTCAGGTTAAATAAACTTAAATAGGGGCATCTGTCATACCCCAATTTTGGACCTAATATACCACCTTACATTTGCATCATTGCATCATTAACAGTTTAGAACAGAATTAATCGGGTGTAGCATTCACAGGTCAAAATTAGGGTTTCATCAAATTTTCATCTGATTCAAGAGGCAACCAATTAGGGTTTGAGTTTTACTCACTTCATTTGACCTATCTTGATCAAAACATCAACCTTTGATCCTCAGATATCCAACTTTTCTCATTGATCAATCGAGGATCGACCAATTAGGGTTTTGATCAAGGATGAGTATTCTCTAATTTTTTGAGCAATGAATGACTTTTTTGGCTAGAGATTGATCATTATATCTTAGATACAACATGTTGACCTAATTTCTGGATTCAAAACATCACAAAAGTTCACATACTTCATCAGTCATGGCCTAACATTTCAGAACTCATGGCCTATAAATAGAGGTATCATTTTCAAGTTCAAACACACCAAAGCCATGCAAGTACATGCTTTCCTTCCACTTACTTGAAATTCAAGAATCATAGTGAAAATTGAGCATTCTTGCAATTTTAAAAATCTGTGAAAACCATGAAAATTTTTGGTGTCTAACGTATCATATGATCAATATATAACATGTTTGAAACATAAGATCAACACAAAGAAAGCTAAAACTCAGAATTACACTTCATGTCACATAAGCTTGCAAAATTGCCTTAAACTTCAAATTCATAGGTTGGCTCGAGCAATTGATGTTCTGATCATCCAAACACCATCCATATACATCATAGATATGGTGTAGACCCTCAGCAACAATCTGTAACAACTCTAACATCGATTTCCAGTTTTCATTTGAGCTGCTGTATACAGGTGGACTTGGTTGGATTGATCCAGGGTAATTCGAAGCAAGCAGACCAATCATACATGATCCATAGAGGCCGTTGAAGCTCAAACAATCATTAGAACACAACTGGAAGCACTCAAATCCAAAATTTGATTCCAGCTTCAACAGGTAAGAGCTCGAACTTCAATCTCATGATTCTTTGATTCATTTTGAAAAAACTCTTGGCCATTTGTTTTCTGCACCTCTCACGATCATTAACCCTCAATCAATTGGAAAAATCATCAATCATACACGATTTCAATTAGGATTTTCAGTTCTAGGGTTCTTCGTGATTTCTGGAAATTCAATCATGATAAACCAAAAATAAATGAAATTAACAACAACCATCATGTTCCTTGTCAAATTTCGTGCAAATTTGATGTTTACATCATCCACTTTCATTGAGAAACAAAGAATCTAGGTTTGAACAAGGATTGAAGAGGACGATGATGGAGTTCGCGCGTGTTCTTGTTATTTTCAAATTCAAAATTTCCAATATAATATTAACACGTGGTTTTGATTCAATACACGAATGCATTGTTGCCCCAGCAGTTTCCAGCTCGCTCGTAAGTGTTTGTGCCACGTATCCACCCATCAGGTCCTGGGTTCAAGCCTCCCATGGACCAATTTTTTTTAAAACTTTGTGATTTTCTTCATATTTTTTCACAAACTTTAACATTTTTTTTAACCAATAAAAACTCCTCATTTTGAGGTGATTTTTTGTACACTTGTCAATAAATACATCTATTTTATGATAGTGCAAAAATTTTCAGAAAAAACTTTCATCTGATTATGTTTTAATCGAGCCGAAAACGACGCTTTGAGCACTTTTCAAAACCACTTTAAAAGGTGATTTTTTCAAACTTTCGAATCCCGATTCTTTTCAAAACTTTTCATAAATGAATTTTACATTTCAAAAACACTTTCAAAACCATTTCTTCAAAACTTTTTCATCAAACTTATATCTTTTCACCATGATCGATCTGATTTAAACGATAAAACCGATTCGTTTTCTCTCAAATTTCTTAATCGATCATGGGCCTCCCTCACGGTGTAAGTCCCAAAACATTCTTTTTATGTGCATATATTTCTTTGTACATATCCATTTCTTTTATGTACACATCTTTTTACCTTTACATAATACAGACAAACTTTTTCCGTTTGTTTTCACTTTACACTGAATACCATTGGTATTGAAAGGAGCATTATTCCCTGTGAAACTGCTTTCAAACCAATGGGCCTCCCTTACGGTGTAAGTCCCAAACCAACATTCTTTATGTACATAATTATTTCTTTGTACATATCAAATTATTTTTCAAACACATACAAATTTTTATCTGTACATAATACAGATACTTTTTACTCAAACACGGATAAACTTCGATCGTTTATTTTCCGTTTCGTCTGTATATACACTGCATACCATTGGTATTGAAAGGAGCATTATTCCCTGTGAAACTGCTTTTAAACCAATGGGCCACCCTTATGGTGTAAGTCCCAACCCTCCTATGTACATCCACATCTCCTGTACATAAACACTGTTCGTGTACATGTTTACTTCCTTGTACACAATTCAAACTTGTAAATAATCAAGTTACGCTCATTTTAATCGTCCGTTTCACAGACACTTGTTTATATTTCCTTCATAAACTCTTGTAAATAAACTTTACATGCATTGTTTATATTTCCTTCATAAACTCTTGTAAATAAACTTTACATGCATTGTTTATATTTCCTTCATAAACTCCTGTGAATAAACTTCATATACTTGTTTATACAACTGTCTAGTTATAACATAACAACTAGTCTAACCAATAGGTTCCCCACAGTTGTAGCCTCCTCTTGGGCTTTATACAAGATAACTCTCCCCACAGAGTTTAGCCTCCTCTTAGGCTTCATATAAGAAAACTCATTCATCTGAGTTTAGCCTCCGCTTAGGCTTCATATAAGACAACACTCCCCTGTTGAGTCAGCCTCCTCTTGGGCTTCGTTCAAAAGAACTCCTCATTGAGTTTAGCCTTCTCTTGGGCATCATACAATGAAAGAGATAGGAAATCTCTTAACAGCCACCTATTGGGCTTCCAATACAAAGAATCACCCGCGTTAGGATAGAACCCTGAGAGTATAATTTCCCGGTGAAATTGCTCTTAATTCCAAAAGGATGGTTTCCCGGTGAAATCCCTTTTAAAGACAAAGCCAGCCATACCCTATAGCTTCCTCTTGAGCTTCATACAAGGACCCTCGATGACCCTCAAAATGCCTCCTCTTGGGCTTACAATACAAGGACCCATGGGCTTCTTAAAAGCATCCCTTTAAACCAATCAATTTCTCCTCGAGATTTAGACATTTATCATCTCTATGGAAGAAGTATCTCATCTATCACATCACATACAGTCAAAAACTTTTTCAAACTCTTTTCAAACAAAAACATCTCTTAATTGTAAGTGGTAACGCTTGTACACTCAAGCAAAACACCCAATGCTTACAGTTAAAAGATTCAATCATCTTTTTCAAAACATCTTTCTTAAACATGTAAGTGGTAACGCTTGTACACTCAAGCAAAACACCAATAGCTTACGATGAAAGATTTTTATCAATCAAAACTTTTCAAAATGTATGTGATGAAATAGATTAGATACATTTTCATTAAGATGACATTCGTCTGTCTCTTACTAACATTCTGTTGCTTCCACTAGCATAAGTGGGAACTACGATTGCTCTGACTATCTCAACATCCTTTTGAGAATACGTAGGCACAAGGTCTCATCCTTGCCGAGCAAATTTCTTTCTCCCTCAGACCAAACAAATCATAGATCCCTGTAGATCCGAGCTACAAATGCTCTGATTCCCACTAGGGGATATGTATGCAGAAGATCCACAGATCTTTGCGAGCACAATAATAACAAACACTAGGATCCCATCATAATCTATCGTTTCTTAAAATCCCAAAGGAGAAACTTTCCCAATCATAGAAATAGCAATTAAAACACACAAACATATCAAACATATTCATATATAAAGCTATAGATAACTATATATATTTAGGGTGCTCCATCTATTCCCTTTATATAACAAACCCCCTTACTCAGAATCTCCCCAATGCGTTGCGTCTAGTTTGCGCTAGTCGTTATGCATATCAAAATCAATTGAGGGTATTAACAGCTTTCCCCTTTTTCATAATCATTAAATCATCTTTTCTTGTGTTGAAAATAATAAAGCTTGATGCTCGCGGCATCTTTATAAACAAATCAAAAGAGTAAATCGTTTCAAGCCAGAGAATCTGAATTCACATTCAATTCTCTAGCGCGTCACTTTTTAACGCGAACAATAGTGTTAGATGAAAACCGAGATATCGAATAAAGATCCCTACATCAGATAAAAAATCCAATAGACGGTCAAAACTAATACAGAGAAATAATCCAAAATCTCATGTGAAATAAGAATCAAGTTCGAGTGGACTAGTAACCTTTATCAAAGCTAACTGAAACAAATGAAACATTAAAATGTATGATAAATTAATTAACTTAAAAGTTTATTTAAGTTAATTAAGTAAGTTAAGAAAAACTAATTAGTCGAAACTAATTAATTTTTAATAGAAAAATTAAATAACTAAATTGACTTTTAGTTAATTAATTAAAAGAAACAAAGTATCATGCAATGAAAGTTTAATCGATTAACTAATAGTTGGTTAGCTTAATTAATTGATATAAGAAAAATTGATTAGTAAACTAATTCATTTTTAATAACAAAATAAGGTAAGTAAATCAAAATCTGATTAATTGATCAAAGGGAAGATAAAAGATGGGAAGAGAAAATGGCTATTTGATCCGTCTTGAAAACCTTGCAAAAACCAAAAAACAGTTAGTAATCACTCGTAAAAGTGTTAACCAAATGAAGGTTGCATGATGTACATGAGCAATTCATGAACCAAGTAATTGATTATTCAAAGATTTCAATACACAAACGAAACTAAAACCAAAGGAAACTCAAACTATAACTCAATTCAAGTTCAAAACATGAAAAATTGGTACCAAACAAAGCTAAGATTAAACCAAACAAATTCAGACAGCCACCACATGATCTTAATGATGCTCCCTAAGATTCAGTAGATTAAACAAAAACCGGGTAGCCACTACATGATCACAAAATGACTCCATAAAATTCATCTCAAAATGGACAAATACGAACACTAATCATAATGATGCCACAATCAAGGTATTCTTTCGCATTCCAAATCAAATTTGAACAGCAAAATGTCATCCATGTTAATCACAATTAAAAATTTCAAAGAAAAAAACCCATGTCATCATCACTCTTACTTATTCAGTATGAACATAAATAATTCCAAATGTCAACCAAAATCTTCAATTTGAACTCAAACAAAAGTGGTATCAACGTCAACATTCCAAACCTGATCTAACATATATGAACCAAAATGTTCCAATGAAAGAACGTGATATCAAAGCAAATAAATCAGATTTTTTTCGATGTCTGGATTTAACAAACGACAACTTTTCAATTTTAATCAAACGATTTTAAATACGAATAGTAGCGTAATAGCACAATCAAGTCATTTTTTGCACAAGTTATACAACTACATCAAGGTGAACAGAATTCAAGCACATGACTTTTTTTAGCAAAACAGTTTACATCAACATTATTTTCACCGAGCCATCGCAGTTTTACAATATAATATTTTTATTTTCAAATAATCAAACACAAAACATCAAACCATTTTCAGATTTTCCCAAACAATACAATTAGACAAATTCACACTATATCAAATATGCCACATACAACCCTCATAAACTATAATTCAATGATCAAAGCTTATGATAAAAAAAAATACAAATCCAATACCTCTTTAATGCTTGCCTCGTGTTGTCAATCTAAACCCACTCCACCAATGTACATCGGCATGCTCTTACAAAGATGTTGATGATCATGTACTTGAGCGATGATGGTAGAGCGACGAGGATGAAAGTCGTCAACTACAGTTGCTGTAGCAGAGTAGGATGCATGGAAGAGAGTTGAATAGTAAGCTGGAAGTGTTGTAGCGTAATCGATGGACCACAACGGAATATGCAATGGATAGAGTGAGCGCGAAACAGTGAGAATGAGGGAGATAAAACGTTGACGTTGATTCGGTTGACAATCACTGAGTTGTGAGATGCTAACGGAGGGAGTTGCCGATTCTGAGAAGAGGGTAGCTGTTGAAATAATGGAACGATTTAAAGGAGATGGAAGAGTACGGCCACTAAACAGTGGTAGATCGCAAATGTTGGAGATAGCGATTGAAGTTTCACATGATGGATGGTGACGGCAAGAGAGGGCCGGTGTGAGAGAGACATGAAGGGAACAAATTTGTTGCCTCCGGACATACGCGGAGTACGATGCTGATAATGGTGGAAAGAGATTTGCAGCGAGCGGAGATTACAGAGATGAAGAGGACAGTTAAAAATGGAGTTCGGTGGCGTTGTAATGGAGAGTACTGATGAGCGGAAATTCTTCCATTGTCTATTTTAAGGATCTGTATCTTCCCCCTATGTGTATCGATGGCCCTAGCTTATAACAACGCCACAAAAGAGCAATACATCCTCCATAAAGATATCTTTTGAGATATTTGTAAATTTACTTAGACCATGTATAATGGTTTTATTTTTCAAACACTTTCCTCTTTTCACTTTTTATATTTCACATCATCTTCTCTTTCTTCCACCTAATAATTCAACACACATTCGATTTTTACTCACTATAACGGTTTTGTTTAATAAAATTCAACACTATTTTCCACCACAATTCACATCACACTAAAAATTTAAATATTGACAACAATCAATAAAATTTTACAAAGTATTTTATGAGTCACACTCTCTCCTCATTCAACATATTGAATAAATTCAACACCAATAAATCCACCCCACTTTCAACACACCATTCAACACCCCATTACAAACATTCAACTATTAATTTTTTTCAACACTCCCATTATACACGGCCTTACTAAAAAAAGCAATAAACAAATAAATAATAAAACTCTATAATAATTTTCTAACAAATTAAAAATATAAAACTAATAATAATAATAATTTTTTTATACACAATTTTTTTATGATGACAATTTTAAAGCTAAACTAAATATTAGTAAGAAAGTAAAATTTCAATGAAATTTAGATAAAAAATAAAAAAATATAAAAAAAGCTTGAGATTACTTGTCAAATAAGGCATGAAAATAAACACATGAACCTATCTCGAATAAATTTGAGAATTAAGTAACCAAACTCACCTTAACTAAGTTTATTGAAGCTTCAATATAGCGTGACCTAAGATTTAGATCAAAACTCTAAAAAATAGGCCTTTAAGGTTAGAGGTCAACAAGATACACAACAAAACGGAGTACTCGGTGATTCCTGAAAGGCAAATTTAAAGACAGGGAAACCTGAAGAACCAACTGATAAGTGCCAAAATGTAGTTATTTTGTATATACATTTTGTGGCACTTATCCGTTCTTTTGTTGATATTCTTCGAATAAATCCCGCTTTTAGTATAAATGTGTACATAATAGAATAATTGAGTTTTTGTGTAAATATTGTATCATTTGATAGTTTTTCATCTCTTTTATAGGTATTCATTCATAATTGGAGCATTGAGTAATAAAGGCCAAAGGCTAAGCTCCAAGAGTGCGATTTTGCACAATTGGTCATCGAATAAAGCTCAAATTCAACACAATAAAAATCATCAATTTGGTTGATATTTCTTCATGGTTGGATAGAGCATTGAATAAGCTTTCCAACGCTTCAAACCGGGCGCAATTCCGAATTACGGTTCTCAAGATATGGCAAAAACAAAATGCTGAACATAACATACCGCGCTTAGCGCGAATACCACGCTTAGCGCGCCCTGCGACATCAGAATTCTTTAAAAGGGGCTAAAAACACATTTTTAGGTCATGGGTTGGGTATTTTTGAGTCCTAACACCATCACCTTCATATTTTTGATAGATTTACTTGGAAAACAACATTGAAGCTTGCATTTTGATGATCCGGAGTCGAATCCCTCGTCGATTGGTGTTGACAAACCAAGAAATGTTTGATTCCTTTTCTTCTCTTCTCTTTGTAATCTCTTTTGTTGGGTTTTGTATGTATATCTACTCATAACTCATGTATATTTGTCGCCCTTGGCGTTATATAAAGCTTCCTTTACGAATTTGTGTCGGTGATTGTCTTGGGTTTTTACTTTATGTTAGGGATTTGAGCTTTGCTAGGGATAGATTGCTTAGATTCTTACCTAGGATGATTATCTGTTAGTTTCTGAATGCTAGAGATAGATTTAGATCTAACATTCACTATAGAGTATCTGAACTTAATGCCTCTGCGTTAGTGAGGTATGCTAGAGATGGGTATGGAGGTGACGCAGTTGACTCCTGTGTTGTTGAGATATGCCAGGAATGGATATTGAGATGATTTTGGAGGATTCTCAATTTGGGTTAGAAATAGCTTAGATTGTGCGAGGTATGTGATGACACGGACGAGTATCGTAGGCCGAGTATGACATGGGTGGTAGACTTAAGTCTGTAACGGGTAGTTTACATTCGTTCCGGACAAGCTGTCTATCCTTTACACTTTCTGTTCATTTACTTTTTGTCTTTTATTTTCATTTCTTTTAATCTCAAACTCATTAATGGTAGAATTATCGAACGACGAATCAATAACCAATCTCTGTGGACACGATACGATATAACCTAACCGGTATATATTACGCGGTAAAAATAATACCAACTCTTTGCTTGCCGCTCTACCGCCGCAACAAAATGGCGTCGTTGCCGGGGATTGGTTTTATTGTTTATGTATTGCGATAATTCCGTTGTTTTTGAGTTTTGTAATTAATATATATGTTGTATAGGCTTTGTATATGAACTTGTATATCTTACTTGTACATGTTGTGGTTACTTTCCATACTTGTACATATTTGTGATTTTCTTAGTTTTCATGTGATGTTGTGAATTGTCTCGTACTCGTAACGTTTTTGTGTGGTTGTTAGGACACTTTCTTTAGGTTTGCGCGGTGTGGCAATACCATGGCATGACGAGAGGAGGTTACTAGTGCTCACACAATAAAGGCGTCGAGCTTACGACGTAAAACAAGCATGTTTTTGTTTGTTTTTGTTTATGTTTGTTTATGTTGTTTGGTGGCTTATGTTTTAACAAGTTGAAATAGGACTTGCTCTTAATTTCAAATTTTCACTTTTCAACTTGTTAATTCCTTTTCACCAATTGTGTGTATTGTTATTTGCTTTTGTTTTGTTATGTCAATTTGTTATTTTCCACAATTTTGTAGTGTTTTAGCTTGTGGAAGTGTGTATGTATTGTAAATATTATTTAGATGTGTAAATGAGATTGTATATGTGTGTAAGTGGAGCTTGCATAGCAGCTGCACCTTTTGCTGTCATTTTTCTACAACTGGTGTAGCGCGCTCTGCTATGCAGAGCCAATGAATTCTTTTAAAATTTCACTTGGTTTTCCTTTTTCCCACTTTCACCAAGGCTTTTGTATTGAATAAAATTAGTATTGTTTTTCTAATTCTTTTGTTGTTGTTTGGACTCAAATTTTGGTCCGGTAACTTGAAGACTTTTGAGGTGATTTTCCGAGTTTGATCGTTTCAACTTGCGGATGTATGGTAATGATAATTTTCAAAGTTGGTACACGTCAGGTACTCGTTTATCGCTTTCCATAGCATAACATGTTTAGGAAATTTATCATTTGTACAATTACCATGCCATTCATTCTTTTCGCATTACTTGCTCATGAATTGAATCACTTTAGTACCATTTTTAACCATAAATGTGAGGAAGCTTTCCATTGTTTACATATGAGAGTCCACGTTCTTGTTTTAACTAGATTTTATTATGCTTAATCTTTAGTTTTGTATTGATTGTATGATTGCAAGAAAATGATCAAGGCATTTTGTTGATTTTGAGCATAACTACCTTGGCCAAATATTCAATTCACCTTGTGAGTGTGTGAACCTTTGTTAACCCCTTTGAACTTTTATCAATATCCATGTTTATTTAAACATGATGCTTGTCTATGAGTGTCAATTCATCTTTTTTGTATGGATGTTAATTTCTTTGTTTCTTGAACCCTCAACTATATGTTGTTGTATGGATTTTTACCTTGCCTTAGAAAGTAGGGAGTATTCACATAATGATGTTGGTTCAATTCAAGTTGGGGAGAGAAATGTTTATATACTTATATTGTGGTTGGTATGGGGTTAAGAGAAAAGAAGAAAAAAAGTGAAAAGCTTTGAAAAAGAAAAACAAAAAGGAGTAGGAATAATGTTATGTTAATAAGTGAGGTGTGTTTGGTGTAAAATTTGTGATGAATAATAAGTTTGATTGAAATTATATTGTTTGGAACTTTGTGAGTTGATCACTCCCTTAGGTTTAGGCAAGTTTTTGTTTCGATTAGGTTTAGGACTTATCACTTGTTTGTTAACCAAGCCACATTACAACCTTGAAAAGCCCTTGTGATTCTTGCATTTGTATTTTCAATACGTTTTTGGATGAATGCATAATTTAGTCTATTGTTTGCAAGATTGTGGAGGAGTGTTTTTCATCCCTCACCTTTGTGTGTTCTTCATCTACCGATGAATTTTTGCTAGGTGTGATTCATGATTGAGCTTGTTTTGTTTTAGAATGTTTTGCATGATTTTTGTACTTAAGATTTGTTTCGTTTATATGTTATTGTTGTAGTATAGTGGTAAGTTTGTATTTTGTCGTGTACATTTTTCGTCTGAACCATACATTTGTTTTCCGTTTTAAAAACTTGTTGATTCGTGATTATTTGATTATCATTCTTTGTTTCTTTGAGTTATTTGACTTTGTTTGAGGACAAACAATGTGTCAAGTTGGGGAGAGTTGATAAGTGCCAAAATGTAGTTCTTTTGTATATACATTTTGTGGCACTTATCCGTTCTTTTGTTGATATTCTTCGAATAAATCCCCCGCTTTTAGTATAAATGTGTACATAATAGAATAATTGAGTTTGTGTAAATATTGTATCATTTGATAGTTTTTCATCTCTTTTATAGGTATTCATTCATAATTGGAGCATTGAGTAATAAAGGCCAAAGCTAAGCTCCAAGAGTGCGATTTTGCACAATTGGTCATCGAATAAAGCTCAAATTCAACACAATAAAAATCATCAATTTGGTTGATATTTCTTCATGGTTGGATAGAGCATTGAATAAGCTTTCCAACGCTTCAAACCGGGCGCAATTCCGAATTACGGTTCTCAAGATATGGCAAAAACAAAATGCTGAACATAACATACCGCGCTTAGCGCGAATACCACGCTTAGCGCGCCCTGCGACATCAGAATTCTTTAAAAGGGGCTAAAAACACATTTTTAGGTCATGGGTTGGGTATTTTTGAGTCCTAACACCATCACCTTCATATTTTTGATAGATTTACTTGGAAAACAACATTGAAGCTTGCATTTTGATGATCCGGAGTCGAATCCCTCGTCGATTGGTGTTGACAAACCAAGAAATGTTTGATTCCTTTTCTTCTCTTCTCTTTGTAATCTCTTTTGTTGGGTTTTGTATGTATATCTACTCATAACTCATGTATATTTGTCGCCCTTGGCGTTATATAAAGCTTCCTTTACGAATTTGTGTCGGTGATTGTCTTGGGTTTTTACTTTATGTTAGGGATTTGAGCTTTGCTAGGGATAGATTGCTTAGATTCTTACCTAGGATGATTATCTGTTAGTTTCTGAATGCTAGAGATAGATTTAGATCTAACATTCACTATAGAGTATCTGAACTTAATGCCTCTGCGTTAGTGAGGTATGCTAGAGATGGGTATGGAGGTGACGCAGTTGACTCCTGTGTTGTTGAGATATGCCAGGAATGGATATTGAGATGATTTTGGAGGATTCTCAATTTGGGTTAGAAATAGCTTAGATTGTGCGAGGTATGTGATGACACGGACGAGTATCGTAGGCCGAGTATGACATGGGTGGTAGACTTAAGTTTAGTTTACATTCGTTGTGTCTATCCTTTACACTTTCTGTTCATTTACTTTTTGTCTTTTATTTTCATTTCTTTTAATCTCAAACTCATTAATGGTAGAATTATCGAACGACGAATCAATAACCAATCTCTGTGGACACGATACGATATAACCTAACCGGTATATATTACGCGGTAAAAATAATACCAACTCTTTGCTTGCCGCTCTACCGCCGCAACAAAATGGCGTCGTTGCCGGGGATTGGTTTTATTGTTTATGTATTGCGATAATTCCGTTGTTTTTGAGTTTTGTAATTAATATATATGTTGTATAGGCTTTGTATATGAACTTGTATATCTTACTTGTACATGTTGTGGTTACTTTCCATACTTGTACATATTTGTGATTTTCTTAGTTTTCATGTGATGTTGTGAATTGTCTCGTACTCGTAACGTTTTTGTGTGGTTGTTAGGACACTTTCTTTAGGTTTGCGCGGTGTGGCAATACCATGGCATGACGAGAGGAGGTTACTAGTGCTCACACAATAAAGGCGTCGAGCTTACGACGTAAAACAAGCATGTTTTTGTTTGTTTTTGTTTATGTTTGTTTATGTTGTTTGGTGGCTTATGTTTTAACAAGTTGAAATAGGACTTGCTCTTAATTTCAAATTTTCACTTTTCAACTTGTTAATTCCTTTTCACCAATTGTGTGTATTGTTATTTGCTTTTGTTTTGTTATGTCAATTTGTTATTTTCCACAATTTTGTAGTGTTTTAGCTGTGTATGTATTGTAAATATTATTTAGATGTGTATGAGATTGTAAAATATTATTTGATAGAATGAATTGACTTTCACCAAGGCTTTTGTATTGAATAAAATTAGTATTGTTTTTCTAATTCTTTTGTTGTTGTTTGGACTCAAATTTTGGTCCGTAACTTGAAGACTTTTGAGGTGATTTTCCGAGTTTGATCGTTTCAACTCATGGATGTATGGTAATGATAATTTTCAAAGTTGGTACACGTCGTACTGCTTATCGCTTTCCATAGCATAACATGTTTAGGAAATTTATCATTTGTACAATTACCATGCCATTCATTCTTTTCGCATTACTTGCTCATGAATTGAATCACTTTAGTACCATTTTTAACCATAAATGTGAGGAAGCTTTCCATTGTTTACATATGAGAGTCCACGTTCTTGTTTTAACTAGATTTTATTATGCTTAATCTTTAGTTTTGTATTGATTGTATGATTGCAAGAAAATGATCAAGGCATTTTGTTGATTTTGAGCATAACTACCTTGGCCAAATATTCAATTCACCTTGTGAGTGTGTGAACCTTTGTTAACCCCTTTGAACTTTTATCAATATCCATGTTTATTTAAACATGATGCTTGTCTATGAGTGTCGATTCATCTTTTTTGTATGGATGTTGATTTCTTTGTTTCTTGAACCCTCAACTATATGTTGTTGTATGGATTTTTACCTTGCCTTAGAAAGTAGGGAGTATTCACATAATGATGTTGGTTCAATTCAAGTTGGGGAGAGAAATGTTTATATACTTATATTGTGGTTGGTATGGGGTTAAGAGAAAAGAAGAAAAAAAGTGAAAAGCTTTGAAAAAGAAAAACAAAAAGGAGTAGGAATAATGTTATGTTAATAAGTGAGGTGTGTTTGGTGTAAAATTTGTGATGAATAATAAGTTTGATTGAAATTATATTGTTTGGAACTTTGTGAGTTGATCACTCCCTTAGGTTTAGGCAAGTTTTTGTTTCGATTAGGTTTAGGACTTATCACTTGTTTGTTAACCAAGCCACATTACAACCTTGAAAAGCCCTTGTGATTCTTGCATTTGTATTTTCAATACGTTTTTGGATGAATGCATAATTTAGTCTATTGTTTGCAAGATTGTGGAGGAGTGTTTTTCATCCCTCACCTTTGTGTGTTCTTCATCTACCGATGAATTTTTGCTAGGTGTGATTCATGATTGAGCTTGTTTTGTTTTAGAATGTTTTGCATGATTTTTGTACTTAGGATTTGTTTCGTTTATATGTTATTGTTGTAGTATAGTGGTAAGTTTGTATTTTGTCGTGTACATTTTTCGTCTGAACCATACATTTCTTTTCCGTTTTAAAAACTTGTTGATTCGTGATTATTTGATTATCATTCTTTGTTTCTTTGAGTTATTTGACTTTGTTTGAGGACAAACAATGTGTCAAGTTGGGGAGAGTTGATAAGTGCCAAAATGTAGTTCTTTTGTATATACATTTTGTGGCACTTATCCGTTCTTTTGTTGATATTCTTCGAATAAATCCCCCGCTTTTAGTATAAATGTGTACATAATAGAATAATTGAGTTTTTGTGTAAATATTGTATCATTTGATAGTTTTTCATCTCTTTTATAGGTATTCATTCATAATTGGAGCATTGAGTAATAAAGGCCAAAGGCTAAGCTCCAAGAGTGCGATTTTGCATAATTGGTCATCGAATAAAGCTCAAATTCAACACAATAAATATCATCAATTTGGTTGATATTTCTTCATGGTTGGATAGAGCATTGAATAAGCTTTCAAACGCTTCAAACCGGGCGCAATTCCGAGTTACGGTTCTCAAGATATGGCAAAAACAAAATCGATCATATGATCGCGCTTGCGAATACATACCGCTCATCGAATTCTTTAAAAGGGGCTAAAAACACATCTTAAAAACACATTTTTAATTCAAAAATTATTTTAAAAATCTTTTTATAAAAGCATATGAAACAAGTAAATTATTAACATTAATTTTAATGTTGATTGCAAAATTTGGTTAAAATTATTCGGCTTAAGAAAAACTTAAATGGTTAAATTATTTGTTAATATAAATATTTCCCTTTAAAAATAATACTCTAATTAAAATACTAACAATTTCAAATAATTATTCAACAATAAAATGCATAACATAACACACATAAAGATATAAAAATAATTAACTATTGTGTGGGTCACAATCTGGTATGTAATTAAAATCTCACCATGGAATTATTCTATGATGAAAAGGATGATATGTGTATTGATTATATAGGATGAATATAAAATTCTAGGCTTAGAAGTAGTATTAAATTAATTTTCAGCATAATAATAAAGATATTAGATAAGGATGAAATGAATGAGACATTCTTTAATTAAAAATCATGGAGACATTTGGAATTGAGAGAAGAATACAATTTAAATAAAATTTAGCATAATACCTTGAAATGAAAAAGATAAACAAATTGAAATATACAACATAAACAAGTTAAGAGATGACAATACAATAACTGTATTATAAAGTTTATAAATAAAATATTCTTGGAGAGCACTGATGTACTCCAGTGCAGAACTATTCGGGAACATACTGGAGGAAAATGGACACACTAGCGAACGTGCATAGTCCCTTGTGAGACTTCATTACCTTTGGTGGCAGGCACATATAATCATGATTATAACAAGAATTATCATTTACACATTTAGCAATTCCTATGTTAAAAAATAGATTAAAAATTTAGATAATATTTGATAAAATATTTTGTATAAATTAATAAAGAAAATTATAAATATTAAAAAAATTCATTACCTCTTCCACAGTTGCATGGCACCAGCAACAAGGAAAAGAATACAGCTATAATATAAACAAACTTGATAATTTCCACCATACTTCTTCTTTTGTATTTAAACAATGGTTTTGAAAATTTATATTTTTAAAGTATGAATTCTCTTTGCGTCAACTAAATGTTATTATCCTTTATATAGTTGAAAAATATCCTTCTTAAAATTAAAAATGAAATCTGTCGCATCTAAAATTTATCCTACTATTATTCATTTCCACTTTCGTTAAAATTTATGGGGTTTATAGTTTTTTTTTTTAGGTCAACATTATATTCGTTCATGTTTTTAAGCTATCTGGGTTCATCTCATAGGATAAGAGATCTAGGTGTTTGGTCTGTGGTTTAGGATTTGATCACATGTTTTTACAAGGGTTTATGTGCTTGCTCCTTCGAAAAGGGAATTTGATATAAATCATGAATTAGGGTTTGAACTCATTATCGTTATGGATTTCTTTCTCGTCAAGTTACAATGTTTTTGTGCACTGTAATTCTTGAGAATCAAGTGATTAGAATTTCCATTCGATTCAATTATATGGTGTGCGAGGAATCATCTTCCTGAGATGTTACCGAAAGTGATTCAATTGTTTGAAGGTTAGAAAGTTTGGATTTATGTCCAATGTCATGTTATCAATTCGTGTGCTCGAGAATTTAAGACAATGAGATTAAAGTCAAGAGAATCCATGTGCAATTGCATCTTTGTTTTAAAGAGCATGTTGTTACCATTATCATTTAAGAGCCTTTAAGTTCTTGAGGCAAATGTTGCAAATTGGTACGATTGGGAAATTTTCTTCAAGTTTTAATCCGAATGAAGACAATTTGACATACATTCCAAATAAAATTGATACATGATATGCTGGATTACAAATTGATTTTAATGTCATTCAAAGTTTCAATATCCTTTCAATATCAATTCTTAATGGAATCAACTCCAAATGTGAGGAGTTTTCTATTTAACATTTCAATGTTGAATCTTAAAGGATTGTAAAACTTTAAATTATCTAAAGATTTGTCCATTGTGTTACAAAGAGAATTCAAGTTTACATTCAAAATTCATATGAATGACATACAAAATAGAAAGTTTAGATTACAAGTCCAAATTAGGATTATTGCTTGACAAGATTTTTGCAAGAGGATTTCATACATTCAAGTCTATCTCCCTAAGGTTTACCAACAAGATACAATTCCAAAGTGTTCTAATTACAAACCCTATGGTTCTACGATACAAGAAACCATACACTAATCCTATGGTCATTAATGGTGAATCTTATTCTTTTGAAACTTCTTCCAACTCCAAGCTTTGTGCTATGTCTTCACCCTTGTCACCATCACATGATACACAAAGAAAAAAAGAATGGTTAGTGATCAAGAAAATACCAACATTGAATTCAGACAAGGATAATTTCAAGCAATCTCATCATTAGGTTAAGTTCAAGGAATCAGAATTTTCGAAGGGTTTTCAAATCTTGTTCATAATCGTTCATAAAGCCTCATAATCTGAATTTCAAGATTAATCATTGGACAAAGAAATTCCTATTGCAAATCACAAACAAATTTTGGTTCACAAAAAAGGAGGGTGCAAAAGTACAAACTCATAATGGCATCACAGGTCAGCAAGTATAGAAACCAAAGTTTCAACTCACAATCAGCAAGGAAATTCGTAAGGCCTTATTTCCTCAGAAAAATCACTAAGTCCAACAGTAACCAGAAACCCTAATTCTAAATATTTAAGCACTGAATGCACATAAATCAGGGGCAGCCACATTGTTCACGACTAAACCCTAGCCGCAACAGCCAAAACACCAAACCAAAGTGTTTATCATTTTCCAGATTTGACAAAACTCATTAGGAAATCACAAACAGATTCACAAAACTAAAACAGAAATCAGAAGTCGCAACCATCAAAACTCATCAGGGGATCATAAACAAGGCAAGCTATCGATATAACTCTAACCCTAACATTTGTTCATCATTTTCCAAAGCAAAAACCCTTCAGAAATTTATCGAAAAAAGATGAAGAGGAAAAGAAAAAGGTTCTAAATCGGAGAAAACAAGCTCGAATCAGAAATACCACAAGGGAATGCGAATAGAGATTGCCTTCCGCCTCTGTGAGAAGCTCCAGCATCGCATCAGAAGGCCAATTTCGTGTCACAGTGTCCAGATTCGTCATCATCCTCACCAAGTTTGCTGTTAGACACTTAGGGTTTTCGAAACCGCCTTTCAGATTTACAGAAAATCATTCATCATCTACCAAATCAGACACCAAATATATATTCAGAAGAAGAAGATGAAGAAGGATATGTAAAAAGAAATTGAGAATCGGAGACACTCCGCCGTGAGCCGTCGTCGCCGTAAGGGGATTTTCGGCGCGACTGTTCGTCCCTTCTGGCGAGGATTTTCATAGAGAGAACTGAGAGTGTGTGGTATAGAGAGAGAGAGTGGAGCTTTTAATTCTGGTTTAATTAAGTTGTTTTTTCTTAATTTATTTTAATTAATCCTTTGCTTAAAATAATGGGGTGTCTGATCTGGGTGGTGCCAAGTGTCACCCCCAACTTTACCTTCTGGTGGATCCTATACGGACTGTCTATGTTATTATCGTGTACCCTTGCAATTTCCGCCCTTGATCATCATCCGGATTATCATTCCCTCATTATTCAACGGTCAGTAGCAAATCTAGAGCTTTCCTTACCATCAAACGCGATCAGAAGCCGCTTTATGGTGTACCATCAAAATTGTTGCTGCGCTGGATACCCTTTATTTGGGTTTGACCTCTATCTCTGGATTTCATTTCTACACCCACAGAATTACTTCCCGCAAGCTATTTCTAAACCCTTTATTTCTTTTAATTAATTTATTCAATTTAATTATGCAAATAATTTATTTTTGAATTGATGTATTAAATAATAATTAGTTTATGATAATTTTTATTTGACAATTTATCGATTAAATTATTAGTTGATTTGTTATCAAATAAAAAAGATCGACTCTAATAATTATTTAAATCTTTTAATTGTATTGTGTGATAATTATTTATCTGCTCTTATCCGCTTGTACGATATATTCACACTTCACACAATTAATATAATAAAACAACTCTGATTTCTTTTGATTGGCTCATAAGCCATTTTTCTAAAGGGTCTCATAGTTGGGGATGGGCATGGCCATCCTCACGAGGTTAATTAAAGACCTTGTTGCTTTTATTAATCATAACCCGAATAAATAGTGATCCATATACCATTTATCCATGCAACAGGGTCTCATAGTTGGGGATATAAGCACCAGGGTCCATATACTTGGTTAATCATAACCCGAATCATTCCTTCTCTTTCGGTCCGTTACCAAACCCCATCTAAAACACTTTCATAATTAAAATTTCAAACCTCGATCCAACGTCGAGTGTCTTTTCAAAAAAAACCTTTTCACAATAAAATCCGAGTTTTTAAATCGTTGGACGATAGGCCAGTTGTTTAAAAACTTGTGCCAAATAAACTCTTAGTCTTTATGTCGTTGGACGCTAGACCAATTACATAAAGACTCCTAAGTAATGTGAAACTTGTTTCACCTCACTTTTTCTTAAGAACTTCTTTTTGGGTGATAGACGACTCGTCTGAGCATTAGCTCCTAGGGTTTCTAGTATTTGAATCGTAAGACGTTTGTCCTATTGTTCGGTAATGTCTCACCCACTTAAAAAACAATTCAACTCACTTAACTCTTTTTCGCTCATATGCAATCATCAAACTCTTTTCTTACAAAGAGTGTGCAATAGCCATTTCAAACACGAACAAGGACTTAAGCTTTTCAAACAAACTAAACAAAACTAAGTTCAAGCATTTGAAACCTTTTCAAGAGAAACTACGGAGTTTTGACTTTCCAATTGCACGAGGGAATACGTAGGCATAAGGTTTTGAAACCGCGGCAAACTTAAAATAATAATAAACAAACCCCGTATCCTTCTTTCTTATTTCTCGATCATAATTTAGAACTTAGCGAAACACACACAAATACGCACAAATTAAATGGGTCCTGTTGAGCACGATGGATGTAAGGGGTGCTAATACCTTCCCCTTACATAACAGACTCCCGAATCTGTATCTTTTGGTCACGTAGACCGCCTTATCCGTTCTTTGTGGGTTTTATTTATATTTTCCCGTTCTTTTAAGAGAAAATAAAATTAGGTGGCGACATCAGTGTTTTTAAAACAATTGATGAAAAAACCAGTCATCACAGCTGGCGACTTCACTGGGGAAGATTTTAAAAATCTTTTTGACTAAGCAAGTCAACACTAGTTTAGTTCTTCACATGTTTGTGTGTTTGTTTATTGCTTTCATCGTGATGTTATTTATTGTTCATTGCCTATTATTTCATTATGCTTTGTATATTATCCTGTTGATATTTTATTGTGTTGGGAACTTGTTGGTTATGAATCATAGATAATCCCAATACCCAGGCTTCTAGGAAACATTAAGTTTAGAGTGGTTGCGTAGCTTAAGTCCACTAGAAATCCGTGTCTTTTGGATCGACGTGATGACTATGTAACGCCCCGTTTTATTTAATATTATATTATGTTAATATTTTCGAGTTACTGTTTGACATTTATATTTGCGACGAGAATATTTATATTAACCGTTATATCTGTTAATATATTCGGCGAGGTTTTATTCGGACCGGTAATTATTTTATTCGGTCCGGTATTTATTTTGAGGGACCAGTAATTATTTTGTTCGGTCTGGTTTTTATTCCGTTCGGTTCGGTAAAATATTATTCGTACCGATATTTAATTATTTGGAGTTATTTTTATTAATTGGCCTTTTGAATTATATTTTGGGTTAGTAAGACTAGTGGAGGGTAGTATGGTATTTTCATGTTGTCTTAAGACCAAAATCCAAACAAAGGCATTAGTTGTTGTTTTATGATAGATAGAAGTATCATAACACAAAACACACATAGAGACTTTGAGAGAAGAGGATCAAGAGCAAGCTTGGGTTGGAAGAACAAGAATTAATTCAAACATCTAAGGTAAGGGGTTTGATTTTCCAATGCTTATAGTTAGGGTTTGATTTGGTATATTTTTAATTTGGGATAAAAATTGATTTTAGGGTTTATGTGTTGTGTTGGGTGGTTTTGATAAAGGTTAGAGGAATTGATTTAGGTGTTATTGTTGTTATTGAATTTTTATTAAATTAGTTAAGAAGAATTAAGAAAAGAAAAGAAAAACTAAATTAGGTTAATTTCATGAATACTGTCAGTTTCTAGGAAAAAAGGAAATGAAATGAAATAATGCAGGATTTTTTGGAAAATGTTTTAGAAAATGGAAACAAAAAAAATATAAGTGCCATGAATGCACTTGTATGGGTGGGACGTTCATCCCCCTTTTCTCATGTGCATAATGGGGACGCCGTCCCTTTGTTCTTGCAAGGAGAGAGTTGCATTTTTACTATATCCTGTTTTATGGTTCCAAGTATTACATGTCCTGCATCATTATGTTTATAGTTTCTATTTTTTTTCTTTCATATTTCATATCTTAAATAATTACATTAATTATGTACAAATATGACATAAGTTAGCCGATTTAATTTGGAACCCGATTATGTTCCGATTTCTCGATTTAGGCGACAGAGCAAGTTGCTCTGAATTGGACAAAAATTGACGTGCTAGCTAATTTTAACGTGTAGAACGTCGTGGAGAGGTTAGTTTTTCGAGATTTTGAGTTTTTACAAAGAGACCCGAAAAAGGCCAATTTACGGTCAATTTGAAACGGGTTGGGTTTTAGTCGGTTTAAGTCGCGTATGGACAATCCGATTGCTACGTTGACGATTATAATTGATGCCGATTATTATGAATAACTTTCGCGACGATTATTGGTGTTTGACTATTTTTCTGTGTTTGGAATTTAGTGAATTATTTGATAATGATGTGGCGTGATTAAACATGATGTTTGTGACAGTTTATTTATAATGAATACTTGATGATATGCGATGCGATGATATGTTTATCTTGATGTGGATAAATATGGCGACGTGGGCTTTATGTCAATTTTGATGTGTGATGATGATGTTTTTGTTGTGTCGTGTTTGTGATGTTTTATTGTCGAGTCACATACATTGCATTGACGACGAGGGCTTTTATGCCAGGCGACGAGGGCTTTTATGCCAAAGCGACAATGGGCTTTATGCCAAATGTCCCTAATTATGGACAAAGCGACGGGTACCACATGCATAGCATAGTCGTGTCTCATGGAGGCGGTTTTGTTTATTTTTGAGTCTTTTGGCGTCGAGTTTTATTTGATGTTTTATGACAAATTACGATGATACATGATACTTTGTTTTGTGATGATTTTTGTGTTGAACATAAAGTGAATATATGTGATAATTCCATGATGAGTAAGCGATGAATATAACATGACAGTAAAGCGATGATATGAGTTTATGGCGATGGAGTTTATGTTTTTTTTTATATGATTATGGTGATAATGTGATGAAATTAAAGTGTTGATTTTATACACTAAATGATGATTTTAAAGTATGTGAGTTTTTGATATTTGTTGACATATTCTTATTAATCCTATATCATTTATGATTCCAAAACTATATATATTTTATCATGCCTTTAATTATATGTTTTGGAGTATCTCACCCTTTACTTGTTTCACAGTTGCCTTTATATTGGTAACGTGCAGGTGATCCGCGAGGATGATGAGGATTAGCTCGAGTCTCTTTATTTTGAGTCGCTCTGCTCTGATAGTAGTAACACTCGGGTTTTTGTTATTATTTTGGATAGGATAGTTTATGTATACTATCTTATGATGTTATAACTTTATGTATTGATGATAACATGATGATATGTACATTTTGTGAACACATCCGCTGTGCTATGAATATTCATATGTTGATATATGATGATTTATGATATGAATTGGTATATCCGACTTTTCATTTTTGTGAAGTGCATTATAATGCAAAGTGATGAAACACGAATATGTGATACCTTAATTTATGTTTGGATGAAATTTTGAAACTCTGATTTTATTATTAATTACGAGGGGTAGAATTGGGGTGTTGCATAAGTAGTATCAGAGCAGGTCGGTCTGTCCGGCCAAGTTGTTGAGTTTGTTATTGTCTAACAATCAAGTATTGTTATTTGTTGATTCTAATCCTTGTTTTATTTTGAGCAGAAGTTGTTATGGCTAGAAGGAACGCTGGTTGGAATGATGAGGCTCTTGCTGCTGCTATGCAGGAAATGGCTCAGGCTTTCCAAAACCCGTCGAATACTGACGAGAACGTTGGGTCTCGTAGTTTGGCAACCTTCCAAAGAGAAAATCCTCCTACTTTCCAAGGAAAGTATGATCCTGAAGGTGCTTTGGCGTGGCTGAAGGAGATTGAAAGAATCTTCCATGTGATGGATTTCACTCCTGTGCAAAGGATCCGTTATGGTACTCATAAATTAAGTGCTGAAGCGGATGACTGGTGGGTTGACACCCGTTAGAGGCTTGAGGTTGCTGGTGAAGAAGTAACATGGGAAGTTTTCCAAAGAGAATTCATGAGGAAGTATTACCGTTAAGATGTTTGAGGAAAGGAGATAGAGTTCCTTGAGCTGAAACAAGGGAATATGTCTATCACCGATTATGCTGCAATGTTTACTGAGTTGGCTAAGTTTTATCCTCACTATGATGGAGCTAATGCCGAGTTTTCGAAGTGCATTAAATTTGAGAATGGCTTACGTCCTAAGATTAAGAAAGCTGTGGGATATCAAAGAATCCGTGTCTTTGCGGATTTGATTGATAGTTGTAGAATCTTCGAGGAATATAGTAGAGCGCACTATAAGATTATGTCTGATAAGAGAAACAAAGGTCAGCAAAGCCGAGGGAAGCCATATGATACTCCAGCTGGTAAAGGGAAACAAAAAGCATTTCAAGGGCGAAGAACTAGTGGGGGAGATGCTCCTGCTAGTATTGTTTGTTACAAGTGTGGGAAACCTGGCCACAAAAGTAATGTTTGTCGAAGTGATGTGAGAGCTAAGGAGAATGAGGTGAGATGTTTCCGATGTGGAGAAGTGGGTCATATAACTCGTGATTGCAAGCATAAGGATGTGGTTTGTTTTAATTGTGGCGAGGGAGGTCACATTAGTGCTCAATGTAAGAAGCCTAAGAGAACTCAAGGAGAAGGAAAGGTGTTTGCTTTGTCGGGTGCTCCGACGGCAAACGAGGATGGTCTTGTTCGAGGTACTAGTTTCATTAATAGCATTCCTCTTATTACAATTATTGATACTGGTGCTACTCACTGTTTTATTGCTGCTAATTGTGTAAAGAGATTGGGTCTCACTTTGTCGTCTCTGGATAGAGATATGGTGGTAGATGTTCTGGCTAAGGGAACGGTTACTACTTCTTTTGTGTGTGCAAGTTGCCCTTTATCAATATTTGATAGAGACTTTGTTGTGGATCTTGTTTGTTTAACGCTTGTCGGGTTGGACGTGGTTCTAGGTATGGACTGGTTGAAAGCTAATTATGTCCATATCAATTGCTATGACAACACTGTGAGATTTTCTTCCTTAGTAGAAGAAGAACAAGCTATGCTGGTGCCGACGAAACAATTGAATGAGTTCATGAAGGATGAAGCGTTGGTTTTCTTCTTGACGGCGACTCTTTCTGTGGAGAGTCAAGTTGTGATTGCAAACATTCTGGTGGTGTGCGACTTTCCCGAAGTATTCCCTGATGAGATTCCTAGTGCACCTCTAGAAAGAGAAGTTGAATTTTCTGTGGATCTTGTCCCTGGTACCAGACCTATCTCTATGGCACCATACAGGATGTCTGTATCCGAGTTGTCAAAATTGAAGAGCCAATTAGAATATTTGCTCGAGAAGAAGTTTGCCAAACCAAGTGTGTCACTGTGGGGAGCTCCTGTGTTATTGGTGAAGAAGAAAGACGGTAGCATGAGACTTTGTGTTGATTATCGTCAGTTGAATAAAGTAACTATCAAGAATAAGCATCCACTTCCTAAAATTGAGGATTTGATGGACCGATTGGTTGGCGCTCGCATTTTTAGCAAGATTGATTTGAGATTAGGTTACCATCAAATAAGGGTGAAAGAAGAAGATGTTCAGAAAACTGCTACCAGAACAAGGTATGGACATTACAAGTATTCAGTGATGTCTTTCGGCGTCACTGATGCACCGGGTGTATTCATGGAGCACATGAATCGTATTTTCCATCCTTACTTAGATCATTTCGTGGTTGTTTACATTGATGATATTCTGGTTTATTCTAAATCGGAAGGAGAGCACGCAGAACATTTGCGCATTGTGTTAGAACTTCTGAAAGAGAAGAAGCTTTATGCTAAGTTATCAAAGTGCGAGTTCTGGTTAAGTGAAGTGAGCTTTTTGGGGCATGTCATTTCTGGTGATGGCATTGCGGTTGATCCTTATATGGTTGATGCTGTGTTGAGATGGGAAACTCCTAAGTCTGTTACTAAGATTAGAAGTTTCTTAGGTTTGGCTGGTTACTACTAAAGGTTCATTGAAGGTTTTTCTAAGTTGGCACTTCATTTGACAAAGTTGACTTGTAAAGGAGCTACATTTGTGTGGGATGTCAAGTGTGAAGAAAGTTTTGTGGAATTGAAGAAGAGGTTGACAACAGCTCCAATCTTGATTCTACCTAATCCTGAAGAACCGTTTGTTGTTTATTGTGATGCTTCTAAGATGGGCTTAGATGGTGTTCTTATGCAAAATGGCAAGGTGGTTGCTTATGCTTCTAGGCAATTGAAGATTCATGAGAAGAACTATGCTACTCATGATTTGGAACTTGCAGCGGTTGTTTTTGTGCTTAAGATTTGGAGGCATTATCTTTATGGTTCTAGATTTGATGCATTTAGTGACCATAAAAGTTTGAAGTACTTGTTCGATCAGAAAGAGCTTAATATGAGGCATAGGTGGTGGCTTGAATTGTTGAAAGATTATGACTTTGGATTGAATTACCATCCTGGTAAAGCTAATGTGGTGGCCGATGCTTTAAGTCGAAAGACTTTGCATATGTCACTTTTGATGGTGAAAGAGTTGGAAATGATTGAGCAATTTAGAGATATAAGTCTTGTGATAGAAGTGACGCCGAAGAGTGTTATCTTGGGAATGTTGAAGATCAATAATGATTTCCTTGATAGTATAAGAGAAGCTTAGAAGCTTGATGTGAAACGTGTTGATTTGTTGGTTGGTATTGGTCAAATTGAAAATGAAGATTTCAAGTTGGATGCTCAGGGTGTTTTGAGGTTCCGAGATAGGATTTGTATTCCCGATGATGTGGATTTGAAGAGAATGATCTTGGAAGAAAGTCATAGAAGCAATTTGAGTATTCATCCCGGAGCGACCAAAATGTATCAAGATTTAAAGAAACTATTTTGGTGGTCGGGCATGAAACGAGAGGTGGCTCAGTTTGTTTATGCTTGTTTAACTTGTCAGAAGTCTAAAGTGGAGCATCAGAAACCTGCAGGGTTGATGCAACTGTTAGAGATTCCAGAAAGGAAATGGGATAGCATTTCTATGGATTTCGTAATGGGGTTACCGAATACACCAAGAGGACACGATGCAATTTGGGTGATCGTTGATAGGCTTACTAAGTCGACTCACTTTATTCCTATTAACATCACTTATCTTGTATCGAAGTTGGTGGAAATTTATATGCATGTGATTGTGAGATTACATGGTATTCCTTTGTATGGTCGGAGGTGTAGAACTCCTTTGTGTTGGCATGAGTCGGGTGAAAGTGTGGTGCTTGGACCCGAATTGTAAGAGAGACTACTAAGACGGTGAAGATGATTAGAGAAAAGATGAGAATTTCTCATGTTCGACAAAATAGTTATCATGATAAAAGAAGGAAAGACTTGGAAATTCAAGATGGTGATCATGTGTTTTTGTGAGTTACTCCTACAATCGGCGTTGGGCGATCATTGAAGTCGAAGAAGCTAACTCCTCGCTTTATTGGTCCTTACCAAATTACTAGTAAAGTGGGAAAAGTGGCTTATAGAGTGGCATTACCGCCAAATCTTTCGAATTTGCACGATGTGTTCCATGTGTCGCAACTTCGGAAGTATGTTCCGGATCCTTCACATGTGATTGAGATGGATGATATTCAAGTTCGAGACAATCTTACGGTGGAAACGATGCCTTTAAGGATTGAAGATCGTGAGATAAAGTCTCTTCGTGGAAAAGAGATTTCCTTGGTCAAAGTTGTTTGGATAGGAGCGGCTGTTGAAAGCGCGACGTGGGAGTTGTAGAGCAAAATGCGGGATTCCTATCCCGAGCTTTTCGAGTCAGGTAATTTCGAGGACAAAACTTTTATAAGTGGGGGAGAGTTGTGACGCCCCGTTTTATTTAATATTATATTATATTAATATTTTCGAGTTACCGTTTGACGTTTATTTTTACGACGAGAATATTTATATTAACCGTTATATCTATTAATATATTCGGCGATATTTTATTCGGACCGGTAATTATTTTATTCGGTCCGGTACTTATTTTGAGGGACCGGTAATTATTTTGTTCGGTCTGGTTTTTATTTCGTTCGGTTCGGTAATATTATTCGTACCGATATTTAATTATTTGGAGTTGTTTTGATTAAGTGGCCTTTTGAATTATATTTTGGGTTAGTAAGACTAGTGGAGGGTAGTATGGTATTTTCATGTTGTCTTAAGACAAAAATCCAAACAAAGGCATTAGTTGTTGTTTTATGAGAGATAGAAGTATCATAACACGAAACACACATAGAGACTTTGAGAGAGTCTGAGAGAAGAGGATCAAGAGAAAGCTTGGGTTGGAAGAACAAGAGTCAATTCAAACATCTAAGGTATGGAGTTTGATTTTCCAATGCTTATAGGGTTTGATTTGGTAAATTTTTGACTTGGGATAAAAATTGATTTTAGGGTTTATGAGTTGTGTTAGGTGGTTTTGATAAAGGTTAGAGGAATTGGTTTAGGTGTTATTGTTGTTGTTGGATTGTTATTAAATTAGTTAATAATAATTAAGAAAAGAAAATAAAAATTAAATTATGTTAATTTCATGAATACTGTCAGTTTACAGAAAAAAAGGAAATGAAATGAAATAATGCGGTTTTTTTTGGAAATGTTTTAGAAAATGGAAACAAAAAAAAGTGCCTTGAATGCACTTGTATAGGTGGGACGTTCATCCCCCTTTCTCATGTGCATATTGGGATCGCCGTCCCTTTGTTCTTGCTAGGAGGGAGTTGCATTTTTACTGTATCCTCTTTTATGGTTCCAAGTATTACCTGTCCTGTATAATTATGTTTATAGTTTCTACTTTGTTTTATTTTTCATATTTAATATCTTAAATAATTATATTAATTATATACAAATATGAAATAAGTTAGCCGATTTAATTTGGAACCCAATTATGTTCTGATTTCCCGATTTCGGCAATTTCGGCTACGAAGCAAGTTGCTCCGAATTGGACGAAAATTGACGTGCTAGTTAATTTTAATGTATAGAACGTCGTGGTGAGGTTAGTTTTTCGATATTTCGAGTTTTTACGAAGTGACCCGAAATAGGCCAATTTACGGTTAATTTGAATCGGGTTGGATTTTAGTCAGTTTAAGTCGCGTATGGACAATCCGATTGCAATGTTGACGATTATAATTGGTGCCGATTATTATGAATGACTTTCGCGACAATTATAGGTGTTTGACTATTTTTTGTGTTTGGAATTTAGTGAATTATTTGATAATGATGTGGTGTGATTAACATGATGTTTGTGATGGTTTATTTATAATGAATACTTGATGATATGCGATGCAATGATATATTTATCTTGATGTGGATAAATATAGTGACGTGGGATTTATGTCAATTTTGATGTGCGATGATGATGTTTTTGTTGTGTCGTGTTTGTGATGTCGTATTTTCGAGTCACATACATTGCATTAGCGACGAGGGCTTTTATGCCAAAGCAACGATGGGCATTATGCCAAATGTCCCTAATTATGGACAAAGCGACGGGTACCACATGCATAACATAGTCGTGTCTCATGGAGTCGGTTATGTTTATTTTTGAGTATTTTGGCGTTGAGTTTTATTTGATGTTTTATGACGACTTGCAATGATACATGATACTTTGTTTTGTGATGTTTTTGTGTTGAACATAAAGTGAATATATGTGATGATTTCATGATGAGTAAGCGATGAATATAACATGACAGTAAAGCAACGATATGATTTTATGGCGATGGAGTTTATGTTTTTTTTTATATGATTATGGTGATTATGTGAGGAAATTATAGTATTGATTTTATACACTAAATGATGATTTTAAAGTATGTGAGATTTTGATATTTGTTGACATATTCTTATTAATCCTATATCATTTATGATTCCAAAAATATATATATTTTATCATTCCTTTAATTATATGTTTTGGAGTATCTCACCCTTTACTTGTTTCGCCGTTGCCTTTATATTGGTAACGTGCAAGTGATCCGCGAGGATGATGAGAATTAGCTCGAGTCTCTTTATTTTGAGTCGCTCTGCTCTAATAGTAGTAACACTCAGATTTTGGGCGACATTATTATTTTTGATAGGATAGTTTATGTATACTACCTTATGATGTTATAACTTTATGTGTTAGTGTTTTAAGTTGGCATTACTTTTTGGTAAAACTAGGCTATGGCAATGTCTTGGTAAATGTCATGACATTCAGAGATTGAAGATAAATCCTACTTGACAAGGATGTTTAAAGTACAGCTCAGAACTAGAAGCTAAAAGTTGTGTTGGAATTAGAATATTCGATGTCATAATGATGTTATGACATTCAGACATTCTGCTCGCATAAACTGCTTTTCCCGAGATTTTTGAAGTTTGTTGAGTCAGATTATGTTTTTCTGTTATTAGATTGCATGCTCACGTGGCTGTAGGGTTAATCTTAGTTAAAACTAAATTGGTTGTTGATAAGACCAAGTTTTTAGGATTAATTAAGTGAACCCTAGCTATCTTTATGGAAGCCCAAAAACTGAAGTTTAAGGACTGCTTCTATAAAAGGATTAGAACCCTTACACTACTGCTGCGCCTCTTGGACTGTATTGAAGATTTAGCAGGTTGTTATTTGTGTAATTCTAGTTTCTCTTGTGAGCCAAGCAATTATCAATTGATAAGTGCCTTGGACTAGGATTTGTTTGTAAGGGTAGTTTATCACTCAAAGCTTTGAAGCACGAGTGTTTGTCGCTTGATTAAAGCTTTGAAGCAAAATCAAGATAGTTTATTGAAGTGTGTCTTCACAATTCAATTATTCAATAGGTTGATATCACTGTGATTGAGGGGAGTAGTAGGAACTCGGTCTAAGTAGGACTTAGATTGAAGTTGCATTGGTAGGTTTTAAGTGAAGAAGATAAACCGTTGGTTTATTCTGAATTAATTCTACTAATAGTGAATTTCCTCCTGGCTTGGTAGCCCCGGATGTAGGTGTAGTTACACCCGAACCGGGTAAATAATTTATTGTGTTCTTTATGTTTGAATTTATTGTGTGAATTGTTAACAGAGTGTCGACATCGTGTCATAACATTCTCGTGACATCACATATCCGCCGCCGGAATTTCAATTGGCATCGAGCACCCCAGTTATTTCGGTGAGATCTAGGGATAATAGTTTCTGGCGTAATGGATAAGGAAGGAGGATTTGGAGGTAGACCACCTATTCTGGATGGGTCTAATTATGATTACTGGAAACCTCGTATGGTTGCTTTTTTAAGATCAGTGGATATTAAAGCTTGGAGAGCTGCTGACAAAGGATGGAAACATCCCACCAAGCTTGAGAAAGATGGGACTACTGTCTTGAAACCCGAGGAAGAATGGAGCAAAGAGGAAGAGGAGCTAGCACTGGGGAACTCTAAAGCATTGAATGCCTTATTCAATGGTATTGACAGAAATATCTTCAGACTAGTTCATCAATGTGAGCTGGCCAAGGATGTTTGGGACACTCTCAAAACTACTCATGAGGGGACATCCAAGGTGAAGATGTCAAGACTTCAGATGCTCACTACCAAATTTTAGAATTTGAAGATGAAAGAAGATGAGACTATTCATGAGTTTCACATGAATATCTTGGAGATTGCCAACACCTCAGGAGCACTTGGTGAAAAGATGTCAAAAGAAAAGCTGGTGAGAAAGATTCTCAGATCCTTGCCTAAAATATTTTCAATGAAAGTGACTGCAATAGAGGAGGCTCAAGACATCAACACCTTGAAGGTTGAAGAACTTATTGGATCTCTTATGACTTTTGAGATGGGAATCAGTGAAACTGTTGACAAGAAGAACAAGAGCATTGCACTTGTATCCAATACTGAAGAGGAATGCAAGAAGGGTGATGATGAGAAGATATCTGAAGCCATAGCTATGCTTGGAAGACAGTTCAACAAGCTCATCAAGAGGATTGATCCAAAGTCAAGGTGAAATGTCAACGACATTTTATCTGACATCAGCAGATCTTATGACTCCAGCAGAAGATCCAAGTCAGAGGAAAAAGGAAGTCAAGGCAGTGGAATCCAATGTCATGGATGTGAAGGATATGGACATATTAGAGATGAATGTCCTACCTTTCTTAAGAAACAAAAGAGAGGAATGGCTGTCACTTGGTCTGATGGTGAATCAAGTAGTGACTCTGAAGAGGAATCAGCCAAACTTGTCACTGCACTTTCTAGGAGTTGCAATTCTGATAATGACTCTAGTAATGAGGAAGTGACCTTTGAAGAACTTGTTGATACTTACAAGAAGCTGTGTATCAGAAGTGGTGAAGTATGTCAGCAGAATGAAAAGCAGAAAAAGCTGATTGAGAAGTTGGAGGCAGAAAATGTGAAGCTGGAAGTTGAGAAGAAAGAAAACACAGTCACTATAAGTCATCTCAATAGTGAAATTATAGTGTTGAATTCCAAGCTTGATCATATGACTAAGTCTGTCAAGATGCTGACTACTGGGACTGATAAGTTGGAAGAAATCCTTCAGCTTGGACAAAATGCAGAGGAAATAAGCATGGTCTAGGATATGTGGCTGAAAAGGAACCTGTTAGTGACAAGAAAAAGAAGAGGCATGGGAAACCAAGGTCAAAGCAGATGTCACAACATAAAATAGGAAATGTGTCTGGCTCAGGGTATGTGGCTACAAAGAAATTTGTTGATAACAAGAAGAAGAACAGACCTAATAAGCCAATGTCAAAGCAGAAGTCACAACATTGGGGTCAACATCAAGATCAGAGAAACATGAATAAGAAGTTTCAAAGATGGAGATGTCACCATTGTGGAAAGTTTGGACACATAAAACCCTTATGCTATAGACTACATGGATATCCTAATTAGACTCCCTATGTTAAGCCTAAGAACAACAAGGTACCCTACACTCAAAAATGGAAGAAGAGGACTGCAGCATTGATAGCTCACACTTCTCTTAGAGTGTCTGCCAAGGAAGATTGGTACTTTGACAGTGGGTGTTCCAAGCATATGACTGGAATAAAAAATCTACTGAATAATGTCAAACCTCATTCTACCAGCTTTGTTACTTTTAGAGATGGAGCTAAAGGAGAAATCAAAGGTGTTGGAAACTTGGACTGCTCTGGAGTTCGAAACCCAAATGGAGTGTTGCTGGTAAAAGGCTTGACTGTTAACCTCATAAGCATAAGTCAGCTATGTGATATGGGATTCAAAGTCAACTTCACTAGGTCTGAATGTCTTGTAATCAATAATAAACAAGAAGTGGTTATGAGAGGAGTCAGATCAAAGGAAAATTGCTACATGTGGAATCGAGAACACCAACTGTCTTGTGCTCTCTGACAAAGATGAAAAGGAGGTAAAATTGTGGCACCAAAAACTTGGTCATCTGCATCTTAGAGGAATGAAAAAGATCATCTCTATGGAGGCTGTCAGGGGGATACCAAGACTCCATATTGATGAAGGGAGGGTCTGTGGTGAGTCTCAGGTTGGAAAGCAAACCAGAATGTCACACCCAATGTCTAGACATCTGACCACTTCTAAAGTGCTGGAGCTGCTACACATGGATTTGATGGGGCCTATGCAGGTTGAAAGTCTTGGTGGAAAAAGATATGCTTATGTTGTTGTGGATGATTTCTCCAGATTTACCTGGATAAACTTCATCAAAGAAAAATCTAATGTGTTTGATGTTTTTAAAGAGTTATGCAAAAGACTTCAAAGAGAGAAGGAAAGATGCATTGTCAGAATAAGAAGTGATCATGGAAAGGAATTTGAGAACAACAAGTTTGATGAATTCTTCCTCGAAGGAATCAATCATGAGTTTTCTTCTCTATAACACCTCAACAAAATGGGGTTGTGGAAAGGAAGAATAGGACTATACAGAATCGCGAGCAATGATTCATGCTAAGAAACTTCCTATTCATTTTTGGGTCAAGCTATGAATACTTGCTATGTTCACAACAGGTCACCTTAAGAAAGGGAACATCTTCCACCGTATGAAATATGGAAGGAAGAAAACCAACGTGAAATATTTCCATGTGTTTGGCAGCAAATGTTATATTCTGACAGATCGTGATCAAAGGAGAAAGATGGACTCTAAGAGTGATGAAGGCATTTTTTTGGGATACTCTACTAACAGCAGAGCATATAGGGTATTCAACTCCAGAACCCAAGTTATGATGGAGTCTATTAATATCATTGTTGATGATCATCATCAGGAACACAATGTCCCGTGTGATGTTGAGACATGGTTTGAGACATCACCACAAGTATCTGATAAAGATGATGTACCTGCTCCTACTTCACCAAAATCTGAACCAGAGGAAGCCAACAAAGATCCTTCCATCAGAATTCAGAAAGATCATCCAAAGGAACTCATCATTGGAGATCCAAACAGGGGTGTCATTACAAGATCCAGAGAAACTGTCGCAAACTCTTGCTTTGTGTCAAAAATAGAGCTAAAAAATGTCAAAGAAGCTCTAAGTGATGAATACTGGATTGGAGCAATGCAAGATGAATTGAACCAGTTCAAGCAGCATGAAGTATGGGAGTTAGTTCCTAGACCAAAAGGAACAAACATCATTGGCACAAAGTGGATCTACAAGAACAAGTCTGATGCAGAAGGGGTTGTCACCAGAAATAAAGCAAGACTTGTTGCTCAGGGTTACACTCAAGTTGAAGGGATTGATTTTGATGAGACTTTTGCTCCAGTGGCTAGACTGGAATCAATCAGGCTACTACTAGGGGTTGCTTGCATTCTGAAATCGAATTATTTCAGATGGATGTGAAAAGTGTCTTTCTAAATGGCTACTTGAATGAGGAGGTATATGTAGAACAGCCTAAAGGATTTGTGGATCCAAGTTTTCCTGATCATGTCTACAAGTTAAGGAAAGCCCTATATGGACTAAAGCAAGCTCCTAGGGCCTGGTATGAAAGGCTGACCAAGTTCCTTACTGACAAAGGATACAGGAAAGGAGCCTTGGATAAAACTCTCTTTGTCAAGAATGAAGGAGGAAAGATAATGGTGGCTCAAATTTATGTTGATGACATAGTATTTGGAGGAATGTCAGACACAATGGTGAAACATTTTGCCAATCAAATGCAAGCTGAGTTTGAAATAAGCCTCATGGGAGAGATGATTTATTTTCTTGGACTGCAAGTCACATAGATGGAAGACTCAACATTCCTTTCATAGAGCAAGTATGCAAGGAATATTGTCAAGAAGTTTAGAATGGAGAATGCCAGCCATAATAAGACTCCTGCTCCTACACATTTGAAGTTGTCCAAGAAAACAAGTGGAGAAAATGTTGATCAAAGCTTGTGTAAAAGCTCTTTTGAAGGATGTTTCTTCTTGAGAAACAATCTTGTTTCTTGGTTCAGCAAGAAGCAAAACTGTGTTTTTCTGTCCACTGATGTGGCTGAATACATAGCAGCTGGTAGCAGTTGCTCTCAGATGATCTGGATCAAGCAGATGTTGACTGAGTACAATGTCATACAGGATGTCATGACATTGTACTATGACATTTTTACTAAATCTCTTGAGGCTAGTCAGTTTAAGTTTTTGAGGGGCAAGTTGGACATTTGTCAATATGAGGAATTGTAGCAATTAACATTGTTTACAAAAAGGAATGGAAGGGACCTTTTAATTCAATTAATTATAAGTGGATCATTTAATTATTTTTACCCTATTTTTAAAAGGTCCAAGAATAGGAAGAGACTTCTTCATATAATAGTTACTTCATTTGAAAGTATCATATTTCCTTCATCCAAAAGAAACTTTCAAACCCTCTACCATTCTCGCTCTCATTTCCTCAAAAATTCTCAGCAAAATATGTCTTCATCGTCTTCATCATCTCAAGAATCTAGTTCTTCTTCTCCCACCATGGATGAGATTAGGGCAAATGCTGAAACCATGCAAGGTGAAGCTCTGAGGGTTACTCCACTGCGTGCAATGGCAACTGACCCTGAGAAGGTCAAGAAGCTGCGCACAAGGAATGCAAGAAGGTCACAAGCATCACCTTCTGGTAAGACCTCTGAACCATCTTCGTCTATACCCCCAGAAATAGCAAATAGAGAAGGTACTATGTATGTGCAAGAAGCCATTGCTAGGATAGTCACCAGGATCCTAAACGAAAACCACTTTGTACCTGGAGTTTCTGTCCCCCTTAACCAAGAGTCTGCTAGCCCTAGTTTAGCAGCTGATCCAGATGTCACAGAGAATGTCAAGACATCTGATGATCATGTCAAGAAAACTCTTGTGGATCCTGATATTGATACTCCTACCGATTCCCCTGTCAAAGCAAAGGTTGGTACCTCTGGTTCTCAAGTTGAGAAGATGACCAAGGCTGGAACTTCTACAAAGAAGTATAGAGTAAAATCTATTGGTGGTAGCTCGAGACCCAAGAGGACACCAATTGACAAGAAGAGGAAGGCTCCTGAACCTTCAGAGTCTGATCAAGATTCTGGTTTGAAGATTAAGACTGAAGTGGTAGCTGGTAATGTTGCTGATGGTGTAGCTCACAATGAAAATGTTCACAGTGCTTCTTCAGGAAAGGAGAGCACCTGATCTGATAGCCTGTGCTTTGTTGCTTCTGTTTTGTTATTTCCTGTTTCCTGTACTGTACTTTCCCTATTTTGTTTTTGGATAATTGTAATCTTTTGACAGAGATGTAACATTTAACAATGCTGGTACTCAATCATATATTGAAAGTTTGGGGTACTTGTATTGATTACTTTGGCCCCTTTGTGGCTAAAAAGGGGGAGAAGAACTATTGTGGGATATTGGGGAAACTGTATGATATCTTTATGTGGGAAATTGTGGGAAATTTGTAATTTGTATGGGTAGCATTTATCTTCTCTCTAGGTTCTGGTTTCTTTAAGCTTAGAACTAGTTTTTCTTCTGCTGCATAGTTTGTTTTCTTCTGCTGCATAGGTACTCTGATGACTTAAGTAGTTTTAGCCAAAAATGTGCCAAAGGGGGGAGTTTGTTAGTGTTTTAAGTTGGCATTACTTTTTGGTAAAACTAGGCTATGGCAATGTCTTGGTAAATGTCATGACATTCAGAGATTGAAGATAAATCCTACTTGACAAGGATGTTTAAAGTACAGCTCAGAACTAGAAGCTAAAAGTTGTGTTGGAATTCTGCAGAAAATATTCTGATGTCATAACAGATGTTATGACATTCAGTGTGACATTCTGTTCTGCATAAACTGTTTTTCCTGAGATTTTTCAGGAAGTTTGTTGAGCTGCTGTATTATGTTTTTCTGTTATTAGATTGCATGCTCACGTGGCTGTAGGGTTAATCTTAGTTAAATCTAAATTGGTTGTTGATAAGACCAAGTTTTTAGGATTAATTAAGTGAACCCTAACTATCTTTATGGAAGCCAAAAACTGAAGGTTCAGGACTGCTTCTATAAAAGGAATAGAACCCTTACTTTGTTGCTGCGCCTCTGGAATGTATTGAAGATTTAGCAGGTTGTATTTTGTGTAATTCTAGTTACTCTTGTGAGCCAAGCAATTATCAATTGATAAGTGCCTTGGACTAGGATTTGATTGTAAGGGTAGTTTATCACTCAAAGCTTTGAAGCACGAGTGTTTGTCTCTTGATTAAAGCTTTGAAGCAAAATCAAGATAGTTTATTGAAGTGTGTCTTCACAATTCAATTATTCAATAGGTTGATATCACTGCTGTGATTGAGGGGGAGTGAGTAGGAACTCAGGTCTAAGTAGGACTTAGATTGAAGTTGCATTGGGTAGGTTTTAAGTGAAGGAGATAAACTGGTTGGTTTATTCCTGAATTAATTCTACTAATAGTGAATTTCCTCCCTGGCTTGGTAGCCCCCAGATGTAGGTGTAGTTACACAATGAACTGGGTAAACAATTTATTGTGTTCTTTACTTCTGTTTGAATTTATTGTGTGAATTGTTAACAGAGTGTCAGATACTGTGTCATAACATTCTCTGTGACATCACGTATGTGCTGCCAGGAATTTCATTATGTATTGATGATAACATGATGATATGTACATTTTGTGAACACATCCGCTGTGCTGTGAGTTTTCATATGTTGATATATGATGATTTATGATATGAATCGGTATATCCGACTTTTGATTTTTGTGAAGTGCATTATAATGCATAGTGATGAAACACGAATATGTGATACCTCAATTTATGTTTGGATGAAATTTTGAAACTCTGATTTTATTATTAATTACGAGGGGTAGAATTAGGGTGTTACAGACTACACCTTAGAGTTGGTCTTTTTAAGGGAGTTGTTGCACCGCACGCTAGTGCGGGACGATAATTCCTGGACAAAGGACCTATAACTTTAAGTATTAGGATGTCCAAATTGAGACTGGCCGCTCAAAGGTTTTTTGAGTATCCCTTTAAGGAGCCATTTCTTGGTGTATACTTTTGGAAATACTATCATCATGTGGATCGTTGGCATGATGGTAATATTTTTAAAAGGGGATCTAAGTCTCCAAGAAACATTTAGCAAAACAACTTTAGAACCAACCTTGTTTGTGGAATTGTTGAGTAGACGTGGAGCCATGTCCGACCGTCCTTTTAAACCTCTGTTTGTTTTACATGTGATTTTGCGCATAACATCCATATGGTTGCATCACATTGCATTCTTACATGCATTACCATCATATTGAATTCTTACATACATTACTGTTACATTACATTTGTATTCTTTCATGCATTATCATGCATTTCATTTTCATCAAAAAACTCACTTCATCTCTTCTATCCAGAAAGATCAAACTCATTACTCGACACGCGTCCAGAACTCGAAGGATGTCTCAAAGGGCTATAAACGAACTTCAATGTGGTCAGGAACTATTGAAGGTAGAAGTTAATCATTTGAAAAGTCATATGAGTTTGGTCATGGATCTCTTGCAAGTTGTGTTGAAGAGAGAGTGTAACACTGCACCAATTTCTACAAGTCTGGTTACTGCTCAATCGTTTGATGTCTCCATGGGTCAAAGACATCCACGCATGGCAAACTCCCCAGTTCAAAATTCTCCTGCTAGGCATCATCCTCAATCTTCAATTTTGAAGATTCTTCGACAACAGCAATTGCTTACTTCCCGATCAAGGAAGAGGAAACCAAATCAGCATGGTAACCCACATTACTCCGATATACTCAATATGACACTCAGTCAATCCCAATATCATATTCTCATATATTTCCATACCTATTTCAAAATGGTGTTCTGATACCAAGGGAATTGAAACCAATGTTAGGGATTGCTAAAGCTTGGTTTGACGAGAGTGCCAGATGTGTTTTTCATCCTGACTCTACAGGACATGAAACTGAGAATTGTTTCACCTTCAAATGCAAAGTTCAAGAGTTAATTGATGACAAGATTTTGTCTTTCAAACATAATGGCTCGAGCTTACGCATTTTGCTTACAAATTCTGAAGATAGCAATTTTGAGGAACTTCCAAAACTCATTGGGACAATTTCTTACCAAGAGGGAGTTGAGACTTTGCAGAATAATGTTAGCAAAGAAGTAGACCAAATGATCACTTCGGAAAAGGTGGTATCCTTCAGCCAAGATATCCCAAGTTCTAGCAATGGGAAGTCAGTCGTAGCACTGACTCATTATCCTCCATTACCAACTTTCAAGCCTTTGCATCAACAACCTTTGTCTGATCTTCCTCAACTTTAGAGTCGGAACTCCCAAAATTAAATTGTACCTCGGAATAATCTAGAAAGAAGGAAGGCTCCTCTTGATCCAATTCCTGTGACATACAGTAAACTTCTTCCATATTTGACTCAAAATTCATTGGTGGTTCCGAAGTTTCTTAACCCACCAAAGTTATTCCCGCTTGGTTATGATCATAACGTGCGATGTGGATACCATACTGGTACTGTAGGACACTTAATAGAGGATTGCAATCCTTACAAAGACAAAGTTCAACATTTTATTAACCAAAAGTACTTAACTCTTCAAGGAGGGATTTTGTTTGTTAATGGCAACCCCATACTCAAGTGAGCACCAAGACTACTGAAAGTCATCTGAATCAACAGGTCAAGACGGAGCTCAAGTATCCTCAACAATGACAATCTTGTATTTCTTTACTGCATTTTCATTTGTATCTTGTTTAATTGTTTAAACTTTGTTTGCATGTAGAAACTTGTTTGTTTTAATCTTAATGCAATGAGTATGTCTGTCTTGAAGTAATTCATTCGTTGTCACTCAATCCATTTGTTATCACTCTTTATTTAATATGCGAGCATTTTGATACCAAAGTTACCAAGTCTTTCGCCTAGGCAAAGATTAGAGGAAGGATTACGATAATTGAAAAACGCCAGGTCTCTAATCGTATGCTTTTGAGTAAAAGCCTTGCTGATGATGTACAAGCCTTGTTTCAAATTCCCAAACACCGGAGTTATAAGGGAGATAAACCATTGTTAAACCCTTTGAGACTTGAAGTAGAAGTTTCTTTTATTTTTTTTTTAAAAAAACCCTCATTTTTAACCTAGGGGCGGATAGTGTTCTGTTAATCTGATCGAGCGTTCAAAACTCAACAAGAGTGTGCATCAAAGGATACAACAATGACTATCCTTCAAAAGGTTGAGAAAGGTCAGAACTTTAATAGTCAACCTTCATCTAACAATAGTGTGCATTAAAACAGGATGATAGCCCAATGAGTATCTCTCGTACATCAGAAGGTCAACAGATGACGATACAACAACAGTTATCCCTCATCGACCCAAAGACTCAAACAGTCATAATCACTTCGAACAAATCAAAGATAGTGTAAGGATCCACGACTTGTTCAAAAAAAAGAAGAATAAATATTTAAAAAAAAGAGAGAAAAAAACCCCGCTAAATCGAAACTTGAAAACAAGTCGCATAGGCAAAATTTAGGGAAATCAAAGAAAGGATTATCGAAGACAAAAAGATTAGTGACTATCATGTCCAAGAAACCTCCTGTTGGTTCCTCAACCATCATAAACACCTCCCGAGAGATGAGCGCTCGTATCAAGATAAATGAACTTAGGACTGAAGAACATCATGGAGAATGGGCGGGCACCAAATATTTTGAGCCTAAAAATCCTTTTTTCTAAAAACCGTGAACCAAGCCACGTTACAACCCTCAAAAGTCCTAATTGAATTATGGGTTAACTCAAAAGCATACGACGAAGAGATCACGTTTACCTGACTCCTACGGTGCATGCTAAGTATTTGTGTTGGTGTCATATGCTCTTCTTATCTTTCATAAAGAAAAAAGAATTTTTAGTGTTGCACTCTAAAAGTGTTTCACTCACAAAAAAGTCGTAACGTTTTCTTTTTCATACAAAACATCAAGACGCATAAATGTTTCATTAGAATTGTCATAATAAACATTATTATACATGTAAAATAATTATCTAACATTAAAGAAGTTCTCATAATGAACATCAGTGAAGAGTCTAACCTTGTCTAAAAGAAAGACTTGATCATTTCTTTGTATCAAGGGGCAGGATGTTTAAGGACTCCGTTGAGTATATCACAAGTTGTTTTCTCAACATTTTGTGAATTTGGGGGCAATCGAGTCGAAATTCAGTTTCTCAAATTTTTGCCAATCTGGGGGCAGGTCCTTGAAGAGTAATCAGCAAGTGATTTGATCCCTCTCAAAGAGCGGTTAGCCTGGGACAACCGTCGTTTCATGATTCAGTCAACTTGAAGCAATTACTTTGAGACGTGGAGGTCTCTCTAAGGGTATTTACATTGGGGCATTTCAAACTAATCGTTTAGTTCCAATCAATCCGAGGATTCACTTTGAGACATTGAAGCAAAAAAAAGAAGCTCTCATTCCATCAAGTTAGTTGCTCACATGTTGTTGATCTGAAGCAGTCGCTTCGTGACAGTGATGCTCTCTTAATTGGATCAAGTGTTTATTTCAAGAATCAATCAGTCTGAAGAAATTACTTCAAGACGTGGAAGTTTCTCTCAAGCTCATCATGGGACAAGTCTTCCCTATGTTTTTTTAGCTCTTTATTCAGATGCAGTCAATTTGAGGAAATTACTGGAGACGTAGAAGTGTCTCCAAGATTCATTCTAAAGCAAGTTATATGAAAAGATTCATTTAATTTGAAGCAATTACTTCGAGACGTTGGAGTCTCTCCAATGATCATCCTGGGGCATGTCGTCCATTTATGCAAAGTCTGCAACTCTGAGATTCAATAAATCTGAGGCAGTTATTTCAAGGTGTTTAAGTATCTCTAAAGCTCATATCAAGACATGTCATTCTCATATCAGAATATCCAGTTACTTTGAAATAATGACGATCAGTAGAGTATTTTTGTAGAATACAGGATATGGGGGCATTTCTTTTCAGGAAAACTTTCTTGAAGGTCTAATAGACCGGAGCATGTTTATATTTTGAAGTCGAGATATCTCTTGATTGCAAATGCAGCTACATTCCCACGCATGGGGCACGACTCTAATCATCATTATCTGATCAATTCAAAAGTTTTATATTCTTCCTTCTACAAGAATTAGCATTGCAGCCCTTCCAGCGGCAATCAATATTTAGAATTTGGTCAATCATCTTATTGTGCCATTTTCTTCGCTCTTCCAGACTAGCGATGTCGGGAATTTAGTTTGATATCCAATGCATTACCTAGTATATTGATGCATTCATGTATCCTTATTCAATCACGCATTCATATTCATTCATAAACCCCAACCAAGACTTGGGATGTTTCAAGATCATCTAATTTTTTTCCTCAGCAAAATCAGACTTTGAAGATTATATCTCGAATGGAAAATTTAGTTCTTCCAGCCACCAGTTTGAAGGCTTGTTCAAAATTTAATCTACAGCAGTTATGATTCTCAAATTGAATCTCTTGCAGAGTGATTAATTTCCCCCAAGTGAACTCTTGTATCAACGAAATTTCTTGCTCGGGTTTTCCCAAGTGATTTTTCTTTATAGAGTTTCTTTTGAAGTACCCCAATGCAAGCAGGAGAGTTCTCTCAAATGACAACTTAGTTCTTCTCCCTAGTGCGAGTTGAACGCTTAGTCAAAAGATAAATCAGCAGTGGTGTGCTAAGTCTCTTCCCCAGAGAAGTGATTAATCATCCCCAGTGAACTCTTGTGTCAACAGAATTTTCCACTTGGATTTCCCCAGTGATGTTCCCCACAGAGTTATCTTTAGAAGTTTTCTCCATTGAAGCTTCATCTGCTCCCCAATCGAGCCTTCCTCGGCAGGGATTATCGTTGCGGTATCCCCAGTATTCTTATTCTCAACCAAGATCTGTTTAGAGTCTTACAGATAAAAACTTCCCAAGTAAGTCTTAGTGGTCGCAGTCCATTATAGATTCGATTTTCTGAGTTGTTCTCAGTTAATCCCCTGTGAATCTCAGGTGTGTTATTTCCCCAGTGTATTCCTTGCTTACTCAGTAGAAATTTGCATCTATCAAGTGGGATGGTTAATGGATTTCGGAAGATTTGTCATAACATCAAAATTGTTTAAACATGTCAACAGATGTTATTATTGTGCATTGGCAGCACGACACTAGCAGATGGAAGACTTATCCATAATGGATGTGTTTATCCCTCTCAAATGGTGTTGAACTTGATTCCTATCTCCCCAATGGAGTTATATCTGGCTTATTGCAACTCACTGCTAGCTCAACAACTACGAGACAAAAAGATGATTTTTCAATGTTAAAATGGTTCAACATATTTGTATGTGCTTGTTACATCCTTCTGTCATCAAGGTGTTAGCTTGTCAACATTTGGGGCATTCATGTCAGGCTTGTGCGCTAAACATAAATTATTTTATCCCCGCAGAGGTCCACTTTCGATCTTCGAAGTTACCGACCGTGTTCTCTTTGGTTCAACTCATCCGACTTGGGGCATTTTGTTAATGCATTTCAGAAATTGTTATCTTTCGTTCTACAAGGATTACCATGGAACCTTTCAAGTGGTAGAACGATATTTAGAAACTTGTGCATTATTTGCATGATGCATTTGAATTTTCCTGTTACAACAGTATCAGGAAATCAGTTTTATACTCTTTGCATTAAAACATTAAAAAAAATTATGCATATCATATCCATGCATTGGCTTTGGCTAGTTTCCTTTTGCAGGATTTTTCCCAGCGGAAACTGCAAATATCCTTATAAGGATCAAAATTTAAGGATTAGTTCTCACGCGACATAATTATCCTCTTTTCTCCAAGACAAGCTGTATACTTGTATGGATCTTAACAACTGATGGTTTCTCCAATCGAGATTTCTTCCCCAGCAAAACAATTGTCTTTCAATGAACTATAATGTCATCAAAATTATCAACCTAGAATCTCCAGTGAAGTTTTCCACACGGTTTTCTTATGGAGTTTCCCCAACGAAGCTTAATTTACTCCCAAGTGATTCTCTTTCAGAAAGGACTGCTAAAACATTATTAAGGGTATTTTCCAAGGTTCTTTCAGACAAGAATCTTCCCAACAAATTTTCGTGGAAGCAACCTCTACAAATTTTCTTCTCTGAGTTATTCTCAGAAGACCGTTGAACTACTAGTGTGTTTATTTCCCCAGTAGGTCTTCAATTAATCAACAAATAAATATCCACCGGGTAGGATGTTTATTCAATCTCAGGATATTTCTCCAACTCAGAAGTTGATCCACATACCCACTTGCTACAACACATTGTCTGTACAATGCCAGCAAATTGAAGCTCATTACCATAGAAGTTTTTCAGTCATAGGTGCTAAACTTAATTCTTCTATCCCGAAATTAAAGATTTTGTCAACTCGGAAGTTGTTTAACATATCTGTACATGTTCATTAAATCTCTCATCAACAGAAATGTCGGAAACAAGGATTTACCGACTTCATAAACATCTATATCACACCAATGTGCTGGATATTGATTTGTTTATCCCCAGAGAAGTGTATTCTCGGATGCGCTACTGAATTTGTTCTACTGGTAACTCGAAAATTACATGGTCAAGACATTCAGCATGCCATGGCTCCTCGCACTATCGTGCACAACAATTCTGATATTCTTTTAGTCATCTATCTTCGTTAAAGTTTGTGGGTATTCTTTAACTCTTTGGGAATTTTATGACAAATTCTCAATTATATCTTGGTTAAGGGTCGGGTATTCCTTAATTCTTCTGGATTTTTTGACAAATTCTCGATCTTATCTTCGTTAAAGTTTGCGGGTATTCTTTAACTCTTTGGGAATTTTCTGACAAATTCTCAATTATATCTTCGTTAAGGTCTGCGGGTATTCCTTAACTCTTTGGGATTTTTCTAACATTTTCTCAATTATATATTCGTTTAGGTCTGCGGGTATTCCTTAACTCTTTGGAATTTTATGACAAATTCTCAATCATATTGAATCTCTTAATTTATTGTTTTTCTTTTCGCTTGAGAATTGCGGTTCTCTTCTCTAAGCATTTTCATTAAGGCATCGCTGAGATGACTTAAGTTATTTTATTTCTTTTCGCTTGAGAAGTTCGGTTTCTTTCTCATAGCATTTTCTTTAAGACGTCCTGAGATGGCTTAATCTATTATTGTTCTTTTCGCTTGAGAAGTTTGGTTTTCTTCTCATAGCATTTTCATTAAAACTTATTGTTATTGCTCATTTTGGTTACTCAGTTATCCCCAGTGTTTTTTGGGTTACTCGGTTACTCTGTAGTCAAGGTATTTTTATTTGGCTTTGGTATCCCACTTAGGGAAAAAATTTGGGTTCTTTTGGTATTCAATCCTCTTCCACCTCGAATGTTCGAAAACTTTCAATCTTTCTCACTTATCAGGTTTAAGATGATTGAATAGGGGCAACTGTCGCACCCCAAAATTTGCCCTACTATTATCCATTCCCACCCTCATTCAAATTCATGTGGCTCATAGTTTTTTTTAGGTCAAGATTATATTCGTTTATGTTTTTAAGCTATCTTGGTTCATCTCATATGATAAGATATCTAGGTGTTTGGTTTGTGGTTTAGGATTTGATCACATGTTTTTACAAGGGTTTTGGTGCTTGCTCCTTCGGAAAGGGAATTTGAAATAAATTATGAATTAGGGTTTGAACTCATTATCGTTATGGATTTCTTTCTCGTCAAGTTACAATGTTTTTGTGCACTGTAATTCTTGAGAATCAAGTGATTAGAATTTCCATTCGATTTAATTATGGAGTGTGTGGAATCATCTTCCTGAGATGTTACCAAATAAAATTGATGCATGATATGCTGGATTACAAATTGAATTTTAATGTCATTCAAAGTTTCAATATCCTTTCAATATCAATTCTTATTGGAATCAAGTCCAAATGTGAGGAGTTTTCTATTTGACATTTCAATGTTGAATCTTAAAGGATTATAAAACTTTAAATTATCTAGAGATTTGTCAATTGTGTTACAAAGAGAATTCAAGTTTACATTCAAAATTCATATGAATGACATACAAAATAGAAAGTTTAGATTACAAGTCCAAATTAGGATTATCGCTTGACAAGATTTTTGCAAGAGGATTTCATACATTCAAGCCTATCTCCCTAAGGTTTACCAACAAGAGACAATTCCAAAGTGTTCTAATTACAAGCACTATGCTTCTACGATACAAGAAACCATAAAACTAATCATATGGTCACTAATGGCGAATCTTATTCTTTTGAAGCTTCTTCCAACCCCAAGCTTTGAGCTATATCCTCACCCTTGTCACCATCACATGATACTCAAAGAAAAAAAGAATGGTTAGTGATCAAGAAAATACCAACATTGAATTCAGATAAGGATGATTTCAAGCAATCTCATCATTAGGGTTAAATTCAAGGAATCGGGTTTTTCGAAGGGTTTTCAAATCTTGTTCGTAATCATTCATAAAGCCTCATAATCTGAATTTCAAGATTAATCATTGGCCAAAGAAATTCCTATTGCGAATCACAAAAAAAGTTTGGTTCACAAAAAAGGTGGGTGCAAAAGTACAAACTCAGAATAGCATCACAGGTCAGCAAGTACAGAAACCAAAGTTTTAGCCCACAATCAGCAAGCAAATTCGTAAGGCCTTATTTCTTCAGAAAAATCACTAAGTCCAAAAGCAACCAGAAACCCTAATTCTGAATATTTAAGCACTGAATGCACATAAATTAGGGGCAGCTACAATGTTCACGAGTAAACCCAAGCCGCAGCAGCCAAAACACAAAAACCAAAGTGTTCATCATTTTCTAGATTTGACAAAACTCATCAGGAAATCACAAACTGATTCACAAAACCAAAACCGAAATTCGAAATCACAACCATCAAAACTTATCAGAGGATCATAAACAAAGGCAAGCTATCAAGATAACTCTAACCCTAACATTTTTTCATCATTTTCCAAAGCAAAAACCCTTCAGAAATTCACCGAAAAAAGATGAAGAGGAAAAGAAAAAGGTCCTAAATCGGAGAAAACAAGCTCGAATCAGAAAGACTTCACCAGGGGTTGCAAATCAAGATCTCCTTCCGCCTCCGTGACAAGCTCTAGCATCACATCAGAAGGCCAATTTCGTGTCACAGTGTCCAAATTCGTCATCATCCTCACCAAGTTCGCTATTGGACACTTAGGGTTTTCGAAACCCCCTTTCAAATTTACGAAAAATCATTCATCATCTGCAAAATCAGACACCAGATATATATTCAGAAGAAGAAGATGAAGCGGGATATGTAAAAAAAATTGAGAATTGGAGACACTCCGCCGCGAGCCGCCATCGTCGCCGCCGTAAGGCGAATTCCAGCACGGCTGTTCGTCCCTTCCAGCGAGGATTTTCTTAGAGAAAAGTGAGAGCGTTAGTTTTAGAGAGAGTGTGGAGTTTTTAATTCTAGTTTAATTAAGTTTTTTTTCTTCAATTATTTTAATTAATCCTTTGCTTAATTAATCCTTTGCCAAGTGTCACCTCCAACTTTACGTTATAGTGGATCCCATGCGGGATATCTATGTTAGTATCGTGTACCCTTGCAATTTCCACCCTTGATAATCATTAGGATTATCATTCCCTCATTATCCAACGGTCAGTAGAAAGTCTGGAGCTTCCCTTACCATCCAACGCGATTAGAAGTTGCTCTATGGTGTATCATCAGAATTGTTGCTGCATTGGATACCCTTTATTTGGGCTTGGCCTCTATCTCTGGGTTTCTTTTCTGCACCCCCAGAATTACTTCCCGCAGACTATTTCTAATCCCTCTCTTTATTTTTATTAATGTATTCAATTTAATTATGCAAATAATTTATTTTTGGATTGATGTAATAAATAATAATTAGTTTATGATAATTTTTATGTACAAATTTATCGATTAAATTATTAGTTGATTTCTTATCAAATAAAAACGATCGACTCTAATAATTATTTAAATCTTTTAATTATATTGTGTGATTTTTATTTATCTGCTCTTATCCGCTTGTATGATATATTCACACTTCACACAATTAATATAAAAAAACAACTCTGATTTCTTTTGATTGGCTCATAATCCAATTTCCTAAAGGGTCTCATAGTTGGGGATGGGCATGGCCATCCTAACGAGGTTAATTAAAGTCCTTGTTGCTTTGAAGAATCATAACTCGAATAAATAGTGGTCCATATACCATTTATCCATGCAGCACGGTCTCATAGTTCGATAAGAGCACTTATCCTCACAAGATTAATCAAGTCCATATAATTGGTTAATCATAACCCGAATCATTCCTTCTTTTTCGGTCCGTTGCCAAACCCAATCTAAAACACTTTCATAATTAAAATTTCAAACCTCGATCCAACGTCGAGTGTCTTTTAAAAAAAAACTTTTTCAGAATAAAATCCGAGTTTTTAAATCGTTGGACACTAGGCCAATTGTATAAAAACTTGTGTCAAACAAAATCTTAGTCTTTAAGTCGTTCGACACTAGACCAATTTCTTAAAGACTCGCAAATAACTTGAAACTTGTTTCACCTCACTTTTTCTTAAGAAAACCTTTTTGGGCATTAGCTCCTCGAGTTTCTAGTATTTGAATAGTAAGACGTTAGTCCTATTGTTCTGTATTTTTTCACCCCCTTAAAAAATAATTCAACTCACTTAACTCTTTTTCGCTCATATGCGATCATCAAACTATTTTCTTACAAAGAGTGTGCTATAGCCATTTCAAACACGAACAAGGACTTAAGCGTTTCAAACAAACTAAACAAGTCCAAGTTTAAGCAGTTGAAATGTCTAAGGCACGATTTTTCTTGAAAAATCAACACAACCAACTTTAAAACCTTTTCAAGAGGAACTACAGAGTTTTGACTTTCCCATTGCACAAGGTTTACGTAGGCATCAGGTTTTGAAACCACGGCAAACTCATAATAATAATAAACAAACTCCGTTTCCTTCTTTCTTATTTCTCGATCATAATTTAGAACTTAGCGAAACACACACAAAAACGCACGAACTAAATGGGTCCCATCGAGTACGATAGATGTAAGGGGCGCTAATACCTTCCCCTTACATAACCGACTCCCAAATCTATATCTTTTGGTCACGTAGACCGCCTTATCCGTTCTTTGTGGGTTTTATCTATATTTCCCCGTTCTTTTTAGAACAAATAAAATTAAGTGGTTAGTTCATTGTTTTTAAAACAACCGATGAAAATACCAGTCACCACAGGATCAATTTCTTACGAATATATTAATATGTTGTATTTGTTTCTCTAGCATAGTTAGTATGCATCTTAGTTTAAAAAAATTAATCAATTTTATTAAATAGTTCAGACCTTTATGAATGAGAGATTAAAACAAAACAAATTATATTATATTACAAAAAATGGTATTTGTAAATCAATGGGTCGTGTTGTTTGATATGATTTAACTTTTAAATATTAAGGACTTTATGTGATATAATATAGTTTTTAAATTTAAATGAAGATTTGATTCCTAAAGTTTCTTAGTGGTTTAATTTTAGGCCTTAAATTTTAATGGCCATAAATAAATTAAATCAACTGTAATTAGTTTAAATATATAGAAGACTTATACCTAAAGTCTATAATTTATATTTTATATATAGCTAAAGTGTATGTACATGTTATTTTTCTTGAAGTTTTGAATTAGGTAATTTGAGAGTCAAAACTGTATTGAATCTTATTATTTATCAAGATTAACTGTCAAAAAAAGTTTATCAGTTTTAATTACCTCATATGTAACCTCAAGTTATAACTAATATGAATTTAGAACTTCAAATTGATCAAGAATAAAAATGCAAAAATAAATATTTAATTTACAGATTAAGATGTATAAATTTTTATTTCGAGGATATGTTTATCGTTTGAAGGATTAGAAAATAAAATTAAGTGATAAATGAAAAATTAGAATGAAAACAGAAAAAAATCTATTAGAGAGATTTAAATTATAGTTTTAACAAGGATACCAATTGTTTTTATTTCATTATTGGTCGGGTTCCGATCCTACCTTGACGAAAGTGGGTTTGAAATTTTCTCTATAGATTTAATAATCTATGTGATTGTCTCACGGCTAACTCAGACATGTCTCTCCTCAAAATGAGAAGAGATGGGATACGCGCGTGAACACCAAAAATTTCAACACCGTATCAACATCGTATATTTGTTTCTCTCTATCTTTAAGTTACCTTTTAATTATATATGTTCTTATAAATATCAAAAGTATATCTATACATCAAAAGTTGCAAAAGACACCATAGAGTGTCCAATTGGTGGATCTTCAAATATCAATTATGTAATGAGAAATCCAAATTTAATCATTCAAGCCGAAAATACAAAGGACATTAATATTTCTGACAAATATGGCGTACGACTAGTAAGATCAACATTAGTCATTCATTTTAAAATCATTATTGTTTAAAATTTTACGCACAAATTAAGAAATATAATAATATTATTTAAAATCAGTATATTTTTATTAAAGTAATTTTATTAATATATTAAAAATAGTATATGAAATTAAAGAGCACAATTGTAAAAATAATAATTATTGTTACATTAAAAATAAGACTGATAATTATTTAAAAATAATTTTTAATTACTAAAATGACAGTTATATTAGAAAAGTGAATTAATAAATAAAGATGACCATCAATGTATTCTTTTAAGAGATTATACATCACAAATTTCATGACTTGATTTAATTATTGTAAAGAGGAAACGATGAGGGAAGGTAAATTGGGGATTGTTTGGCTTGCCAAGGTGTGGAGTATATGGTTGCTGCGCAATAGTATTTGTTTTCGGAACAAAGAATGGAATGTGAATAATACGGTTTGATGCATCAAAACGATTGTGTCGAAGTCGTCTTTTATGGAGAAATTAAACACTTCAATTACAACTTTTATGAGTTTATCAAAGATCCATTGCTATACTTATCAAAGGTATATAATTAGTAATAATAATGAGTCAATGATAATTTTTATTTGACAATTTATCGATTAAATTATTAGTTGATTTTTTATCAAATAAAAAATATCGACTCTAATAATCATTTAAATCTTTTAATTGTATTGTGTGATAATTATTTATCTGCTATTATCCGCTTGTACGATATATTCACACTTCACACAATTAATATAAAAAACCAACTCTGATTTCTTTTGATTGGCACATAAGCCAATTTCCTAAAGGGTCTCATAGTTGGGGATGGGCATGGACATCCTCACATGGTTAATTGAAGCCCTTGTTGCTTTGATTAATCATAACTCGAATAAATAGTGGTCCATATACCATTTATCCTTGCACCAGGGTCTCATAGTTCGGGATAGGAGCACCTATCCTCACAAGATTAATCAAGTCCATATACTTGGTTAATCATAACTCAAATAAATCCTTCTCTTTCGGTCCGTTGCCAAACCCCACCTAAAACACTTTCATAATTAAAATTTGAAACCTCGATCCAACGTCGAGTGTCTTTTAAAAAAAAACCTTTTCACAATAAAATCCGAGTTTTTAATTTTTTGGACGCTAGGCCAATTGTATATAAACTTGTGCTAAATAAACTCTTAATCTCTAAGTCGTTGGCGCTAGACCAATTTCTTAAAGACTCCTCAATAACGTGAAACTTGTTTCACCTCACTTTTTCTTAAGAAACCCTTTTTTGGTGATAGCCGACTCGTCTGAGCATTAGCTCCTCGGGTTTCTAGTATTTGAATCGTAAGACGTTAGTCCTATTGTTCGGTACTTTTTCACCCACATAAAAAACAATTCAACTCACTTATCTCTTTTTCGCTCATATGCGATCATCAAACTCTTTTCTTACAAAGAGTGTGTAATAGCCATTTCAAACACGAACAAGGACTTAAGCTTTTCAAACAAACTAAACAAGTCCAAGTTCAAGCATTTGAAATGTCTAAGGCACGATTTTTCTTGTAAAATCAACACAACCAACTTTAAAACCTTTTCAAGAAGAACTACAGAGTTTTGACTTTCCCATTGCACGAGGGAATACGTTGTCCCAAGGTTTTGAAACCGCGGCAAACTCAAAATAATAATAAACAAAATATGTTTCCTTCTTTCTTATTTTTCGATCATAATTTAGAACTTAGCAAAACACACACAGACACGCACGAACTAAATGGGTCCCATCGAGTACGATGGATGTAACGGGTGCTAATACCTTCCCCTTACATAATCGACTTCCGAATCCGTATCTTTTGGTCACGTAGACCGCCTTATCCGTTCGTTGTGGGTTTTATCTATATTTCCCCGTTCTTTTTAGACCAAATAAAATTAGGTGGCGACTTCTTTATTTTTAAAATAACCGATGAAAAGACCAGTCATCACAGGATCAATTTCTTACGAATATATCAACATGTTGTATTTGTCTCTCTAGCATAGTCAGTATGCATCTTAGTCTAAAAAAATTAATCAATTTTATTAAATAGTTCAGACCTTTTATGACATGAAAGATTAAAACAAAACAAATTATATTATATTACAAAAAATGCTATTTGTAAATCAATGGGTCGTGTTGTTGGATATAATTTAACTTTTAAATATTGTGGAGTTTATGTGATATGTATAGTTTTTAAATTTAAATGCAGATTTGATTCCTAAAGTTTCTTAGTTGTTTAATTTTAGGCCTTAAATTTTAATTGTTTGGTTTTAATCCTTCTAGTGTTTTTTCTTTTTGTATTTAATAGTCTCTGTAGACTAAATTTTATTTACGTGACATAAATAAATTAAATCAACTGTAATTAGTTTAAATATATAGAGGACCTATACCTAAAGTCTATCATTTATATTTTATATAAAGCTAAAGCGCATGTACATGTTATTTTTCTTGTAGTTTTGAATTAGGTAATTTTAGAGTCAAAACTGTATTTAATCTTATTATTTATCAAGATTAACTGTCAAAAAAAGTTTATTAGTTTTAATTACCTCATATGTAGCCTCAAGTTATAGCTAATATGAATTTAGAACTTCAAATTGATCAAGAATAAAAATGCATAAATAAATATTTAATTTACAGATTAAGATGCATAAACGTTTATTTGGAGGATATGTTTATCGTTTGAAGGATTAGAAAATAAAATTAAGTGATAAATAAATTTTTTTAATGAAAACAGAAAAAAAAAACTATTTGTAGAGATTTAAATTATAGTTTTAACAAGCATACCAATTGTTTTTATTTCTTTATTGGTCGGGTTCGGATCCTACCTTGACAAAAGTAAGTTTGAAATTGTCTCTATAGCTTTAATAATCCCTGTGATTGTCTCACGGCTAACTGAAACATGTCTCTCCTCAAAATGAGAAGAATTGTGATAGGCGCGTGAACACCAAAAATTTCAACACCGTATCAACATCGTAGATTTGTTTCTCTCTAACTTTTAGTTACCTTCTTTTAATTACATACATTCTTATAAATATCAAAAGTATATCTATACATCAAAAGTTGCAAAAGATACTATATCAAAAGACATTAATATTTCTGACAAATATGGCGTCAGAGTAGTAAGATCAACATTAGTCATTCATCTTAAAATCATTATTGTTTAAAATTTTACGCACAAATTATAAAATATAATAATATTATTTAAAATCATTATATTTTTATTAAAGTAATTTTATTAATTTATTAAAAATAGTATATAGTATTAAAGAGCACAATTGAAAATATAATTATTATTGCTACATTAAAAAATAAGAATGATAATTATTTTAAAATAATTTTTAATTACTAAAATGAAAGTTATATTAGAAAGCAGGAAGTAATAAATAAAGATGACAATTAATATATTCTTTTAAGAGATTATACATCTCAAATTCATGACTTGGTTTAATTATTGTAAAGAGGAAACGGTAAGGGAAGGTAAATTGGGGATTGTTTGGCTTGCCAAGGCGTGGATTATATGGTTGCTTCGTAACAGTATTTGTTTTCGGAACGAAGAATGGAATGTGAATAATACGGTTAGATGCATCAAAACAATTGTGTCGAAGTGTTCTTTTATGGAGAAATTAAATACTTCAATTACAACTTTTATGAGTTTAACAAAGATCCATTACTATACTTATCAAAGGTATATAATTAGTAATAATTTCTCTTTTTTTTTTTGTGGCTTTCTTCCGCTTCTTTGTGTAAAAGTTTAGAGAACGCTTAGTTCTCCTTTATAAATAAAATCTTGCTTATAAACATAAAAAAGTAAGAATTGTAAACATTTTTTTATTATTGGTCTATAACTGACCATTTAACTATTTTGGATAATAATAAAATTTGTCATAAAATTAAAGATGATAAAAGTAAGAATGGAAAAAATATGACAGAGGAAATTTGTTACGAGTATGAGTAGATCGTCTAGAAAATATAAACATATATCCATATCCGTTAATAAATTATATAAAATTATTTAAATATTATTAGTTATTATTCTCTAACTTTTCATTTTGTAAAAAACTAGTCTTCATATTTTTTAAAAGTTTTCTTTGAAGAAATGATAAGGTATCTCAACTACATTCTACAAATAAATTTTGTCACTAATTTTTTTATTAATGCATAATGCTACATCATAACCCGGCATTAGTTGATGGTATCGTTTTATAAATTCAAGTACTCATAAATGACATTTTTAAGTTTCATATTTAAAATTTTAGGTTTGTTTACTAATTAAATAAAGACATTCAACTCTAATAAAATGTCTACTAAAAACTTTATCCAAAACATTTGTAATCATACTCTTATCTATGAGGTAAATTAATCTCACTTATCAAAACTTTATTGAATGGTAGCAGAACTATACAATCAATTAGATATTTTAATTCAAATATTATTTTACAAAACATTTTATAAAAGCATATGAAACAAGTAAATTTTTAAAATTAATTTTAATGTTGATTGCAAAATTTAGTTAAAATTATTCGGTTTAAACAAAAAGAGGTTAAATTATTTGTTAATATGGATATTTCCCTTTAAAAATAATACTCTAATTAAAATACTAACAACTTCAAAAAATAATTCAACAACAAAATGCATAACATAACACACATAAATATATAAAAATAATTAACGATTGTATGGATCACAATCTAATATGTAATTAAAAGCTCACCATAGTATTATTCTATGATGAAAAGGACGATATGTGTATTGATTATATAGGATGAATATAAAATTTTCGGCTTAGAAGTAGTGTATAAATTAATTTTGAACATAACTATTAAAGATATTAGGTAAGGATGAAATGAATGAGACATTTTTAATTAAAAATGATGGAGACATTTTGGAATTGAGAGAAGAATACAATTTAAGTAAAATTTAGCATAATACCTTGAAAGGAAAAAGATAAACAAATTCAAATATACAAGATAAACAAATTAAGAGATGACAATACAATAACTATATTATAAAGTTTATAAATAAAATATTCTTGGAGAGCACTGGTGTAGTCGCTTTGATAAGAAACCAGTGCAGAACTATACGGGAACATACTGGAGGAAAATGGACACACTAGCGCACGTGCATAGTCCCTTGAGACACTTCATTACCTTTGGTGGCTGGCACATATAATGATGATTATAACAAGAATTATCATTTACACATTTAGCAATTCCTATATTAAAAAATAGATTAAAAATTTAGATAGTATTTGATAAACTATTTTGTATAAATTTATAAAGAAAATTATAAATATTATAAAAATGGATTACCTCTTCCACAGTTGCATGGCACCGGCAATAAAGAAAAGAATATAGCTATATAAACAACATTGAAAATTTCTACCATACTTCTTCTTTTGTATTTAAACAACGGTTTTAAAAATTTATATTTTTAAGTATGAATTCTCTTTGCATGTTATTATCCTTTATATAGTTGTAAAATATCCTTCTTAACATTAAAAATGGGATCGATTTCTTACTAATATATCAATATGTTGTATTTGACTCTCTAGCATAGTTAGTATGCATTTTAGTTTAAAAAAATTAATCAATTTTATTAAATAGTTCAGACCTTTTATGACACGAAAGATTAAAACAAAATAAATTATATTATATTATAAAAAATGGTATTTGTAAATCAATGGGTCGTGTTGTTAGACATAATTTAACTTTTAAATATTGTGGAGTTTATGTGATATAGTATAGTTTTTAAATTTATATGCAGATTTGATTCCTAAAGTTTCTTAGTTGTTTAATTTTAGGCCTTCAATTTTAATGGTTTGGTCTTAATCCTTCTTAGTCTTTTTTCTTTTTGTATTTAATAGTCTCTGTAGACTAAATTTTATTTATGTATTTATGTGACATAAATAAATTAAATCATCTGTAATTAGTTTTAATATATACAAGACCTATACCTAAAGTTTATAATTTATATTATATATATATATATATATATATATATATATATATATATATATATATATATATATATATATAGCTAAAGGACATACATGTTATATTTCTTGTAGTTTTGAATTAGGTAATTTGAGAGTCAAAATTGTATTTAATCTTATTTTTTATCAAGATTCACTGGTCAAAAAAAGTTTATTAGTTTTAATTACCTCATATGTAACCTCAAGTTATAGCTAATATGAATTTAGGACTACGAATTGATCATGAAGAAAAATGCATAGCTAAATATTTAATTTACAGATTAAGATGCATAATTTTTTTTTGGAGGATATGTTTATCGTCTGAAGGATTAGAAATTAAAATTAAGTGAAGAATGAAAAATTATAATGAAAACAGAAAAAAATCTATTAGAGAGATTTAAATTATAGTTTTAACAAGCATACCAATTGTTTTTATTTCTTTATTGGTCGGGTCCCGATCATACCTTGACGAAAGTGGAATTGAAATTGTCTCTATAGCTTTAATAATTCATTTGCTTGTCTCACGGCTAACTCAAACATGTCTCTACTTAAAATGAGAAGAGTAAGAGTTGTGATACGCGCGTGAACACCAAAAATTCCAACACCGTATCAACATCGTAGATTTGTTTTTCTCTATCTTTTAGTTACCTTTTAATTATATATGTTCTTATAAATATCAAAAGTATATCTATACATCAAAAGTAGCAAACGACACCATATAGTGTCCAATTAGTGGATCTTCAAATATCAATTATGTAGTGAGAAATCCAAATTTAATCATTCATGCCGAAAATACAAAAGACATTAATATTTCTAACAATTTTAGCGTAAGACTAGTAAGATCAACATAAGTCCTTCGTTTTAAAATGATTATTGTTTAAAATTTTACGCACAAATTAAGAAATATAATAATATTATTTAAAATCGTTATATTTTTATTATAGTAATTTTATTAATTTATTAAAAATAGTATATAGAATTAAAGAGCACAATTGAAAAAATAATAATTATTGCTACATTAAAAAATAAGAATGATAATTATTTTTAAATAATTTTTAATTACTAAAATGACAGTTATATTAGAAAGCAGGAAGTAATAAATAAAGATGACCATTAATGTATTCTTTTAAGAGATTATACATCTCAAATTTCGGTTTAATTATTGTAAAGAGGAAACGGTGAGCGAAGGTAAATTGGGGATTGTTTGGCTTGCCAAAGTGTGGAGTATATGGTTGCTTCGTAACAGTATTTATTTTCGGAACGAAGAATGGAATGTGAATAATACGATTAGATGCATCAAAATGATTGTGTCGAAGTGGTGTTTTATGGAGAAATTAAACACTTCAATTACAATATTTATGAGTTTAATAAAGATCCATTGCTATACTTATCAAAGGTATATAATTAGTAATAATTTCTCTTTTTTTTTTGTGTGGCTTTCTTCCGCTTTTTTGTGTAAAAAGTTGGAGAACCCTTACTTCTCCTTTATAAATGAAATCTTGCTTATAAACAAAAAAAAAAAAAGTAGAATTGTAAACATTCTTTTATTATTGGTCTATAACTGACCATTTAACTATTTTGGGTAAATAAGAAAATTTGTCATAAAATTAAAGATGATAAAAGTAAGAATGGAAAAAATATGACAGAGGAAATTTGTTACGAGTATAGATAGATCGTCTAGAAAATATAAACATATATCCATATCCGTTAATAAATTATATAAAATTATTTAAATATTATTAGTTATTATACTCTAACACTCTAACTTTTCATTTTGTAAAAAACTAGTCTTCATATTTGTTAAAAGTTTTCTTTGAAGAAATGATAAGGTATCTCGAATACATTCTACAAATAAATTTTGTCACCAATTTTGTTATTAATACATAATGCTACATCAAAACCCTGGATTAGTTGATTGTATCATTTTATAATTCTAAACAAACTTGACAATTTCTACCATACCTCTTCTTTTGTATTTAAACAATGATTTTAAATAATTTTATTTTTAAAGTATGAATTGTCTTTGGGTCAACTAAACGTTATTATCCTTTATATAGTTGTAAAATTTAAAATTAAAAATGGGATCAATTTCTTACTAATATATCAATATGTTGTATTTGTCTCTCTAGCATAATTAGTACGCATTTTAGTTTAAAAAAATTTATGAATTTTATTAAATAGTTCAGACCTTTTATGACATGAAAGATTAAAACAAAACAAATTATATTATATTATAAAAAATGGTATTTGTAAATCAATGGGTCGCGTTGTTGGATATAATTTCACTTTTAAATATTGTGGAGTTTAAGTGATATAGTATAGTTTTTAATTTAGATGCAGATTTTATTGCTAAAGTTTCTTAGTTGTTTAATTTTAGGCCTTAAATTATTATGGTTTGGTTTTAATCCTTCTAGTCTTTTTTCTTTTTGTATTTAATAGTCTCTGTAGACTAAATTTTATGTATGTGACATAAATAAATCAAATCAACTGTAATTAGTTTAAATATATACAAGACCTATACCTAAAGTCTATAATTTATATTTTATATATAGCTAAAGCGCATGTACATGTTATTTTTATTGTATTTTTAAATCAGGTAATTTGAGAGTCAAAACTGTATTTAATCTTATTATTTATCAAGATTCACTGTCAAAAAAAAGTTTATTAGCTTTAATTATCTCATATATAACCTCAAGTTATAGCTAATATGAATTTACAACTTCAAATTAATCAAGAATAAAAATGCATAATTAAATATTTAATTTACAGATTAAGATGCATAAATTTTTATTTGGAGGATATATTTATCGTTTGAAGGATTAGAAAATAAAATTAAGTGATAATGAAAACAGAAAAAAAAATTTATTAGAGAGATTTAAATTATAGTTTTAACAAGCATACCAATTATTTTTATTTCTTTATTTATCGGATCCCGATCCTACCGTGACGAAAGTGGGTTTGAAATTATCTCTATAGCTTTAATAATCCATGTGATTGTCTCACGGCTAATTCAAACATGTCTCTCCTCAAAATGAGAAGAGTTGTGATACGCGCGTGAACACCAAAAATTCCAACACGGTAGATTTGTTTCTATCTATCTTTTAGTTATCTTTTAATTACATACGTTCTTATAAATATCAAAAGTATTTCTATATATCAAAAGTTGCAAAAGACACCATATAATGTCCAATTGGTGGATCTTCAAATATCAATTTTGTAGTGAGAAATCCAAATTTAATCGTTCATGCCGAAAATACAAAAGACATTAATATTTCTGAAAAATTTAGCGTAAGACTAGAAAGATCAATATTAGTCCTTTGTTTTAAAATAATTATTGTTTAAAATTTTACGCACAAATTAAAAAATATAATAATATAATTTAAAATCATTATATTTTTATTAAAGTAATTTTATTAATTTATTAAAAATAGTATATAGAATTAAAGAGCACATTTGAAAAAATAATAATGCATTGCTACATTAAAAAACTTAGGATGATAATTATTTTTAAATAATTTTTAATTACTAAAATGACAATTATATTAGAAAGCAGGAAGTAATAAATAAAGATGTCCATTAATGAATTCTTTTAAGAGATTATCCATATCAAATTTCATGACTTGGTTTAATTATTGTAAAGAGGAATGTGAATAATACGGTTAGATGCATCAAAACGATTGCGTCGAAATGGTCTTTTTTGGAGAAATTAAACACTTCAATTACAACTTTTATGAGTTTAACAAAGATCCATTGCTATACATATCAAAGGTATATAATTAGTAATAATTTATTTTTTTTGTGTGTGGCTTTCTTCCGCTTCTTCGTGTAAAAAGTTGGAGAACCCTTAGTTCTCCTTTATAAATGAAATCTTGCTTATTAAAAAAAAGAAAAAGAAGTTAGAATTGTAAAGATTTTTTTATTATTGGTCTATAACTGACCATTTAACTATTTTGGTAAATAATAAAATTTATCATAAAATTTAAAATGATAAAAGTAATGATGGCAATAATATGACTGAGGAAATTTGTTACGAGTATGGGTAGATCGTCTAAAGAATATAAATATATATTTATATCTGTTAATAAATTATATAAAATTATTTAAATATTATTGTTATTTTAAAAGTTTTCTTTGAAGAAATCTTTTATATTTAATAGAAATCTTATTGTTATTGTAATAATAACATCTTGTGCGAAATATAAAATATTTTTTTTTAAAAAGAATTTTAGAAAAGTAGTGTTATCCATGGACATTGGACATTTGTATATATTCACAGATAATTTAAAATCTGTGGATATTTGTTGAGGTGTCTAATGGAAGATGTATGATGTAAATTTATAATTTTTCCGAATGTTTTAATCGATTATAGTTTTTTAAGACTATTCATATAATTATATTATTAAGGGTTCAATACCTTTTATCACTGCCAACAAATAAAATGTAAAACTGGGAATCAAACCGAGACTATTACACTGGCAATGACAAGCTCCATCCACTAAACTACTTCATTTTTTATGTTAAATACTTGAATCAACTTTATACATATTAACATTGCATTATTATTATTTGAAAACCTTTATTTCATAAATATTTTGAAATATATTTATTACATGTTAACAAATATTATATATGTTTACTACTATTAATATATTATTTTATTATTTTATTAGTTATTTATTTCAATTATTTTTTATTTTTTATTAAATAAAACCTATTACGTAAAATATATTAAATATTTAGTATTAAAATGTTAATTAATAATTATTATAAATGTGATTAAAGTTTTTCAAATAATATTTAATAATACTTTATTAATAATTAAATTTTTATTTTATTTAGTTAATTATATGTTATAAATAATTATATAATATTTATTCAGTTAATAATATATTCATATATAAATTTTATTTAATAAATTTAAATAATTATAAAATATAATATTTATTAATCATTATTTATATAATATTTATTTAGTTATATAATTATGTAATATTTAATTCGTTATATATTTATTAATTATGTAATATAATTATATAATATATAATTAGTTATATAATATACTATTAACGTATTATTTATATATTTATTAATATATTATTATATATATATATATATATATATATATATATATATATATATATATATATATATATATATATATATATATATATATATATATATATATATATATATATATATATATATATATATATCCTCTACCAATCACTAAAGATGTATATATATAATTTAATTTGATTAAATTGTTAAAAGAAAATTATTACTATATTTCTTTCCCTTTCTTTATCACTCACTTCATCATATCATAATCCTCTACCAATCACTAAAAAAAATTAAAATACATTGTACTTTTCATTCACTCTTGTTGACTAAATATAGTTGCTAAAATCACTAAAATAACTCAACTAATTGGTTTAGTTCTACTATTGAACACGGCTTGTTGTTAAATGATGAGTCACGCCTTAACCTTCAATAAAAACCGAGTAACATAGTCTATCATACACACATGTTCCTTAATAAGTATAATAAAAATTAAAACTACTTAACAAAATAAATAAGACTGACATTTTAACTTATTTTATAAAATTCAATACCATTAGTTAAATTTTAATATGTATTTGCAATTAGATTTAATATATTAAATATTGAAACATCAAATAAACAAAAATTGAATTAAAAATAAAATAATATCCAATTATAGTATTATATTCACCAATAATTTTTTATAAAACTATAATATCTATAGAATAATACCACTTTTATTTTATTTTAATTTTCTTAAGTTAAATAAAAATTAAAAAAAATTGTTTTCAACACTAAAGAATAGCTTTACAAAAATAAATAGTGATGGGTCATAACAAAAAGTTAGGCCCAATTTAAATGTTATACCTTAAGTAATCCTAATCCTTAATATATTAAAACAGAATACAGACGTCAAATTTTGAATAAAATTCCGCATAAATAATTTTAGAGTATATTATTTTCTTTTCTCTTTGATTTAATATATTAATTAATATTTAATATTAATTACTCGACCACTAATTTCTATATATTTCAACTATTCGATCAACAAAAATCCTTATAAAAATTATGACATGCAATATTTATTTATAATTTTTCTTGTGCATCGCAAGGGATGAAAGTACTAGTTATAAAAAAATTTACTTTGTATCCCTATAATTATACTCATACCGCTACATATAAAAAATTTGGACCGAAATATCCTTATTAAAAAATTTATATTTTTAATTTATTTACTTTTTTCTCACTTTTTTGAAAAGCTTTCGAAACACTAAAAAATATATAAACCGGAACATTTTTTCAAAATCTTCAGGTAAAAAAATGTTAATTTTTACTATAAAGGGACACTTGTATAAAGTGTTACGGTTGTTTGACTTTTTTCTCAAAAAGTTTAAGAGATCGGCCTTTCTACGAAATGGCTTTTTAGAGAACGGTTTTTCAACACCAGCTAACTTTTAAAAAAACTTTTAAATCGTTGTCAAAAATCTTGAATTTTTCTAAAATAATTAACTCACCAGAACACTTTGAATAAGTGTTCCGGTATGCAACTTAAAAATTTTAGTTATCGGAACACTTATTCAAAGTGTTTTTTAAATTTTTTTTCCAGATTTTAGACAATGGTATAAAACCGTTGATAAATGTGAACTGTTGTAGTAGCTTAAGGACATTTTTTGCATTAAAATCACTTTTGGTAACCCTTTTAAACCGTTAGCAAAAGTCTTGAATTTTTGTTTAAAAAAAGTTAAACTACTCGAACACTTTATATAAGTGTTCCGGTATGCAAATTGAAATTTCTAACTATCGGAACTCTTTTTTAAAGTGTTTTGGTATATCAAATATTAATTTTTTTTATCGAAAGACTTTGAAAAAGTGTTTTATTTTATATATTTTTAAATGTTTCAAAAGGGTTTTTGAAAAAGGAGAAAAAAATTAAAAAATTTGTAAAATATAAACTATTTATGCAAAGGATTTTAGTCCAAAATAAGTGCGTGTATAGGTTGGTATGAATATAATTATAGGGGTAGAAAGTAAATTTTTCCTAATTATATAGTCATATCTTATGATAAAAAACAAAATTCCACCCATCAATCTCCTTCCTGAATTGCTCCTCTTCACATTCCTTCTTTGATACCTACTTCTCTTTCTCAATTTTTTTTTTTGTATGGATGAAATATTTGCATCTCATTACTCACCCTTATTCTGCATGTTAATATACAATTTTATCCTTGCATTTTATTAGATTAAAGTGAGTAAGAATATTATTTTTTTTTGTTAGTTTTGAACACCATTTTAAATCCGTTTGGTGAATCTAGTTTAGGTTCTTTTGTTAAAACGGTTTTAATTTGGGATTTCTGGTTTAAACCATTTAATTATAAAGTTTGAAGATCAACTATCTCACTATATACATGCAGCAAAGGAATAGATATCAGAAGATAATAGTTGGGTTAGAAGATTCAGGTTGAATTAGTGATAAGTGCCAAAATGTAGTTATTTGTATATATGTTTTGTGGCACTTATCTATTTTTGTTTGTTAATAATCGTTGAATAACCCCAATTTTTGTTGTAAATACGTTTTATTGTGTTTTGCGTACATAAGGTACCGTTTGATAATTTTGTATCTATTTTTGTAGGTATTTGTTGCATATTTGGAGCATGAAGGAATAAAGTGTCGAAAACACGGCTCCGAAGACGCATTTTTGGGAAGAAAAACAGCAACTTTCGCGCTTAGCGCAGTTTTGAGCGCGCTTAGCGCGGTGAGGCAGTTTCATGTAATAAAATAATAAAGTAAGTCGCGGCTAGCGCGCTTAGCGCGGTCTGCGGGATTTTGTTTATAAATACTTTTCAAAACAGATTTCTAGGTTATGGTTTTGGGGTGGTTTTTGATCCCCATTTCCATCAACCTTCATATTTGGTAGAATAGCTTAAAAAACAACATTAGGGCTTGCTCATGCATGATTGGAGGTGGATTGCTCTTCGATTGGCTTTGACAACCAGTGTAGATCTGTGGTTTATCTCTTCTCCTCTTTGTGTATTTCTCTTTTGTTGGATTTGTATGTATTTCTACTCATTACTCATGTATATTTATCGCCCTTGGCGTTGTATAAAGCTTGTTTTACTAATTTGTATTGGGTATTGTCTTGGGTTTTTACTCTATGTTAGGGATTTGAGCTTTACTAGAGATAGATTGCTTAGATTCTTACCTAGGATGATTATCTGTTAGTTTCTGAATACTAGAAATGAGTTTAGATCTGACATTCACTATAGAGTATCTGAACTTAATGCCTCTGCGTTGGTGATGTATGCTAGAGATGGTTATGGAGGTGACGCAGTTGACTCCTGTGTTGTTGAGATAGGCCAGAAATGGATATTGAGATGATTCGGGAGGATTCTCAATTTGGGGTTAGAAATAGATTAGGTTGTGAGAGGTTTGTGATGACACGAACGAGTATCATAGGCCGAGTATGACATGGGTGGTAGATTTAAGTCTGTGACGGGTAGTTTACATTCGATCCGGACAAGCTGTCTATCCTTTATACTTTTTTGTTCATTTACTTTTGCCTTTTATTTTCATTTCTTTTAATCCCAAACACATTAACGGTAGAATTGTCAAACGACGAATCAATAACCAATCTCTGTGGACACGATACGATATAATCTAACCGGTATATATCACCCGGTAAAAATAATACCAAGTCTTTGCTTGCCGCTATACCGCAGCAATAGTTAGATATGTGCATGATAACATTTTTTCTGTATTTTTGAATTTTTCAACAAAAGAATAGTTATTATAATATAAATATTGGATTAGAATATTCTAGGTTCATGTTTTTATTTTTGTTATATTTTTTAATTCTCTTTTTACATTTTTTTTCTTTGAGATCTTAAAAAGACACAACATATTTTTAAAAAGAATGTAACACTATTTTACTCAAAAAAATTATTGTTAGATCTCTAAATTTTGTCAGTGTAATATTTTTCTAGAATTATATATAAAAAAAGAAACATAAATATATGAATGTGGTTTTGTTTACTTACATTTGTTTCTATTTTTTTTCTTTGATTACATACCTAAAAAACTCGGAATCATAAAGTTGATGATGAGATGAAAATATAAATGAATGAAAAAAAAAGTATAGAAGAGAGTTAATGAGATTGAAAAATTAAAGTGGGGGAATTATTGTGTGAATCGGAAAAGGCACAATATAACATTGGGAAGGGAATTAATGATACTCCATCCTTTTTAAAATGGCTGTCGTTTAAGGTTTTTGCACACAAATTAAGGAATGCAATGATGTTGTCGTAAAATATTATATTTTTACAAAATTAACCCTATTAATATATTGAAAGTTGTATAGAAAGTAAAAAATAAAGGGCACAATTGAAAAAAGAGTAATCATTACTACATTAAAAAGTGAAAATGACAATTATTTTGAAACAAAATAAATTTACTAAAGCGACAGTCATTTTGAAACGGAAGGAGTAAAACTTTGCAGGTTGATTTGACACAAAGTTGAATTTGAAGCGACTGGTTTGTAGTGAAGGAGAAAACATAAGGGTTTTTTGTATACAATAATCTACACAATTTTACATTTTGGAAAAACCAAGTGATTTGTTAGGAACGAAAAAGTTATTTGATAGAAAATATCAGAAGAAAAAAATACTAAAATTGTCCCCAAATTAATGATGTGCAAAAATATAAGTAGGGGTTGAATTGAGAATAACATAACCATAAATTTTCTGATATAATTAGCAAGAACCCTGTGCATTCACACAGGTTCTGGTGTGTACTGCGGATATGTCATTAATTTGTTAGTAGAATTCAAACAAATTAGAAAATATCAATTTATTATTAGAAAAAATAAATAATAAAAATTTAATTGGAAGATAATTGTATAAGATTTTAAAAATAACTACTGTTAAGAAAAATAATTAAACACATACTTTGTAGTGTGTGATAGAGGAGTGTTAATAAATAAAATAGTATAAATTAATAAATTGGTAAATAAGAAGAACACAAACAAACTTATCCTGGTTCACCAACTTTGTTAATCCAGTCCTCACCCTTGGTGAGTTTATCCTCTATTGAAAGTCACCGTCTTTTCTCAGTAGTATTCTTTAGCCTCACCAGGCTTACAAATTCTGAATAATAAAGCTCTTCAGGAAGATTACAAATGATTTAGTATTTGAGTGTATGATAGTTCCTTTTCTTATACTTTCAAGTATATCACCTTTTGGAAGTGAAAATAAAAGAACTCCTATAGGCTATTAAAAGTAATTTTACTATGGTTCTTATTTTATGAGTAATCACAATGTGGCTATGTTACTTTAGAAGGAATGGAGAATTATTTGTTAGAATCTTGTTTCTTTCTAGTAAGATAATTGTGTATTTCTTAAGGAAGCAAGTATGTCTTATTTATATAAGAGTAAAAAAGACATTTAAGGAAAAGACGTTTTAGTCCTCTAATATCTTTTTAATTTGGCAAAAAGGCTTTAGATAAAGAGGATTGTAGAGCGCGCATTTAGATGTCCTCATGGAGAAGGCTTTAGTTAAAAGTTGAGGAGTATAACGTGTCTTCTTATCCTTAATAATAAATAAATCTTGATTCTTCTTTTGATTTGAGTTATGATGTTGAATATTCTTTTTCAGAATAGTTTGTTAGATTTAAAACAAAATTGCGTTTCAACATTCTCCCCCTTTTTCAATGGTGACAAACTATTTGATTTTGATTTTGTGACCAGATGAACCCTCTCCTAAGCAATCATCCCATAACTAGAGTTTTGCTTCTCTCAAGACAAAATAAAGTTCTAGTACCTCAAGTGATCATCATACCTCCTTGAAATTCCTGGCAGCAGATACATGATGTCATAGAGAATGTTATGACACGATGACACTTAACAATTCACAAATAAATTCAAAACATTTGTTTACCTTCACTTAAAACCTACCCAATGCAACTTCAATCTAAGTCCAACTTAGACCTGAGTTCCTACTCACTCCCCCTCAATCACAGCAGTGATATCAACCTATTGATTAATTGAATTGTGAAGACACACTTCAATAAACTATCTTGATTTTGCTTCAAAGCTTTAATCAAGAGACAAACACTCGTGCTTCAAAGCTTTGAGTGATAAACTACCCTTACAATCAAATCCTAGTCCAAGGCACTTATCAATTGATAATTGCTTGGCTCACAAGAGTAACTAGAATTACACAAAATACAACCTGCTAAATCTTCAATACATTCCAGAGGCGCAGCAACAAAGTAAGGGTTCTATTCCTTTTATAGAAGCAGTCCTGAACCTTCAGTTTTTGGCTTCCATAAAGATAGTTAGGGTTCACTTAATTAATCCTAAAAACTTGGTCTTATCAACAACCAATTTAGATTTAACTAAGATTAACCCTACAGCCACGTGAGCATGCAATCTAATAACAGAAAAACATAATACAGCAGCCCAACAAACTTCCTGAAAGATCTCAGGAAAAACAGATTCTGCAGAATAGAATGTCACACTGAATGTCATAACATCTGTTATGACATCAGAATATTTTTTGCAGAATTCCAGCACAACTTTTAGCTTCCAGTTCTGAGCTGTACTTTAAACATCCTTGTCAAGTAGGATTTATCTTCAATCTCTGAATGTCATGAAATTTATCAAGACATTGCCATAGCCTAGTTTTACCAAAAAGTAATGCCAACTTAAAACACTAACAAACTCCCCCTTTGGCACATTTTTGGCTAAAACAACTAAACAGATCAAAGAACCTATGCAGCAGAAGAAAAACAAACTAGTTCTAAGCTATCATAAGCTTAAAAGAGACAGAACCTAGAGAAGATAAATTCTACCCAAACAAATTTCCCAATATCCCACAATTTCCCACATAAAAATTTCATACAATTTCCCCAATTCCACAATAGAATATCCCACAATTGCCCACATAAAAATTTCATACAGTTTCCCCAATTCCGCAATAGTTCTTCTCCCCCTTTTTAGCCACAAAGGGGCCAAAGAAATCAATACAAGTACCCCAAAATTTCAATATATAATTAAGTACCAGCATTGTTAAATGTTACATCCCATCAAAAGAAATACAATTCCCAAGGCAATCAGAAGAAAAAAAGTAAAATTAGCAACAAAAACACTCAGGTAACAACTGCACAGGATTACAATTCAAGTGCTTTCCTCTCTAGAAGAAGCACTGTGGAAAGAGGCATCTTCAGAACTGCTCTCAGCAGCAGTTGCTTGATCAGCATCAGCATCTTCAACCAGATTTGCAGCAGAATCATCTCCAGCTAGCCCTTCATCCTCAACCTCTGTGTCTTGCTCCTTTTCAAGTGTAGAGATCAGTTCTTCAAGACTTTGCTTTCTTGCTTCAAGCTCATTGCAAGTTGCTTTCAGCACATCAATGACATTTGCCTTCTGAGAATTTTTCTTGACAGTTGATGTCTCAGCAGATGTCATGACAATGTTTGGGACATGTTTGCCTTGAAAGAGCTTGTAATGGAATCCAAGTGCAGGAGCTCTTTTGCATATTGAATCTCTATCACCAAGAATGTCAGGGTACTGATCAATTATGATTCCACACAGGAGGGAGGGAAAGGCTATTGGTCCCTTAATTGCATAACTTTCAGCATGTTTAAGGGTTTGCTCAAAGATATAAGTTCCATAATCAAATTTTACTTTAGTACCAACAGCAAAGATGAATCTGCCCAGACCAATGGAGATGGTGGATTTGTGGTTTGTTGGAACCCAGTTTGTAGCACCTATTTTGTGCAAAATAGCAAACTTTACACTTAGTTTGCTGGCAGTTAGTTTTCCCTTCATTGGCCAATGTTTCACTTGTTTAGCAGTGATTGTGTGACAGATTTGATTATCAGTTTCTTCTAGCTCAGGTTGAGCATCATCTGATCTTCCCAAATATTTGTTGATCACACATGGGAAAAACTTCACTCTTCTTCCTCTGACATAAACAGTCTTGAAATCAGCTGACTTTCCATCAGCATAGCCACTTGACAAGTTCACAATGAACTCCTTCACCAACACATCATAACAATTTGAAAACTTCACCACAGTCTTCATTAACCCAGCTTCTTTAATCAAATCAATAACATCCTTGCATTCAAGGGCACTCTTATTCAGTTCCCTTTCAAGTGCAATTCTCTTCAAACACACATATTTCCACTTGTTAGCATTCTCAGGGTGGTGAAAGGAAATATTGTCAATTGCCACTTCAGGGACTTTGGGGAGTTTCCCAAGAGAAGGCTTCTTTCTTGGATGAATGTCTGAGACATTCTCTTCAACATTAAAATCAGAATCATCATCAGGTTCTGATTGTTCAGGTACCTTCCTCTTCTTCACAATTGGGGTCCTCTTTGGCCTAGAGATACCACCAACAGTCTTCACCTTACTTTTCCCTTTGGAGGATCCAGCCTTGTCTTTACTAGATTTTTCTTCAGTCTTGCTCTCAACCCTAGGAGTCTTATGAGCAACTTTAGCAACCTTCTCCTGAACAGGACTTGGAATAGCATTCTGCTTCCCTTTCCTATTCATCACCCTCCTGGAAATGCTAGGATTAACTTTTGCAATAAGGTCATTATCCGAGAATTCTTCATCTAGATTAATAACATGGGGTTCAGCCAAGTCCTCAGAATCTTGAATTGGAGACTTTTCAAGATCATCACCAATTGGTGTCTCAGGGGTCTCTTCTAGAATACTGTTAGAGATATAGTCAGCAGGTTTCACAGGAGTTTTAACAAAGTTACATTTTGCTGGAGATTCCTCAGATATACCATCAGAAATCTCATCTTCATTAGCAATAGGAGGTTCAATAGGAGTATCATCCTCACACACTTCAGGAACTGGAACAGAGGGATTAACAACATTCTTGACAGGAGAATCAATGGGAGTTTCAGTATCAGGATCTGTTCGCGTTAAAAGGTGACGCGCTAGAGGAATCGAATGTGAATTCAGATTCTCTGCCTCGAAACGATTTACTCTTTTGATTTGTTTATAAAGATGCCGCGAGCATCAAGCTTTATTATTTTCAACACAAGAAAGATGATTTAATGATTATGAAAAAGGGGAAAGCTGTTAATACCCTCAATTGATTTGATATGCGTAACGACTAGCGCAAACTAGACGCAATGCATTGGGGAGATTCTGAGTAAGGGGGTTTGTTATATAAAGGGAATAGATGGAGCACCCTAAATATATATAGTTATCTATAGCTTTATATATGAATATGTTTGATATGTTTGTGTGTTTTAATTGCTATTTCTATGATTGGGAAAGTTTCTCCTTTGGGATTTTAAGAAAGATAGGTTATGTGGGATCCTAGGTTTTGTTATTATTGTGCTCGCAAAGATCTGTGGATCTTCTGCATACATATCCCCTAGTGGGAATCAGAGCATTTGTAGCTCGGATCTACAGGGATCTATGGTTTGTTTGGTCTGAGGGAGAAAGAAATTTGCTCGGCAAGGATGAGACCTTGTGCCTACGTATTCTCAAAAGGATGTTGAGAAATTCAGAGCAATCGTAGTTCCCACTTATGCTAGTGGAAAGCAACGGGATGTTAGTAAGAGACTGACAAATGTCATCTTAATAAAAAATGTATCTAATCTATTTCATCACATACATTTTTGAAAAGTTTGACTGATTAAAATCTTTCATCGTAAGTTACAGGTGTTTTGCTTGAGTGTACAAGCGTTACCACTTACATGCTTAAGAAAGATGTTTTGAAAAAGATGATTGAATCTTTTAACTGTAAGCATTGGGTGTTTTGCTCGAGTGTACAAGCGTTACCACTTACAATTAAGAGATGTTTTTGTTTGAAAAGAGTTTGAAAAGTTTTTGACTGTATGTGATGTGATAGATGAGATACTCCTTCCATAGAGATGATAAACGTCTAAATCTCGAGGAGAAATTGATTGGATTAAAGGGATGCTTTTAAGAAGCCCATGGATCCTTGTATTGTAAGCCCAAGAGGAGGCATTCCGAGGGTCATCGAGGGTCCTTGTATGAAGCTCAAGAGGAAGCTATAGGGTACGGCTGGCTTTGGCTTTAAAAGGGATTTCACCGAGAAACCATCCTTTTGGAATTAAGAGCAATTTCACCGGGAAATTATACTCTGGGTTCTATCCTAACGCGGGTGATTCTTTGTATTGGAAGCCCAATAGGAGGCTATTTAAGAGATTTCCTGTCTCTTTCATTGTATGATGCCCAAGAGAAGGCTAAACTCAATGAGGAGTTCTTTTGAACGAAGCCCAAGAGGAGGCTGACTCAACAGGGGAGTGTTGTCTTATATGAAGCCTAAGCGGAGGCTAAACTCAGATGAATGAGTTTCTTTGTACAAAGCCCAAGAGAAGGCTAACTCTGTGGGGAGAGTTATCTTGTATAAAGCCCAAGAGGAGGCTAAACTCAACTGGGGATGAGTTATCTTGTATAAAGCCCAAGCGGAGGCTACAACTGTGGGGAACCTATTGGTTAGACTAATTGTTATGTTATAATTAGACAGTTGTATAAACAAGTGTGTGTGTGTGATATGTATTCACAGGAGTTTATGAAGGAAATATAAACAATGTATGATGTTTATTTGTAAGAGTTTATGAAGGAAATATAAACAAGTGTCTGTGAAACGAACGTTTAAAACGAGCGTAACTTGATTATTTACAAGTTTGAACTGTGTACAAGGAAGTAAATATGTACACGAACGAGTATTTATGTACAGAAAAAGATGGATGTACATAGGAGGGTTGGGACTTACACCGTAAGGGAGGCCCATTGGTTTAAAAGCAGTTTCACAGGGAAAAATAATGCTCCTTTCAATACCAATGGTATTTAGTGTTTATACAGACGAAACAGAAACAAACGATCGACGTTTATCTGTGTTTAAGTATTTACAAAGAGTATCTGTGTTATGTACAGATAAGAGTTTGTATGAAAATAATTTGATATGTACAAGGAAAATATGTATGTACATAAAAGAATGTTTTGTTTGTGTATACACAAGTGAAGTGAAAACAAACGATCGGAGTTTGTCTGTACTTGAGTATAAAAAGAATTTGTGTTATGTACAGATAAAAATTTGTATGTATTTGAAGAAAGTTTGATATGTACAAAGAAATATTATGTACATAAAAGAATGTTATGGGACTTACACCGTGAGGGAGGCCCATTGGTTTAAAAAGAAGTTTCACTGGGAAGAATTCTTCTCTTAATACCAATGGAATTGGTGTATAAACAAGCGACATGAAAAACAGACAGAAGAAGTTTATTTATGCTTGGATATTGATTGAATATGTACAAAGAAATGATTATGTACATAAAAGGATTGGGACTTACACCGTGAGGGAGGCCCATGATCGATTGAGAAATTCGAGAGAAAACGAATTTAGTTTTATCGTTTAAATCGGATCGATCATGGTAAAAAGATGCAAGTTTGATGAAAAGTTTTGAAAAATGATTTTGAAAGTGTTTTGAAATATGAAGTTTACTTATGAGAAGTTTTAAAAACAAATCGGAAGTCGAAAGTTTGAAAAATTCACCTTTTAAAGTGTTTTGAAAAAGTGCTCAGAACGTCGTTTTCGGCTCGATTAAAATATAATCAGATGAAAGTTTTTTCTGAAAATTTTTGCACTATCATAAAATAGATATATTTATTGACAAGTTTTTAAAAAATCACCTCAAAATGAGGAGTTTTGATTGGTTAAAAAAATGTTGAAGTTTGTAAGAAAAATGAAGAAAATATGAAAATGTTTGAGAAAAATGGTCCTGTGGGGAGTTGAACCCATGACCATTGGGTGGCTACGTGGCAAAGAGCCTTAAGAGCGAGCTGGCAACCACTGGGAAAAACGTGCGTTTGTGTTTTTAAACCAAAACACGTGTAAACAAAGTGTTGGAAAATTTGAATTTAAAAAAACTCAAGAACACGCGCGAAGCCATGTTCTTCGTTTTGATTCTCAGATTCTTCAAACCAAGCTATAATCTTCGTTTCTCAATGAAATTTGATGAAATAAACATGAAAATTGCTCGGTTTTGAACAAGGAATACAATGATGACTGTTAATTGCATTTATTTTTGGTCTAGCATGTTTGACTTTCTAGAATCACGAAGAACCCTAGAAACTAAGATTCCAAATTAAATGATGCATAGTTGATGATTTTTCAATTTGTTTGAGGGCTTATGATCGTGTTAGGTGCAGAAAGAGATTGGCCAAGAGTTTTTGCATTTAAGTTCAAAGAATCATGATATCCAAGTTTGAGTTCTAAGCTGTTCAAGTTGAAATCGAAGAAGGTGATTGCGCGTTTCCAGAACTTGTTTTATGATTGCTGTAGCATCATCGGCCTATATGGAAGCTGTATAAATGGTCTGCTTGCTTCGAGCTTGCTTCAATCCTTCTACTCAAGTCAACCTGCAGCTAGCTTAAAATGAAACTTGAAATCGTGGTTAATGGAGTTACAGTTAGTTGTTCATGATTTGGATCATTCCTATGATGCTTGTAGATGATGTTTGAATGATTACAACACAAGTTAATCAAACAAAACCATGAATTCGAGCTGTTAGGCAGTTTTGCAAGTTTGAAAAATGGAAAATGCAATTCTGATTTTTACTTGCTTTCAGTTTAATTTTAAGTTGCAAACTAGTTATATGTTGACATTAAAACATGTTAGACACCAAAGGTCTTATGTTCATTCACAATTTTTCAAAATTGCATGATCTCTCCATTTTGAACTATGTTTCTTGATTTTGAAGGAAGAAGAGATAAAGCATAACTTTGCATTGCTTTGGTGTGGTTTTGAACTTGAAATGATGCTCTATTTATAGGCCAATATCTCTGAAATGTTAGGCATGAGTACATGGCATTTGGAAATTCAAGGTTGCCTTAAGGGGTAAGAATGACTTTTTCAAAAGGAAAAAGGAAGTTTCCTCTTTTTACCATGTGTGAAAATCACAAATTGATCTTATCCCATCTCAATTATTTCTAGCTGATATTTATCAGCTCTAAGCTTGAATTGGCAAGGTGGCAATGCTTCTAGATGAAGAAATCTCAAAATGACCTATAATTTAAATTTTGACCTTGAAAAATCATGTTCATGGAGCCTTATGTTTCAATTTCAAAAGTATAGCTAGACTCCATGGATTTGAGAGTTCTTGGACATTTTGGAAAGCTTGTTTCAAGAGCTACAACTTTCATGTTTTGAGTTTTTTTCCAATTCAAAATGGAACTAGGTGAAAAAATGGCATGAAGTTTGGAAAAAATAAGAAATTTTAACACTTAGAAATTTTTCTAAGTGTTGAAACTTTTGACTTTTTGTTGACTTTTCCAAATTCTTTGATTTTTTATGATCATGATGGATCATTTGAAGTATTTTGATGATGGAAAAAGTTTTGTTTTGAAAAATTTGATCAAAAGTCAAAGTTTGACTTTTCTGTGCAGATGAAAATTCATCAGATGTTTCAGAAATTGACTGATGAAGTCTGTGAACTTTTGTGATGTTTTGAATCCAAAAATTAGGTCAAGATGTTGTATCTAAGATATGATGACCAATCTCTAGCCAAAAAGTCATTCATTGCTCAAAAAGTCAGAGAATGCTCATGCTCGATCAAAACCCTAATTGGTCGATCCTTGATTGATCAGTGAGAAAAATTGGATATCTGATGATCAGAGGTTGATGATTTGATCAAGATAGATCAAATGAGGTGAGAAAAACTCAAACCCTAATTTGTTACCTCTTGAATCAGATGAAAATCGATGAAACCTAATTTTGACTGTGAATGCTACACCCGATTAATCTGTCGAATCATTAGTTATGCAATGATGCAAATGTAAGGTGGTATATTAGGTCAAAAATTGGGTATGATAGATGCCCTATTTAAGTTTCTTTAACCTGAAAGATGAAGATGAATATCTTTGTTTTGATAGGTGTAAAGAGACTTAAATATCAGAATACGCAAATTTTGGACCTAAGATACCAAAAGATGCGAGTGATGCAAAATAATTATAAAAAGTTTCACCCAGATGATATCAAAGAAATGACATGGTGGGGAAAAATTCGTGAATACGTCCCTGCTGGGGAAAGAATGATTCACAAAATATGTGAATGTCTGTTCCATTTGGGAAACAGAGAGATTACCTTTTGTCAGCCTTGTGACAATTTTTAAGGTAAATGAAAATGATATTACCAATTATCAGCCTTGTGATAGTTTATGGTAATGAGTTCTGAAGATGTTACCAATTATCAGCGAAGTGATAACTATAACAAGGTAAATCTTTTTTTTTCTTCTGAGAAAATTACTGCGTATTCAGCCTTGTGAATAACAGACAGTAATGAAAATAGATTTCAGATGAGTTTTGAAGATATTACCAATTATCAGCAAAGCGATAACTATAACAAGGTAAATCCTGAGAAAAATTGCTGTGTATTCAGCTTTGTGAACAACAGACAGATGATGGAAACAGATCTCAAAATGAGTTTTGAAGATATTACCAATTATCAGCAAAGTGATAACTATAACAAGGTAAATCCCTTTAAGAAATAGATCTCAAATGAGTTTCTATTTTCTTGGATAAAATCTTGCCGAGGATCTCTTTTGAGAAGACGCGGGCATTTTGATTGGAAGACACAGGTTTTCTTTTAGACAGAAAGACAACTGCTGGGAAATTTCTCATACAGTCATGATTTTGACCTTGTTGAGAAGAACAAACTTTTATGACAAGTTTTGTTTTATAGAAATAAGCAGCTCCAATGATGAGGCTATTGCTCATTGCTTTGTTGATTGTAGACATGGTTCCATCCAGGAATGAACTGGAAAGAAAAAAAAGTCAATCAAGACATTGTTCCAAATGAGGGATGATCTCAGCTGGGGAACATGATAGAGAGAAAGATGTATCTCTCTGTTTGGGGATACTCCGCCGGGGAAAAAAGAAAATGTACCTTTTCTGTTTGGGAGATACTCTACTGGGAATAGAATTGTAATTACATTAGTAAGTGTGATTTAAACCAGTGATATGGAAGCAAACATTTTGAGGAATGCAAAAATGCAATGAATGATGCTATTATATATGAATGTCATGAATGTTATATGCACGCTAACACTACTTGACAAAGACACTAAAGAGGTATTTGGGAAAAGGACCACGTCACAGTTCGAACAAATACTCAGTGAGATTAGCAGCAATGGTGCAGACGTTCACTGATGAAGAATTTGAGTTGCATGCTTTAAACTTTCGGAGAAAGGCATTTTATTGGCAACTTTGCTGGGAATTCTTTTTGGATAAGAATACCGTCCTTTGATGATTTCTGCTGAGGAGGAGACTTCTGTAGCAGTCGTTTTTATCCTTCGGAGATTGAAACACTTGCATAGAAACTGCTGAAGTTCTTTCTGTGTTCATAGTTCGAAGAAATTTTTGCTTTTTGTTTCAAAATTTTGAAGTAAAAATTCATTTAAAACATTTTTGTTTCAAAAAGTGATTTTCACAATAAAAAGCGTTTTTTTGCAAAACAGAATAAAGTAGGAATTGCAAACAAAAGGCACAAGGCTCAAAATTTATTGATAGAATGGTAATCAGCCAAAGGCGCGATTCCATGAGCTATTTACAAGAGTTGGAAATGATAATTTATTGGGAAAAGGCTACATTGAAAGCAAATAACCACTATTATCCCTAACAACTTTGAATCCCAACTGTGCTTGTCGCTTCAGAAAAGTTGATTGAAGATCCGTTGATGGAAGATTCTTCAGAGTGACGAAGTACAGACTGTTCGCAGTTACTTTGTCATTTTTTTTGTGTATCCTTGTTTTTGCCTAGATTGCCTTTTTAGGTTTTCAATCTATCAGGATAATTTCTATTTATTGTCTCTAATTTTGCTGATCGCCTTTTCGTGTTTTCAATCCACCGAGACGCTCTTTTTTGCCTAAGTCGCCCTTTTCGGGTTTTCAACTTACCGAGCTGTTCTTTTGTTTTTTTTTTAGACAAAGTATTTCTTGACTGCATCAGCATTCACAGGATACGGGAGTTCATCACCGTCCATGGTTGTGAGATTCATAGCACCACCAGAAAAGTTTCTTTTGACGATGTATGGGCCTTCGTAATTAGGAGTCCATTTGCCCCTAGAGTCTGGTTGAAAAGATAGAATCTTTTTAAGCACGAGGTCGCCTTCTCGGAATTCACGAGGTCGGACCTTTTTGTCCAAAGATTTTTTCATTCTTCTTTGATATAGTTGTCCATGACACAGAGCAGTCAGGCGCTTTTCTTCGATTAAGTTCAGTTGGTCGTATCTGCTTTGACACCATTCGGCCTCAGATAACTTAGTTTCCATGAGAACTCTCATCGACGGGATCTCAACTTCTACGGGGAGCACTTCTTCTATGCCGTATACTAGAGAAAAAGGAGTTGCCCCTGTTGAAGTGCGTACTGAAGTACGATACCCATGCAGAGCAAATGGCAGCATTTCGTGCCAGTCTTTGTATGTGATGACCATTTTCTGGACGATCTTTTTGATGTTCTTGTTGGCAGCTTCAACGGCGCCGTTCATCTTTGGTCGGTAAGGAGACGAGTTATGGTGCTCGATCTTGAATTCCTCACACAGTTCTTTCATCATTTTGTTGTTCAAGTTTGATCCATTGTCTGTAATGATCTTGCTTGGAATTCCATATCGGCAAATGAGGTTGTTCTTGATGAACCTCACAACCATTTGTCTTGTAACGTTGGCGTAAGACGCTGCTTCGACCCATTTGGTAAAGTAATCAATGGCTACTAGAATGAAGCGATGTCCGTTGGACGCTTTTGGTTCAATCATTCCGATCATGTCGATGCCCCACATGGAGAACGGCCATGGAGAGGAAAGAACGTTGAGTAGAGTCGGTGGCACATGGATCTTATCTGCGTAGATCTGGCATTTGTGACATCTTTTGACGTGTTTACAGCAATCAGATTCCATCGTTATCCAATAGTATCTGCTCTTAAAATCTTTCTGGACATCGCGTGCCCATTTGAATGGGTTCCAAAGGACCCTTCATGTACTTCATGGATGATCGTGTCTGCTTCTTGTCTGTCGACGCATCTGAGCAGAACCATGTCGAAGTTTCTTTTGTATAGCACATCTTCATTCAGGAAGAAGTTTCTAGAAAGCCTCCTTAGAGTTTTCTTATCCTTGTACGATGCCCCGAGTGGGTACTCTCGTGTTTGAAGGAAACGTTTGATGTCGTGTGAGGCTCCGATGTTTACTTCTTTTTTGTCTTTCTCAGAACCCAAATTGGTTGCTTCCAGAGGTTCTTTGTGAGGTTGAATGATCCGTTCCTCGTGCTTAAGCAGTCGGGAAATCTCATCCGGGATCTCTTCTTCAACTTCTTCCTCGGCGACTTCACAGGGGATTTCAAAGTTGGGAGAGAGCATAGAGTTATTGCTTTCAATGGATTTGTCCATTTGTTTAATCTGCATATTTGATTTATGTTTGATTAAATTTTTTCATCATCATTTTTTTTGAAAATGTGAAAGTGTATGCAGATTAAATTTTTTTGAAGATTTTTTATTTATTTATTGTGTTTTTTAGGATTATCATTTCCAAGAAAGGGTAAAATGAAAATAAACACAAAGTGTAGAAACAAAACAACGCGTTTTATTTATGATTTACACTATGAAACAGGGCCCTAAAATACAACCTCATTTGTCTTGGGCAAGACAAAGAGAAATTATTTAAAAGCTAAACCCTATAAAACATCTCTTCACTCTGGGTGAAGCGAGAGTTCAAAACAAAAGCAAAGATAAGCTACTTAGAACTAGGAGCGTTAGTTCGAACTTCAACAGGTTTCCAGTAGTAACAAACTCCTTGGAAGTCGAGGTACTCTGGTACTTTTCCTTTTGGTTTAACCCTTGAGTAGACTTTGGTTGTTGTTTGAGCAGGTTTTGAAGACTCTGGACGACGGACTTTGCCTTTCGTGCTGCTAAAGCAGTCTTCTTCCGCTTGATGAATAGATCGGGAAGTATGGGATACAGCATATGTACTTCCTGTTGACCTTTGTGTTGAACTTTGAGGATGTACCTTCCAATCTTCTGAGTGAAGAGAATCGTTGTCGGCGACACTTTCCAAATCGTATCCCGAATCGTATTCTTGATCTTCAGTGATCATGTTGATGTAGTGGTAATCAGGATCTGATTTAGTGAATTCCACAGGCGTGTTGAAACAGAGACCTTCATTTGGGATCTCGATTGGCTGATTAGATTGAGAAGACATGTATTCTTCTTCTGATTGACTGGGAAACTCAAAGGAATCACCCCATCCAGTGGGCTAGATATCTTCGATTCTGATTTTTGAGCTTTCTGGCGCAGTGTATTTCACCATATAGTCAAATTTACCACTGGGTTCTCCCAAGGTATCCCAAACTTCAGAACGGACAGGTGAATTTTCATGTCGTTGCAGGGACATGTCTTTGAATTGATCAGTTGGTACGTGCAACTCTTCTTGAGACACATATTCAGGGCTGTTCAAATAAGTGCTCCATTCTTCGGATTCAGAGGGATCATCTTCATCCTCTTCAATGGTGACAACATTAACTTGCGGAACAGGGTTTAAGAAACCCCCACTATGAAATACTTCCTTAATCGGGCGAAGCGCTTCATCCTTTTTCTTATCTTTGGAGAATACAGGCGTAAACCCAAGTCCGGTTTTAGTTTCGTTCTTGACAGGTTTGATTACTTGTCCCCATCCTTCAGCATTGCCATCTTTTACTATTTGTGCCGCTTCTTTATACGAAGAGATAGATTATCTGTTTTTGTTGGTAGATTCATCTTCTAACGGATGTTCGAGGAGATGTGTTCCTTCAATGTCATTAGCTGTGATGAAAGAGAAACTGGACAAATGGCTTACAAACAAAGCTTGTTCACCGCTGATGGTCACCAACTTTCCATTTACTGTGAATTTTAATTTCTGATGGAGAGTGGAAGTTACAGCTCCTGCCTCATGGATCCAAGGTCTTCCTAGTAGACAACTGTAAGCAGCTGGTACGTCCATGACTTGGAAAGTGATTTGAAAAGTATGCGGACCAATTGTCATGGGGAGATCAACTTCCCCAATAACTGAATTTCTTGAGTCGTCGAAGGCTCTTACCACTATGTCATTAAACTTCATTGGTGTCCCTTTGTAAGCCAAACGAGCGAGTGTCGTCTTCGGCATTACGTTCAAAGATGAACCAGTGTCTACCAATACATTGGACAGGGAATCTGATTGGAAAATCATCGAGATGTGCAAAGCCAAGTTGTGATCTTTCCCTTCTTCTGGAAGTTCCTCGTCACTGAAACTCAGATTATTACATGCTGTTATGTTGGCGACAATACCTCCAAACTGGTCTATAGTTACATCATGGTCTACATAGGCTTGGTCTAGTACCTTCATTAAAGCTTCTCGATGAGCTTCGGAGTTGAGGAGTAGAGACAGTATTGAAATCTTGGAAGGAGTCTGCATCAGTTGATCCACGACTCGGTATTCACTTTTCTTGATTAATTTCAATATTTCATCAAAATCTGCGTTGACGTTGGCTCTATCAGGAGGACCAACATTTGTGCTTGGGTTAACAACAGGAATTGTTGCAGGATTCTCGGAAGATATGTTAACTGGATTTTGTGTAACAACAGGAGCTGCAGGCGGTCTTGGTGGCAATGGAGTGTGTACTCGTCCACTTCGTGTTACTCGTCCGATTTCTGTTATATTGACATTAGCTGGAAGAGTAGGCATGGGCTTCTCCTTCCCATCCTCTATCAGGGTTGCATTGTATTGGTAAGGAATTGCTTTGGTAGAACTGTATGGAACAGGACCAGGTGGGCAAATCACCAAAGGAGAACCTGGAATGTTGGAATCGTTGTATTCAATCTCCACATGTTTGGGTACGTTGAAACAAGGGATGATAACGTTTACTTCGGGATTTTCCGAGTTGATATCTGAGACTAAAAGCTCATGCGGGAAATGCCCTACTGTATTTATGTCATGGTCATCTCTATTTCTATAGATTTGTAGGTCACCAATGTCTAACAAATGCTGGATATCTGCTTTTATGGTGGAACATCCTTGAATATTCTCGGAGCAGATGTTGCAAGCTGAGTAATCGTGCTTAGTAAAAGCGCTCATTGTACTGTATGTTTCATGGAGATGCACCAAGTTTCCTCTGATCAGGTTTACGTCTGTAACGAGATACCTGCCTGTATTTCTCAGTATCAAACTCACTGAATGTCCATTGTGACTGGGAAGCGGATTGGCTTGCACGTTCGGACTTGTATTTCTGAAGGAAAGAAGATTAGATCTTACTAATCTCTGTATTTCTGCCTTTAATGCTATGCAATGCTCAAGCTCATGGCCTGGTGCCCCTTGGTGAAAAGGGCAAGATACGTCCGCTTTGTACCACCACGGCAATTTCTCGGGAACCGGAGGTGGCGACCTTGTCTGTATCAGATTTATTTCTATTAGCGCAGGGTAAAGTTCTGTGTACGTCATTGGAATTGGGTCGAATTGCGTAACCCGAGGCGTACGGTTTTGATTGTTAAACTGCTGAGCCTGTTGACAAGGCTGTTGAGTTTGTTGATTTTGTTGAAATTGCGGAGCTATTCCTGTGTTTGGAGTTGTGTTGACGGCTGGTGCTATGGCAGCTACCTATCGTTGTTGAATGACATTCTTACGCGGTTTCCCTCGGGATACCATTCCTATGTCATGTTCTTTTTTCCTTGGAAAATTGGTTCCAACCTTCTTTATTCCACTAGAAGATCCTGCTTCCTTGGTTAGGCGTCCGGTTCGAACCCCCTCTTCTAATCGCATTCCCATGCTTACCATCTCGGTGAAATCTCCGGGAGCGCTAGCGATCATTCGCTCATAGTAGAATGAGCCTAGAGTATTCAAGAATACCTTAGTCATCTCTTTCTCTTCCAATGGTGGGTTGACTTGGCAATTTCTCCATCGTTGATACTTTGAATGTCTCTCTTTCCTTCTGAGACATGGAGGGGAGTTGATCCCGATCAGGAGCCATATCCAAGTTGAACTTGTATTGCTGGACAAAGGCTTCGCCTAAGTCGTTGAATGTTTGGATATTCGTGCTGTCTAAACCCATGTACCACTTCAGTGCGGCACCGGTGAGACTATCTTGGAAGTAATGAATTAACAACTGGTGAGCGTCGTTGTATGTGGACATTTTCCTGGCATACATCGTGAGATGACTTTGTGGACTGGAGTTTCCTTTGTACTTTTCAAAGTCAGGGACTTTGAATTTTGCAGGTATTCTTACGCGAGGAACTAAGCAAAGATCCTGGGCGTTTTTCCCAAACAATTTTTTTCCTCGAATCGTTTTTATCTCAAGCTGCATTTTGAGGAGTTGTTCTTGGAGATTCTCCATTGAACCACGCGAATTCGCGTTATTTCCTGGAGTGTGGTGAACTTCTTCGTCTATGGTAGTGTGCACTACGGAAGCTGAGTTCAACATGATCGGTTGAGAAACCGACATTGTTACTTGTGGAAGAGTTATTCCACGTTGTGGAGTGAATGTAGCGTTTTGCTGCAAAGTAGGTATTTCAAGCGGGGTTGTTTGCATTTGAGAAGTCGGTTGGCGAAATCCGATGCCAAAGTTGAAAGGCATGCCCCATGGATAGCCTTCTGGCATACTGAAAGGTGAACCACCGATCGCGACATGAAGTAGTAGTATCCTCTGAAGTCGCTGCTTGGTTTTGACTGCTCGATGCTGCTTGTTGACTTTGCGCTGTGGCCAATGAGTTGACCAAAGATGTGAGTCTCTCCACTTCTTCTTGTAGTGTTGTTACTGTACTACTAAGTTCAACATTCTCTTGTTCAAAATTCTCCCTTACTTTTCTTCTTTTTGATCTAGTATCGTATGTTCGAGTTGGCTGTGGACGCGATCGAGAAACTCTAAGACGCGACAGTTTGACGATCTTTTCCTATCTGTTCAAACTGTTCAAGTATCAGACTCTAAACAATAGACTTAAATGCAAAGTATGATGCATGATTATGATTGTAAAGAAAGATTTCCAAAGAATTTATGCTAAAAGAGATATTTCTGGCAAATATTTGGATGGAAAACACGAATTTATTGATTATTGAAAAAAGATTACAACAATTCTGTTTTTTTCCGGAGCATTGCTCACACAAATGATAAAATAAATGATAAAATTTCAAACTAAATTGAACTAATTAAATGTCTTCGTCGGATGAAGCTCCAAAGGCTTGATGCAGCTTCAACTTCAGGATTTCCTTTCCATAGTGAGCTTTTAGTTCAGCTTTCTCGGCTTTTAGCTTGCTAACGACTTTCTTCCACTTGTCGGGAACGGGATTGCTGGTTGTCATTTCTTCAAGCTTTCTCTTCCTTTCCTTGACGTATCTCTGGATTGCGTTATCTTTCTGACGAATCTTCTCATCCTTCTCCATGAGCCATTCATCCTGGAAGTAAAGCATTTTTTCATGATCCTTGACCTGCTTCTTGAGCTTCTCATTCTCAAGATTAGTCTTAAGGAATTTGTTTTCCAAAGCTTCTTTCTCAAACCTCATCTTGGCCAAAGCTTCTTAGTATTCTCCCATAGTCTCGACGGGAAAAATTGTTAATTTGGAAGCGGTTGAGAACATGGGTTCTTCATAAGCGTAAGGCATTCGAAATTCCTTTGCCCTTTTCTTTACCCAAGAAGTGTAGGTTTCCATGGCTACACAATTTTTTGCCTTACCTTTTTCTTTCTTTCGGATGTGATGCCAAGCTCTAATCATCCTAGCCTTCAAACCTTGGGAATCCTCTCCCTCATGGTAGAAGTAGCTTTCTACTGTAAATCCAAGAGGTTTACTAGAGTTTGCGTATCCGAGTTGACATCTTGCCAGGAATGGGTTGTAATTGATTCCTCCTCTTGTACCAATGAGAGGTACGTTGGCAAATTCTCCACAGCTCTCAATGATTTCAATCTCATTGTTTGCTAAGTGTAACACGGTGAACTGACTTTGTAGGTTTTTGTATCGCAAATGTGTGGATAGCAAGAGTCGCCACCGACTTTTCTTTTATCCAATTAAGGGAAGGTGAAAAGAATAGGAAAAGACCTTCGTTAGATTCTGAGTAAGGGAGAAGGTTATGAAAAGGGAAGGTATTAGCACCCCTTTCCATCCGTAGTTATCTACGGGCTCTTAGTTGCTCTTAGATCACTTTAAAAATGTGCTTTCTGTGTGTTTGACAAAAATGTTTTGAAAAGGCATTTCGCTTTGACTTTGTAATTATTCATGTAGGAATGTATACAAAGTGTACGAAAATGTTTCGTTTTGAAAAGAGTTTGAATTTTGACAAAAGTGTGAGGTGCGAAAAGTATTTTGATAGAGCAAGCAACTAAAAGTCTTATTACCTACTCAGAATGATCGTTTTCGTGTTATTTTACGTTCCTTTAGAATAGTGCTATCCATACCATTGGTTGGTAGGTAACTCCATTCGTTGGATGTAAGCGGGACATTCGAAGGGACATCGTATGGTCATAGAAAGCAACTTGTAGGAAGTATCCTAGCACATTCGAAGGGACTATCATCATTTTTTGTAGGCGACAATCGAGGGTCAAGATCATGTATTCGGAGGCGACATCGTGGATCTTATGATCTTTGTATCGAAGGGACTATGATGATTTGTTTTGAAGGCAACGGTGCTAGAATACCTCTACGTTCGAGGGTCATGACCATTTGAAATCGTAAGGCAACGAGAGAGAATTACCCTAAGGGGTGCGTGTGTGAAAAGAGTGTGTCGAATTCAGGTATTTTATCTTGGCATTATGAGTGAGCTATGTCCAATTTTATCTTGCCATACACGCCTAATTACTAGCAGTTTATAGGGTGCGGAAATTAAAATGCGGGAATGTAAAGATGCAGAAAGATAAATCCTACGCTATTACATGGCTTTGGGGCAGATACATAATTTAACCGTGCGGAAAATAAAAGCCCTAATTAAAACTATTACATCCCATAAGAAGTTACATTATTGGAAAAAAGAGAAAACTATAAAAGAAATCGTCCGAAACGGAACAACCTGCGAAAAGATGAGAAAATCGGAAAATACGATGAAATCGAATAAGAGGAAAATGTTAGTAAAAATGAAAATTTTTAGATGAGAAAAATATTTCATGCAAGAAACAACATTAATATGCTAAAATAATTTTTTGGGATTTTTTGGAGATAATTTGATAATTAAAAACTAATTAAGAGTGATTTAAATGATAAATTATGAATAAAATTAAATATGCATGCAAAATAATATTTTTTAATTTTATAAATTAAATAAACATTTTATGAAAATAAATGCAAAAGGAAAAATATTTTTGACAATTTTTAATGCATGAATAAAAATTATGAAAAGAATTAAAAATGCATGAAATATATTAAATAAATAAGAAAAATATGAAAAGTTTGTAAACTATGTAAAAATACTCTTGCCATGGCCAGGGATCGAACTGGAGACCTTGCTCTCATACCCACACGCCTTTGCCATCTGAGCCAGCATGCACGCGTGTCACTGAATTGGAACAAACGGATTACAAGCACGCGTCTCCTCCCCATTGCCTCGTCTCCGCGCCAAACTTCATCTCTTTCGTTTTGAATTTTTGAAAATTCAGCGTCGGCCTTTGTTCGACGCTACAACCCTGGCAAAATCGAAAATCATACACAAGTAATATAAATGAATTCTAAGACCATGGTTCGATTCAGGACATCATTCCGAATTCATTGGTAATGGTCCCGAGGTCCAATTTTTCCATTTAAGGGAAACCCTAAATCGTGTTCAGGAACCCTAGCTATGGCATATCATGTTTCAGGCTATGGAAATGCAATTAACCTGCCCAGATCGCTTGCAAACTTTGTTCTAAGCATGATACAAACATCAAAACTCGTTAATAATGCATGAATAATGAAACACGATTTTGAAAAAAAGATGAACAAACTGAATTCGAATTCTTTGATTTTGGATGGTTTTGAGCAAAGTGAGGGTCTGGATCGATTCAAGAGGTATCAAGGAATGTGTTTGAGTGCTTGGAATCGATTGAAACGACCTAAATCCAAGGCTGCTGGTTGCTTGTGTGCCACGGATTTCTTGAGCTTCAATAGGGTTCCTCCAGCCAAATTTTCTACCCTAATTCGTGTGCCATGTGATGTATATATATAGTAGATGGATTCAGAGTTGATTTGAGAAAGAATCAATCACTAAGCAATGCAAATCATATTTGATTTTGTACCAAATCAAATTTTCATCTTTTGATCAATTTTCAATCCAACCTTGCCATATCCAACCAAATTTCGAAATTTGTTGGTTTTATTGGGTTACTTGGATCTCAAGGAAGAGAGAAAAATCAAATTTGCATTTAATTTTGATTTTATACTTTATTTTTAAATTTAATTTGTATTTAAATGAATAAATTCCAAATTAAATAGAAAAATAAAATAAAAATTCGTGGCATTGGGCTTGGAAATTCCTAATTGAGCTTACAGATGCCATTTGGAGAAACTGGAAACTTCGCTGGGGAATGAGTCGTACGCTAGACTCGAGGTTGTTGATAGGAGAACTGACGGGGATGGGCTTAAGATGCCATCTGGAAAGATCAATGCTGGGGAGTGAGCCATACGCTAGGCTCTGTAGACGTTTCTGAAAGTGGAAGGAGCATGGAGATGGGCTTAAGATGCCATCCGGAGGGAGTCGTACGTTAGGCTTCGTGCTCATTTTTGAATGAAGTTATTGTTTTGTATTGATTTTTAACCAAATATGCAGCATTCTGAAAGTGGAGAAATATTGACAAGTAGTCGGAGATGGGCTTAAGATGCCATCCAAGGCAACTGAGTCGTGCGCCAGACTCTGTAGTTGCTGTTGAGAGTCAGAACACTTCTTCGTGCTGATTACTTTGAGGGGGGGGGTACTAATTGGCGAAGAGTGGACAGTTTCCCTGTTGTGCATCGGGTGTTGGTCCACTGCCTGTTATCGGAGGATAACTTGCGATCGTTCGGATAGGGTTTCCCGTCTAGCTTCGGGTATTAATCTTGGATCCGTTGTCGGAGGACAACGAGGGTGGTCGGTCAGATAGTTTTCCCGTCTGGCTTCGGGTCTTAATCCTGGACCAGTTGTCGGAGGACAACTAGGGCGGTCTTTCAGGTAGTTTTCCCGTCTGGATTCGGGTCTTAATCCTGGACCAGTTTGCGTCGGAAGTGACTTTCACCTGCTTTGGAGAAAACAAGAGAAAACTTCGATAGAATATTGATTAGTCTTATGCAAAGTATGATGCCTGATGATGCGTATGACTTTACGATAGATGTTGTAGTATTTCAAAACATATCCATCTTGAAGAAGATGTGGATGTTCTGCTCGAGGATTTCTGGCTTCTGACTTCTGCCTTGGAGACGGAACGGATGGAGATCCTGAGAAGAAAGAAAACTTTGATTCCTCTGGTGCACTATCTGACCAAGTCTTGAGCCTAGATATCGTTGAGGATGGTAGAGATACGTTGTTGAGGATCTTGTGTGTAGACCCTGTTGGGGAGAATCTTGGAGGTACTCTACCGAGGATTTTGTGTGTAAATCTCGCTGGAGAGTATCAGGTAGTTGTTAGGAGACCGGGTTAGAAGGATCTGGAGCCCGTTGTAATCTCTGACTGGGGAATAAAAGGTGTAGGTTTCCTCCGGTGCACTATCTGACCAAGTTCTAGGTCTGGATACTGCTGCCGGGGAAGTGATGATTGCTGAGAGATATTTTGCTGGGGATACCTCTGTTGGGGATGAAGTTTTACTGCTCGAAGACAGGTGTAACCCGGTTAAGTTGAGTGGAATCATCGCTTGGGGACCGACGCGTACTCCACTGGGGAAGGTTTGTAATGAGTGACATATAATCATTCAAAGCAAACGTTGGACTTTATGTAAACGACAACCACGACAAATTGTAAAGAGAAGGAAACTTGTTTTTATTTGAAATGTGGCGTATGGCCAAGTAGTTTGTACACAAGAATAGTAAAAAGCTATGCAGAAATAATCTCGTTAACTTCAACTATGCTAGTACTCATATATTTCAACTATCTCATCTCCTTGTTGTCAGTAGAAAGTGAGTGGATTGATTTTCTCCATTTGAATCTTGAATGCTGATAGTAGTCTGGAAGTAGATGATCTGGTCGAGACATAGTCGTACGCTTAAATCCCTAACTTTTGCCTAGACCGCCCTTTCGGGTTTTCAGTCTACCGGGATACCCTTTTTTGCCCAAGCCGCCTTTTCAGGTTTTCGACTTGCCGGGTACATGTTTTGTGTATATCCTTAACTTTTGCCCGAACCCTTTTGGTTCGCCAGGGATGCCCTTATTTTTGCCTAGGTCAGTCGACCTAGCGGGTCTCTTTTATGCGTAGTATTTTTTGACTATGTCTGCGTTCACAGGGTGTGGGAAGTCGTCACCATCCATGGTGCTAAGTATCATAGCTCCACCGGAAAATACTATCTTGACTACAAATGGTCCCTCATAGGTGGGAGTCCACTTTCCCCTGGGATCACCTTGTGGAAGAATGATGCGCTTGACTACTAGATTACCGACTTGGTAGACTCGGTGTTTGACCTTCTTGTTAAATGCTCTGATCATTCGCTTCTGATAGATCTGTCCATGGCAGATGGATGCGAGTCGTTTCTCATTAATCAGATTAATCTGGTCAAGGCGAGTTTGGATCCAATCGTCTTCGCCTAACTCTGCATCTTGGAGGACTCTGGTTGAGGGAATCTGCACCTCAATGGGTAGGACTGCCTCCATACCGTACACAAGAGAGAAGGGAGTTGCCCCTGTTGACGTCCGTATTGTGGTGCGATAACCATGAAGAGCAAATGGTAACATCTCATGCCAATCTTTGTAAGTCACTGTCATCTTCTGTATAATCTTCTTAATGTTCTTGTTGGCGGTTTCCAATGCGCTATTCATCTTAGGTCGATAGGGAGAAGAGTTGTGATGCTTAATCTTGAACTGCGTGCAGAGTTCGGTGATCATCTTATTGTTGAGATTAGAGCCATTATCTGTGATAATCCTTTCAGGAGTGCCATATCTATAGATAAGATTATGTTTGATGAATCGAGCCACAACATTCTTGGTAACAGATGCAAACGAGGCTGCCTCTACCCACTTGGTGAAATAGTCAATTGCCACAAGGATGAAACGATGTCCGTTGGAAGCTGTGGGCTTGATTTCTCCGATCATGTCAATGCCCCACATTGCGAAAGGCCAAGGAGCTGTTAGAACATTCAGAGGTATCGGAGGTACGTGCACTTTGTCTGCATAAATCTGGCATTTGTGACAAGATCGAGCGTAGCTGTGACAATCAGCTTCCATGGTGGACCAATAATAACCTGTTCTCAGAATCTTCTTAGCCATCGTATGCCCACTGGAGTGAGTGCCAAATGCGCCTTCGTGTAACTCTTCTATGATACGTTCTGCTGTTTTTCGGTCTACACAGCGAAGTAAGCACAAGTCGTGGTTGCGTTTGTATAAGATGTCGTTGCTGAGGAAGAACTTAGATGCAAATCTTCTCAAAAACTTCTTGTCGTTGGCAGATGCCCCTGCGGGATATTCCTGAGTCTCAAGATACCTCTTTACGTCATAGTACCAAGTTTTCTCTTCTGTATCAAGCTCATAACAATATGCTGGTTCTTCAAACCTCTCAATGATGATCTGGGGAGCCTCGTTGTCCCATCTGACTTTGAACATAGATGACATAGTAGCCAACGCGTCTGCCAACTGATTCTCTTCTCGTGGGATGTGATCAAAAGTAATCTCTTCGAAGTAGGGGATCAAGCTTAGAACATGCTCTCGATATGGAATGAGATTCGGATGCTTCGTATCCCACTCGCCCTTAATCTGACTGATCACCAAAGCTGAGTCCTCATACACCTATGAGAACTTGATTCTTAAGTCAATAGCAACTTTAATACCCATGATGCACGCTTCGTATTCGGCCATGTTGTTAGTGCAACTGAAGCATAATCTGGCGGTGAAAGGCGTGTGTCCGCCTGTAGGGGATGTAATAATGGCGCCAATGCCATTGCCAAGTGCGTTTGAGGCTCCATCAAAGACCATGGTCCATCGGAATCCTTGTTCAGGTCCTTCGTCCGGGCCTGGTTCTTCGTAATCTGTAACTAGCAAAACATCCTCGTCCGGAAATTCGAACTGCATAGACTGATAGTCATCTACGGCTTGATGAGCCAAATGATCGGCTACTACACTTCCCTTGATTGCTTTCTGAGAAGTGTACTGGATGTCATATTCGGTCAAGATCATTTGCAATATTGCTATTCTTCCTGAGAGAGCTGGTTTCTCAAATATGTATTTTATCGGATCCATCTTGGAAATCAACAAAGTAGTGTGAGTCAACATATACTGTCTTAGTCGGCGAGTAGCCCAAGCCAAAGCGTTGCAAGTTTTCTCGAGCTATGAGTATCTTGTTTCACAGTCGGTAAACTTTTTGCTAAGGTAGTATATTGCATGCTCTTTTCGACCAGACTTGTCATGTTGCCCCAACACGCACCCCATTGAACTCTCTAACACTGTCAAGTACATGATAAGAGGTCTTCCTTCGGCAGGCGGCATCAGGATAGGAGGACTGTAACACCCCAAATTCTACCCGAAAAATATATCGAAAATCAAAGTAATTAAAATTTTCAACAAAACATGGGATGCCACATTTCAACATTAACAACACAAACAGATAAGATACATAACACTTTTTAATTCGGAGAATCTCATAACAACTTGCAATAACTTTCAAACAAAATACTTTTTTTATTACTACGCAGCGCAGCGGAATTCATAGTTATACAACTGAATATATTATACTAATAACAACTTGAAACATGTTATTCAACTTTCAACATACTTAACAACTTTTTATTTCACAACATCACTTAGGATTCAACAAATTATACTAATAACAACAAGAGTCAACAATATAAATAACATAGACCAAACGTCCCCCCCTGAGTGTTACGTATCAGAGCGACAACCTGACTCGAACTAACAGCAACTGAACCTTTGTTCTTCATTACCTGCACGTTATCCACGTAGAGGCAACATCACAACAGAAGGGGTAAAATATCTAACAATCTAATAAATTATATGATAAATAATATATTAGAATTCAGATAAGGTAGATCAATGCTTCAGTAATTATTCATACAACCAGCAAACAACTTAATAATAACAAGAAGACACTTTATTTAATCAACGTAGCAACTTAAATCAACACAACCTAATAACAACAGCAACTTATAACAACCTCAACTTATAACAACAACAACTTATAACAACAACTTATGACAACGACAACTTATAGCAACAACAACGTATAACAACAACAACTCATAACAACAACACATCGACAATCAACAAATAACGAATAATACCAACAACTTTAACACGCGACTCAATATGTGACTCAACTATGCAAATGTATGTGGTACCATTCGGAGCAGAACTCCCAACTTAAACATATGCCAGTTTATCGAGGCATTAACAAGGCATAAGCCTTCAACGTGGTGCCATCAAGGTCAAGGCATAAGCCTTCAACTTTCAACGTGGTGCCAATCCAGGCCAACTTAATAATGCAATGTATGCTATGCGACCTCAACTTAAACAACAAATACACAACAATGCGACAACAACAACATCATACAACAACAACTTAAAATATGCATCAATGGAATCAACTTAGATCAACACTGGTCATTCGACCTACAACTCAAACATGTCCATAAATTGGGACGATTCAACTTAATCAACTTTGGCCATAGGCCTACAACTTCACCAACGTATCAACAACAATAATAGTTTGTCAACTGCAACTTCGCAATTTATCAACAAAATTAATACAAGCAAACAACAACGAATTTCATCCCAACCTGCAACTTCGCAATTATTAACAACATCGTCACAAGCTACAACAATAACAATTCAACGGAAACAACACAACACAATTTATCACAGACAAATTCACAATTTATGGCAAGTATATAATTTATTCTATACTCTTAACTCATAAAAATGTCATAATAATATATAATAATAACTTGACATAATTCTCAATGAATTATAAATAACTCTACCACAATCCCTACAATTCCAAAATAACTCTAAGTTGCTCAAAATTGCTCTACCGACAACTCTTCTATATAAAATAATATTTATGAAAATAATTGGTTAAGTGTCTGACTCAAGTAATAGCAAATCAACTCTAAAGGGTCAAATACCTTTACCTTTAATTCTACAGTTTATTAGATTTAATTTTAAACAACTCGAAAACAACACTGACAACTCTAAACATGTCAGAATCACCCAAAATAATTAAAGTATCATTCTTAATAGCTCAAAACAACTCCTGACAATTTTATTGACAACTCTAACAACCCTATCAAAATTGAAAATAATTAAAATTAACACATTAATGTAATTATTTATCTCTAATTCCAAAACTCCTAAAAATATTATAATAATAATAATAATTATTATTATTATAAAAACTAATAATCAAGAACTTATACTATTATCATTAAAAAATCTTTATCCTGTCAATACATTAAATTCTATATTAATTCTACCGTGTATGAACATTAATAGTGTATGTTGTCAAATTATTCTCTAATGCTGCTACAACAACATAACTTCTCAATTGCTATTGTTTCTTTTGGCTTAAAATGACCGCTAGAATGACATAACGCTACAGTATCAGTATAATATAAGTTAATGAAACATGATTCATTCAATTGTTACAGTACCACTACAATTTTAGTTAAAATGAATGATGTATATATATGTATATATTAATTATATTAATTAGCACTATACTAAAGTGACCTGCAATATAGATTTACACCCTCCGAAACAACATATACAGGAAATCACTACTATGTATATCTTTCTCTTTTATTAATTTCATACGTACATGTAATGAAAATTGATACTACAGTATCAACATATATTAGATTGATTCTCATTCAACTCTCAATTTCATCAATATATCAATTTCAAACACACTTAATCCTCAAATTTCAAAGATTATCATGAAAATCTAACAATTACAAAACCATAAAATTAGGAATTTCAACCTAAACATGTTTCTCACCTAACATAACAACCACAAATGCATAGTAAATTCCCTATTATCCTAATTCCCACATACTACTCATCATACAACCCATTAGAAAGTCAGAACCCCACCCTTACCTGGATTAAAAGTCGCTCTACGGAGTTCCGGTCGAATTTCGGTTTGACTTTCGGTCTACAATTTTCTCGCACGACAGTTTTTCTCCCAAGCCTATTCCTCTTTTTCTTCCTCTTTTCACGTATACTATTCTTTTCCCCTTTTCTTCTCCTTGTTTTCTAACAACCTCTCCAAAAACCTAATTTCTTATTATTTATAATAACTAATAATTATATTTCTCTTATTGGGCCTATTTCTTTCCCAACAAATTATTTTAATTTTATTATTATTATTAATAGTCAACTAATATTATTATTATTATTATTAATCTATCGGCTAATCAAAATTTAATCCAATTAACGCCTCTTATAATAATTCTGATAATTTCCGACTTCGACTACTTCCAATAAATTATTTCTTATATAATTTAATTAAATAATTAATTAAATTTTCGGGCGTTACAACTCTCCCCCACTTAGAATATTTTCGTCCTCGAAAATCTATCCGACACAAGCATCCTCAACTTCGCTTCCAACTCTCTGATCCTCAATTGCGTTTGGTAACACTTCGACTACTATCTTTCCGATATAACAACAACTCAACATGGTTAAATCCAATACGCAAACGTTAATCTCCCAATACTTTTGAAACATAATCGTTACTGTCTTGCCAATCATTTTAGCAATACCTTGAAACAATATCTTACAAAATAGTAACAACTACAACTCGCTTAATTTCTTGTACAACATGGTATCCTAGCTTAATAACATTCTGGTTGTAGCACCCACTACTTACTTACCATTAAGATAGCAAAACAATTTTATATCATCCAACATGATCTCGTCTACTATCAACAAGAGATTAAGGGTGATCAGTTCCTCAATTTGTCAATAGATAGCCGACAACCATAATATATATTAAACCGTCGTCACTAACATTAATAGAATCCTTTTTCCAACTTCCACTCACAGTTCAAAGATCCCAACGACTCCAACAACTTCTACAATTTTTTTAAAATCAATCCCAATAATTCTACAGCATGGCCTACTTAAACAACAACTTACTAAATTCTATCTCATAGCAACTATTCTTTTCCAATACAATCCAACTTGTCAAACAACCAAAATATTAAATCTGTATTACTTTCGAATTCAAGAAACAGCAAGGCTCCTACAACGTTTGCACTGTATCCATTAGTAGCATACTAATATGATATCTCTCAACCAAACACATCAGAGAAGCAAAGCTTCTCCCCCACTTAGCTTCAACTAACTCCTGCAACAACAATCAGAAAACAACAAGTACCGCCAGTTTTCCAAATTCTTTGATTTTTTATGATCATGATGGATCATTTGAAGTATTTTGATGATGGAAAAAGTTTTGTTTTGAAAAATTTGATCAAAAGTCAAAGTTTGACTTTTCTGTGCAGATGAAAATTCATTAGATGTTTCAGAAATTGACTGATGAAGTCTGTGAACTTTTGTGATATTTTGAATCCAAAAATTAGGTCAAGATGTTGTATCTAAGATATGATGACCAATCTCTAGCCAAAAAAGTCATTCATTGCTCAAAAAGTCAGATAATGCTCATGCTCGATCAAAACCCTAATTGGTCGATCCTTGATTGATCAGTGAGAAAAATTGGATATCTGATGATCAGAGGTTGATGATTTGATCAAGATAGATCAAATGAGGTGAGAAAAAATCAAACCCTAATTTGTTACCTCTTGAATCAGATGAAAATCTGATGAAACCCTAATTTTGACCTGTGAATGCTACACCCGATTAATGCTGTCTGAACTGTTAGTTATGCAATGATGCAAATGTAAGGTGGTATATTAGGTCAAAAATTGGGGTATGACAGGATCCATAGGTGTTTCCTTAACCTGATCATCAGATGTCTTGACATTCTCAGTGACATTTGGATCAGCTACTAAACTAGGGCTAGCAGACTCTTGGTTTAGAGGGACAAAAACCTCAGGTACAGATTGGTTTTCGTTTAGGATCCTGGTGACTATCCTAGCAATGGCTACATGCACAGACCTAGACCCCTCTCTGTTTACTATCTATGGGGGAACTGAAGAGGATGGTACAGAAGTCTTACCAAAAGGTGATGCTTGTGACCTTCTTGCATTCCTCGTGCACAGTTTCTTGACCTTCTCAGGGTCAGTTGCCATTGCACGCAGTAGAGTAATCCTCAGAGCTTCAACATGCATGGTTTCAGCATTTTCCCTAACTTCAGCCATGGCAGGAGATGAAGAACCAGATTCTTGAGATGATGAAGAAGATGAAGACATATTTTGCTGAAAAGTTTTGAGTGAATGGGAGCGAGAATGGCAGAGGGTTTGAAAGTTTCTTTTGGATGAAGACAATATGATACTTTCAAATGAAGCAACTATTATATGAAGGAGTCTCTTCCTATTGTTGGACCTTTTAAAAATAAGGTAAAAATAATTAAATGACCCACTTATAATTAATTGAATTAAAAGGTCCCTTCCATTCCTTGTGTTAAACAAGGTTAATTGCTACAATTTCTCATATTGACAAATACCCAACTTGCCCCTTAAAAGCTCAAACTGACTAGCCTCAAGAGCGTTAGTAAAACTGTCAGCTAGTTGAAGTTTAGTGACTACATGTTTCAATTTAATCACTTTCTCTTCCACAAAGTCTTTGATGAAGTGATGTCTAATGTCAATGTGCTTAGTCCTACTGTGTTGTATAGGATTCTTTGAAATATTAATAGCACTCATGTTGTCACAGTACAATGTCATGACATCCTGTATGACATTGTACTCATTCAGCATCTGCTTCATCCAGACCATCTGAGAGCAACTACTACCAGCTGCTATATACTCAGCCTCATCAATGATCAAGAACACACAGTTTTGCTTCTTGCTGAACCAAGAAACAAGATTGTTTCCCAAGAAGAAACATCCTCCAGAAGAGCTTTTACACAAGCTTTGATCAACATTTTCTCCACTTGTGTTCTTGGAAAACTTCAAATATGTAGGAGCAGGAGTCCTTTTATGGCTGGCATTCTTCATCCCAAACTTCTTGACAAAATTCCTTGCATACTTTCTCTGTGAAGGAGATGTTGAGTCTTCCATCATTGTGTCTGACATTCCTCCAAATACTATGTCATCAACATAAATTTGAGTCACCATTATCTTTTCTCCTTTACTCTTGACAGGGAGAGGTTTATCCAAGGCTCCTTTCCTATATCCTTTGTCAGTAAGGAGCTTGGTCAGCCTATCATACTAGGCCCTAGGAGCTTGCTTCAGCACTCTGGAAGTGATCAGATGTTTAGACATTGGGTGTGACATTCTGGTTTACTTTCCAGCCTTATACATACCACAGACTCTCCCTCCATCAATGTCTGTAGAGCACACAGAAGACAGGTTGGTGTTCTTAGTTTCCCACATGTAGCAGTTGTCCTTTGATCTGACTCCTCTCATAACCACTTCTTGTTTATTATTGATTACAAGATATTCAGACCTAGTGAAGTTGACTTTGAATCCCATATCACATAGTTGACTTATGCTTATGAGATTAGCAGTCAAACCTTTTACTAGCAACACTCCATTTAGGTTTGGAACCCCAGAACAGTCTAAGTTTCCAACACCTTTGATTTCTCCTTTAGCTCCATCTCCAAAGGTAACAAAACTGGTAGAATGAGGTTTGACATTATTCAGTAGATTTTTGTTTCCAGTCATATGCTTAAAACACCCACTGTCAAAGTACCATTCTTCATTGGCAGACACTTTAAGGGAAGTGTGAGCTATCAAAGCTGCAGTCTTCTTCTTCCAATGATGAGTGTAGGATACCTTGTTGACTTTAGGCTTGACATAAGGAACTTGATTAGGATATCCATGTAGTCTAAAGCAAAAAGGCTTTATGTGACCAAACCTCCCACAATAATGACATCTCCATCTTTGAAACTTTTTCTTCATGTTTCTTTGATCTTGATGTTGTAACCAATGTTGTGACATCTGCTTAGACATTGGCTTATTAGGTTTGTTCTTCCTTTTGTTATCAGCAAATTTCTTTGCCTCCACATATCCTGAGCCAGACCTATTTCCTGTCTTGTGGTGTGACCTCTTCTTTGTCATTGACTTGCCAGGTCTGTTCTTCTTCTTATCCCCAGTAGGTTTGTTTGCAGCTACATATCCCGGACCATGCTTATTTCCTGCATTCTGTCCAAGCTGAAGAATTTCCTCTAACTTATCAGTACCAGATGTCAACATTTTGACTGACTTAGACATTTGATCAAGTTTGGAGTTCAACACTATAATTTCACTGTTGAGGTGACTTATAGTAGTTGTGTTTTCCTTATTCTCAGCCTCCAATTTTGCATTCTCAGCCTCCAACTTCTCAATCAGCTTATTCTGTTTTTCATTCTGCTGACATACTTCACCACTCCTTACACACAACTTTCTGTAGGTTTCAGCAAGCTCTTCAAAGGTCACTTCCTCATCACTAGAATCCATATCAGAATTGCACACTCCAGAAGGAGCAGTGACAAGTTTGGCTGCTTCTTCCTCAGATTCACTTCCCGAGTCACCATCAGACCAAGTGACAACCATCCCTTTCTTTTGTTTCTTCAGAAAGGTAGGGCATTCAGCTCTAATATACCCATATCCTTCACAACCATGACACTGGATTTCTCTGCTTTGACTTTCTTTTTCTTCTGACTTGGATCTTCTGCTGGAGTCATAAGATCTGCTGATGTCAGATGAAATGTCCTTGACATTGAACCTTGACTTTGGATCAATTCTCTTGATGAGTCTGTTGAACTGTCTTCTAAGCATAGCTATAGCTTCAAATATCTTCTCTTCATCATCCACCTTGCATCCCTCTTCAGTATTGGATACAAGTGCTATGCTCTTGTTCTTCCTGTCAACAGTTTCACTTATTCCCATCTCAAAAGTCTGGAGAGATCCAACAAGTTCTTCCACCTTCAGAATGCTGATGTCCTGAGCTTCCTCTATAGCAGTCACTTTCATTGCAAACTTGTTAGGCAATGATCTGAGAATCCTTCTCACCAGCTTTTCTTTTGACATCTTTTCACCAAGTGCTCCTGAGGTATTGGCAATCTCCAAGATATTCATGTGAAACTCATGAATAGTCTCATCTTCTTTCATCTTCAAATTCTCAAATTTGGTAGTGAGCATCTGAAGTCTTGACATCTTCACCTTGGATGTCCCCTCATGAGTATTTTTGAGAGTGTCCCAAACATCCTTGGCCAGCTCACATTGATGAACTAGTCTGAAGATATTTCTGCCAATACCATTGAATAAGGCATTCAATGCTTTAGAGTTCCCCAGTGCTAGCTCCTCTTCCTCTTTGCTCCATTCTTCCTCAGGTTTCAAGACAGTAGTCCCATATTTCTCAAGCTTGGTGGGATGTTTCTATCCTTTGTCAGCAGCTCTCCAAGCTTTAATATCCACTGATCTTAAAAAAGCAACCATACGAGGTTTCCAGTAATCATAATTAGACCCATCCAGTATAGGTGGTCTACCTCCAAATCCTCCTTCCTTATCCATTATGCTAGAAACTATTATCCCTAGATCTCACCCAGAATTAACAGGCAGGGTGCCTGCTCTGATGCCAAATGAAATTCCTGGCAGCAGATACGTGATGTCACAGAGAATGTTATGACACAATATCTGACACTCTGTTAACAATTCACACAATAAATTCAAACAGCAGTAAAGAACACAATAAATTGTTTACCCAGTTCAGTGTCTAACTACACCTACATCTGGGGGCTACCAAGCTGTTCGCGTTAAAAGGTGACGCGCTAGAGGATTCGAACGTGAATTCGGATTCTCTGGCTCGAAACGATTTACTCTTTTGATTTGTTTATAAAGATGCCGCGAGCATCAAGCTTTATTATTTTCAACACAAGAAAGATGATTTAATGATTATGAAAAAGGGGAAAGCTGTTAATACCCTCAATTGATATTGATATGCGTAACGACTAGCGTAAACTAGACGTAACGCATTGGGGAGATTCTGAGTAAGGGGGATTGTTATATAAAGGGAATAGATGGAGCACCCTAAATATATATAGTTATCTATAGCATTATATATGAATATGTCTGATATGTTTGTGTGTTTTAATTGCTATTTCTATGATTGGGAAAGTTTCTCCTTTGGGATTTTAAGAATGACTGATTATGTGAGATCCTAGTGTTTGTTTTATTGTGCAAAGATCTGGATCTTCGCATACAAATCCCTAATGGGAATCGAGCATTTGTAGCTCGGATCTGAGGATCTATGGTTTGTTTGGTCGAGGGAGAAAGAAATTTGCTCGGCAAGGATGAGACCTTGTGCCTACGTATTCTCAAAAGGATGTTGAGAAAGTCAGAGCAATCGTAGTTCCCACTTATGCTAGTGGAAAGCAACGGGATGTTAGTAAGAAGACAGACAAATATCATCTTAATGAAAAATGTATCTAATCTATTTCATCACATAGATTTTTGAAAAGTTTGACTGATTAAAATCCTTCATCGTAAGTTATAGGTGTTTTGCTTGAGTGTACAAGCGTTACCACTTACATGATTAAGAAAGATGTTTGAAAAAGTGATTGAATCTTTTAACTGTAAGCATTGGGTGTTTTGCTTGAGTGTACAAGCGTTACCACTTACAATTAAGAGATGTTTTTGTTTGAAAACAGTTTGAAAAAGTTTGAAAAAGGTTTTGACTGTATGTGATTTGATAGATGAGATACTTCTTCCATAGAGATGATAGATGTCTAAATCTCGAGGAGAAATTGATTGGATTAAAGGGATGCTTTTAAGAAGCCCATGGGTCCTTGTATTGTTAGCCCAAGAGGAGGCATTCCGAGGGTCATCGAGGGTCCTTGTATGAAGCTCAAGAGGAAGTTATAGGGTATGGCTGGCTTTGTGTTAAAAGGGATTTCACCGAGAAACCATCCTTTTGGAATTAAGAGCAATTTCACCGGGAAATTATACTGTGGGTTCTATCTTAACACGGGTGATTCTTTGTATTGGAAGCCCAATAGGAGGCTGTTAAGAGATTTCCTGTCTGTTTCATTGTATGATGCCCAAGAGAAGGCTAAACTCAATGAGGAGTTCTTTTGAACGAAGCCCAAGAGGAGGCTGACTCTACAGGGGACTTACACCGTAAGGGAGGCCCATTGGTTTGAAAGCAGTTTCACGGAGAATAATGCTCCTTTCAATACCAATGGTATTCAGTGTATAGGTACAGACGAAACAGAAACGACTGATCAAAGTTCATCTGTGTTTTAGTATTTACAAAAAGTATCTGTGTTATGTACAGATAAAAGTTTGTATGAAAAGAATTTGATATGTACAAGGAAAAGTATGTATGTACATAAAAGAATGTTAGTTGGAGTATACACAAGTGAAGTGAAAACAAACGATCGAAGTTCGTCTGTACTTGAGTATAAAAGGTATATGTGTTATGTACAGATAAAAATTTGTATGTATTTGAAGAAAGTTTGATATGTACAAAGAAATATTCTGTACATAAAAGAATGTTATGGGACTTACACCGTGAAGGAGGCCCATTGGTTTGAAAGCAGTTTCACGGGGAATAATGCTCCTTTCAATACCAATGGAATTGGTGTATAAACAACCGACACGAAAACAAACAGACGAAGTTTATTCATGCTTGGATATTGATTGAATATGTACAAAGAAATAATTATGTACATAAAAGGATTGGGACTTACACCGTGAGGGAGGCCCATGATCGATTGAGAAATTCGAGAGAAAATGAATTCGGTTTTATCGTTTAAATCGGATCGATCATGGTAAAAAGATGCAAGTTTGATGAAATGTTTTAAAAAAATGATTTTTGAAAAGTGTTTTGAAATGTGAAGTTTATTTATGAGATGTTTTGAAAAGAATCGGAAGTCGAAAACTTGAAAAATTCACCTTTAAAAGGTGTTTTGAAAAGTGCTCAGAACGTCGTTTTCGGCTCGATTAAAATATAATCAGATGAAAGTTTTTTCTGAAAATTTTTGAACAATCATAAAATAGATGTATTTATTGACAAGTGTACAAAAAAGCACCTTAAAATAAGGAGTTTTGATTGGTTAAAAAAAATTGTGAAGTTTTGTAAAAAAAACATGAAAAAATATGAAAGTTTGAAAAAGAATGGTCTTGAGAAGGATTGAACTCATGACCATTGGGTGGCTACGTGGTGTTGCACCCCAAATTTTACCCTGCTATTTTTCTACTTGCATTTGTATTTATATTATAAAAAAACAGTCATTCACTCACTACATATGCATCATATCGTCGTATTTGAATTGACCAAAAGTCAGTTTAAATCGATGTTTGCATTGTTTTAATTATAAAATACCTGTTATCTTACTTCATGCATTTTTACCTCTCTTCATGTTTATTGCATTATTTTTAAATTATTTATATGTCGATGATATCGATATTTCGATTTTACAAACAGACTGCTAAAGGCGATTCGATACTGTGCAAAAAATTAGCGGGAAAAATATTTCAAATTTTTATCTTTTACCCACTGCTTTATGAATCTACGTGTCGCGTAGATCATGAAAATGTGCTCTCCCTAATTTTTCGATACACTTTTTAGTCTCGTTTTTAACCGTAAAAGTTTTAAAATCGGGTATTCTTTATTATCATTTTATTTCAATTTTAACCATTTCAATAATTTTTCTTTAATTTATAAGACCCGTAATTTATTTTAATGTACTCATTTTATTTTTTCGGATAATTTATTGTCCGAATTTTTACCATTTTTTAGCAATTTTAAGTGTCCATTTTTTATCTCAAAAAAATCAAACAAAAATACTTTTGGGCTTATTAATTTGTAAATGACCCATTTGTGTGGCCCATTTCATAAAAAGGGCGTTTTTGGCATTTTAAAAAATATGTTAAACCTAATTTATTACTATATAAATGTGTTAAGCTACTGTTCACATGGGGGCCAAAATTGGAAACGGAGCTAATAGTGAGGCAGAGGCGGAAAATCATCCAAAAAAATCCATCTCTCTCACGCTATTTCCTCCACCATCTCCAATCAGTACATTCACAAATACCACCTCCATAGCTCTCTTCTGCAAACCCTCATCTTCTTCATCCATATTCCTTGTTCCCGCTACATACCCCCTTTAATCCGTCTGTTTCTCCCTTCGACCATTCCACAGTTGCCTCACTTCCACAACTGTGTTCCCTCCGAAGCTCCCTTCGTGTCTCACCGTGCCACTGCTACCCTCTCCATATCATCACCCTTAAACCACCACCGTCCAACAGCCTCCATTCCCTGCTTCTCCACACCGTAACTCCGGCCAACCCTCATTTCAATCCCTCACAGCCATGTCGAACATCAACAACATAACTCCACTTGGTAAACTTCTTCAACTTTTTTTCTCTCTTCATTTTCAGATCTAAGAAATTCCTAGGATTTTCATTCATGATGCATATGAAGCCCTCTTTAAAAGTGGCAAGTGGAGCTAGGCTCAAAATTGTGTGTAGTTTGTGTTTGATGTTTTACGAAAAGTGTCTTTTCAAGTTACTTGCTTGTTTATTTTTTTAATGATGTTCATTGTTTTCAAGAATCTTTGAATTTTGTGGATAAACTTATAAGTTATGTTTATTTAAAGATGTCATGTATTTCATGATGATTTGTGGTGTTTAGGAGGTTAGAAGTGATCTTTGTGTTGGTTTCTAATTATTACGTGTTTTAATTGGTTATTCATATGATATTTAGTGTGTTTTTTATTGGTTATTTTTTGTACTAGTTTTCAATTTCAATTTCATTTTGACATTTCTCCTATTATTAAAAAAAAAAACCACAAAAATATTTTCAAAACCCTCTGAAGTCTTAACTTTAGTTTGGTGATTTTTTTTTTATTTATTTTAATTTCTAAATCATTTTTTATTTTAGCATTAAATAAGTGTTTGTGTGATATTTTTGTGCTAGTTCATGTTTTCTAATTTTATTTTCATAATTTTTGATAAAAAAACCCCTGGATGTTTGAAATGTTTTTGTTTACATAATTTTTGTTGAATGATTTGTTTCTATTTCAAAAAAACTAGTTGTCAAGTTTGATTCAATAGGTTTGGTGCTAGTTTTGATCTTTTGATTTCATTTTCCATATTCCTTCCATGTAGAAATGAGGCAAAGATGTGTATCTGACTTATAAATGTGTGAAGATCATATACATGATTTTTATTTGAATTTTAACATAACTTTGCTAATTTTACTTGATTTAATTTTGAAATAAATCCATTTGATGCTTGCCTTGCCAAATAAGGGTTTCATTTGGTTATTTTTGAACATGTTTGGATGATAATATTTGGCCAAAGTATGGATACGTGTATGCTTAAGGATCATACGAATTTGATATTTGTATAGTTTCATTTCTTCATGTATATCATTTATTTTATTGTACTTCAATTTTTTTTTTATAATCTTGTTTATTAACTATTTTCCAATTTATTGCAATTCTATTTCATTTCATTTTATCTCACACTCATGCTACTAATATGTTTGCTATTTGTGTAGATATTATTCGAGGATTGTAAAAAAAAATGCATTCAATTTCTTTTAGTATTGACATTACTGTTTTTCTTTTAATTTTATTTAATATTTAATAATGTACATACAATATACTTGCATTTTTATTTTATTTTATATTTTATAATGTAAATATATTTATACATGTTATTTTTTATGCTTAGTATTGTAAATATATTATATACATACTATCATTATTATACTTTATCATATTAATTCATAATAAGTTCGAATTATATTTATTTCTTAGAATTAATATTTATAGTTTAGTCTAATTAATAAAATAAAATACAATAATCGATATTTAAGTTTCGCCGTATTTAATTTCTGTTTGTATATTTTTAAATTTACCATTTCCTCTTTAATTTCAATTTATCCCCATTCGAAATAATGTACCCCAATCCCCTTGACGCGTTGTAAATAATTTTACCGCTTTCTATTTTATTTTACTGTTTAATCCTCATTTATATTTGATGTATCCCTCTCCCAGGAACAATTCTTGTAATAATTTAGTGAACATTTATTTTATTTAATTTAACTGTCACTTACACAAAACTAAAAAAAATCTTTTTTAAACTAATATTTGTAAATCATCTTTAAACCCGTAAGTCGACAAAGCTACGAAGCGTCGTGATGACCTCACATGCACACATATACGCTTGATCCTGGGCCTTCTTACAGTGAGCCTATTTCGATCAATTGTTCCAATTGGTCGTCTTAGTAGACTAGCCCACTTTGCTAGTACACATGTAATTTAATTATTTTATACTTAGGTTGGCCACCTTGTATGGGCTTTGTCGATCTTATTTGTGATTTACAATTATCTCGATCCTATTCTTTCTCCATTCACCAAGCATTTAAAACACTTTCAATAAAATTCGACCCAACGTCGAGTCTTCTTCTCAAACCTCGATCCAACGTCGAGTTATTTTCAAAAATGAATTTCCACAAAAAAAAACATAGTGCTATGGTATTTAATTAAATTGTTAGAGGATAGCCCGACGATTTAATTAAAATGTAAAGTATTTGGGCCATTAGAGGGTAACCCAATGACTTAAATACTTTATTCCATACACTTAATAAAAGTGAACTTTGTTTCACCTCGCTCTTTTCATAATAAAGATTTTGGATGAGAGATGATCGGTTGACCTCAATCACCAATCTCGAGTATTGAATCGTTAAAGGATAGCCCAACGTTTTGGTACTTGTCATCCCCAATTTAAAATCAATTTCAACTCACTCAAACTTCTTTTGTGCGCTCCAAGCACCATTTACCTTTAAACCCTTTTCAAGATTAGACATGATTCATTTATAATTGAGATGCTTCTTCCTCTATTTCCAAGGTTTTTCGACTTCTCCACTTGAGTACTAGAGGCGTTCTCAAACCCTCCCTCATGTTGGTGCGTAGTCCTTTATTCTTTATCACACCTTGTGGAAGTTAGACGAGTCTTCTCCTTTAAAAATGACGACTTGTCTTTTCATTTAAAATCAATCAACAAACAATCATTTTCTAGAGGAACTACGGAGTTTTGACTTTCCCATTGCACGAGGGAATACGTAGGCACGCGGTTTCAAAACTGTGTCAAACTCAAAAATAATAAAAACATTTCTTCTCCCTTTCTTTCTCCCATTTTCAAACTTAGAAGATCGTAAAAATTTCACACTAACACACTTTGAACTAAATGGGTACCATCGAGTACGATGGATGTAAGGGGTGCTAATACCTTCCCCTTGCATAACCAACTCCCGAACCTATATCTCTTAATTTCGTAGACCGTCTTATCCGATTTTTGTGGGTTTTATCTATATTTTCCCGTTCTTCTTTTAGAACAAATAAAATTAGGTGGCGATTTCACCGTGGTTTTGAAAATTCATTTAAATGATTTTTTTGAAAAACCGAGTTGCTTCACGTGGCAAGGAAACTTAAGGGCAAGCTAGCTACCCCTGGGACAAACGCGTTTTATTGTTAATGGATCCAGACCACGTGTTAATACAAGATTGGAAAATTTAAAAATTTAAACTCAAGAACACGCGCGCAAGCTTGTTCTTCGTTTTTGATTTTCAGTTTCAAGAATCCATGCTAAAATCTTCATTTCTCAATGAAATTCAATGAAATAAAAACGAAAGTTGCTCGATTTTGAACAACGAACATGATGGCAGATGTTAATTGCATTTATTTTTGACCTAGCATGCATAAATTTCTGGGAATCGTGATGAACCCTAAAACTGAATTTTTCAAATTAAATGATGTGTAGTTAATAATTCTTTGATTTTCTTGAGGGCTTATGATCGTTATGAGTGCAGAAAGAGATCGGCCAAGAGTTTTTGCGTTTAAGTGCAAAGAATTATGATATCCAAGTTCATGTTCATACCTGTTCAAGTGGAGATCGAAGAAGGTGCAAACGTGTTTCCAGAACTTGTTTCTTGATTGCTACAGCATCATCGGCTCATATGGAAGCTAAATGGAAGGTCTGCTTGCTTTGAATCTTCCCAAATCAGTCCAGCCAAGTCCACCTGCATCAACTAAAAATGGAACTTCGATTTTGATGTTAGAGTTATTACAGATGTTGGTTATTGACCTGGACCATGTATATGAAGTTCATAGATGATGTTTGAATCATTAGAACACCAATTGCTTAAGCCAAACTAACAATTCGATGGTTATGGCAGTTTGTACAAGTTTGGAAAAATGAAAAGTGATTTCTAATTTTTACTTGTTCTTGTGTTGGTTTTATGATTCAAACCAGTTTAAAATTGGTTATGGAATGTATTTGACACCAAAGATCTTATGTTTATTCACAATTTTTCAAAAATGCAAAGTTTCTCCAACATCACTATGTTTCTTGATTTTCAAGTAAGAAGAGAGAAAGCATGGATTTGCATTGCTTTGGTGTAGTTTTGAACTTGAAATCATGATCTATTTATAGGCCAATGGTTCTGAAAATGTTAGGCAAGAGTACATGGCTTTTGGTAAATCAAAGATGCCTTAAAGGGTAAGAAAGACTTTTCAAAAGAAAACGGAAGTTTCCTCTTTTTACCATGTGTGAAAAATCTTCAATTTGATCCTATCTCATCTCAATCATATCTAGCTGATATTTATCAGCTCAATGATCAAGTTGGCAAGGTTGTATTGCTTCTAGATGAAGAAATCTCAAAATGACCTATAATGTCATGTTTTGGATTTTGAAAATCAAGTTCATGGAGCCTTATGTTTCAATTTCAAAAGTATAGCTAGACTCCATGGATTTGTGAGTTCTTGGACATTTTGGAAAGCTTGTTTCACAAGCTACAACTTTCATGTTTTGAGTTTTTTCCAATTCAAAATGGAACTAGGTGAAACAATGACATGAAGTTTGGAAAAAATAAGAAATTTCTAAGTCTTGAAACTTTTGACTTTTTGTTGACTTTTTCAAATTCTTTGATTTTTTTATGATCATGATGGATCATTTGAAGTATTTTGATGTTGGAAAAAGTTTTGTTTTAAAAATTTTGACCAAAAGTCAAAGTTTGACTTTTCTGTGCAGATGAAAATTCATCAGATGTTTCAGAAATTGACTGATGAAGTCTGTGAACTTTGGTGATGTTTTGAATCCAGAAATTAGGTCAAGATGTTGTATCTAAGATATGATGACCAATATCTATCCAAAAAAGTCATTTCTTGCTCAAAAAGTCAGAGAATACTCATGCTCGATCAAAACCCTAATTGGTCGATCCTTGATTGATCGGAGAAAATTTGGATATCGATGATCGAGTGATGATTTGATCAAGATAGATCAAATGAGGTGAGAAACTCAAACCCTAATTTGTTGCCTCTTGAATCAGATGAAAATCTGATGAAACCCTAATTTTGACCTGTGAATGCTACACCTGATTAATTTTATGCGAATCGTTAGTGATGCAATGATGCAAATGTAAGGTGGTATATTAGGTCAAAAATTGGGGTATGACAGATGCCCCTATTTAAGTTTCTTTAACCTGAGAGATGAAGATGAATATCTTTGTTTTGATAGGTGTAAAGAGACTTAAATATCAGAATACGCAAATTTTGGACCTAAGATACCAAAAGATGCGAGTGATGCAAAATGATTGTAAAAAAGTTTTTTTACCCAGATGATATCAAAGAAATGACATGGTGGGGAAAAATTTGTGAACACGTCCCCGCTGGGGAAAGAATGATTCACAAAATATGTGAATGTTTGTTTCGCTTTGGAAACAGAGAAAATTACCTTCTGTCAGCCTCGTGACAATGTTTAAGGTAGGTGAAAATGATATTACCAATTATCAGCCTTGTGATATGGTATGGCAATGAGTTCTTGAAGATATTACCAATTATCAGCGAAGTGATAACTATAACAAGGTAAATCTTTGGAAAATTGCTGTATATTCAGCTTTGTGAATAACAGACAAATGATGGAAACAGATCTCAAAATGAGTTTTGAAGATATTACCAATTATCAGCAAAGTGATAACTATAACAAAGTAAATCTTTTAAGAAATTCGCTGTGTATTCTGCTTTGTGAACAACAGACAGTGAAAGAAACAGAACTCAAATGAGTTTCTATTTTCTTGGATAAAATCTTGCCGAGGATCTCTCTTTTGAGAAGATGCGGGCATTTTGATTGAAAGACACATGTTTTCTTTTTGACAGAAAGACAACTGCTGGAAAATTTCTCATACAGTCATGATTTTGACCTGGTTGAGGAGAACAAAACTTTTTGTGACAAGTTTTGGGATAAAAATAAGCGGCTCAAATGATGAAGTTATTGCTTATTGTTTTGTTGATTATAGACAGGGTTCTATCCAGGAATGAACTGGAAAGAAAAAAAAAGTCAATCAAGACATTGTTCCTAATGAGGAATGATCTCAGCTGGGGAACATGATAGAGAGAAAGATGTATCTCTCTGTTTGGGGATACTCCGCCGGGGAAAAAAAGAAAATGTATCTTTTCTGTTTGGAGATACTCTACTGGGAATAGAATTGTACTTACAGAAGTAAGTGTGATTTAAATCAGTGAGATGGAAGCAAACATTTTGAGGAATGCAAAAATGCAATGAATGATGCTATTATGTATGAATGTCATGACTATTATATGCATGCAAACAATACTTTGACACAGACACTAAGGAAATATTTGGGAAAAGGACCACGTCACAGTTCGAACAAATATTCAGTGAAGATTGCGGCAATGGTGCAGACGTTCACTGATAAAAGATCTGAGTTGCATGCTTTAAACTTTCCGAGAAAGGCATTTTATTGGCAACTTTGTTGGGAATTCTTTTTTGGATAAGAATACCGTCCTTTGATGATTTCTGCTGAGGAGAAGACTTCTGTTGCAGTCGTTTTTATCCTTCGGAGATTGAAACACTTGTTGGAGGAACTGTTGAAGTTCTTTCTGTGTTCATAGTTCAAAGGAGAATTTTTTTTTGCTTTTTGTTTCAAAAATTTTGAAGTAAAAATTCATTTAAAACATTTTTTTTGTTTCAAAAAGTGATTTTCACAATAAAAAGCATTTATTTTGCAAAACAGAATAAAGTAGGAGTTGCAAACAAAAGGCACAAAAGCTCAAAATTTATTGATAGAATGGTAATCACCAAATGCGTGATTCCATGGACTATTTACAAAAGTTGGAAATGATAATTTATTGGGAAAAGGCTACATTGAAAGCAAATAACCGCTATTATCCCTAACAACTTTGAATTCCAACTGTGCTTGTCGCTTCAGAAAAGTTGATTGAAGATCCGTTGATGGAAGATTCTTCAGAGTGACGAAGTACAGACTGTTTGCAGTTACTTTGTCATTTTTTGTATCCTTGTTTTTGCCTAGATTGCCTTTTCAGGTTTTCAATCTATCAGGATAATTTCTGTTTATTGTCTCTAATTTTTGCTTGGATCGCCTTTTCAGGTTTTCAATCCAGCGAGACGCTCTTTTTTGCCTAAGTCGCCCTTTTCGGGTTTTCGACTTACCGAGCTGTTCTTTTGTTTTTTTTTTAGACAAAATATTTCTTGACTGCATCAGCATTCACAGGATGCGGGAGTTCATCACCGTCCATGGTTGTGAGAGTCATAGCACCGCCAGAAAAGCTTCTTTTGACGATGTACGGGCCTTCGTAATTAGGAGTCCATTTGCCCCTAGAATCTGGTTGAAAAGACAGAATCTTTTTAAGCACGAGGTCGCCTTCTCGGAATTCACGAGGTCGGACCTTTTTGTCGAAAGCTTTCTTCATTCTTCTTTGATACAATTGTCCATGACATAGAGCGGTCAGGCGCTTTTCTTCAATTAAGTTCAGTTGATCATATCTGCTTTGACACCATTCGGCCTCAGATAACTTAGTTTCCATGAGAACTCTCATCGACGGGATCTCAACTTCTACGGGGAGCACTGCTTCCATGCCGTATACTAGAGAAAAAGGAGTTGCCCCTGTTGAAGTGCGTACTGAAGTACGATACCCATGCAGAGCAAATGACAGCATTTCGTGCCAGTCTTTGTAAGTGATGACCATTTTCTGGACGATCTTTTTGATGTTCTTGTTGGCAGCTTCAACGGCGTCGTTCATCTTTGGCCGGTAAGGAGACGAGTTATGGTGCTCGATCTTGAATTCCTCACACAGTTCTTTCATCATTCTGTTGTTCAAGTTCGATCCATTGTCTGTAATGATCTTGCTTGGAATTCCATATCGGCAAATGAGGTTGTTCTTGATGAACCTCACAACCACTTTTCTTGTGACGTTGGCGTAAGACGCTGCTTCGACCCATTTGGTGAAGTAATCAATAGCCACTAGAATGAAGCGATGTCCGTTGGACGCTTTTGGTTCAATCATTCCGATCATGTCGATGCCCCACATGGAGAACGGCCACGGAGAGGAGAGAATGTTGTGTAGAGTCGGTGGCACATGGATCTTATCTGCGTAGATCTGGCACTTATGACATCCTTTGACGTGTTTACAGCAATCAGATTCCATCGTTATCCAATAGTATCCTGCTCTTAAAATCTTTCTGGACATTGCATGCCCATTTGAATGGGTTCCAAAGGACCCTTCATGCACTTCATGGATGATTGTGTCTGCTTCTTGTCTGTCGACGCATCTGAGCAGAACCATGTCGAAGTTTCTTTTGTATAGCACATCTTCATTGAGGAAGAAATTCCTAGAAAGCCTCCTTAGAGTTTTCTTATCCTTATACGATGCCCTGAGCGGGTACTCTCGTGTTTGAAGGAAACGCTTAATGTCGTGGAACCACGGTTTATCATTGAAGACTGCTTCAATTGTGAAGACATATGCAGGTCTTTCAAGGCGTCTGATGCGAATTCGGGGCATATCATTCCAATCGTTGACTTTGAACATGGAAGATAGAGTAGCCAAGGCGTCTGCCATTCGATTTTGATCTCGAGGGATATGATGCAGTTCCACTTTGTTGAAGAAAGTCAACAGTCGTCTTGCATAATCCCTGTAGGGAATCAAACCAAGATGATAAGTCTCATACTTGTCTTTGATTTGATTGATCACTAGGGCTGAGTCTCCATATATGTCAAGGATCTTGATCCTCAAGTCGATGGCTTCTTCGATACCCATGATGCATGCTTCATATTCTGTGATGTTGTTGGTGCAATCAAATAGCAATCTGGCGGAAAACGGGATATGAGAACCCTCAGGAGTAATGATAGCTGCCCTAATTCCATTGCCAAAAACGTTAACTGCTCCATCGAAGACTAAACCCCATCTGGATTCTGGATCTGGTCCTTCACCGGGCAGCGGTTCGTCGCAGTCTTTCATCTTCAAGTACATAACATCCTCGTCTGGGAAGTCAAACTGGAGAGATTGGTATTCGTTGAGCGGCTGATAAGCCAAGTGATCGGAGAGAATGCTTCCTTTGACCGCTTTTTGGGCGCGGTATTAGATGTCATATTCAGATAGCAGCATCTTCCATCGAGCGATTCTCCCTGTTAAGGCAGGCTTTTCAAAGACGTACTTGATTGGATCCATTTTGGAGATTAACCAAGTCGTGTGATTGATCATGTACTGGCAGAGACGTTTCGAAGCCCACACCAAAGCGCATCATGTTTTCTCGAGCATGGAGTAACGAGTTTCACAGTCTGTGAACTTCTTACTTAGGTAGTAAATGGCATGCTCCTTCTTACCGGTTTAATCTTGTTGTCCAAGTACGCAACCCATGGACTCATCTAGTACGGTAAGGTATAGGATTAACGGTCTTCCTTCGACGGGAGGAATCAGTATTGGTGGTTCTGACAGGTATTCCTTGATACTGTCGAATGCTTTTTGGCAATCTTCTGTCCACACAACCTCTTGATTTTTGCGGAGAAGCTTGAATATCGGCCCACAAGTAGCAGTCATTTGAGAGATAAATCTGGAGATGTAATTCAATCGTCCGAGAAATCCTCTTACTTGTTTTTCTGTATGTGGCGTAGGCATTTCTTGAATAGCCTTGACTTTGTCAGGGTCAACTTTAATCCCTTTTTGACTGACGATGAAACCTAGGAGTTTTCCGGATCTTACCCCAAAGGTGCATTTGTTAGGATTCAGGGCGAAGCTGAAATTTCCTTAATCGCTGAAACAACTTTAAGAGATATTCTATATGCTCTTCTTCAGTGTCAAGACTTTGCTATCATGTCGTCTACGTAGACTTCGATCTCTTTGTGCATCATATCATGAAAGAGAGTGGTCATTGCCCTTTGGTAAGTTGCGCCTGCATTTTTTAATCCAAACGGCATTACTTTGTAGCAAAAGGTGCCCCATGGCGTGATGAAAGATGTCTTCTCCATGTCTTCAGGAGCCATTCTGATCTGATTGTAGCCAGAGAAACCGTCCATGAAGGAAAAGACGTTGAATTTTGCAGTGCTATCCACTAGCATGTCGATATGCGGAAGTGGGAAATCGTCTTTCGGACTTGCTTTGTTCAGATCCCGGTAGTCAACACACATTCTGACCTTTCCGTCTTTTTTCGAGACAGGCACTATGTTGGCTAGCCATTGAGGATATTAAGAAGTGATGAGAAAACCAGCATCGAGCTGCTTTTGAACTTCTTTTCTGATTTTGTCAGCCATCTCAGGGTGAACTCTTCTTAGTTTTTGCTTAACTGGTGGACACTCTGGTTTTAACGGCAGATGATGTTCCACGATGCTGGTATCTAACCCTGGCATGTCCTGGTAGGACCAAGCGAACACATCAACATATTCTTTGAGAAGATTTATCAGTTTGATCTTGACACTGCTGTTGAGTGAAGCTCCGATATTTACTTCTTTTCTATCTTCTTCAAAACCCAAGTTGATTGCTTCCAGAGGTTCTTTGTGAGGTTGAATGATCCTTTCCTCGTGCTTAAGCAGTCGGGAAATCTCATCTGGGATCTCTTCTTCAACTTCTTCCTCGGCGACTTCACAGGGGATTTCAAAGTTGGGAGAGAGCATAGAGTTATTGCTTTCAATGGATTTGTCCATCTGTTAATCTGCATTTTTGATTTATGTTTGATTATTTTAAAAAAAATTTTGTGAAAGCGCATGCAGATTAATTTTATTATTTTTGAAGAGAGATTTTTTTTATTGTGTTTTTTAGGATTATCATTTCCGACAAAAGGGTAAAAATGAAAATAAACACAAAGTGTGGAATCAAAACAACGCATTTTATTTATGATTTACACTATGAAACAGGGCCCTAAAATACAAACTCATTTATCTTGGGCAAGACAAAGAGAAATTATTTAAAAGCTAAGCCCTATAAAACATCTCTTCACTTTGGGCGAAGTGAGAGTTCAAAACAAAAACAAAGATAAACTACTTAGAACTAGGAGCGTTAGTCCGAACTTCAACAGGTTTCCAGTAGTGACGAACTCCTTGGAAGTCGAGGTACTCTGGTAGTTTTCCTTTTGGTTTAACCCTTGAGTAGACTTTGGTTGTTGTTTGAACGGGTTTTGAAGACTCTGGACGACGGACTTTGCCTTTCGTGCTACTGAAGCAGTCTTCTTCCGTTTGACGAACAGATCGGGAAGTATGGGATACAGCATATGTACTTCCTGTTGACCTCTGTGTTGAATTCTGGGGATGTTCCTTCCAGTCTTCTGAGTGAAGAGACTCGTTGTCGGCGACACTTTCTAGATCGTATCCTGAGTCGTACTCTTGATCTTCAGTAATCATGTTGACGTAGTGGTAACCAGGATCTGGTTTGGTGAATTCCACAGGCGTGTTGTAGCAGAGATTATCGTTGGGGATCTCGATTTGCTGATGAGATTGAGAAGACGAGTATTCCTCTTCTGATTGACTAGGGTACTCAAAAGAATCACCCCATCCAGTGGGCTGGATATCTTCAATCCTGATTTTTGAGCTTTCTGGCGCAGAGTATTTCACCATGTAGTCAAATTTGCCACTTGGTTCTCCCAAGGTATCCCAAACTTCAGCGGGGACAGGCGGATTTTCATGTTGCTGCAGGGACATGTCTTTGAATTGATCAGTTGGCACGTGCAACTCTTCTTGAGACACATATTCAGGGCTGTTTAAATAAGTGCTCCATTCTTCAAATTCAGAGGGATCATCTTCATCTTCTTCAATGGTGACAACATTAACTTCTTGCGGAACAGGGTTTAAGAAACCCCCACTATGAAATACTTCCTTGATCGGGCGAAGTGCTTCATCCTTTTGTTTGTCTTTGGAGAATACAGGCGTAAACCCAAGTCCGGCTTTTGTTTCGTTCTTGACAGGTTTGATTACATGTCCCCATCCTTCAGCATTGCCATCTTTCACAACCTGTGCCGCTTCTTTATACGAAGAGATAGATGATCTGTTTTTGTTGGTAGATTCATCTTCTAACGGATGCTTGAGGAGATGTGTTCCTTCGATGTCATTAGCTGTGATGAAAGAGAAACTGGACAAATGGCTTACAAGCAAAGCTTGTTCACCGCTGATGGTCACCAACTTTCCATTTACTGTGAATTTTAATTTCTGATGGAGAGTAGAAGTTACTTCTCCTGCATCGTGGATCCAAGGTCTTCCCAATAGACAACTGTAAGCAGCTGGTACGTCCATCACCTGGAAGGTGATTTGAAAAGTATGCGGGCCAATTGTCATCGGGAGATCAACTTCTCCAATAACTGACTTCTGTGAGCCGTCAAAGGCTCTCACCACTATGTCATTGAACTTCATTGGCGTTCCTTTGTAAGCTAAACGAGCGAGTGTTATTTTTGGAATTACATTCAAAGAAGAACAAGTATCTACCAATACATTGGACAGGGAATCTGATTGGCAAATCATCGAGATGTGCAAGGCCAAGTTGTGATCTTTCCCTTCTTTTGGAAGTTCCTCATCACTGAAACTTAGATTATTACATGCTGTAATGTTGGCGACAATACCTCCAAACTGGTCTGTAGTTACATCATGGTCTACATAGGCTTGGTCTAGTACCTTCATTAAAGCTTCTCTGTGAGCTTCGGAGTTGAGGAGTAGAGACAGTATTGAAATCTTGGAGGGAGTCTGCATCAGTTGATCCATGACTTGGTATTCGCTTTTCTTGATTAATTTTAGTATTTCATCAAAATCAGCGTTGACGTTGGCTCTATCAGGAGAACCAACATTTGTGCTTGGGTTAACAACAGGAATCGTTGCAGGATTCTCGGAAGATATGTTAACAGGATTTTGTCTAACAACAGGAGCTGCAGGCGGTCTTGGTGGCAATGGAGTGTGTACTCGTCCACTTCGTGTTACTCGTCCAATTTCTATTATATTGACATTAGCTGGAAGAGTAGGTATGGGTTTCTCCTTCCCATCCTCTATCAAGGTTGCATTGTATTGGTAAGGAATTGCTTTGCTAGAACTGTACGGAACAGGACCGGGTAAGCAAATCACCAAAGGAGACCCTGGAATGTTGGAATCGTTGTATTCAATATCCACATGTTTGGGTACGTTGAAACAAGGGATGATAACGTTTACTTCAGGATTTTCCAAGTTGATATCTGAGACAAAAAGCTCATGCGGAAAATGCCTTACCGTATTTACGTCATGGTCATCTCTGTTTCTGTAAATCTGCAGGTCACCGATATCTAACAAATGCTGGATATCTGCTCTTATGGTGGAACATCCTTGAATATTCTTGGAGCAGATATGGCAAGCTACGTAATCGTGCTTAGTGAAGGTACTTATTGTACTGTATGCTTCATGGAGATGCACCAAGTTTCCTCTGACTAAGTTTACGTCTGTGACAAGGTACCTGTGTGTATTCCTTAGCATCAGATTCACTGAGTGTCCACTATGACTGGGAAGTGGATTTACTTGCACATTCGGACCTGTATTTCTGAAGGAAAGAAGATTAGATTTCACTAATCTCTGTACTTCTGCCTTTAATGCTATGCAATGCTCAAGGTCATGGCCTGGTGCCCCTTGGTGAAAAGGGCAAGATACGTCTGTTTTGTACCACCACGGTAATTTTTCTGGGACCGGAGGTGGTGACCTTGTCTGTATCAGATTTCTTTCTATTAGCGTAGGGTAAAGTTCTGTGTACGTCTTTGGAATTGGGTCGAATTGTGTGACCCGAGGCACACGGTTTTGGTTGTTAAACTGCTGAGCCTGTTGACGAGGCTGTTGAGTTTGTTGATTTTGTTGAAATTGCGGAGCAATTCCTGTGTTGGGATTTGTGTTGGTGACTAGTGCTATGGCAGCTACCTGTCGTTGTTGAATGACATTCTTACGCGGTTTCCCTCGGGATACCATTCCTATGTCATGTTCTCTTTTCCTTGGAAAGCTGGTTCCAACCTTCTTTGTTCCATTAGAAGATCCTGCTTCCTTGGTTAGGCGTCCGGTTCGAACTCCTTCTTCTAATCGCATTCCCATGCTCACCATCTCGGTGAAATCTCCGGGAGCGCTAGCGATCATTCGCTCATAGTAGAACGAGCCAAGAGTGTTTAAGAATACCTTAGTCATATCTTTCTCTTCCAAGGGCGGGTTGACTTGGGCAGCAATTTCCCTCCATCGTTGAGCATATTCTTTGAATGTCTCTCTTTCTTTCTGAGACATGGAGCGGAGTTGATCCCTATCAGGAGCCATATCCAAGTTGAACTTGTATTGCTGGACAAAGGCTTCACCTAAGTCGTTGAATGTTTGGATATTCGTGCTATCTAAACCCATGTACCACTTCAGTGCGGCACCGGTGAGACTATCTTGGAAGTAATGGATTAGCAATTGGTGATCATCATTGTATGTGGACATTTTCCTGGCATACATTGTGAGATGACTTTGTGGACAAGAGTTTCCTTTGTACTTTTCAAAGTCGGGGACTTTGAATTTTGCAGGTATTCTTACGCGAGGAACTAAGCAAAGATCCTGGGCGTTTTTCCCAAACAATTCTTTCCCTCGAATCGTTTTTATCTCAAGCTACATTTTGAAGAGTTGTTCCTGGAGATTCTCCATTGAGCCACGGGAATTCGTGTTATTTCCTGGAGTGTGGTGAACTTCTTCGTCCATGGTAGTGTGCACTACGGAAGCTGAGTTCAACATGATCGGTTGAGAAACCGACTTTGTTACTTGTGGAAGAGTTATTCCACGTTGTGGAGTGAATGTAGCGTTTTGCTGCAAAGTAGGTATTTCAAGCGGGGTTGTTTGCGTTTGAGAAGTCGGTTGGCGAAATCCGATGCCAAAGTTGAAAGGCATTCCCCATGGATAGCCTTCTGGCATGCTGAAAGGTGAACTACTGACTGCGACAGCTGAAACTGGAGTAGTAGTGTCCTCTGAAGTCGCTGCTTGGTTTTGACTGCTCGATGCTGCTTGTTGACTTTGCGCTGTGGCCAATGAGTTGACCAAAGATGTGAGTCTCTCCACTTATTCTTGTAGCGTTGCTATTGTACTACGAAGTTCAACGTTCTCTTGCTCAAAATTCTCCATTACTTTTCTTCTTTTTGATCTAGTATCGTATGTTCGAGTTGGCTGCGGACGCAGTCGAGAAACTCTAAGACGCGACAGCTTGACGATCTTTTCCTATTTGTTCAAACTGTTCAAGCTGTTCAAGCATGAAACTGTTCAAGTATCAGACTCTAGACAATAGACTTAAATGCAAAATATGATGCATGATTATGATTTGTAAAGAAAGATTTCCAAAGAATTTATGCTAAAAGAGATATTTCTGAAAAATATTTGGATGGAAAACACGAATTTTATTGATTATTGAAAGAAGATTACAACAATTGTTTTTTTTGGAGCATTTCTCACACAAATGATAAAATAAATGATAAAAAATTACAGCTAAACTAATTAAACGTCTTCGTCGGATGAAGATCCAAAGGCTTGATGCAGCTTCAACTTCAGGATTTCCTTTCCATAGTGAGCTTTCAGTTCAGCTTTCTCGGCTTTTAGCTTGCTGATGACTTTCTTCCACTCGTCGGGAGCGGGATCGCTGGTTGTCATTTCTTCAAGCTTTCTCTTCCTTTCCTTGACGTATCTTTGGATTGCGTTATCCTTCTGGCGAATCTTCTCATCTTTCTCCATGAGCCATTCATCCTGGAAGTAAAGCGTTTTTTCATGATCCTTGACCTGTTTCTTGAGCTTCTCATTCTCAAGATTAGTCTTAAGGAATTTGTTTTCCAAGGCTTCTTTCTCAAACCTCATCTTGGCCAAAGCTTCTTGGTATTCTCCCATAGTCTCGACGGGAAAAATTGTTAATTTGGAAGCGGTTGAGAACATGGGCTCTTCATAAGCGTAAGGCATTCGAAATTCCTTTGCTCTTTTCTTTACCCAAGAAGTGTAGGTTTCCATGGCTACACAATTCTTTGCCTTACCTTTTTCTTTCTTTCGGATGTGATGCCAGGCTCTGATCATCCTAGCCTTCAATCCTTGGGAATCCTCTCCTTCATGATAGAAATAGCTATCTACTGTAAATCCAAGAGGTTTACTAGAGTTCACGTATCCGAGTTGACGTCTTGCCAAGAATGGGTTATAGTTGATTCCTCCTTTCGTACCGATGAGAGGTACGTTGGCAAATTCTCCACAGCTTTCAATGATTTCCATCTCATTGTTTGCTAAGGTATACCAATGGATATCGTCGTTGGTAAGAGACATGAGTCTTCTTGACCAATGCCACTCGTCTTTGTTTTCGCGGAAGATAGGAGATTTAGGCAGGTGTGAGACAATCCATTTGAAAAACAGAGGTACACAACACACGATAGTTCCGTCTCCTTGACAATTCCTATGATGAATAGAGACGTACGTGTCACCAAGCAGGGTGGGAACGGGATTTCCAATCAGAAAGATCCTTATGGCGTTGATATCAACGAAATTTGGGACGTTGGGAAACAACACCAATCCATAGAAGAGTAAAGCTAAAATAGCTTCAAAGGCTATCATACTACCAGCTTCAGAGAATTTAAGAGCCTTCTCCATTAGGAACTTTGAAGTTAGTCCTAAGAGTTTTCCTCTGGTAGTTAGGTTTTTGTCTATCTCAGATTTCTTTAAGTGAGTCATCGTTGCAATGACTGGTGACTTAGGAATGGCTTCCAAACCATTGAAAGGCACTTTGTCTGATACTGAGATACCTAGGATATGCGCGTACTCTTCCAAAGTAGGCATCAACTGATAATCAGGGAAAGTGAAACAACGATAGACTGGATCGTAGAACTGAATGAAAGTTTTGAGAAGTCCCTTATCAACGTTAGCGTTCAGAAGAGTTAAAAGAGTTCCATAGCGTTTTCTGAAATCCGAGGGATCTTCTACCAAGGATGCTAACTCTTTCAATTTTCCTACGTCAGGAATTCTAAAACTGTATCTCTTGGTGAATCTTCCTCTGACTTCCATCACTCTAACCAAAAATATTTTACAAAGAAAAATCTCTAAATTCTTTGGAAATGGGAAGAGAAATGAAGTTTTTTTTTTTAATGAATGAATGCATGAATGCGGCAAACATGGTTAGTAGTTATACACACGGGCAAGCGTTCGAAGTCACGAGCATGAAGCCAACGATAAGAATCAACGTGGTTAAGTTCTAAGGGCTTATTCATCTGTAAAACGGGTTCTACTGATAATACAGGCTCAACACTCCTCTTTGAAATATTATCGAATTTGTTGAATACTCGATGGTCCAATAATATTTTTCAAGAGAAACTCGCCTGATTGTAGTCTCGCATGACAATTACTCTAGGCTTACGCCCGAATAATCTCTGCACTACATCCTAAATGGCCAGGATGGGTTATGTGTTCTACAGTCCACTCAGCTTCTCGAGTTCCCTTGAAAGCAAAATGTCTTCGCAAATACTTGCTAAACACAAATACCCCTAAGACAACCTCCACTGAGAGGGAGACATTAACTTCGTAAGTATTGAAACTTCTCACGTATTAATACCTCCACCTAGAACTTAAAATGTTTCTTAAATCCGGGTTAGGATTTCTTTCCATCAGATGAAACACACAATAAAGAAAAGCAGACATATGCATATTATGAAAGCTTATCCCCTTTCTTTTCTTTTTGAAAACAAAAAAGCTTGGTGCTCTTGAGCAGAGTCACATTTTTTTTAAAAATCAAAGTTACAGCGGGTTCCCCAGCTGAGTCGCCATTTTTCCTGTTCGCGTTAAAAGGTGACGCGCTAGAGGATTCGAACATGAATTCGGATTCTCTGGCTCGAAACGATTTACTCTTTTGATTTGTTTATAAAGATGTCGCGAGCATCAAGCTTTATTATTTTCAACACAAGAAAGATGATTTAATGATTATGAAAAAGGGGAAAGCTGTTAATACCCTCAATTGATATTGATATGCGTAACGACTAGTGTAAACTAGACGTAACGCATTGGGGAGATTCTGAGTAAGGGGGATTGTTATATAAAGGGAATAGATGGAGCACCCTAATATATATAGTTATCTATAACTTTATATATGAATATGTTTGATATGTTTGTGTGTTTTAATTGCTATTTCTATGATTGGGAAAGTTTCTTCTTTGGGATTTTAAGAATGACAGATTATGTGAGATCCTAGTGTTTGTTTTTATTGTGCTCGCAAAGATCTGTGGATCTTCTGCATACAAATCCCCTAATGGGAATCAGAGCATTTGTAGCTCGGATCTACAGGGATCTATGGTTTGTTTGGTCTGAGGGAGAAAGAAATTTGCTCGGCAAGGATGAGACCTTGTGCCTACGTATTCTCAAAAGGATGTAAACTCTATGGAGGCTAAACTCTGTGGGGAGAGTTTCTTTGTACAAAGCCCAAGAGAAGGCTAACTCAATTGGGGATGAGTTATCTTGTATGAAGCCCAAGCGGAGGCTACAACTATAAGGAACCTATTGGTTAGACTAATTGGTATGTTATAATTAGACAGTTGCATAAACAAGTGTGTGTGTGTGATATGTATTCACAGGAGTTTATGAAGGAAATATAAACAATGCATGATGTTTATTTACAAAAGTTTATGAAGGCAATATAAACAAGTGTCTGTGAAACGAACGTTTAAAACGAGCGCAACTTGATTATTTACAAGTTTGATTTGTGTACAAGGAAGTAAATATGTACACAGACGAGTTTTTTATGTACAAAGAAAGATGGATGTACATAGGAGGGTTGGGACTTACACCGTAAGGGAGGCCCATTGGTTTGAAAGCAGTTTCACGGAGAATAATGCTCCTTTCAATACCAATGGTATTCAGTGTATATGTACAGACGAAACAGAAATGACTGATCAAAGTTCATCTGTGTTTTAGTATTTACAAAAAGTATCTGTGTTATGTACAGATAAAAGTTTGTATGAAAAGAATTTGATATGTACAAGGAAAAGTATGTATGTACATAAAAGAATGTTAGTTGGAGTATACACAAGTGAAGTGAAAACAAACGATCGAAGTTCGTCTGTACTTGAGTATAAAAGGTATATGTGTTATGTACAGATAAAAATTTGTATGTATTTGAAGAAAGTTTGATATGTACAAAGAAATATTCTGTACATAAAAGAATGTTATGGGACTTACACCGTGAAGGAGGCCCATTGGTTTGAAAGCAGTTTCACGGGGAATAATGCTCTTTTCAATACCAATGGAATTGGTGTATAAACAAGCGACACGAAAACAAACAGACGAAGTTTATTCATGCTTGGATATTGATTGAATATGTACAAAGAAATAATTATGTACATAAAAGGATTGGGACTTACACCGTGAGGGAGGCCCATGATCGATTGAGAAATTCGAGAGAAAACGAATTCGGTTTTATCGTTTAAATCGGATCGATCATGGTAAAAAGATGCAAGTTTGATGAAATGTTTTAAAAAAATGATTTTTGAAAAGTGTTTTGAAATGTGAAGTTTATTTATGAGAAGTTTTGAAAAGAATCGGAAGTCGAAAACTTGAAAAATTCACCTTTAAAAGGTGTTTTGAAAAGTGCTCAAAACGTCGTTTTCGGCTCGATTAAAATATAATCAGATGAAAGTTTTTTCTGAAAATTTTTTGCACAATCATAAAATAGATGTATTTATTGACAAGTGTACAAAAATTCACCTTAAAATAAGGAGTTTTGATTGGTTAAAAAAATTGTGAAGTTTTGTAAAAAAAACATGAAAAAATATGAAAGTTTGAAAAAGAATGGTCTTGAGAAGGATTGAACTCATGACCATTGGGTGGCTACGTGGCAAGGAAACTTAAGGGCAAGCTAGCTACCACTGGGACAAACGCGTTTTAGTGTTAATGGATCCAGACCACGTGTTAATACAAGATTGGAAAATTTAAAAATTTAAACTCAAGAACACGCGCGCAAGCTTGTTCTTCGTTTTTGATTTTCAGTTTCAAGAATCCATGCTAAAATCTTCATTTCTCAATGAAATTCAATGAAATAAAAACGAAAGTTGCTCGATTTTGAACAACGAACATGATGGCAGATGTTAATTGCATTTATTTTTGACCTAGCATGCCTAAATTTCTAGGAATCGTGATGAACCCTAAAACTGAATTTTTCAAATTAAATGATGTGTAGTTAATGATTCTTTGATTTTCTTGAGGGCTTATGATCGTTATGAGTGCAGAAAGAGATCGGCCAAGAGTTTTTGCGTTTAAGTGCAAAGAATTATGATATCCAAGTTCATGTTCATACCTATTCAAGTGGAGATCGAAGAAGGTGCAAACGTGTTTCCAAAACTTGTTTCTTGATTGCTACAGCATCATCGGCTCATATGGAAGCTAAATGGATGGTCTGCTTGCTTTGAATCTTCCTAAATCAGTCCAGCCAAGTCCACCTGCATCAACTGAAAATGGAACTTCGATTTTGATGTTAGAGTTATTACAGATGTTGGTTATTGATCTGGACCATGTATATGAAGTTCATAGATGATGTTTGAATCAATAGAACACCAATTGCTTAAGCCAAACTAACAATTCGATGGTTATGGTAGTTTGTACAAGTTTGGAAAAATGAAAAGTGATTTCTAATTTTTACTTGTTCTTGTGTTGGTTTTATGATTCAAACCAGTTTAAAATTGGTTATGGAATGTATTTGACACCAAAGATCTTATGTTTATTCACAAGTTTTCAAAAATGCAAAGTTTCTCCAACATCACTATGTTTCTTGATTTTCAAGAAAGAAGAGAGAAAGCATGGATTTGCATTGCTTTGGTGTAGTTTTGAACTTGTAATCATGATCTATTTATAGGCCAATGGTTCTGAAAATGTTAGGCAAGAGTACATGGCTTTTGGTAAATCAAAGATGCCTTAAAGGGTAAGAAAGACTTTTCAAAAGAAAAAGGAAGTTTCCTCTTTTTACCATGTGTGAAAAATCTTCAATTTGATCCTATCTCATCTCAATCATATCTAGTTGATATTTATCAGCTCAATGATCAAGTTGGCAAGGTTGTATTGCTTCTAGATGAAGAAATCTCAAAATGACCTATAATGTGATGTTTTGGATTTTGAAAATCAAGTTCATGGAGCCTTATGTTTCAATTTCAAAAGTATAGCTAGACTCCATGGATTTGTGAGTTCTTAGACATTTTGGAAAGCTTGTTTCACAAGCTACAACTTTCATGTTTTGAGTTTTTTCCAATTCAAAATGGAACTAGGTGAAAAAATGACATGAAGTTTGGAACAAATAAGAAATTTCAAGACTTAAAATTTTTTTCTAAGTCTTAAAACTTTTGACTTTTTGTTGACTTTTTCAAATTCTTTGATTTTTTTATGATCATGATGGATCATTTGAAGTATTTTGATGTTGGAAAAAGTTTTGTTTTGAAAAATTTGACCAAAAGTCAAAGTTTGACTTTTCTGTGGAGATGAAAATTCATCAGATGTTTCAGAAATTGATTGATGAAGTCTGTAAACTTTGGTGATGTTTTGAATCCAGAAATTAGGTCAAGATGTTGTATCTAAGATATGATGACCAATCTCTATCCAAAAAAGTCATTTCTTGCTCAAAAAGTCAGAGAATACTCATGCTCGATCAAAACCCTAATTGGTCGATCCTTGATTGATCAGTGAGAAAATTTGGATATCTGATGATCAGAGGCTGATGATTTGATCAAGATAGATCAAATGAGGTGAGAAACTCAAACCCTAATTTGTTGCCTCTTGAATCAGATGAAAATCTGATGAAACCCTAATTTTGACCTGTGAATGCTACACCCGATTAATTCTGTTTGAACTGTTAGTGATGCAATGATGCAAATGTAAGGTGGTATATTAGGTCAAAAATTGGGGTATGACACAAGCCAGGGAGGAAATTCACTATTAGTAGAATTAATTCAGGAATAAACCAACTAGTTTATCTCCTTCACTTAAAACCTACCCAATGCAACTTCAATCTAAGTCCAACTTAGACCTGAGTTCCTACTCACTCCCCCTCAATCACAGCAGTGATATCAACCTATTGATTAATTGAATTGTGAAGACACACTTCAATAAACTATCTTGATTTTGCTTCAAAGCTTTAATTAAGAGACAAACACTCGTGCTTCAAATATTTGAGTGATAAACTACCCTTACAATCAAATCCTAGTCCAAGGCACTTATCAATTGATAATTGCTTGGATCACAAGAGTAACTAGAATTACACAAAATACAACCTGCTAAATCTTCAATACATTCCAGAGGCGCAGCAGCAAAGTAAGGGTTCTATTCCTTTTATTGAAGCAGTCCTGAACCTTCAGTTTTGGGCTTCCATAAAGATAGTTAGGGTTCACTTAATTAATCCTAAAAACTTGGTCTTATCAACAACCAATTTAGGTTTAACTAAGATTAACCTAACAACCACGTGAGCATGCAATCTAATAACAGAAAAACATAATACAACAGCCCAACAAACTTCCTGAAAGATCTCAGGAAAAACAGATTCTGCAGAACAGAATGTCACACTGAATGTCATAACATCTGTTATGACATCATAATATTTTCTGCAGAATTCCTGCACAGCTTTTAGCTTCCAGTTCTGAGCTGTACTTTAAACATCCTTGTCAAGTAGGATTTATCTTCAATCTCTGAATGTCATGACATTTATCAAGACATTGCCATAGCCTAGTTTTACCAAAAAGTAATGCCAACTTAAAACACTAACACTCCTCATATGTCCCAAGGGATCACCATGTCAAATTTCAAGTCTTACAGCTCAAGTTTGCTATGTCAATTGCTCAAATGGTTGAAAATCAGTTTTATTGGACAAAAAGTCAACTATGGTCAACATACAGTCAAACTTTATAATTTTTGGTCAACATCAATATTTTGAAGTCACATTCATCATATGATCAAGGGTCGATCATGATTCATCAAGAAAAGTCAAGATTTGATCAAAAGTCAAAGTTTTCAAATTAGGGTCTTTGGACAAAAAGTCAACAGAACATTGACCAGATATAAATTTCACATACTTTATCAGAAATTTTCCAGCAAATCTCATTTCGAAGGGAATTCAATTCTCTACAACTTCATGTCAAACAAGATTTTACTAAAAATGCATCATTTGAGAGTTATGGATCAAAATATTAGAGGTCCTTCTATAAGTCAACAAAAGGTCATCTTTTTGCAAAGAAGTGTACATGAACATGGAAACTTCAATGAAGATAAAAAAAAAGAGGGTTTATATGACATATTAAGATTTCTAAAAAATCCAAGAACACCTATAAATGTTGAAAATTGAGCAAGATACATGTTGTGCAAGTTGAGCATTTTTGAGGAAGTGCATGAAAAGAAATTCTTTGAAAAATTAAATGTTTTCTAAATGTGCCCAAGTGTTTTTTATTTAAACTTGTTTCTAATCTTGATGAGAACCTCCAAGCCCATTTGCACGCCCTTGAATTTTTTACTTTATTTATTTTGGATTTTTATTCATTTTAATCCAATTTAATTAAAATAAAAGATATAAAATCAAATCATTAAGTGCAAGGATTGCTTTTCAGGATTCTTGAGGTCCAAGAAAGCCATCATCTCTGATAATTTCGAAATTTTCTTGATTAGGCAAGAGATTAAATGAGATTGAATAAAAAATGGCAATATTTGGTGCAATTTCAAATCAAATATTCTTGCCTTGAAAGCATATATTTTCCTCATAACTCTTGACCTATTTTTCATCTATTATATATATACCATGATCCCAGATGAAAAAGGACACAAATTTATGCCTCAAGAACCCTAACCTAAGTAGCAAAAACCCGTGTATTCCAAGCAAATGGCAGACCAATTTTTGCATCAATTCAAGCCAAACAAAGTGTTCAAACACATTCCTTGATGTTTTCTGAAGAAGACCAGACCATCTCCATCGATCGAGATGCCCAGAAACTTAAGAACACAATCACGGTTTACATACTCTTATATTAGAAAGCAGGAAATAATAAATAAAGATGACCATTAATGTATTCTTTTAAGAGATTATACATCACAAATTTCATGACTGGTTTAATTATTGTAAAGAGGAAACGATGAGGGAAGGTAAATTTGGGATTGTTTGGCTTGCCAAGGTGTGGAGTATATGGTTGCTTCGTAACAGTATTTGTTTTCGGAACGAAGAATGAAATGTGAATAATACGGTTAGATGCATCAAAATGATTGTGTCGAAGTGGTCTTTTATGGAGAAATTGAACACTTCAATTATAACTTTTATGAGTTTAACAAAGATACATTGCTATACTTATCAAAGGTATATAATTAGTAATAATTTTTCTTTTTTCTGTGTGGCTTTCTTCTGCTTCTTTGTGTAAAAATTTAGAGAACCCTTAGTTCTCCTTTATAAATAAAATCTTGCTTATAAACAAAAAAAAGTTAGAATTGTAAAATTTTTTTTATTATTGGTCTATAACTGACCATTAAACTATTTTGGATAATAATAAAATTTATCATAAAATAAAAAATGATAAAAGTAAGAATGGAAAAAATATGACAGAGGAAATTGGTTACGAGTATGGGTAGATCGTCTAATAAATATAAACATATATTCATATCTGTTAATAAATTATATAAAATTATTTTAATATTTTAGTTATTATTCTCCAACTTTGACGTATACACTTGACTTCAACGAAGTCTTCCCTTATAACTATTCAATTCCCAAAATATATATAAGTAATCACTATCCTCGCACCGTCGCAACGGTCAATAAATAGGCTTCTTATTCGAAACACCTTCATAACTCTCAATTCTTCAAAGTGGTAATTCAAACCAAAACACTCTCAAGAACTCTACTCATCAACGTCGTCTCATACTCCTGACTTACAACACAGGTTGGACTTAGAACCATAACATCAATTTCTATGGAATCCAATCATGAACACCGTCGCGACCGACTTAAGTCACAATAGAACACCTTCCTCTATAAAACATCAATCATCTTTAAGTACCTGTGGTTACCAAACCATCACCAAATTCCTTACCGTCAAGACTTATCTTAGTCGAAATCTAATAATCCACCACGACCATTAGTATTCGACGAAATCCATATGTTAGTAGTGAACAAATCCTTAATAACCTTCTGAGCTTAATCTCAACAAGCGTCTCAAAACAAACATGCAACATTCTTCAAAATAATAAATCCCAATTCAGATATTCTTGGGTTATCCACAATATCAACTTACTAAACTCAACAACAAACGAAGTCTCTTCATAGATTAAACTCAAACTTGAGTTATCTTCAACAATTCCAATCTTCTCGCCGTTATCATCTGCACCTTTAAGATTTCAAATGAGCACAACCGCATCAAACTCTAACTCATGCGTCCGATAATTTTTCCTTATGAAAATCAAATCGTTCCAAGGTAGTACTGCAGTTTTCCAACTCTTCGTCGAAATACATCTTAAGTCCAAAACGAAATATCACAATACGTCGCACAAGGTTCTCCAGTACCAACCAAGACCAAAATCAAAGCATTCGCTAAACTTTTCACCGGCTCAAGCAAATTCGCTTCTCATTACGAATTCCAAATAGCGACTCAACCATCTCAAGTCCAAAATACTCACGATCAATACCAAATTGTAAAAAGATCTTCCATCAACTCACAAAGCTAACCATCCAAAACAAAAGAACTTCTAAACTCTGAATTAACCCCTTAAAGTCTTCTACAAGACACAAAATAAATCTTCGCGGAACTGTCCAAAATATCACCGTCTAAGTTGCTTACTTAAGACACTCTCGTCCAAAAGTTCCAAAACTCCTTCTTTGGACACTCGACATGCACCGATCTAACTTCACTACTGATAACGCAACGCTCGGATGCTTGCCACAATTCCTTAACTTTATGTGAACCAAATAATATCCATGAACACGAAATAACTCTTACAACTACTCATGAGAGTACTGTCTGAACATCCCAAAATCATACCTGACGCATCAGTCACACTAATGACATCAACAAACACTCGCCAAAACCATACACTATCTTGTAAAGCATTGTCTAAACATCTTCACCTATCACACTAACCCGTAGACAGCCAGACTTCACATCGATCTCACTAAACACTTAAACCCAAAATAACTGCTTCACTTAAATATCAATCCCCGGAAGCAGACACTCGTCCTCAACATCCACTTCGTTCCTTGACTACAAATGACACACCATCTCGGGCAACCTTTGCTCTTCTCGAACAACACAACGGTAGCTCTCCACGGTGACCCGCTCGAATAAACAACTTTTCTCAAACCAATCCTCAAGTTGACTCTTCAACTCTAACTCAGAAACAAACATCCCTTAAGGATACTTCGAATCACGACTAGTTCCAGAAACTAAATCCATCAAAACTTTACCTCGCACTACAGAGGTAATTTACTCACATCTCTACAAAAGGCTTCGGAAGAATCACAACAAGAAGCTCACTTGCCAAAATCTTGTTTCTCACCAAAATCCAAATTCGCTCATAACTCAAGTAACCATGCACCTCCTTGTGCAAACACATCTGCTTCAGACACTATTAAGCTGGCAAGATAAGTTCATCCCAACCAACACAATTCCCAACTACTATCTGTCATACCCCAAAATTTGCCCTCCATCTTCTCAGGACATCTCATACATCCATACTCAAGGATTCCTCAAGAGTTGATCAGACAAACTCTCTCCTAGACAATCAACCCAAACTAGGGTTTGGTATCTCTCAAACCAAGATGGACTTCCAACATCTCCAATGTTCATCATGCCTTCTCATATGCTTCAAAGATTCTCCATGTCAAGTTTCAAGCCTCACAAGTCAAGATTGCTCAGACAATTGCTCAGATGGTTGAAAATCAGTTGTATTGGACAAAAAGTCAACTGTGGTCCACATACAGTCAAACTTCATGATTTTTGGTCAACATCCTCATTTTGAAGTTACATTCATCATTTGATCAAGGGTTGATCATGATTCATCAAGAAAACTCAAGATTTGCTCAAAAGTCAAACTTTCTAAATTAGGGTTTCTAGGTGAAAAGTCAACTGAACTTTGACTGATCATAACTTTCTCATACTTTCTCAGAAATTTTCCCACCACCTCTTGTTTTGAAGGAAATTCAATTCTCTACAACTTCATGTCTCACAAGAATGTCCAAAAGATGCTTCATTTGAGAGGTATGGCCCAAAACATTACAGGTCATTTTCAAAGTCAACAAAAAGTCAACATTTTGTTTTGAGGATATATTAAGCATGGAAACTCCAATTGAGATGAGACCAAAAAGGTTGGTTATAGGATTCTTAGAGCTTTCCAAAAAGTCCAAGAACACTCAAAAATGTGGAAAAATGAGCAAGATACACCATTCACAAGTTGGGCAATTTTGAAGAAGTGCACAAGGAGAAATACTTCTAAAAATCAAACATTTTGCAAATGGGCCTACTTTTTCTTCATCCAAACTTGTTCCTTATACAATTAGGAATATCCAAGCCCAATGCCACGAATTTTTATTTTATTTTTCTATTTAATTTGGAATTTATTCATTTAAATACAAATTAAATTCAAAAATAAAGTATAAAATCAAAATTAATTGCAAACTTGATTTTTATTTCTTCCTTGAGATCCAAGCAACTCATAAAAGCCAGCAAATTTCGAAATTGGATTGATATGGCAAGATTGGATTGAAAATTAATCAAATTTTGAAAATTTGATTTTGTACAAAAATCAAATTTGATTTGCATTGATTAGTGATGATTTCTTCCTCAAATCAGCTCCAAATCCATCCACTATAAATGTATAATGCATAGCACATGATTGAGAACGAAAAAATTGGCTCAAGAACCCTAACCTAGAACTCAAAAATTCGTGACCTTCAAGCAACTGGCAGCTTTGGTTTTGGATCGTTTTAGTTGATTCTAAGCATCAAAACACATTCCTTGATACCTCTTGAATCGATCCAGACCTTCACTTTGCTCAAAACCATCCAGAATTAAGAAATCACGAATCGGTTTGTTCTTGTTTTTTTTCAAAATCGTATTTCAATCATCATGCATTATTAACATGTTTTGTGTTTGTTTTTGTGATTAGTGATGAGTTTGCAAGCATTTTGGGCACTTTGATTGAGTTTCCATGGCCAGAAACACGATATGCCATGATTAGGGTTTCCTGTGCCGTTTTAGGGTTTCACAAAATAGGAAAAATTGGACCATGAGACTATGTTCATTGCGTTCGGAATGATGCCTGGAGTCGAACCATGTCCTTAGATGTTATTTATATTATGTATGCTTGATTTTCCATTTAGCCAGGGCCTGTAGCGTCGAAGAAAGACCGACGCTAACTTTTGAAAATTCAAAACGAAGAAGACGATGGTTGGCGCGGAGATGAGGCAATGGGAAGGAGACGCGTGTTTGTAACTTACTCGCTCTGGATTTCAAACAGCTTGCACACCTGGCTCAGTTGGTTAAGGCGTGGACTGTGCATAGATGCTCTCCCAGGTCCTCAGTTCGAATCTCCCCAGGACCGGTTTTGAGTTTCTTTTTTTCAAACTTGCATTTTTCTTCATATTTTCATATTTTTATTTTATTTAATATTTTGCATCAATTTTAATTCTTTTCATATTTTTATTTCATGCATTAAAAATCATCAAAATATTTTTTCCTTTTGCATTTATTTTCAGAAAATACTTATTTAATTTATAAAATTAAAAAATATCATTTTGCATGCATATTTATTTTTATTCATAATTTAACATTAAAATCACTTTTAATTAGTTTTAAATTATTAAAATGCATCCAAAAAATCCCAAAAAATTATCTTAGCATATTTATGTTATTTCCAGCATGTCATATTTTTCTCATTCAAAAATTTGCATTTTTACTAACATTTTTCTCTTATTCGATTCATCTCGTATTTCCCGATTTCTCACTCTTTTACAGGTTATTCCGTTTCGGACAATTTTTCTTATCGTTTCTTTTTTCAATAATAATGTAACTGCTCATGGGATGTAATAGTTTAAATTAGGGTTTTATTTTCCGCAAGTTTAAATTATGTATCTGCCCCAAAGCCATGTAATAGCGTAGGACATTTATCTTTCCGCATCTTTACATTCCGCATTTTAATTTCCGCACCCTATAAACTGCTAGTAATTAGGCGTTTATGGCAAGATAAAATTGAACATAGCCCGCTAATTTTCAAGATAAAATATCTGAAATCAACACACTCTTTTCACACATGCACCCCTTAGGGTAATCCTCTCTCGTTGCCTTTGCGAATTCAAAATGGTCATGTCCCTCGAACGTAGAGGTATTCTAGCACCGTTGCCTTCAAAACAAATCATCATAGTCCCTTCGATACAAAGATCATAAGACCCACGATGTCGCCTCCGAAAACATGATCTTGACCCTCGATTGTCGCCTACGAAAAATGATGATAGTCCCTTCAAATGTGCTAGGATACTTCCTACAAGTTGCTTTCTATGACCATACGATGTCCCTTCGAATGTCCCGTTTACATCCAACGAATGGAGTTACCTACCAACTAATGGTATGGATAGCGCTATTTTAAAGGAACGTAAAACAACACGAAAACGACCAATTCTGAGTAGGTAATAAGACTCTTAGTTGCTTGCTCTATCAAAATACTTTTCACATCTCACACCTTTTTTTTAAAATGTTCAAACTCTTTTCAAAACGAAACATTTTCGAACACTTTGTATACATTCCTACATGAATCATTACAAAGTCAAAGCGAAATGCCTTTTCAAAACATTTTTGTCAAACACACAGAAAGCACATTTTTAAAGTGATCTAAGAGCAACTAAGAGCCGTAGATAACTACGGATGGAAAGGGTGCTAATACCTTCCTTTTCATAACCTTCTCCCTTACTCAGAATCTAACGAAGGTCTTTTCTGTACTTTTACCTTCCCTTAATTGGATAAAAATAAAAGTCAGTGGCGACTCTTGCTATCCGCACATTTGCGATACAAAAATCCACAAAGTCAGTTCACCGTGTTACTGGCTGGCGACTCTGTGAGATACACCTAAAGAGAATTATCTTAGGGATTTCTAGATCATTTTTACTGCTTTTTGTTTGATTTGCTTGCTTTATCTTTAAGGGTTGCTTGGGTATTATATTTGTGGGGGATCCTACACCCGGATCCGGGTTTCCTTTTAGGTAAGTAGCAATAAATCGTCGCGACCGTTAGACGTATATCGAAACGGTCAACATGATGGCTGCGTTAGCGTGACACTTTGGATGTCCTGATACTCTTCATTCCCAAGTTGAGGATAGTATTTGGCTTCTGCATGGTGTCATCAAGCGCTAACTAAACTTTTAGAACCTTAATTGACCCATCTTGGCCATTAGAAGGTGGTGAGATGGCCGACTTTGGTGTAGACCGAAGTTGGTTGATACTCGATGCTACGCTCATTAAGATCAGACTTTTGGGATATTTTCGGTCGACCACTTGGTAGTCGTATTGAAATAAACGCCTACGAGAAAGATCAATGATATGAGATTCCTAGAACCCGGTTACTATTATAGGACAGGATGAACCAACTCAAACTTTTGGTAGGGTAATCACCTATACCTCTTGCAAGCCTTAAACCTAGGCTCATTGTGTGAATTGTTTGTGTGTGCTAAACATGACATCATGACATCATTTGCATTGCATATCATTTCTAACTATTTCAAGGACCTAGGGATTTATCTTTGCTCTGTTTTGTAGGGTGTTATGGCTTCTAGAAAGACTATCCGAATCAACTTCATAGGTATACCTTCTCAGCTCAAAGAATTGGTTTCAGAAATTCCCGACCATGCTCAGTTCATCAAAAGACATGGTTATCTACTTGATTTGGTTACCTCCGGTTTTGAAGAAGATATGATGCATGTCCTGTTCCAGTTCTTCGATCCGAAACACCATTGCTTTACATTCCCAGATTATCAGTTGGTTCCTACCTTGGAAGAGTTCTCTAAGCTACTTGGGGTACCTATTCTTGACCAAATGCCATTCACCGGTTTAGAAAAGGTTCCTTAGTATGAAGACATCGCATCCGCCTTACACCTTAAGCGCTCAGACATTGAAGCCAATTGGGAAACAAGAAGTAGAGTTAAGGGTTTACTTTCCAAGTTCCTAATTAAGAAAGCCCGAGAATTCCTCAAAGTTATGAGTTTCCATGCATTTGAAGACATTGTGGCCTTGCTAATCTATGGTTTGGTTCTATTCCCTAACTCGGATCAATTCATAGATGTCAATGCCATCAAGTTATTCCTTACCCGTAATCCAGTGCCTACTTTACTTGGAGATATCCTACATTCTCTCCACACTCGTACTACTAAGAGACAAGGAACTCTCATGTGTTGCATACCGTTACTTTCAAGGTGGTTTATTTCGCACCTTCCTCCATCAGTTTTGAAGAACGAACAAAGGATGAAGTTGTCTCAAAGATTAATGTCACTCTCTCATTCAGATATCCGTTGGAGTCTTTTCTCTCAAAAGGACTTCACATTCATTGAGCGTTATGGAGAATTCCCTAATGTACCACTACTTGGTATAAGGGGAGGTATGACTTACAACCCTTCTCTAGCTCTACGTCAGTTTGGTTTCGCTCGAAGAGATGGTCCACATGATATGCTTCTCCAAGATATTGTGTTCGACTACAACCACGATCTCCAGAATTACCGACGAAGGTTCATACATGCTTGGCGCATGGTAAAGAAGACTGATACCAAGACTTTGGGGCACCAAAACTCCATTCCTTGGGAACCTTACCTCAAATGGGTGCGAGCTCGAGCTCAAAACCTCATGATGCCATTCACGCCTGTTCTACCCGTAATTATGGAACCTGTTGCTATAGGTGATGTACCCTATCTTGTTCTCCATCGACATGCCTCTGACTTTGAAGAGATCACGGATTCGCTCAAGGAAGAGAGGATACCTTTGAAGCTCAGTGTTATGCAAGTGAAAAGAAAGTACTAGAGTTGACCAAGCTACTTCACGAGGAGCGAAACATCAGCCTACCTCGGCACCAAGAGGAGCGCCATGGGAGACTTAGAGCTTTGGATTTTTATGCTTTTCTTGTTCTTATCTTGAACTATCTTTTGTACTTAAAAGAAAAAGAATAATAAAGAGTACTAATAAATGTTTGTTCATTGCTTGTTTAACAAATTTAAATCTCTAAGGTCCTTGAAAACATTGCATTGCATTCGCATAAACATTGCATATCATAGCATAACATTGCATCACAGGTACATTGAAGATTGGTTTTCTCATTTGCTCGCTATTTATTTTAGCAGAAATGGCTCTTGAGCGATCTGTCAAAGATCTCCGGCTCGAATGCTCGGTTTGAGATGTTTACCAGCTTGGTCCAAGGCCAAGAAGATCTGAAGAAGCTCATCAACAGAAAGAAGAAGGTTGTTGGTCTTCTCAACATGGGCAGACGCTACAAAGGAGGTCCTAGAGTGGTTAGTCGAATTGAGCTCTCTGAAGGAAGTGTCAAGAAGGAGGATGAGCAAAGTAACAAGGGTGATGGTGAAGGTAGTCAGCATGAGCCTGAGAAAAACTATGATGATGGCCAATACTCTGATGAAGATGACAAGTACAAGCAACTTGAAGACTGTTTGAATGCTGTGGAAAACCTGAAGATGTCAGGACTGAATTTTGATGATCTGAGTCTTGTCCCCGGTGTCGTGATTCCTCCTAAGTTCAAAGTTCCAACTTTTTCTAAGTATGATGGCATGTCTTGCCCTAAGCTGCATTTGAAGTCCTATGTCCAGAAGATCAATCCCCACACTGATGACAGAAAGTTGTGGATGCACTATTTTCAAGAGAGTTTGTCCGGAACTCGGTTGGAGTGGTACTATCGACTCTGAGAATGACCGTATCCGTACTTGGGTGACTTAGTGATGCTTTCTCTGTATGAGTACAATCTGAATTGACACCCACTCGCATGCAACTACAAAGCATGTCTATGGGCCGTGTGAGAAGTTCAAGGGTATGCTCGAAATGGAGAGATCTAGCGAGAGTTCAACCACCCTTGTCCAATAGGGAGTTGGTTGATATGTTTATGGGAACAGCAGCAGGCCCATTCTTCAATCATCGATTGGAAACTCTTGACCGGATTCACCGGTGATATTAATGACGGCGTATTGAAGCTGGTATCAAGAGTGGAAAAATTCAAGTAGAGTCATCTTCGAATGCTGCGAAGAGATCTTTTGGTAGTAAGAAAGAAACTAATGTTGTGTATGGTCAGAAAAGCCGAGCCAAGACCGATCGCTCAATCTGTGGGGGCAGTTCTGTTCTCCAATCCTACATCAGCGCAACCTCAGCGAGACAATGCGCGTAGCCAGAGCGCGCCACGAAGAAAGTTTACGAAGATCAACATGCCATTGTCGCAAGCCTTGCAACACATGTTGAAAGCAGAGTTGATTACCTTGAGGGATCCTCCTCAGAATGTCAATACCTCCTCTCCGAGATATAACCCTAACGCTAAGTGTGCTTACCATTCTAACAGCCCTGGAGATAGTACTGATGATTGTTGGGCTCTGAAGAACAAAATTCAAGATATGATTGAAGCTAAGCAGATTGAGTTTGACCGCCCTGTTGAGACGCCGAATGTGATCAACGCGCCTATTCCTAATCATGACAAGAGTTCCAATGCTGTTGGCGACGATACTTATGTTTTCAACATAGATAACTTGACCATTCCTCTGATGACTGTTAAGAAGAATTTGCTACAAGCCGGTGTCAATCCAGGATGCCCAGTGAATTGTCGATGGTGCCCATCCGCACCTGATGGTTGTGCTTGGTTGAGAAGACGTGTTCAGTGCATAATGGATAACCATAAGATACTATTTCTGAAACCACCTGTGCAGAAGCTGTGTGAAGATATGTCTAAGTGAAAATCGAAGATGTGAGCGAAGCACCATCGTGTGGGATACCTTGGGGCAGCCAGTGGAAATACGATTACATGGTGAAGTACTTGTTCACAAAGCTACAAGATTCCTATTGAAGATGTTAAGGTGACCGGATGGGGTGACGATTTCCCAGAAGACTATACTGATGTTAACACCATAAGGATTTCCTCTGCTGATCCTGTGCGTAGAGTGGCACCTCTCATTATTACTTCTCCCGGACCAGTTCCATATTCCTCTGACAAGGCTATCCCTTGGAACTATGGAGCTGATGTTTACTATCATGGCGTCAAGCAAGACCCTCTGACCATTGAAGATCTTACAGTTGAAGCTACCATTCCTGACATCGACAACATCACCGGATCAAGTAAGGTGACTCGAACCGAAAGAGTATTCTCTCCAGATATCTCTCCTCCAAAAGACACTGTGACTCCAGCTCGCATTCCAGCTATTCAATCCATTCCCCAAGCTAGAGGAAAGAACGGTGACTCATCTGCTTTCGAAGTACCAAAGGAAGTTACTGAAGACACCTCCAAACAAGAAATGGAGGAAATTCTGAAGATTATCAAGAAGAGTGACTACAATGTTGTGGAACAGTTGGGACAGACTCCGTCCAAGATCTCCATGCTTGCTCAGCTCTTGTGCTCCGAGGCCCATGCTAATGCCTTGGTGAAGTTTCTGAAGAATGCTCATGTGCCGCAAGACACTACCACTGATCAATTTGAAGTTTGTATTGCTAGCTTGGCTGCCAACAACGGCCTAGGCTTCTCTGATGCTGATTTAACTCCTGCCGGAAAGAAACACAACAAAACCTTGCACATCTCTGTTGAATGCAAGGGCACTACATTATCTCATATTTTGGTGGATACCGGTTCTGCTCTGAATATCCTTCCGAAAACTGCTTTTGATCGACTTGATATCAAAGGGTTGGTTCTGAGACCTAGTGACATTATTGTGAGAGCTTTTGATGGTTCTAAACGAACAATACTTGGAGAGCTCACTCTGCCTGTTAAAGTCGGTTCCCAGACTTTTGATTCTAATTTCTTTGTCATGGACATCCGTCCAGCTTACTCTTGCCTACTTGGACGCCCTTGGATACATGGGGCAGGTGTTGTTACCTCTACCTTGCATCAGAAACTGAAGTACCCGGTGAAAGGGAAAGTTGTCACGGTATGTGGTGAAGAGGAATATATGGTCAGTCATCTACAATCGTTCTGATACCTTGAGATGGAGGGTGAATTCTTTGAGACTCCCTGTCAAGCTTTTGAAACGATACCCAGAGTCATGCCTGTTGACCCTCCTGTTACTCCCGAAGTTACACAAGCTCCGCCTAGGATGGCCTCACTGAACGATGCACAAGCTGCTGTTGAACAAGGAGGTAGTTCTATTTGGGGTCAGCTCCCCGATCTTCCTTTCAAATCCGACAAGACTGGTTTAGGCTTCACCATCAAGGGTCAGAAGATGATACGCCACGAACATGCCGGCCAACTTCCTTTCCGCATCAGCCAGAGTGGAATCCATGTTATAGAAGACGACGACAACGACTTTGACATCAGCAAGTGGATCTTCCCAACTCCAGACAATGGGCTCGTGAATTGGAAGGCGAACGTCATACCTATCTCCTATAGTCGGGAGTAATTGCTCTTGTTTTGTTTTGCTTTTGTATTTCTTTATGTTTTGAACAATAAACTTTGAAAGCCTAGTGCCTTGCGGGCATCATGGCTCGTTGCGAGGTTATTATCATCGTTTGTGTATTTTCATTCAATAAATTCGTTGGACTTTTGCACTCAATTGTTTGTTTTCTTTCTTTACTTTATCACCTCCAAAAAGCTATGTGTTTCTTACACACCACGTGATACTGAGAATCACTCGAATCTAGTTAATATGCTATGCTATTGCTAAATATGACTTCATAATCCGATCTACCAAGCGGCGAAAGTGAGGAAGATTGTGAAGTGCCAGGAGAACTTGCCCCTCTGACAAGAAGAGCGAGTTATCTGACCACCGAAGAGCAAGTTGAGGTTGTGAATTTGGGTGCTTGCGAAGGCAGAAAAGAGATCAAGATAGGAGCGGGTCTTGAGAGCAGTGTTAAAGAAAGATGGATTCAGATGCTACGAGACTAGATTGAGGTTTTTTCTTGGTCATACGAAGACATGAGTTTGGACATTGATATTGTGGTGCACGATTGCCGACAAAAGAAGGTTTTCTCGGTGAAAGCGAAGGTTCGTCGCCGCGTCCCGAGATGTCAGAGAAAATCAAAGCAGAAGTTATGAAATAGTTCAACGCCGGCTTTCTAGCTGTTACTTCCTATCCACGATGGGTCGCAAATGTGGTGCCTGTACCTAAGAAGGATGGCAAGAATGTGTGTGGATTAGAGATACGAACAAAGCGAGTCGAAAGATGATTTCCCACTTCCTCATATTGATGTTACGGTTGACAACACCGCTCGGCATAAGGTTTTCTCCTTCATGGATGGTTTCTCGGTTACAATCGATCAAAATGGCTCACGAAGACATGGAAGACTACTTTTGTTACACAGTGGGGCAGTTTCTGCTACAAGGTCATGCCGTTCGGACTGAAGAACGCGGGCGCCACTTATCAGCGTGCTATGGTGACATTATTTCATGACACGATTCATCACGAGATAGAGGTATACATCGACGACATGATAGCTCAATCACAGACTGAAGAAGAACATCTTGATCATTTGCAGAAACTATTCGACAGGTTGAAGAAATACAGACTAAGACTCAATCCCAACAAGTGCACCTTTGGAGTCAGATCCGGTAAAATCTTAGGGTTTGTTGTCAGTGGAAAAGGTATTGAGGTTGACCCCGCCAAGGTTAAGGCTATTCAAGAGATGCCAGTTCCACACACCGAGAAGGAAGTTAGAGGTTTCTTAGGACGATTGAACTACATTGCCAGATTCATTGCACACTTAACTGCTACTTGTGAGCCAATCTTCAAGTTACTAAAGAAAGATCAAGTAGTGGAATGGAATGACGATTGTCAGATCGCTTTTGACAAAATCAAGGAGTACCTACAAAATCCTCCTATCCTGATGCCGCCAACCGAAGGAAGACCTCTTATCATGTACTTGACAGTGTTAGAGAACTCAATGGGGTGTGTGTTGAGGCAACATGACGAGTCCGGTCGAAAAGAGCATGCCATATACTACCTTAGCAAAAAGTTTACCGACTGTGAAACAAGATACTCATTCGAGAAAACTTGCAGCTTGCTTGGGCTGCTCGCCGACTAAGACAGTATATGTTGACTCACACTACCTTGTTGATTTCAAGATGGATCCGATAAAATACATATTTGAGAAACCACTCTCTCGGGAAGAATAGCAAGATGGCAAATGATCTGACCGAATATGACATCGGTACACTTCTCGAGAAAGCGATCAAAGGAAGTGTAGTAGCCGATCATTTGGCTCATCAAGCCGTAGATGACTATCGGTCTATGCGGTTCAATTTCCCAGACGAAGATGTTTTGCTAGTTACTGATTACGAAGAACCAGGCCCAGACGAAGGACCTGAACAAGGATCCCGATGGACCATGGTCTTTGATGGAGCCTCAAACGCACTTGGCAATGGCATTGGCGCCATCATTACATCCCCTACAGGCGGACATACGCCTTTCACCGCAAGATTATGTTTCAGTTGTACCAACAACATGGCCGGATACGAAGCGTGCATTATGGGTATCAAAGCTGCTATTGACTTAAGAATCAAATTCTTACAAGTGTATGGAGACTCAGCTTTAGTGATCAGTCAGATTAAGGGCGAGTGGGATACGAAGCATCCGAATCTCATTCCGTATCGAGAGCATGTTCTGAGTTTGATCCCCTACTTCGAAGAGATTAGTTTCAGTCACATTCCACAAGAAGAGAATCAGTTGGCAGACGCGTTAGCTACTATGTCATCTATGTTCAAAGTCAGATGGGACAACGAGGCTCCCCAAATCATCATTGAGAGGTTTGACGAACCAGCATATTGTTATGAACTTGATACAGAAGAGAAACCTTGGTACTATGACGTGAAGAGGTATCTTGAGACTCAGGAATATCCCGCAGGGGCATCTGTCAATGATAAGAAGTTCTTGAGAAGGTTGCATCCAAATTCTTCCTCAACAACGACATGTTATACAAGCGCAACCCTGACTTGTGCTTACTCCGCTGTGTAGACCAGAAAACAGCAATACGTATCATGGAAGAGTTACACGAAGGCGCATTTGGTACTCATTCCAGTGGACATACGATGGCTAAGAAGATTTTGAGAACAGGTTACTATTGGTCCACCATGGAAGCTGATTGTCACCGCTACGCTCGATCTTGTCACAAATGCCAGATTTACGCAGACAAAGTACACGTACCTCCGGTAACTCTGAATGTTCTAACAGCTCCTTGGCCTTTTGCAATGTGGGGCATTGACATGATCGGAGAAATCAAGCCCACAGCTTCCAACGGACATCGTTTCATCCTTGTGGCAATTGACTATTTCACCAAGTGGGAAGAGGCAGCCTCATTCGCATCTGTTACCAAGAATGTGGTGGCTCGATTCATCAAACATAATCTCATATGTCGATATGGCACTCCCGAAAGGATTATCACAGATAATGGCTCTAATCTCAACAACAAGATGATCACCGAACTCTGCACGCAGTTCAAGATCAAGCATCATAACTCTTCTCCTTATCGGCCTAAGATGAATGGCGCATGGAAGCGCCAACAAGAACATTAAGAAGATTATAGAAAATGACGGTGACTTACAAAGATTGGCACGAGATGTTACCATTTGCTCTTCATGGTTACCGCTTTTCTGGTGGGAACATCAACGACAACCCCTTCTCTCGTATCACGGTATGGAAGCCGTCTTACCCATCGAGTTCGGATACCCTCGACGAGTCCTCCGGGGCCGAGTTAAGCGAAGCGATTGGGTCCAGACCGCCTTGATCAAATTAACTTGATTGATGAGAAATGACTCGCATCCATCGCCATGGACGATCTATCGAAGCGAATGATCGAGCATTTAACAAGAGGTCACACCGAGTCTACCAAGTTGGTGATCTAGTGGTCAAGCGCATCATTCTTCCACAAGGTGATCTCAGGGGCAAATAGACTCCCACCTACGAGGGACCATTTGTAGTCAAGACAATATTTTCTGCGGAGCTATGATACTTAGCACCATGGATGGTGAAGACTTCCACACCACATGAGCAGACATAGTCAAAAATACTACGCCTAAAGAGACCCGCTAGGTCGGTGACCTAGGCAAAGTAAGGGCATCTGGCGAACCAAAAGGGTTCGGGCAAAAGTTAAGGATATATACAAAAGATGTACACCGGCAAGTCGAAAACACGAAAAGGCGGCTTGGGCAAAAAGGGTATCGATGGTGAAAACCGAAAGGCGGTCTAGGCAAAAGTTAGGGATTTGGCGTACGACTATGTCTCTTCCGGATCACCGCTTCCGGACTACTATCGACATTCAAGATTCAAATGGCGAAGATCAATTCACTCACTTTCTACTGACAGCAAGGAGATGAGATAGTTGAAATATATGAGTACTAGCATAGTTGGAACTTAACGAGATTGCTTCCGCATAGCTTTTTACTTTTCTTGTGTATAAATTACTTGGCCATACGCCACCTTCCAAATAAATGCAGATTCTTTCTTTACAATTTTCACAGTTGTCGTTTGCAATAAGTCCAACGTTTGTTTTGAATGACTATACGCATTTGACAATAAGAATGTAATCACAAACATGCGAAAAGTGAACGGACAAAAGTAATTACTACAGGCTCCAGGAATTGAGATGACAGCAAAGGTCACCAAAAACATTCCCCCCGCAGAACATAATCCCTGCAGAGGTGTCACTCACTAAACCTCCCCCAGCGGAGTATATGTTAATCCACGGGCAGTGATTCCACTCAACTGAGCAATGTTACATCGGTCTCCAAGCAGTAACACTTCATCCCCAGCCGAGATATTTTCAGCAGAATATCTCTCAACAATTCCCCCCTTTTCTCCAGCAGCGGTATCCAGACTTGGACTTGGTCAGATAGTGCACCGGAGAAAATCTACATCTTCTATTCCCCCAGTCAGAGATTCCTACGGGCCCTAACCCGGTCTCCCAGCAACCATTAAACACTCTCCAGTGAGATCTGCGCTCAAAATCCCCAGTAGAGCGCCTCCTAATTCTTCCTCACAGGATCTACATTACAAAATAATCAACAGATTGCTTCCCATACTCTCCCCACCAGGGTCTATGTATGAGATCTCCAACAATGAGTTTCTCAGTCTCTACCTTCCTCAACAATATCTAGGCCCAAGACTTGGTCAGATAGTGCATCGGAAGGATCCAAGGTTATCTTTCTTCTCGAGATCTCCATCCTCAAACAGAAGTCAGAAATCTAAGCAGAACATCCGCTTCTTCTTCAAGATGGATATGTTTTGAAATACTACAACATCTATCATCCATACATTACTCATAAAGTCATAATTCATGCATATGTCATTCATATATACATTGTCATGCATCATACTTTGCATAAAACTAACAAATATTCTATCAAAGTTTCCCTTGTTTTCTCCAAAGCAGGTGAAAGTCACTTCTGACGCGAACAGGTCCAGGATTAAGCCCCGAATCTCGACGGGAAAACTATCTGAAAGACCGCCCCTAGTTGTCCTCCGACAATGGTCGAGATTAAGCCCGAATCTCGACGGAAAACTATCGAGCAGCGCCCTCGTTGTCCTCCGACAACGGATCCGGATTAATACGAAGCGGACGGAAACCCTATCCGAGCGATCACAAGTTATCCTCCGATAACAGGTGGATCCACACGATGCACAGGGAAGATATCCACATTTTGCCAATTACTACCTCCCTCGGTAGTAATCGGCGAAGATTTATTCGAATCCTTCTTATTATCAGCAACTACAGTGCAGCGTACTCGGTGCCTGGATGGCATCTTAAGCCCATCTCCGACTACTTATCAACATTTCTCCGCTTTCAGAATGCTGCATATTTGGTTAAAAATCAATACAAACCAATAACTTTGTTCAAAAATGGGCACGAAGTGTAACGTACGACTCCCTCCGGATGGCATCTTAAGCCCATCGCCACGCTCCATTCACTTCCAGAAACGTCTACAGAGCCTAGCGTACGGCTCACTCCCCAGCACCGATCATTCCAGATGGCATCTTAAGCCCATCTCCGACGATTCTCTTATCCAATCAGCAATCTCGGGTCTAGCGTACGACTCATTCCCCAGCGAGGTCCCCGCCTTCTCCAAATGGCATCTATAAAGCCCATTACCGCATCCTCAATTAACAGCGAGTGCAAATTTTCAGGTGTACTCGAGTGTTCAATCATCTTCTACCTCTAGGTCATGAAAGACAAGCATGTCAATCTAACCTTCCAGTACAAGAAGATTGAACAGGGGCAGCTGTCATACCCCAAAATTTGCCCTCCATCTTCTCAGGACATCTCATACATCCATACTCAAGGATTCCTCAAGAGTTGATCAGACAAACTCTCTCCTAGACAATCAACCCAAACTAGGGTTTGGTATCTCTCAAACCAAGATGGACTTCCAACATCTCCAATGATCATCATGCCTTCTCATATGCTTCAAAGATTCTCCATGTCAAGTTTCAAGCCTCACAAGTCAAGATTGCTCAGACAATTGCTCAAATGGTTGAAAATCAGTTGTATTGGACAAAAAGTCAACTGTGGTCAACATACAGTCAAACTTCATGATTTTTGGTCAACATCCTCATTTTGAAGTTACATTCATCATTTGATCAAGGGGTTGATCATGATTCATCAAGAAAACTCAAGATTTGCTCAAAAGTCAAACTTTCTAAATTAGGGTTTCTAGGTGAAAAGTCAACTGAACTTTGACTGATCATAACTTTCTCATACTTTCTCAGAAATTTTCCCACCACCTCTTGTTTTGAAGGAAATTCAATTCTCTAAAACTTCATGTCTCACAAGAATGTCCAAAAGATGCTTCATTTGAGAGGTATGGCCCAAAACATTACAGGTCATTTTCAAAGTCAACAAAAAGTCAACATTTTGTTTTGAGGATATATTAAGCATGGAAACTCCAATTGAGATGAGACCAAAAAGGTTGGTTATAGGATTCTTAGAGCTTTCCAAAAAGTTCAAGAACACTCAAAAATGTGGAAAAATGAGCAAGATACACCACTCACAAGTTGGGCAATTTTGAAGAAGTGCACAAGGAGAAATACTTCTAAAAATCAAAAAATTTGCAAATGGGCCTACTTTTTCTTCATCCAAACTTGTTCCTTATACAATTAGGAATATCCAAGCCCAATGCCACGAATTTTTATTTTATTTTTCTATTTAATTTGGAATTTATTCATTTAAATACAAATTAAATTCAAAAATAAAGTATAAAATCAAAATTAATTGCAAACTTGATTTTTATTTCTTCCTTGAGATCCAAGCAACTCATAAAAGCCAGCAAATTTCGAAATTGGATTGATATGGCAAGATTGGATTGAAAATTAATCAAATCTTGAAAATTTGATTTTGTACAAAAATCAAATTTGATTTGCATTGATTAGTGATGATTTCTTCCTCAAATCAGCTCCAAATCCATCCACTATAAATGTATAATGCATAGCACATGATTGAGAACGAAAAAATTGGCTCAAGAACCCTAACCTAGAACTCAAAAATCTGTGACCTTCAAGCAACTGACAGCTTTGGTTTTGGATCGTTTTAGTTGATTCTAAGCATCAAAACACATTCCTTGATACCTCTTGAATCGATCCAGACCTTCACTTTGCTCAAAACCATCCAGAATTAAGAAATCACGAATCGGTTTGTTCTTGTTTTTTTCAAAATCGTATTTCAATCATCATGCATTATTAACATGTTTTGTGTTTGTTTTTGTGATTAGTGATGAGTTTGCAAGCATTTTGGGCACTTTGATTTAGTTTTAAATTATTAAAATGCATCCAAAAAATCCCAAAAAATTATCTTAGCATATTTATGTTATTTCCAGCATGTCATATTTTTCTCATTCAAAAATTTGCATTTTTACTAACATTTTTCTCTTATTCGATTCATCTCGTATTTCCCGATTTCTCACTCTTTTACAGGTTATTCTGTTTCGGATAATTTTTCTTATTGTTTCTTTTTTCAATAATAATGTAACTGCTCATGGGATGTAATAGTTTAAATTAGGGTTTTATTTTCCGCAAGTTTAAATTATGTATCTGCCCCAAAGCCATGTAATAGCGTAGGACATTTATCTTTCCGCATCTTTACATTCCGCATTTTAATTTCTGCACCCTATAAACTGCTAGTAATTAGGCGTGTATGGCAAGATAAAATTGAACATAGCCCGCTAATTTTCAAGATAAAATATCTGAAATCAACACACTCTTTTCACACATGCACCACTTAGGGTAATCCTCTCTCGTTGCCTTTGCGAATTCAAAATGGTCATGTCCCTCGAACGTAGAGGTATTCTAGCACCGTTGCCTTCAAAACAAATCATCATAGTCCCTTCGATACAAAGATCATAAGACCCACGATGTCGCCTCCGAAAACATGATCTTGACCCTCGATTGTCGCCTACGAAAAATGATGATAGTCCCTTCGAATGTGCTAGGATACTTCCTACAAGTTGCTTTCTATGACCATACGATGTCCCTTCGAATGTCCCGTTTACATCCAACGAATGGAGTTACCTACCAGTTAATGGTATGGATAGCGCTATTCTAAAGGTAAAACAACAACGACCAATTCTGAGTAGGTAATAAGACTTTTAGTTGCTTGCTCTATCAAAATACTTTTCACACCTCACACCTTTTTTTTAAAAAGTTCAAACTCTTTTCAAAACGAAACATTTCCGAACACTTTGTATACATTCCTACATGAATCATTACAAAGTTAAAGCGAAATTCCTTTTCAAAACATTTTTGTCAAACACACAGAAAGCACATTTTTAAAGTGATCTAAGAGCAACTAAGAGCCCGTAGATAACTACGGATGAAAAGGGGTGCTAATACCTTCCCTTTTCATAACCTTCTCCCTTACTCAGAATCTAACGAAGGTCTTTTTCTGTACTTTTACCTTCCCTTAATTGGATAAAAATAAAAGTCGGTGGCGACTCTTGCTATCCGCACATTTACGGTACAAAAATCCACAAAGTCAGTTCACCGTGTTACACTATCAACAAGAGATTAAGGATGATCAGTCCCTCAATTTGTCAATAGACAGTCGACAATCATGATGGTGACATAAACCATCTCTACCAAACTACAACAGCGTCTCCAAACTTACACTATAAGTTACCAAAGCGTAACACTTCCTGAGGCTCCAACCTAAGCCACAAGTGCCACCAAGAAGTAAAACTTCTCCCCCACTTGTTTCAAACTCATCTCTGCAGACAACCAATTTGAAACAAACAAGTACCGACAGTGTTTCACACACATACGCATATGAGGGTTAAACACACTAATAACTTGGTCGACAGACCGACCTGCTCTGATACCACTAATGTAACACCCCAATATTACCCAAAGTTTAATATGCACAAATCAAAGTAATTTAAAAATTTCACAGTTTAAATACTGAGGCGCCACACCTTCAAAAACAAATCTCTTTAAACATTTTTCTTTAAAGAATAAATCTCAGATACATAGCCTCGTCACAAATCATAAATTGATTTAAACACATCAACACATCTTCTTTAATAAACTTCCTTAATAAATCATATTTTCATAAGGTATGATTCTTATTTACAAAGAAAAACAACAAAAGAACAACAACAAGACGACATAATAATTCCCCCCGAGTGCTACGTATCAGAGCGACACCGACTCGACTAATAGTAGTTATAAACACCGTCTTCATAACCTGCACGTTACCAATATAAAGGTAACAACAAAAGAAGTAAAGGGTGAGATACTCCAAAACATATAATTAAAGGCATCATAAATATATATATATATAGTTTGGAATTATAAACGATATAGATTAGCAGGTGCATTCCACCACATATCTAAATCTCACCCACTTTTATTGCTATTATAAAGTGTTTAATCTACACTTAATCGCCTAAGCCTCAGCGGCACAATTCATCACAACAACACCTACACCTCCGTCACCACGAGGTCGTCACAAGCTAATACATCGCTAGTTAACACGGCAATCATAAATAACAACATCAACCAACAACATTGAACAATGCTAACAACATGAGCAACATAAACAATCATCACAAATTGGCTAAAGCCCATCGTCGCATTTAGCATAAAGCCCATCATCACTTTTGGCATAAAGCCCATCATTACTTTTGGCATAAAGCCCATCATCACATCCTATTTGCATTAAGCATTTCATCAAGTTAAATCATCGCAAAACTCATCATTTATATTCATCGCATAGTTATCATGAAATTATCAATTCATATTCATTTCATGTTCATCATAAAGATCATCACCAAATAAAGCATCATATATCATCGCAATTCACATCGTCAATTTAATTAAAACCCAACGCCAAATAACTCAAACATAAACATAACCGACCCCATGAGACACAACTATGTTATGCATGTGGTACCCGTCGCTTTGTCCATAAATAGGAACACTTGGCATAAAAGCCTCGTCGCTTGGCATAAAAGCTTCGTCGCTTGGCATAAAAGCCTCGTTGCTTGGCATAAAAGCCCATCGTCGCCAATGCAATGTTTGTGACTCGACAATAAACAACACAACACAAACACATCATCGTCGCTTATCAAAATTGGCATAAAGCCCACATCGCCATAATTTATCCAAATCAAGATAAATATATCATCACATTTGATCATACATAAATTCCACAGCCGAGATGTAAGGCTGGAGGGGGGTTTGCAGGCATCCAGGATGGATCTCGGACTGAGAAATGAGACCCTTATCCGGCATAATTTCCGGAATTGGGATAGGAGACCGGGTCGGCCCCAAGATATGATCCGGACGTCTGTCCGGGCTTGGAGTGTCGGATAAGGGTCGAGATGGGTCTGATAGTCGGTAACCGGACAGCTCCTCGGTGAAACCCCAAGGTCGGAGCCGAGTCCTTATATTGGACGTGCCAGGCATATATTCACGGTCGACCCGTGTCGGCCGAGTAGTATGGGGACGGATTGGTTTCCGTTACGCTACTTATGGATCGGTTACGGACGTTGCGAATCATTAAGTAGCGGTTTCAAGTATTAATGGACGGTTACATCATTATGATCATTAGTGATGGCTATGTTATAAAAGAGGCCTTAGGGCCATGGGAAAAGGATCATTCTCTCATTCCCTCTCTTAGCTACACACTCTAGAGGGGATTCTTATACCACATCTAAGGGATCCCAACTGTGGGGTAAGCTAGACCCATAGCTTGGAGGTCATACATCCCTTGTATGAGCCTTCGAAGATCCTGGCCGACGACGATAAATAAGTCCATGTCTGGAATAGTCACCAAGTCTGGACTGGGGAAAATGGCGGACAGGCTCGTTTGGTGTCGAAGGTCGGGGAGAGTGGGTCGGGAAACTCCCACGCGGTTGAATGTTATTAAAAGCATGCAGTGGCTCCGATCAAGAAATCTGACAAAAGCAAGAAATAAGAGATTCAGATCGTTGGCGAACTCGAAATCAAGTCGTGGGTAGCACTAAAGGTCATCGTTTGACGATGATGGGTCAGTACCCAAATTAAGCCCCTCCTACTCAGATCACCATCGACGGCAAGAGTGTGGTACAAGAGGCTGGGATAAAAGATAAGTGTATTATTCCTGGTTTGTCATGTTTATCAAGTATTTTAATAAATGCTTTATATTCAATTATCCGGTTAGTCTCCTGTGTAGTCGTCGTTATGGAGCAAACTTCATATGAAGGTTGTGAACTGACGCCTCTGAACTAGTTGGTGAATAGCGAAAACAGAAAGAGCTTGGTGAGTTTGGTTATGGCAGATGAGTTCGTGTGGATCAGGATGAGTCAAAAATCATTGTGCCAATACCACCAATTAAAGATAAGTGATTATCTGAATCTTATGTTTAATTTGTCCCTATGTTCAGTGAATGCTTGAGATGCTACAGATTCTCTAGTTAACATAGGTATTTAATACGTGAAAGAAACCGAAATTTGTACAGGGTTGTCGTTATACTCTGTCAAGTTCTTAATAGTTACACCGGTTACGAGTTTAATGCTGATTGTTAGGTTTAACATATTTAGATATACTGATTAATTTAATTGGGACGACTTTGATACCTATCGGTCATTTGGAAATCAGTGACTGAAATGAGCGGCTCTGTAACTGATTGTGAGTAAACGTTATAAGATTCCTGGCTATTTTCTTTGTGCACTATCGTATTCTCGGCAACGCCTGCACCGCGGACCCCATTCTCCAAATTGGTGGAGGATTCTGTCAGTCCAGTAGACTCCAGTCCTCTATTCCAAAAGGATGCAGGAATCAAATGAGGATTTCTGTGGCAGGAGCGCTTACACAGATCAAGAAGAGTCACACACCACTGTGCTGGCATCGTCGATGTCGTCGTTAAGAGATAAGTCTATTTCAACCTCCTTTTGTGTGAAAATTGACATGTTTTTGCGTCTAAATTAGATTCATCAGACAATTGAACTCATGCATGTTTACATCTATATGGATGAAAAGGAAGTATATAAGAATTGATATTTATTATTCTATCAAAGACTTTGCTGTGATCTACATGATATATGTCAGCTTCAATAATGCTATTACCAAGACATACGCGCAGCATGTGAAGACAAATAGGAAATGCTGAATAAACCGAGGAGATATGAAGTCAGGATTCGATGGAGCTTGTTCACGGATTCTCAATAAAATGCGGTGTTGGAATCTATCAATACCGATATGAAATTAAGTCTAGGGCTGCAATGGGTACTCAGATAGTTTCCAGCCTGTATCTATCTCATGGAAAAAAGCCCAACCAGTGTGAAATTCAGACATGAAAACACATCCCAGCCAGGTCGCCAAAGTCAATTGGCATGGAATAATTGTTAGCAGATTTGATATCGCACAGGAATACTTCATCTGAAATGGGTTATGTTCAGAGCATACTGAAGGACAGACCCCGTGTTGTGATGCTTCTGCCCTCTGGGAACTTTCGTTGATATTAGGAAGTCGATACATACACTCTGTTTCTCAACACACTGCGGTGGCAACATTGGACAACCCGACGCTGATAAAAAAAAAGATAAGTTCATTATCCTTTTTGTTTCATGAATATTAAATGCTTGAATTGCCGATTTATCCGCTTCTATATTGTAACAATAGTTACCAATAATAGAAAATTATACAAAATTATGGTTTTAATATTCATAACCGTCCATGAGGAAGTTGTTCAGTACTATTGTAACTGTCCTTTAGGAAATTAATATCAATTGTTCCTTATATTATCTCATATGTACTGCAGTAGAGATGGAGATATCTAGCAAAATCATATGGTAGTAAGTATGAAGAGATACAGGTTTACTACCAAAAGGTTGGGAAGAAAGAAAATCCAGCCGCCACCATCACTGAAAGGTTTATGAATTTGACATGCTCATTCACCGGCGTTGGGCTAGAATTGTCTTATGTGACAGAGGCATCCAGAATTCTCCGTTAACAACTACCATTCATATCCGCGTTGATGATGTCGACCGCCGTTACAATTATTAACACGACTTTTCTCTATACCCAATGTCGATCAATATTGTACTGGATGTTATATTGGCAAGGTGGTCTGTCATGTTTTAGCTCATCGACAGAGTTAACTTGGAGATAAGGTTGTAATGCTATCATGCCCGGGGCTAAGATCAATGATTCAGTTATCAGGGAGGACATACCAAATGCACAAAATACCAGCAGGAATAGATAACTATTAAATGCATAATTTATATATGCTAGTTATTATTTTAAATAAATCATTTAGAATTACTAAAACAGATTAGTGTCGTCCTTATTCCCTACGTGGGTGGGAGGCATTCTATTTTTATTAAAATAGTAGATTTCTTACATTTTTGATAAGGTGTCGTCATTTTCCCCGGTGTGGGCGGGAGACACCCTATTTTGATTAAGGTAAAAGTTAGGAGGAATCTGGATAATGTGTAAAAATGGACAGGTACTCAGCTAAGGCAACTAACTGTGGGAAATGGAGTCCTCTTTGATCGGGGTGGCTTGGTATCAAAGCACTTTGTCTTCTTTAACAAAAAATTGCGCTTGGGGGGCTCATATAACCATCCCGATCAAGAATGGTAAAAGAGAAGACACCAAAAAGTCGGGTAGATTGAATAGTTAAAATAATTTGTAAAAAACTAGAATATTGTTTACAAATACCATGATAAGGTGTCGTCTTATTCTCCTGTGTGGGCGAAGAGGCCTCTTGGAAATAAATCCTAGTTTGTAAAGGACCAAATAGGATGTAACGGATGAGTGCATTGCACTTCAAAATCCGTGACGGGAGCCACCAGGTACGTCCTGCAGAGCTCTGGTCTGATCTCGGATCAACTCTCAGTCACGATAAATCCTCTAATCCATGGCGGGAGCCATCAGGTACGTCCTGCAGAGCTCTGGTCCGATCTCGGATCAACTCTCAGTCACGATAAAACCTCTTATCCATGGAGGGAGCCATCAGGTATGTCCTGCAGTGCTCTGGTCCGATCTCGGATCAACTCTCAGTCATGATAAATCCTCTAATCCATGGCAGGAGCCATCAGGTACGTCCTGCAGAGCTCTGGTTCGATCTCGGATCAACTCTCAGTCACGATAAATCCTCTAATCTGTGGCGGGAGCCACCAGGTACGTCCTGCAGAGCTCTAGTCCGATCTCGGATCAACTCTCAATCACGATAAATCCTCTAATCCATGGCGGGAGCCATCAGGTACGTCCTGCAGAGCTCTGGTCCTATTTCGGATTAACTCTTAGTGGCGGTAACACCCCTACTTTTAGGTGAGTCGCGGAGCTCTGGTCCTATCTCGGATCAATTCTTAGTGGTGTTGAACCTCTAAAGTCAGCTAACCCGCAGGGGGGCTCTGAACCTGACACATTGATACGGTGTAAACTTGGTGGAAGGATTGCATTGGCGTTTTGAACATTAGTTACGTGCTCGGCAAAACCATCAGGGTTGCTTGCTGCACCCTATGGCTTGGGGGCTAGTAACATAACATAAAATTGTTCACGAACAACCTTAAAAGCTCTGTCTGTGCCAAAGCATATAAGGCGAAGAACCTTAATTGGATTCCGTCAGGCATTTCACCAAAGCCTTGGTTCCAGATACTTTGCTTAGATCAGTGTCAGGCACAGCCTGGTATTTTTCCACTGCTCGACTTCAAACTTTGAGTTAGTTTTGGAAGACTTGATTAAATCATGATTTGACAAAAACCTCGAAAAAATTACTCGGGGGCTAGTCTGTTTATAAATCTTACTACCAATAGCTCGAAAAAGTTCTGAGTCCGGCCCGGGACAAAAATTTATGTTTTTATTAATCGACCATAAGGCTTCAAGGTCTAGAAACCATATGCTCGGGGGGCTTATGATCATACATAAATTCCCCAGCCGAGATGTAAGGCCGGAGGGGGGTTTGCTGGCATCCGGGATGGATCTCGGACTGAGATATGAGACCCTTATCCGGCATAATTTCCGGAATTTGGATAGGAGACCGGGTCGGCCCTAGGATATGATTCGGACGTCTGTTCGGGCTTGGAGTGTCGGATAAGGGCCGAGATGGGTCTGATAGTCGGTAACCGGACAGCTCCTCGGTGAAACCCCGAGGTCGGAGCCGAGTCCTTATATTGGACGTGCCATGCATATATTCACGGTCGACCCGTGCCGGCCGAGTAGCATGGGGCCAGATTGGTTTCTGTTACGCTACTTATGGATCGGTTACGGACGTTACAAATCATTAAGTAGCGGTTTCAAGTATTAATGGACTGTTACATCATTATGATCATTAGTGATGGCTATGCTATAAAAGAGGCCTTAGGGCCATGGGAAAAGGATCATTCTCTCATTCCATCTCTTAGCTACCCACTCTAGAGGGGATTCTTATACCACATCTAAGGGCTCCCAACTGCGGGGTAAGCTAGACCCGTAGCTTGGAGGTCATACATCCCTTGCATGAGCCTCCGAATCCCTTATGATCAACAACATGGTTTTTCCTACATGAACAACATTATAATTGCATTATGCAAAACATCACATATAATTCATCATCATCAAAATCATGCATTCACAAATCAGAAGCATTTATTAATAACATCAATATAATCATCACATTATCATGTACAAAGACATATAACCTCGCAGCGCATAATCAACAAGTATTCACTAACTACTATCGTCGCAAACATTATGTTTAATCACCCCACCTCATTATCGATTCGTTCCCTAAATTCTACATACGGAAAGATAGTTAAACACCTATCATCGTCGCAAAAGCCATCCCTAATAACCGGCATTTCTCCTAATCGTCAACATCGCAATCGGATCGTCTATACGTATCTTAAATTCACTAAAACGAAATCCGATTCAATTTAACCGTAATTAAGCCTATTTCGGGTCATCTCTTAAAAACTCGTAATTTCTAAAAACTAACCTCACCACTAAGTTCTACACGTCGAACTTACCTAGCACGTCCATTTTCGTTGAATTCAGAGTAACTTACTCCATCGTCGAATTTATCGAAATCGGAAAATCGGAACATAATCGGTTTCCAAAAGAAGTGCGAAAAATCATAATTTTTAAGGTTATAGATACATCAACACGGGGCCCCGTGTGGATCAACACGGCCCGTGTTGAAAAGTCACCAGAACGTGCAAAAATGCCCAAGACAGAGAATCAACACGGGCGCCCGTGTGCATCAACACGGCCCGTGTTGATTGGCCTGCAGCAACCAAATTTCCTATACAAGAGGGAAACACGTCCGTGATAATCAACACGGCCCGTGTTGATGGACCTGCGTTAAAACTTCATCTTTTTCATTCCCAAACGAGATTCCTAATGGTTCGATTCGTTCTAATGATCATCAAAACCCATAATCCATACTCCTATTCCAACTCTTCTAATCTATTTCATTCAACAACCAACCAACCCTATAATCCCATTATCAATTTTCCCCAAATTCAAAATACAACTATCAAAACCTAATCATATGAGATAGAGAAATCAAACCCCTTACCTCTAGCTTGGATGTTCCATGATGATTCTACAAAGCTTAACCCTAAGCTTCATCTCTTGCTCTCTTGCTCTTCTTCTTCTTCTTATTTCCAAAACCCTCTCTTCTTCTCTCTAGTTTCTAAGTTTGGTTATGTTTTCCAAATGGGAAGAAAATGAGAAAATGTGGTTTTTATAATGTTTTCTTACTAGCTTCTAAGTTCCATGTTTGGTTTTGGTATTTGAATGGAAGGAAGATGAGGGGAAATGGTTTATAATGGTATTTCTACTAGTAAGCCAAGGGTGAAAACGCAATCCTCAACAATTGCTCCCCACACCCCTAACTTACTAATCATATCATCAATTCAATTAATTCAAATAATTTCAGGGAATTGAATATCGGGACCGAATAATATTTTACCGAACCGAACGGAATAAAAGCCAGGCCGAACAAAACGTCGCCAAATATATTATCATATATATCGATTAATATATTTAATCTCGTCATAAAATAAACATCAATCGGTAATTCGAAAAATATTAATATAATATTAATTAAAACAGGGCGTTACACAAGACAACAACAATCAAGCTAGAAAAAATCCTTACCAAATTGGAACTCAAAATCAAGCTCAACCTCAAAATCAACCTCAAAATCAAGCTAGAACTTCAAACATTCAAGATACACTTGCTCAATTCATGCAAGCTTCAATGGCAAACCAAAAGAGCACGGAGGCATCGATAAAGAATTTAGAAACTCAAATGGGGAAATTAGCAGAATAAATTTCCGATCAAAGTGCTTCGACCTCATTTTCTCCATCTACTCAAGCAAATCCAAGGCAGCATTGTAAAGAAATTACAACTAGGAATGGTAGAGTTGTTGAAGAGAAAAGTAAAGAAGTGGATGGAAAAGACAAAGTGGAGAATGATGAAGAAATAGTTGTGGAGGAAGTTTTAGTTGAAAAACATGATGAGAATGTTGTTGTGGGGGAAAATGAAAATGTTGATAATGGTGTAGTTGAAAAGGAAAACGTTGAGGAAAAGAAGAAGAAATTGAGAAGGGGAAAGGAGAAGGAAGTCAATCAACTGTTACAAAACTTGCCATACCCTCATGCTCCATCTAAGAATGATGATGCTAGGCATTATGCTCGGTTTATGGATATTTTCAAACAATTACAAATCAATATTCCATTTACCGAGGCATTGGAGCAAATGCCAAAATATGCCAAATTCATGAAGGACATTTTGACAAAAAAGAAGCGGTACACGGATTAAGAGACTATTATGGTTGATGCAAGTTGTAGTGCGATAATTCATCGTACTATACCAAAAAAAGAAAGTGATCTGGGGTGTGTAACTTTGTCCGTTACCATTGGAGATATCTATGTCGGCAAAGGATTGATTGACTTGGGATCTAGCATCAACTTGATTCCATTATCTATTGTAAAGAGGTTGGGGGATATTGAATTAAAATCCACAAAGATGACTTTGCAATTGGCGGACAAGTCTATTACTCGCCCTCATGATGTAGCTTTAGATTTGTTGGTCAAAGTGGATAAATTCTTTTTTCTCGTTGACTTTGTTGTGATAGAGATGGAAGAAGACTTGGATGCACCTTTAATTCTAGGCCGGCCATTCATGAAGACCGCAAGAATGATGATTGACATTGATGATGGTTTGATGAAGGTACGGGTTCAAGATGAAGAAATTTGTTTCAATCTTTTTGAAGCAATGAAGCATTCGAATGACAAAAAAGATTGTTTCAAAATAGATGCTATTGAAGAAGCAATAGAAGAAGTTAATGTGCTTGATGATGATGATAGGCGGGAACTTGAAGAGTGTTTAGAGGGGTTAGAGATTTCTAAAGAAATGCACCCATGGGAGGAGGAAGTGGATATTTTGAAGAATGATCCCAAAGAAGAAGAGCAAAAATGTGAGTTGAAAGCACTTCCTTCTCATTTGAAGTATGTGTTTCTTGAGGATGGAGGTAAGAAACCCGTTATTATTAGTAACACATTATTGGAGAAGGAGGAGGGTAGCTTAATTCACGTTTTGAAGTCTAACAAAAATGCAATTGGTTGGGTTTTAGCCGATTTGAAAGGCATAAGCCCAGCTTATTGTATGCATAACATCATGATGGAAGAAGAGTTCAAACCGGTGGCCCAACCTCGGGCGCTTGATGGGTTATGAAGGAAGTGGTGAGAAAAAGTGGTCAAATGTTGGAAGCCGGGATGATTTATCCGATCTCGGATAGTACTTGAGTCCAAATACATGTGGTCCCAAAAAGGGAGGTTTGTGGTTGTATCGAATGAAAAGAATGAATTAGTTGCTGACAAGAAAAGTAACGGGTTGGAGAATGCGCATCGACTATAGAAGGCTAAACAAAGCCACTAGAAAATATCACTTTCCTCTTCCATTTATGGATCAAATGTTGGAAAGACTCCTGGGACAACAATTTTACTGTTTCTTGGATGGTTACTCAAAATTTACAATCAAATTTGATTAATAGGAAGATCATGAGAAGGCAGCTTTCACATATACATTTGGAATATTTAGCGTATGAAGCGTATGCCCTTTGGCTTATGTAATGTGCCGACAACCTTTCAACAATGCATACAAGCCATCTTTGTCGATTTGATTGAGAAGACGATTGAAGTATTCATGTATGATTTCTCCATTTTTGGAGCATCATTTGATTTGTGCTTGGAGAATTTGAACACCGTCTTGAAGAGGTGTGGATACAATTTGGTGTTGAATTGGAGATAAATTTCATGGTGACCGAGGCATTACCGGGCACAAAATATCTTCAAAAGGGATCGAGGTTGATAAAGCCAAGATCGATGTGATCGAGACGCTTCCCCCACCAACAAATGTTAAAGGCATTCAGAGCCTTCTAGGCCATGAGGGTTTCTATTAAAGATTCATCAAAGATTTCTCAAAGATAGCAAAGCCATTGAGCAATCTGCTCAACAAAGATAAGTCTTTCAATTTTGATCGAGATTGTTTAGTGGCCTTTGAAAAATTAAAAGAAAATTTGATCAATGCCAATAATCACCGCGCACAAATGGAAACGATTTTGAATTGATGTGTGATGCAGTGATTATCGGATTGGGAACCATACTTGGTCAAAAGAAAGAACAAAATTTTCCATGCTTTACATTACGAGCAAAGTTTTTGAATGATGCTCGAATAAACTACGCAACAAGCGAAAAGAGTTGCTTGCTATAGTGTATGCATTGGAAAAATTTAGTCCCTTATCTTATCTCGCTCAAAAGTGGTGATTTTCCCGGACCATTCGGCGATTAAATATTTGCTCACCAAACCGGACTCAAACAACGATTTATAGATGGATTCTTTTGTTGCAAGAATTTGATTTGATCGAGACAAAAAGGTTCGAAAAATTTGGTGGCGGATCATTTATCCGCTTGGTGAGCAAGAATCATTGAAAAGAGAAGAGGTTAGGAGGGTTCGAATGAAAATTGTATGCAATCCAAGATCCATGGTGGTTTGCTGACATGGCCAATTACAAAACCCGGGATTGATTCGGGAGGATCTAGTGGAATGAAAATGAAAATTCTTGGCCGATGCCAAGTACTATGTTTAGGATGAACCTTATCTATTTAGGTTGAGTAGTGATGGTTTATTAAGGAGATGTGTCTAATGAAGAAGCGAAGGACATACTTTGGCATTGTCATAACTCCCCTTGTGGCGGACATTACAGCGGATTACGACGGCCACTAAAGTCCGCTGTCAAGGTTTTATTGGCTTTCATTGTTTAAAGATGCTTATGCACATGCAAGAGTTGACAAATGCCAAAAGTGTGAGAATAGGAAGAGAGATGAGATGCCTCTAAATAATATGTTGGAAGTTGAAGTTGTTGATTGTTGGGGTATTGATTTTGTTGGTCCATTTCCTTCATCATTTTCTAAAATACATTCTAGTGGTCGATTGATTATGTGTCTTAGTGGGTGGAGGTGTTTGCTTCACCTAAGGCGATGCTAAGACCGTGATAAAATTTGTGAGAAAAAACATATTTTCACGGTTTGGTGCCTAGGGTATTGATAAGTGATGGAGGTTCTCACTTTTGCGTACACTATTACGGAAAATTTTGAAGCAATATGGTGTAAGGCATAGGTGACAACTCTGCCATCCTGACAAGCAGGTCAAGGAGGTGTCGAATAGGGAGATTAAAAAAATTCTTGAAAAAACTGTCACTAGTTCAAGGAAGGATTGGTCATTAAAACTTTATGAAGCTTTATGGGCGTATCGAACTGCCTATAAAGCTCCTATTGGACTAACCCCTTTCAGGTTGTGTACCAGAAGACTTGTCACCTTCCAATTGAGATGGAACATAGAGCTCTATGGGCTCTTAGATTCTTGAATTTTGATTCATCTCTGGCTGGTGACAAGAGGAAAGAACAACTGGTGAAGTTGGATGAATTGAGATATGGAGCATACCATTCAAATAAAAAATACAAGGCAAGGGTGAAAGTGTTTCATGACTAGAAGATCAAACACAAAGACTTTCAACCGAGCCAAAGCATCCTTTTGTTCAATTCTCGGATGAGACTTTTTCCAGGAAAACTAAAGACGAAGGGGTCTGGTCCTTTTGTAGTCAAGGATGTGAAAGATTATGGAGCAGTTGTTTTGCAAGATCCTGAAGGTAAGAATGAATGTATGCTAAATGGACAACAGTTGAAGAGGTATGTTGGTGGAGAGGTGAGCCGAGAGATTGCTGCATTGTATTTTGATGATCCATGATCATCATGAATCGTCGAGCTCGAAATGACGTTAAACAAAGCGGTAGGTTTGGGGCACCCGCATTGTAAGTATTTAATGTTGTAGTCATTTTGTTATATGTCTTAGTCAATTTTGGTTTTCAAGTTTTACGAGTTATGAGAATAGGATTCAGACTTACTTGTCAATCGAGGTGTTCATTGTACGATGTGGTAGCGCTTAGCTTGTGATCTGTATATAAAAAATTAATAATTTTTAAAAAGCAG